>CM055125.1:338147267-338750445 GCA_029206835.1 Rana muscosa | reverse complement strand
TCTCTCTCTCTCTCTCTGTGTCTCTCTCTCTCTCTGTGTCTCTCTCTCTCTCTCTCTCTCTGTGTCTCTGTCTCTGTCTGTCTGTCTCTCTCTCTCTCTGTGTCTGTCTCTCTCTCTCTGTGTCTGTCTCTCTCTCTCTCTCTCTCTCTCTCTCTGTGTCTGTCTCTCTCTGTGTCTGTCTCTCGCGCTCTCCCCCCTCTCGCGCTCTCAAATTCAGCAGGGGGGGGGGGGGGACCTGCACTGTGTGTAACAGTGGACACGGGATCAAGCCCACACATGCTTCCTTTTGTGGTTCTTTCTTTTTCTTTCTTTCCCCTACAGATCCATATTTCGTTCTGCATCAGATTGCACAAAAGTGCGCATTGACCGGCCTGTAGTTTGGACTTGTTAGAGCGGAGGTTTGGGTTCTCCTCAGTCCCTGGAATGTACCTTATTAGTGTACAGTAGGTGCGATCATCCCTCAAGGGCGCACTGTTGTGGATCTGGCAGTACCTTGTTTTCTTGATAATTAGATGGCTATGGATGGGTCCGCAGCCATCTCATCATTATCAGACTGTACAGTTTGCAGACTTGTACAGCTAAAGTCAACTAAGCACTGTGCTTAACCCCTTCACGCCCACCGTATGCAAATATGCGTTCTTGGCTTGAGGGAGAAATAAGGAGGTGATGCCTGAAGCTGCATGCAGCTTTTTTTAAAGCCAGCGGTTGGCTTTTTAGTTATAACAAAAGATGCGGCTAAAAGCCACATGGCTGTTTTCCCAAGGAGCTGGAGGGGACGCCCCCTCCACTTCTGCGGCTCTCCCGTTCCACCAGGATGCTCGAGCGACCAGCCGTCACGTTCGCTGGCTGGTGGAAGACCCGAATGGAGCCGGGAACGGCTCCTATCTAGTAACCCGGAAGCGATGTTGTGACATCACTTCCGGTTTACTCGGCTGCCAAAGGAGGGATTTGAGATTGTCAGGTAATACAAATGATCAAAAAAAAAATTTGCTTCTGCGTGTGAGGGACGGGGCGCTTTAAATTTTTTATTTATTTTTTTAAATAAAAAATTAAAATATTTAAAGCACCCCATCCCTCCGCGCTCGCGCACAGAAGCGAACGCGCCCGCAAGTCGCGCCCGCAAATGTAAACAGTGTTCAAATCGCACACGTGAGGTATCACCGTGATCATTAGAGCGAATTCTAGACCTCATTTGTAACTCTAAACGTGTAACCCGTAGACATTTTTTTTTTAAAGCATCGCCTATGGAGATTTTTAAGTAACATAGTTTGTCGCCATTCCACGAACGTGCGCAATGTCAAAGCATGACATGTTGGGTATCTATTTACTCCACGTAACAGCATCTTTTACAACATACAAACAAATTGGGCTAACGTTACTGTTTTTGTTTTTTCAATTCGTGAAAGTGTATTTTATTAAAAATGCGTATGAAAGGCCGCTGCGCAAATACACGTGACATAATTTTTTTTTTTGCAATAATCGCCATTTTATTCTCTAGGGTCTCTGCTGAAAAAAATAAATAAAACATATATGTGTGTGTGTGTGTGTGTGTTTGGGGGTTCTACGTAATTTTCTAGCAAAAAATACGTAATTTAACTTGTAAGCAACAAATGTCAGAAATAGGCATGAAATGGTTAAAATGATGTGCTTTGGGAGGAACACGCCCTGTATCCCATTTTATTTTTTCAAATTACATTTCATTCCATTCTATTCATATACACACTAGAGGAAAACGGATAAAACCTAGACCCTCCATAGACACCTTGTCTCTGGTCAGACTTATTGGTGTCCCAGAAATGCAAGGCAAGAGTTCTTTATTTAGTGTTTTTTGTGTCTCTGCAGTGATGACTGCAAATATTAGATTTCGCCAGCAGGTGGTGCTGGAACTTAAATCTATTCTTGACTGTTATGTTTGGTTGAACTAGGGTTCCTCTAGAGCAGTGGTTCCCAACCTTTATAGTGCCGTGACCCCTTGATAAAATTTCCCACGTTGTGGGGACCCCTAACAGTAAAATTTTCATAGTGGGTTGTCGGCACCCAAGGCAAGTCAAGTAATTTGTGCCCCTAACCCACAGACATTTAGCACTCCCTGAGTCCCTTCCACTCCTACAGTATTAAAACCCCTTATGGTAAATTTTAGGATGTACCACTCTTTTTTTGTTCTTTCTTTCCCTTTTATCTCTCTATGCTAATTTTTTTTCTCCATTCCCCTCTCTAGCCATCTCTCGTTCTTTCTCTTATTCTTTCTCTCCCTTTTTCTTTGTTCCTCCCCCTCTTTTCCTCTCCCTTCCATGTTTTATCAATTTTTATTCCTTCTCTTACTCCTTGGTTGTGGGGGGGGGGGGGGGGGGGATGGGATGAGATGAGTGGCAGTGCTGGTGTGGCTTTCTTTCTCGTACATCACGGGACACAGAGCGACATAGTCATTACTAATGGGTTATATAGATACCGTCAGGTGCTGGCACTGGCAACTTCCAAAACCGGAAGTACCCTCCCCTATATAAGCCCCTCCCATCCGGGAGCACCTCAGTTTTTTGCCAGTGTCTAAGGTGTTGGCCAAGAAGAAACATGTGTTTTTCACTGAGCTTGCGTACAGGTTCTTTTGGGCCTCAGTAAGCTATTCCGGATCCGACCAAAAAAGCTTCATAGCTAAACGGTCGGTACCCGGGCCTTGCAGAGAAGAGCAAGGTTTTGCCTGTAATGCTTCTCTTAGGAGAGCTGGACCCTGGGATCCAGAGCTCTGGTCATACCCACGACCAAGATGTTTTCTGTGCAGGGTGCTATACAGGTCCAGGGGAGTGGAATCCTTGGGAACCCGGTCCCTGAAGGTTTGATTACAATGCCTGCCGTGATAGGTGAAGTTTGGGCTTTTGTGGACCAAACAAAGTCCTGCGGCGGGGAACAGGTAAGTGGGGGCCCCCAGGAACTTGGTTCTATTGGGGGACCCCCAAGCCTAATTTGTCTTTCTGTCTGTTACCTAATGGTATTCCCGCAAAATTCTGTGCATGCCTGTAACTACTAAAAAAATGTAATAATTTTTAATGGTGGTCAAGAAAAAAAAAAAAAAAAAAAAAATTTTTTTTTTTATATATATATATGTAATATATTAGACTGCGGTACCTGTGTTTGTCCACTAGAGGCCGCTGTGGAATGTTTTCTTGTCATGTGGACTAGCTTCTTCTCAGCAGAGCAAAGTCCAGGCAGATGGTGAGTTCTCTTATAGGAAACTGCTTCCTCTGCCATGTTGCAGTGCTCGTCCATCCCCCGGCCTGCGGCAAAGAGGGGCCCTGGCTCCTGTCCCTTGTTACCATATTTTAAATTAGCGCCGAAGGCGCACGTGCCCGCGCACGTGCCCGCGCGCGTGCGCGCGCGTGCACGCGCCTCTATATATAGAGGTGAGCCGGGAAAGGGGGCGGAGCCTGGGGGATGACTCTCTGTGCGCGCCGCAGCGCTTCTGCGCATGTGCGGGCGTCCCAGCAGTTTAAAAAAACCACAATATTGTAGTGAGCTGGCTATGAAGTACAGAGACAGAGCTGGCAACATTTAAAGGCATACAGCAAGCGGTTGATACAGGCATCCCCTAGAAAGGCACATTAGTAGACACCAACTGTGATATAGCAGCAATTGTGCTAGACTATTCTCAGTAAAAGTGGTGTATTACGGCTGGAATACCTCAGCTTTAGGCTTAGGAATATGCCGTCCAGAAGCTCCGGAACTGAATCTTCCAGGAAGCGAAGGGGGTCTCATCGGGCTCGGAGGATCTTGGGCATACTCCTGCTGCACCAGTCTCCCCTGAAGTTCAGAGGTAAGTGACCGTAGAGACCCCGCAGGGGTACTTGGTACTGTGGCTGTCCTCGGTTCACCTGCTCCTGTGTATGTAACAGAGGAGGTTTTTTCCTCAGCTCTGGGAGGATTAGAGAGAGATTGTCAACATTTATCGCTGCCTCCCTGTCAGGGAAAGCACGCCCGATCTCTGTCTCCTCCTTCAGAGTGCCTGTTAGCAGAGCAACAGTCCCATACAGGGATCGACCTGCCTGAAGGGGATCAGGATGAGGTTGATTCTGTTATAGAGGAATCAACAGTGGGGGAACCTTTTCTCAGCATCTCAAGCTGAAAGATTATGGGTTCAGTCTCTGACTAACATGGTCCGATCAGCATTTAAAAATGCACCTTGCGGAACCATCAACCACTACTGTATCCTCGTTGGGGTCGCTAGAAGCCCCCAGACTGTTTGTTCTTTTCCACTTCACCCTTTACTGAAAGGGCTCATTTACCAGGATTGGGAACGTCCTGAGAAAATATTTATTCCCCCAAGAGATTTCCGGTGGTCTATCCCATGGAGGATAAGTTCATCAAAAAAAAAAAAAAAAAAATGGAAGGTCCCTACAGTGGACGCAGCCATCTCTTGTATGTATAAATCACTGACATGTCCAGTGGATAATGTCCAAATGTTCAAGAACCCAATAGATAAAAGATTGGAGTCCTTATGAAAATCTGCTTGGTGATACAACCAGCAGTAGCAGCTATTGGGGTCTGCTAAGCAGTGAAGGATCAGTTGAAACAGGTCTTGAGGGACTTGACAGATCAGCAGGCTTTGCCCTAGCTGATCTACCTAGAGCCTTAGGCTTTGCGGTTGACGCCATAGAGGATTCAGTCCATCAGGCCTCCCGCCTTACGCTGTCTATAGTACATATGCGTAGGCTCCTATGGCTCAAAAACTGGTCTGCTGAAGCTCCCTGTAAAGAATGGCTGGTTAGCGTCCCATTTCATGGTGAACGCTTATTCAGGGAAAACCTGGACAAATATATCCAGAAAATTTCCAGCGGTAAAAATACGCTCTTGCCGGTTAAAAGCAGAGTTAGAGGTCCCTCTTTAAGAGGCCTGCTTCTCCAGTCCCTGGGGCATCGGCTGTGTAACAGTTCCGACGGCCTCCTCGGTCAAATCCCGGGGGTAAAAAACAGGGACAGTAGCAGGGTAATGAGAAACCCTGGGTCAGGGGAGGTACAAAACCTCCCCCAAAGTTAAATTCATTGAAGCCCCCACTCAGTCGGGTGGGGGGAGGACTCCAGTTGTTCGCAAGAGACCTGGCGGGACACGATCAAGACAGATAGGTGCTCTCCGCAGTAGGTTTGGGATACAGTTTGGAGTTAAAAGACTCTCCTCCTTCCCATTTTTGAGGTCAAACGTGCCAAGGGATCCCCGGAAGAGAGAGTCCCTCCTGTTGGCACTAGAACAATTATTGCTCCAAGGAGTAATTATGGAGGTTCCCCTGGAAGAATGAGGGTTCGGGTTTTACTCAAACCTCTTTACAGTCCCGAAGCAAACGCGGACGGGAGGCCCATATTAATTCTAAAAGGGCTATACAAATTCCTGTATATCAGGACTTTCCGATGGAGTCGATCCGATCGGTGGCCACTGCCCTACAAGGGGAGGATTGGTTAGCCACGATCGACATCAAAGATGCTTATTTGCACATTCCCATCTTTCCAGTCCACCAAAAATTTCTACGCTTTGCAGTAGAAGGGCGCCATTTTCAGTTCAGAGCCTTACCCTTCGGTTTGGCCACAGCACCACGAGTGTTTACAAAAATTCTGGCCCTTTATTGGCCAATCTAAGAACACAAGGTGTAATGATAATGGCATATCTGGATGACTTGTTGCTGATAGACCACTCAGTGAAAAAACTAGACGTGGTCGTTCACAAGACGATCAAGTATCTGGAATCTCACGGTTGGATTATCAACCGAGACAAGTCAGCCCTAAAAACCAGTCAAAAGTCTGGAATACTTGGGGCTAAGGTTGGATTCAGGCCAGAGAAAAATATTCTTGCCTCGAGGAAAGGTGTTGTCTTTGAAAGATTTGATCCACTTAGTGGGTACAAAAAAGACAGCCGTCCATACGCCTGTATATGAGGCTGCTGGGGAAAATGGTGGCATCATTCGAAGCAGTACCATACGGTCAATTCCATTCAAGGAATTTGCAAGGGGCCATACTGTCAGCCTGGAACAAAAAAGTTCAGGCCCTAGACTTACAATGTCCTTGTCCCCTTCCGTTCGCAAGAGCCTCCGTTGGTGGTTGGTTCCCCCAGAATCTGGAAAAAAGGAAATCCTTCAGTCCGATTTCTTGCAAGGTGGTCACTACAGATGCCAGCCTTATAGGCTGGGGAGCAGTACTGGAGCAATAGTCTCTCCAGGGCAGATGGTCGGATGCAGAAAAGGCCCTGCCCATCAATCTCTTAGAGATACGAGCAGCCCGGTATGCCCTAGTAGCATGGACATCCAAACTCCAAGGGTCCCCTGTCAGAATTCAATCAGACAATGCCACAGCAGTGGCATATATCAATCACCAGGAGTCGTGCAGCCCAGAGGGAAGTGAATTACATCCTGAAATGGGCAGAAAAATATGTCCCAGCCATATCTGCGGTATTCATTCCAGGAGTGGAGAATTGGAAGGCGGACTTTCTAAGTCGCCAGCAATTAGGCCCAGAGGAAGGGTCCCTTCACCCCGAGGTTTTCTGGACAATATGTCAGCGGTGGGGAACATCGGATGTAGATCTTCTAGCATCCAGATTCAACACAAAGGGGGACAGGTTTGTCTCTCGGACAAGGGATCCCCTAGCTTGCGGCTCGGATGCCCTAGTGTTCCCTTGGGATCAGTTCAAGCTGATATATGCATTCACACCGCCACAATGGTTACCTCGATTACTCCGCAGAATCAGGGTAGAAAAGAAACCAGTGATTCCGGTGGCTCCAGCGTGGCCCCGAAGAGCGTGGTACGCGGAGATTGTAAAATTTCAGTGGGGAGTCCTTGGACTCTCCCACGTCGTCCGGCTTTCGCAAGGACCGATATACCACCCTTCCTTACCAGCCCTAGGTTTGACGGCCTGGCTATTGAAGCCCACATTCTAAAAAAGAGAGGGCTCTCTAATGCTGTGGTATCTACCATGATCAATGCCAGGAAGCCGGTATCCAGGCAGATCTACTATAGAATCTGGAAGGCGTACATCGCGTGGTGTGAGGCCAAGAAATGGCATCCACATAAGTACGTAATAGGTAGGATTCTGGACTTCCTACAGTGGGCTGTAGATAGGAAGCTTGCCTTGAGTACTATCAAGGGTCAGATTTCGGCCTTGTCAATATTTTTTCAAAGGCCCTTGGCTTCGCATTCACTAGTCAAAGCCTTTATACAAGGAGTGATGCGTATTAGTCCTCCGGTTAATATTCCCATATGTCCATGGGATCTAAACTTGGTTCTGTCGGTTCTACAGAAACAACCATTTGAACCATTACAGCATATTTCCTTGGTGCTTCTCACCAGGAAATTGATTTTTCTAGTAGCCATTTGTTCGGCTAAAAGAGTATCGGAATTAGCAGCTATGTCCTGTAAGGAGCCATATCTGGTTATCTATAAGGACAGAGTAGTGTTACGTCTTCATCCAGCCTTTCTTCCTAAGGTGGTATTGAGGTTTCATTTGAACCAAGATGTGGTTCTTCCTTCGTTTTTTCCCAAGCCTAGTTCGGTAGAGGAAAAGTTATTGCATTCTTTGGATGTAGTAAGAGCAGTTAAAGCTTATCTAAAAGCCACTGCTCAGATTCGCAGAACGGATACTTTGTTTATTCTGCCGGAAGGCCCCAGAAAGGGTCAGGCAGCGTCAAAATCTACTTTAGCCAAGTGGATTCGACAGGTCATTATGCAAGCTTATGGCTTGAGAAGGAGACCGCCTCCGTTCAAAGTTAGAGCGCACTCCACGAGAGCAGTTGGAACTTCATGGGCAGTGCATCACCAGGCCTCCCTGGCTCAAATCTGTAAGGCCGCAACATGGTCTTCGGTACACACGTTTACTAGGTCCTACCAGGTGGACGTTAGAAGTCAGGAGGATGTCGCCTTTGGGCGCAGTGTGTTGCAGGCCGCAAAAGATCCTCATGTCTGATAGCGCTCAGCTTATATATGGTGTATCCCCCCCCTCATTTGGCATTGCTTTAGGACATCCCATTAGTAATAACTATGTCGCTCTGTGTCCCGTGATGTACGAGAAAGAAAATAGGATTTTTATAACAGCTTACCTGTAAAATCCTTTTCTTGGAGTACATCACGGGACACAGAGCTCCCACCCCTCTTTAGGGACACTTATTGCTTTGCTACAAAACTGAGGTGCTCCCGGATGGGAGGGGCTTATATAGGGGAGGGTACTTCCGGTTTTGGAAGTTGCCAGTGCCAGCACCTGACGATATCTATATAACCCATTAGTAATGACTATGTCGCTCTGTGTCCCGTGATGTACTCCAAGAAAAGGATTTTACAGGTAAGCTGTTATAAAAATCCTATTTTTAATGGCAACTATAATCGCAGGTAGTGTTGCTCACTGTCTCTGACTTTGTGGTGTCTCAGAGCAGCGACACCTATGCGGAAATCAGGAGATGGGGTCCCCTCCTCCAGCCCCTCCCACTTTACATTCCTCACCAGTCAGCTGACCTCTAGTCTGTCCCCCAGCCATGCCGTTGATCTGCCAAGCTTGTTCCGCCTATCTGTATGGTTCCAAGCTTGACTGCGCAGGCGCAATCCGAGGCGACGGAAATCTCCGAGCTTAAACAGCTGTTCGGCAGCGCCTGCGCAGTCAAGGGGGGGAAGCATATCGATAGGACGCGCTCGCTCCCGATGCTTCATTACACACGCCGCTTTCCTCTTCATACAGAAAGGGGCGGCTCAGATGTGATAATGAGCAGTGCGATTTGTTTGTTTATCCACAACGCTCTATCCAGCAAGGGGCTGGATAGAGTGTCGTGTATAAACAAACAAAATCGCACTGCACAATATGACATCTGAGCCGCCCCTTGCTGTATGAAGAGGAAAGCGGCGTGTGTAATGAAGCATCGGGGGCGAGCGCGTCCACAAATGCCGAGACTATGGTTCCTCCTATCGCTCTGGTTCCCTCTTTACTGCGCAGACGCAAGCCAAGCCAACAGAAATCTCCGAGCTTCAACAGCTGTTCGGCTGCGCCTGCGCAGTTGAGCTTGGAACCATACAGATAGGGGAACCAGAACGACAAGTCACCGTGAACTGGGAAGAGGCTGAGTGGGCGGCCGTGGGTTCTAGGAACAGCCCTGCTGGGTGGCCACGAAAAGGCTGGGAAAAACAGGAACAGCCCAGGATTCGGTGACCCCTGGCAAATAGTCATTCGAGGCGGTCCAGACCCTCAGGTTGAGAACCACTATACTAGATGGACTTGTGTCTGTTTTTTCAACCTGACTAACTACAGTGCATCCGGAAAGTGTTCACAGCGCTTCACTTTTTCCACATTTTGTTATGTTACAGCCTTATTCCAAAATTAGATTACATTCATTGTTTTCCTCCAAAATTCTACAAACAATACCCCATAAGTTTGTTTACATGTGATCAGCTGATCACATGGTAAAGGGCTGCTGTGATTGGCCCTCTACCCCCGATCTGAACACTGAAAAATGCAGTGTTAAGCGCGGTTAAACGTCTCTCTGGAGATTATACACATCCACAGTGGTCAGAAAAGGGGGTTAAGCAAGAGATGCCAAAATTGGAATGGCTTGGGCACAAAACACCATAACAAAGGCTTAATTTCATAAAGGAATCGTGAACGGAGTTTATTGATCTGTTTAAAAATTAAGACGTTCATTCAGAATGACTTTTCTTGATCATTTTTCAGCACTGCAGAAGTCGGAGAACGAAGTGGTCGCCATCAAGAAGCAGAGTGAGGGCTTAACGAAGGAATACGACCGGCTGCTGAATGAATACTCTAAATTACAGGTGAGAGTTGGTGTCGGGATGTCTGTATTGTGTTGATGATCAGCATGGGGAAGAATGCTAAATTCCCACAGCAGCAAGAAGGGTCACCTTGTGGCATTTGGTTTTACCCATAGGGCCTTACTGGATTTGCCCCCCCCTTTTTTTTTTTTATTGTGCAGCAACAAGAAGGTGAAATTAACACCCTTTAACCCCCCCCCCCCCCCGCCCCACACCTGTCCCTGCTGCACTTATTTCCATGGATGATTAGCTGTCACTGCCCACACAACCATGGATTTGAAATCCTTGCTCTTCTTCCCTTTCTTTCATTAGGGCTGCCGAGACAAATCAGGGCATTTCTAATTGGTCACGTGCTGGCACATAACTGCTTTGACCAGTGGGAATTACTCTAATCCGTCCTGGGAGCCCTAAGGAAAGAAGAGCAGGGCTTTCAAATACCTGGACCGCTTTACCGGCTTCATGGGCACTGACAGTCAATCACCCAAGTAGATAAGTGCACAGGGACCGGGGCGGGGGGGGTCTTCTTGGATGGTGTAAGGTAGGGACCTTCAAACTTTTGAAACAAAGGGCAAGTTTACTGCCCTTCAATGGGAGTAGAAAATACCATAAGTTTGGTGGTCAGTGGGAGTAAAAAAAATTACGTTAGTGGTAGGAATAGTGCCCCATGATTGGTATCAGTGGGAGGAATGGTGCCCTATGATTGGTGTCAGTGGGAGGAATGGTGCCCTATGATTGGTGTCAGTGGGAAGAATGGTGCCCTATGATTGGTGTCAGTGGGAGGAATGGTGCCCTATGATTGGTGTCAATGGGAGGAATAGTGCCCCATCATTATCAGTGGTGGGAATAGTGCCCTGGATAAAGGCAAGCAAAAGGCTACAATCGTTGGATTGACTTGTGTACAACCACAGTGCCCATACATGGATCAAAATTCAATGGAGCACTGTTCAATCCATCATCAGAAAATGGAAAGAGTATGGCACAACTGCAAACCTACCAATACATGGCCGTCCACCTAAACTGAAAGGCCTGGCAAGGAGAACATTCATCAGAGAAGCAGCCAAGAGGACCATGGTAACTCTGGAGAAGCTGCAGAGATCCACAGCTCAGGTGGGAGAATCTGTCCACAGGACAACTATTAGTCGTACTCTCCACAAATCTGCCCTTTATGGAAGAGTGGCAAGAATAAAGCCATTGTTGAAAGAGAAGCCATAAGAAGTCCTGTTTGTAGTTTGCGAGAAGCCATGTGGGGGACACAGCAAACATGTGGAAGAAGGTGCTCTGGTCAGATGAGACCAAAATTGAACTTTTTGGCCTAAAAGCAAAACGCTATGTGTGGCAGAAAACGAACACTGCACATCACCCTGAACACACCATCCCCACCGTGAAACATGGTGGTGGCAGCATCATGTTGTGGGGATGCTTTTCTTCAGCAGGGACATAGAAGCTGATCAGAGTTGATGGGAAGATGGATGGAGCCAAATACCGGGCAATCTTAGAAGAAAACATGTTAGAGCAGTGGTTCTCAACTCCTGTCCTCAGGACCCACTAACAGGCCAGATTTTAAGTATTACCTTGGGGGAGATGCAGACTAGAATACTGCAATCCCTGAGCAGCAAATTATATCACCTGTGATGCATTTCAGTTATCTTGCAAACCTGGCCTGTTAGTGGGTCCTGAGGACTGGAGTTGAGAACCACTGTGTTAGAGTCTGCAGAACACCTGAGACTGGGGTGGAGGTTCACCTTCCAGCAAGACAACGACCCTAAACATACAGCCAGAGCTACAATGGAATGGTTTAGATCAAAGCATATTCAGGTGTTAGAATTGCCCAGTCGAAGTCCAGACCTAAATCCAATTGAGAATCTGTGATAAGACTTGAAAATTGCTGTTCAGACGCTCTCCATCCAATCTGACAGAGCTTGAGATATTTTGCAAAGAAGAATGGGCAAAAATGTCCCTCTCTAGATGTGCAAAGCTGGTAGAGACATTCCCAAAAAGACTTGCAGCTGTAATTGCAGAGACGGGGTTCTACAAAGTATTGACTCAGGGGGGCGCTATACAAATGCCCCCCACACTTTTCACATATTTGTAAAAAAAATTGAAAACCATTTATCATTTTCCTTCCACTTCACAATGATGTGCCACTTTGTGTTGGGGCTCTTTCACGCGGGCGGATCCCGTCATGATCCGCCCCGTGAATATCCGCTTGCTCAGCGGAGATCGCTCCGTTGATCCCCCGCTGAGCCGGCGGATGACTTGTCCGTCTCTGCACATTGTGGGGGGATCGTATGAAAACGGACCGTCTGTCCGTTTTTCATCCGATCCGCAGACGGATGGAAAAGTAGGATTTTCCTCCGTCATGCTAAACAGACCATAGCGTAGACTGATGTCATCGGATGTCAGCGGATGTTCATGGATGAAAAACGGACATACGGAACGTCCGTGTGAAAGGGGCCTAGGTCTATCGCATAAAACACATTTATTTTTTTAACAAAATGTGGAAAATTTCAAGGGGTATGAATACTTTTTCAAGGCACTGTAAATTTAGAGTAGACTGTCAGTTGAAAATCTAAATGTGATGTCAAATTCAAAGAAAATTCCTGATATCATTCCAGAGACTTGTCTAAAATAGTATAGATATCCTCCATGTATCCGGCTAAGCTTACAGGGCGAGGTTTGCAAGAGGTTGCCAGGCCAGATGGAAAAATCTTCACAGTAGCTTGTCCCCCAGAGCAAATCCCTTTTGGGTCTTGAAGAGTGAAAATATTTACAAAGTAATCGAAGTAATCCAATTCTGCAAGGACTAGTGCTTTACTAACTCGACGAGTGCTTACGGGACTCTGCACATTTTAGATACACCTAGCGGATCCAGTGTTGTCCTGCTTTGATTCTCTTCTGCTGCTTGATCCCACACCGCCATGTTGTTTCTTAACATTGAGAGGCCTAATGGCTTTTCCAGTTTCAACAGGAAGGCCTCCCGATAAATTAAACACACTGCCTCCTAGGATAGAGTGCATCCTGAAAGAATTCACAACACTTCAAAGTAGTCCCTGCACTACTTTGGTCCAATTTTGATGCCACTTACACAGGCATTCCCTGAAATCACGGCCGCAAAATCGCGGTAAAATCGTGTGATTTTGAGTCGCAGTAGTGTGAAAGGGGCCACTAAGAAAAGCGGTGCTGTCAAGGTTTGCCTGTGCCCATCATCCCCCTTCCCCATACCTAAACTTGCTAGATTGGCAGAAATAACCCAAGGGCAGTCAGATATTGGCCCGGTAATGTCTCTGGGCACCTTTTTAAACATGTGACTTTCATGTCACATTGACATGTTTTAGGCCATGCTTCCCATGAGGTGACCTTTTTATCAATAAACAAATAATGATGATAGATGGGAAATTCAGCTGACCTTCCTTAGATGAACAATGGCCACATTAATCTTCTCTCGCCGATTACACGGATTCCTTTGCTGCTTTATAAAAGGAGGGCAGATAGAATAGACTGGGGACGTTTTTTTTTATTTATTTTTTTGTCATTAAAGAAATCGGTGACTGCATCTGTAAAATATTTGCTATTAGAGGTCCAGGGATTTGAATTGCCTGCTCTTTCTCTCCTCCTCTGTGCAGTGCTTCTGGAATGGACTAGATCGATTTTGATTGGTCAGCTCCATCCCAGTGAATCAAACTGATCCGTTCTGGAAGTACTGCACAGAGAAGAGGGAGAACAGCAGAGATTTCCAACCCTGGAGCAATGCACCAGCTGCAGAAGCCCTGAGATCTTAGGATCACCGGAGGTAAGTACAGCAGGGACCTGGGGGGTGGGGAAGGGTGTACTGTGTTCATCTTTACATTTTTTTTTCTGTAAAGGAAGGTCTAGCACCAGACTCTATATTTTATTTTTTTGTTAAGTGAATGCATGAAATATAATTGTAAGGGCTAGTTTACACTTGCTTCAAAACAAGGCTTTGGACAGGCTTTGTTAAAGCTCTCTGAATGCCAGTCAAAGCTCCCGTCACTAAATAAAATGGTTATCCTACAGTCCTGTTTACACCTGCTTTTGCTTGGGGCTTCGCTTGAGCTTCGGTGGGACTTTGCCATAGACTTCTATGGAGACTTTGAAGCACCACTGAAGCTAACGGGGGATATAATTTTTGAAGCAAAGCAAAAGCAAGGTGTAAACAAGACTGTAAGCTAACCATTTTATTTAGTGACAGGAGCTTTGACTTCAGAGAGCTTTAACAAAGCGTGTCCAAAGCCTTGTTCAAGTGAAGCAAGTGTGAACTAGCCCTAAGGGTAACACTTCCAGGTATTTATGTCCTCTGATGGAGAGCACAGGTTTCCTCCTGGCAATACCTCTCCAGGAGGATGATGCCACCTTTTTTGTTGAACTTTTGGGTGTGTAGTTAGGAGCATCAAGTACACTCTCTCTTCAGAGATACAAAATTAGGTGTATTCCTGCGCTACTATGGAGAGGGCTAGCTAGTGATATAAAACTGCTGCAAGCACCAGGGGGGTCAGATCATACCCACGGAAATTAAGTGTATAAAGAGGGGGGGTGGTGCTGCGCTGTTTAGTGAAATAAATTGGGTGAAATTCTTCTAAAACTTTGTGTAAGATAAAAAAACAAATGCAAATAAACAATTATTGCAAAACGCACATAAAATAGCAAGATCTTCCAAGATGTGAAAAACGCACAATAAATAATCTTCAAGTGGTGACCATAAAATACTATCTTTTAAAATAGTAAACAATGTGTCAAGAAATCCAGATTGTGCAAATCGCAAAATAAATAATGAACTGTGACAGTAAATCATAGACAATGAAATCAAAAATGTGAAATGCAAAGCATACGTGCAACCAGTGCAAAAGATGCATGAACGCATAAATCAATCCGAGGGGATGTTGCATTTAAAAAAGTGCACGGTGCGACAGGTCTCTGAATATCCTCACGAGCTAGGATAACCAGGTGAATTGTAACCTGCGTCTTTAAATTATAAATGTTGCAGGGCGATCGCACAGAAAATTGCAAAGCGATCGCACAAAAATTGCAGTATATGCGACTATATCAAGTGCAGGTAGAGTTCATTTGGTCAATCGTGAATGGTGAGAAAAGAAAGCAGTTCATTTATCCTGTGCAGGAAGTGCAGTGATGCATGGAACGCAGGGGGGGTTGTGTGATGGGAATATCGTATTCCTCTTCCTGTGCTGGTGCACTCCGGTGGTGGTTAATTTTTTGGTAAAGGTGGCCTCTTACCTGTAGGTAGAGAGGTAACAGCATGTAGCAAACAAGATGCTCTGTGTTCCTCTTGCCTGGTTCCTATAGGGGTACGTGTGTTGTTTGGGATGGTTGTCTCCTAATAGCTGGATGCCGGGGTAATTTAGGTTTCCCTCTGGAGTATGCACTCATATGCCAGCCATTGTATAAGTAGAAATGAAGAGGGAAGATACTATATGGTGTAGTACGTTTTTAAAACCTTTATTGTTCAACACGTTAAAAGCAGTGGTACTCACATTTGGCAGTAACACAATGTAAAAGACTCCACAAGCTGCGAGCTCGTCTGCTGAGCGTCACTTCTAGTTCCTAGATTCGTCTCTACGCGTGGCATCACAGTCACGTGACTTCATCAGGAGAGGATCTCCTGATGAAGTCACGTGACCGTGATGCCATGCGTAGAGACGAATCTAGGAACTCCTGATGAAGTCACGTGACCGTGATGCCACGCGTAAAGACGAATCTAGGAACTAGAAGTGACGCTCAGCAGACGAGCTCGCAGCTCGTGGAGTCTTTTACAGTCTCTTACATCGTGGTCACGTGACTTCATCAGGAGATGATCTCCTGATGAAGTCATGTGACCGTGATGCCACGCGTAGAGACAAATCTAGGAACTAGAAGTGACGCTCAGCAGAAGAGCTCACAGCTCGTCGAGTCTTTTACATTGTGTTACTGCCAAATGTGAGTACCACTGCTTTTAACGTGTTGAACAATAAATGTTTTAAAAACGTACTACACCATATAGTATCTTCCCTCTTCATTTCTACTTATACAATGGCTGGCATATGAGTGCATACTCCAGAGGGAAACCTAAATTACCCCGGCATCCAGCTATTAGGAGACAATTATCCCAAACAACACACGGACCCCTATAGGAACCAGGCAAGAGGAACTCAGAGCATCTTGTTTGCTACATGCTGTTACCTCTCTACCTACAGGTAAGAGGCCACCTTTACCAAAAAGTCACCAGCACAGGAAGAGGAATACGATATTCCCATCACACAACCACCCCCCCCCCCCCCTGCGTTCCATGCATCACTGCACTTCCTGCACAGGATAAATGAACTGCTTTCTTTTCTCACCATTCACGATTGACCAAATGAACTCTACCTGCACTTGATATAGTCGCATATACTGCAATTTTTGTGCGATCGCTTTGCAATTTTCTGTGCGATCGCCCTGTATCATTTATAATTTAAAGACGCATGTTACAATTCACCTGGTTATCCTAGCTCGTGAGGATATTCAGAGACCTGTCGCACCGTGCACTTTTTTAAATGCAACATCCCCTCATTGTCTATGATTTGCTGTCACAGTTCATTATTTATTTTGCGATTTGCACAATCTTGATTTCTTGACACATTGTTTACTATTTTAAAAGATAGTTTCTTTATCGTACACCACGGGACACAGAGCTAGTCATTACATAATGGGTTAAGGGTCACCAGCGGTGATTGGACACTGGCACAACCAATGGAAGACAGTTCCCCTCCATATAACCCCTCCCATCAGGGAAGTACCTCAGTTTTTTCGCCAGTGTCGAAAGGTGTTGGACGCGTTAGGAGGTGCTAAAGGAAAGCTCTACCAAAGAGACCCTCTGGGGGTAAAAGAGCTATGCTTTCGGATCCATCCAAGACGCCTACAAATGAGCTGAATCTGGATGGGATCCGGGCCTCATCCATGAGGCGTCGCCTGTAATGTCTCTCTTCGGAGGACTGGGCTCTAAGATCCAGCACTTTCGCTATTTCGCTATAAAGTCCTGGTAAGAGTCTTGTACAAGGCCCAGGGGAGAGGTATCCTTTAAATAGGAACCCATATCCCTGAAGGTTGGCACACATAGCCCACCGTGAAGGGTGAAGTTTGGTATCTGTCTGAAATCTTTCAGCAGAAAAACCTGCGGCGTGGATAAGGTGAGATTAGAAGGTCCATAACTAGTATATGCATTTAGGTACCTTGTATTTTGTCTAAACAGTAAGCCTTCCAGGGGAAGTAATACGGACAAAAAGAGATAAGAAAGCACCACCGCCTGAGAGGAGGCTCTAACTGTGCTGACTCTGTACCTTTCTCTCCTGTGTTGCTAAATGCACCTGTTCAGGATGAGCCATTACCTCTGTCAGGTATGGCGGCTTCCCCAGTGAAGCCTGGGCCTGTATATGTCACTGAGGACACTTTATCAGCTGCCCTAAATAATCTGGAGGAAAAAATTGCTACCTTAATCGCTAAGTCCTCTAAAAAGGGACAATAAGCGAAGCAGGTCTCTTCCAGTATTGGACCTCCCTTCAGAAGTACCTGAGGGAGGAGGATGAGGAGGAGGAGGCTACATCAGCAGAGGATGAGGAGCCGGATTTTAAGGTCACAGGTACAATGCTATAGCAGTGCATTTAAGTTAACCTCTGCGGAGGTAACGGAATTACCTGTCTCCTCCCTAGGGTCATTAAGATCCCTGCAAGGTGCATGCTCCTTCCCGGTTCATCCGTTACTAGAGGATCTAATATACGCAAACTGGCAACATCCAGATAAGCGTTTCTCACCTCCAAAAAGGTTTAACATTCTTTATCCTATGGGGGAATTTTTTTTTTTAAAGAAATGGAGCCTGCCTGCGGTAGTTGCGGCTATTTCTTGTGTAAATAAAAACCTGACATGTCCGGTGGATAATGTACAAGGGTTTAAAAGATCCTTCTGAGAGGAAGTTGAAATCCTCCTTCCTTTTGGCCGGCTCAATTACCCAACCTGCAGTAGCAGCAGTCGGTATGTGTCAGGTCATCAGCCAACAGGTAAAGCAGGGGCTGAAGGAACTGCCTTCAGAGCAGGCTAGAAATTGGGAAAATTTGCCTAAAGCCTTATGCTTCACAGTGGATGCCATGAGAGATTCTATCATACAGGCATCACGCCTTACACTCCAGCTGGTACAGATGCGCAGAGTACTTTGGCTTAAGCATTGGTCAGCGGAGACCCCATGCAAAAAGCTGTTGGCAAGTTCTCGTTCCATGGCGAACGCCTATTTGGGGAAGATTTAGAAAAATATATACAGAAGATATCAAGTGGTAAAACGACTTTTACCTGAGAGAAAGAAAAACAAGAGATCTTGTTTTAAACGCTCTCTCTCCCCAGCTCCCGGGAAATCTGACTCCAACCAGTGGCGGCGGCCTGTTTTAGCCGCCCACAAAAGCCAAGGGGCAAGCTCAGAAGAACAAGAAGCCGTGGGGTGCAAGAGCTAATAAGCAAGCCCCCAAAACCTCTCAGTGAAGGGGCGCCCCCGCTCGGCCGAGTGGGAGGAAGGCTTTGTCAGTTCTGAGCAACTTGGTGGTCAGAAATCCAGGACAATTGGGTAGTATCCACAATATCCTCAGGGTACAAACTGGAATTTCGAGAGATCCCATCTTCTCAATTCCGAGGTTCAAGACTCTCCAAGGATCCACAAAAAAGAGAATCCTTCTTCAAAGGTTTGAATCACTTAATGGCTCAAGGGGTAGTTACAGACGTACCCCAAAAAGAGCGAGGTTCAGGTTTTTACTCAAACCTCTTTGTGATTCCAAAGCCAAATGGAGATGTCAGACCCATCCTGGATCTAAAATCCCTAAATCGGTTCCTGAACGATCGCCATTTTCGAATGGAAACGATCCGATCCATGGCCGCCACTTTAAAGGGCGGAAAATTCATGGCGCCCATAGATATCAAGGACGCACATTTACACATACCCATCCTCCCCGCTCACCAAAGATTCCTAAGGTTTGCGGTAGAAGATCGCCACTTTCAATTTGTGGCTCTGCCGTTTGGTGTAGCCACCGCGCCCATAGTATTCACAAAGGTGCTAGCTCCTCTGTTAGCAAACCTAAGAACACGGGGCATTGCGGTAACAGCCTATCTGGACGATCTACTAGTAATAGATCAGTCAAAGGATGGATTGGGTCACGCTGTACACACTACAGTAGGATACCTGGAGCATTTAGGATGGATTATAAATTTACAAAAATCCTCTCTCCAGGCCCAAAGAAGGATAGGGTACCTGGGCATGATCATAGATACAGCCCAAAACGGGGTATACCTGCCAGAACCGAAGATACAGTCTCTGAAAGACCTGATCCACAAGGTCAAAGCAAACAAGAGGCCGCCTATTCGCCTTTGCATGAGACTATTGGGAAAGATGGTAGCCTCCTTCGAGGCAGTCCCTTACGCCCAGTTTCATTCGAGACTACTTCAAGGCAATATTTTAGCTTCCTGGAACAGGAAGAGCCAAGCTCTGGATATACCCATGCGCCTGTCCTCACAAGTACGCCACAGCTTCGATTGGTGGCTAGAAGCCAGGAATTTACGGAAGGGAAAGTCCTTCCTCCCAGTGGCCTGGAAGGTGGTATCTAGGGATGCCAGCCTATCGGACTGGGGTGCAGTATTCAAGGAGGCTTCTACCCAGGGAACCTGGGCCAAGACTCAGGGGATCCTGCCCATCAATGTGCTAGAGATCCTGGCGGTATATCTAGCCCTCAAAACCTGGACATACAGGTTACAGGGCTACCCAGTTCGGGTTCAATCCGACAATGCTACTGCAGTAGCTTACATCAATCACCAAGGAGGCACCCGCAGTCGGGCAGCCCAAAGAGAGGTGAACCGGATCCTGGCATGGGCAGAAGAGCATGTACCTTGCCTTTCTGCAATCTTCATTCCAGGGATGGAAAATTGGCAGACTACCTGAGTCGTCAGCAGCTGCTACCAGGGAGTGGTCTCTTCACCCCGAGATCTTTCAGGCCATATGTCTGAGATGGGGAAACCCAGATGTAGACCTGCTAGCTGCCAGGTTCAACAAGAAATTGGACAACTTTGTGTCCAGAACGAGAGATCCTCTAGCCTACGGGACAGACGCTCTAATAATACAGACGCTCTAATAACTCCATGGAATCAGTTCTCACTGATCTAGGCATTCCCTCCGATCCCTCTTCTACAAAGACGGCTTCGCAGGATCAAGGAGGAGGGAATACCAGTAATCCTAGTGGCCCCAAACTGGCCCAGGAGGCCTTGGTACGCCGAGATTGTAAAAACGGCGATAGGAAGGCCCTGGAAGTTTCCACTCCGACATGACCTGCTGTCACAGGGTCCAGTATTCCACCCTTCCTTACAAAGGCTAAAGTTGACGGCCTGGCTGCTGAGACCCACATTTTTAAAAAGAGAGGGGTCTCTGGTCCGGCTCTTTCTACGCTCATTAATGCTAGAAAGCCAGCCTCCAGACTCATCTATCAGAGAGTCTGGAGAGCATACGTTTCCTGGTGTGAATCCAGATGTTGGAATCCTCAGAAGTATGAAATAAGTAGGATTCTTGCTTTTTGCCAGTTAGGAGTGGATATGAATTTAGCCCTTAGCACCATCAAAGGGCAAATATCGGCTCTATCAGTCTTCTTTCAGAGACCATTGGCATCTCACTCCCTAGTTCGGACATTCATTAAGGGGGTACTGAGGATAAATCCTCCAGTTAGGACTCCCTTGTGTCCATGGGATTTGAATTTGGTATTGTCAGTGTTGCAAAAGCAACCTTTTGAACCTATTCGCCATATTCCTTTAATTATATTAAGTAGGAAGTTGGCCTTTCTGATTGCTATAGCTTCTGCTAGGAGAGTATCAGAGCTAGCAGCTCTTTCTTGTAAAGAGCCTTATCTAATTTGTCACAAGGACAAAATCGTACTACGACCCCATCCGGCTTTTCTACCTAAGGTGGTGTCGGCTTTTCACTTGAATCAAGACATTGTTCTGCCTTCCTTTTTTCCAAACCCACGGACGGCGGGGGAAAAATTATTACACTCTCTAGATCCAGTGAGAGCGGTAAAGGTGTATCTGCAAGCAACCGCTCAGATACGTAAAACAGATGTTTTGTTTATTTTACCAGATGGGCCCAAGAAGGGCCAAGCGGTATCAAAATCCACCATTTCCAGGTGGAGTAGACAAGTAATTATTCAAGCTTATGGTTTAAAGAACAGGACTCCTCCTTTTCCTGTTAAGGCGCACTCTACCAGGGCGATAGGTGCTTCATGGGCAGTGCACCACCAGGCTTCGATGGCTCAGATCTGTAAAGCTGCAACTTGGTCTTCAGTCCATACATTTTCCAAATTCTATCAAATAGATGTGAAAGGACATGAGGATTCCGCCTTTGGGCGAAGTGTGCTGCAGGCAGCAGTATAGGGCTTCTGGTCCGCAAGCGGCCTGTTTTGATCTGTGTCTCCCCCCCTTCATATGAGCATTGCTCTGGGACGTCCCATTATGTAATGACTAGCTCTGTGTCCCGTGGTGTACGATAAAGAAAATAGGATTTTTATAACAGCTTACCTGTAAAATCCTTTTCTTGGAGTACACCACGGGACACAGAGGTCCCCCCCCTTCTTATGGGAACCTTACTGCTTTGCTACAAAACTGAGGTACTTCCCTGATGGGAGGGGTTATATGGAGGGGAACTGTCTTCCATTGGTTGTGCCAGTGTCCAATCACCGCTGGTGACCCTTAACCCATTATGTAATGACTAGCTCTGTGTCCCGTGGTGTACTCCAAGAAAAGGATTTTACAGGTAAGCTGTTATAAAAATCCTATTATTTTATGGTCACCACTTGAAGATTATTTATTGTGCGTTTTTCACATCTTGGAAGATCTTGCTATTTTATGTGCGTTTTGCAATAATTGTTTGTTTGCATTTGTTTTTTTATCTTACACAAAGTTTTAGAATTTCACCCAATTTATTTCACTAAACAGCGCAGCACCACCCCCCTCTTTATACACAATCTCTCTTCAAACTCTTTTAGATAATTTTTTTGCTACGAGCATCAGATGCAGCCAATTTATTTCTAGGAAAGAGCTTCTTCAGGGTTTAAACAATAGAATGTGATCACTTCCGGACCAGCGACATACCCTTACATCAATGTACTTCGGGTTCTACCAGGATGACGCCTACAGCTGCAGGCATCATCCATTTTTTAGAGCTGGCGGTCGGCTCTCTTGAAAAAAACAATCCTAGTGGCTAAGTAGCCGATGGACTGCTTTTACATGCAGCGGGAGAGGACGTCTCTTCCCATGCCTTCGCTGGCTCTTCCGTCCCTCCAGGAGACCCGAGCAACCGGCCGGCGCGTCTGCCAGCTGGTCGGAGAGTCAGAGCTAAGCTTTTGGCTATGGTAACCGGAAAGCGAAGACCTGACATCACTTCCGGGTTAACCCGGATGTCGACTGTGCCATGTTCTAAAATCGAATGCATTAGAAAACACCCATCTTGGTGTTTTTTCTAATGCTTTTCAGGGCAGAAGAGGGATTTGGGGTCTTATAGATGCCAGATCTCTTCATGAAGAGTGTCTGTCAGGTCTATTGCTGTCACAAGGGATGGTTACATTCCTAGGGACAGCAAAAAAAGTGATTAAAAAAAATAAAGCAACAGTGTAAAATAAATACATGTAAACGTTTTTTTTTTTCTTTCAAATATTTTTTATTAATTTGCATAAAAGTACAGTGTACAATTAACATTGTACGTCGTGCAACGACGATGTGATAGATAATTAACAGATGAACATATATTCACTGACAAGTTGCAGACATTCCAAACAGGAGGTGTATAACTATATGAGTATATATAAGGACACTCGGATCTCCCCCCTCCGGTGGCACCCCATATGGGATCTTTAGTGCCACCGAAGTGGAGAGGGTCCATTCAGTACAGTGCGAGCACTGTAGGGTAACACCCACTGCTTGTTGGCAGTGTTTCATATATTTTCTTGAACCTGTTAACAAAGCCGGAAGTAAAAGAAGAGACGGTTAGTAGATATCAGAAGTGTACTTCAAGGATATTGCTCGGTCAGGCTATATGAAATATTGTAACAAAAGGATTAGGTGACTGTCACAGCATCAGTCCAATCGGTCCAAGTCTGCCAGAGTGTTCGGGTTTTAACAGCCCGACCATTACTGGCGTTTGTTATCATTTCATAGCTAAATGTAGGGTTACTAAGTTGATAACTTGTTTTATGGTTGGAGTATTGTCGGATTTCCATTGTCTCGTTAAGTTGAGCCTGGCTGCCAGGGGTATGTGAGTTGTCACGTATCTATGGGGTTGAGGTATGTCGTCTATGGTTAGGTTGAGAATGGCAAGTGCGGGTGATGGAGGGATATTGATTTTAATCACGCTCGATATAAGATTAAAAATATCGTCCCAGTATTTTTGTATCTTGGAACATGTCCAGAAAATGTGGAGCATGTCTCCTGTGGTCGCTTTGCATCTCCAGCACTTGTTAGGGATTTGAGGACTGAAAGTCGCTAATTTGGCTGGCGTGAGGTACCAGCGTAGTGAGATTTTCTGAGTGAGTTCCCAGAGTGTTGAGCATTTGGTGACCGCGTAGACGGAGTGAAGTGCCCGTTGCCATTGTGCGACTGTGAAGATATGTGTAAGATCAGTGTCCCATCGATGGTGCGGTTTCATTTTGGAAAAAATGGACTTTTGGTGAAGGTTGTTGTAGAAATGTGAGATGCCCTTTGTTTTGGAGGCAGGGTTAGTAAGGTATTCCCAGGTCTTAGGGTGGATTCTATATAGGGGTAGGGGTATATTACTCAAGCAGTGGTGGATGCGCAAGAATGTGAAGTGTTCTGAGGCAGGTAGACCATATTCGGCCTGTAGTTGGGAGAAGGATTTAACGTGGTTACCCTGTATTAAGTTTTGTAAGCACATGTAAACGTTTTTAAAGTGCCCCTGTCCCCCTGCGCTCACGCATCAAGGTGAAGGCGCGTGTGGGTCCTGCGCGCCCGCAAACAGCGATCGTCCCACACATGTTGTGAGTGTCTGATCATGGCCAGTAAATCTATCACCAGACCTCCTGTAAAGGTTTTTAAAGTGTCGCCTATGGATAGTAAAATGTACCTAATTTGTTGCCGTTGTACAGGTGTGACAAGTCTGGTAGCCATTTACACGGCGTAACCTCATCTTTTATAGTTTACAAAAAAAATACATTCTACATTGTAAATGTTGTTTTTTTTTTTTTTCTCCAAAAAATAATTTCCTTCAAAAATAGCTGTGCAAATACCGTGTGACCTAAAAATTTGAAACACCTACCATTTTATTCTCTATGGCTTCTGCTTTAAACAAAATATATAATGTTTGGGGGGGGCTCTAAGTAATTTAATAACAAAAAATACAGATTGTTACATACACAGGCCTTTCTGTCATTGATTCTCTCAGATGTACTTCCAGATCGGGAGTCTCCCAACTTTTTGAACCAAGGGCCAGTTTATTGTTTTTCAGACTTTAGGGGGACTAAACTGTGATCAGTGGGAGCTGAAATAAGTCCTGGTGTCAGTGGGAGTAAGCAATGTCCCATCTTTGGTTTTAGGAGGAGGAATAGTGCCCTATCATCGGTGTCAGTGGGAGGAATGGTGGCCCATCACTGTTGTCAGTGGGAGGAATGGTGGCCCATCACTGTCAGTGAGAGGAATGGTGGCCCATCACTGTTGTCAGTGGGAGGAATGGTGGCCCATCACTGGTGTCAGTGGGAGAAATGGTGGCCCATCACTGGTGTCAGTGGGAGGAATGGTGGCCCATCACTGGTGTCAGTGGGAGGAATGGTGGCCCATCACTGGTGTCAGTGGGAGGAATGGTGGCCCATCACTGGTGTCAGTGGGAGGAATGGTGGCCCATCACTGGTGTCAGTGGGAGGAATGGTGGCCCATCACTGGTGTCAGTGGGAGGAATGGTGGCCCATCACTGGTGTCAGTGGGAGGAATGGTGGCCCATCACTGGTGTCAGTGGGAGGAATGGTGGCCCATCACTGGTGTCAGTGGGAGGAATGGTGGCCCATCACTGGTGTCAGTGGGAGGAATGGTGGCCCATCACTGGTGTCAGTGGGAGGAATGGTGGCCCATCACTGGTGTCAGTGGGAGGAATGGTGGCCCATCACTGGTGTCAGTGGGAGGAATGGTGGCCCATCACTGGTGTCAGTGGGAGGAATGGTGGCCCATCACTGGTGTCAGTGGGAGGAATGGTGGCCCATCACTGGTGTCAGTGGGAGGAATGGTGGCCCATCACTGGTGTCAGTGGGAGCAATATGGTGGCCCACCACTGGTGTCAGTGGGAGCAATATGGTGGCCCACCACTGGTGTCAGTGGGAGCAATATGGTGGCCCACCACTGGTGTCAGTGGGAGCAATATGGTGGCCCACCACTGGTGTCAGTGGGAGCAATATGGTGGCCCACCACTGGTGTCAGTGGGAGCAATATGGTGGCCCACCACTGGTGTCAGTGGGAGCAATATGGTGGCCCACCACTGGTGTCAGTGGGAGCAATATGGTGGCCCACCACTGGTGTCAGTGGGAGCAATATGGTGGCCCACCACTGGTGTCAGTGGGAGCAATATGGTGGCCCACCACTGGTGTCAGTGGGAGCAATATGGTGGCCCACCACTGGTGTCAGTGGGAGCAATATATGGTGGCCCACCACTGGTGTCAGTGGGAGCAATATGGTGGCCCACCACTGGTGTCAGTGGGAGCAATATATGGTGGCCCACTACTGGTGCCCGTGGGAGGAATATGGTGGCCCACTACTGGTGCCCGTGGGAGGAATAGTGCCCCAGGGATCATATAAAGGCAAGCAAAGGGCCACAGTTTGGAAGCCACTGTTCTAGATTGTGTGATGCATCCATGTTTTTAATCCCCATATGAATACCTTTTTACACTTGCAATATTAATCATCATTTTCCAGATAGACACCCAATCAAATAGTGCATGCATGGAAAGAAATCAATGTATTCATATATAAAGGGATGGGCAATGACCTGAAAACGTGATATAGAGATGTTTTTTGCGCAAACATATTTAAATAGATTTTGTTAAATGCGTTTGAACAAGCTACTTTTGGTCCTAATCGCAACCATTCATAGAGTAATCAAGTCTGCTGTACTACACTAGAAGCATAAGAGGGAGGCTCTAGTTTCTAAAAGCCAACAAGAGCAACCTTACTCCAGATACAATGCCCTCAGCTTGTGGCTGTATCATTGATGGCCTGTTCTAGTTTGGTGGCAATTTATTTTTTTACTTGACCGTACTTGTGTGTATGTAATGAGATTTATTCCTGTATTCTCAAATATCAGGCCTGAAAACCTGAGCACGCAGAGCAACCTTTCTCAACCAGGGAACTGAGCAATTGCTTACTGTAAGATAAGTAACCACTGACACCAGTGATCATTTCCATTGTCTGAAAGGGGGACATTCTTTCCACTGGCCACCCATCTAATTGGTTCACTGGCCACCCATCTAATTGGTTCACTGGCCACCCATCTAATTGGTTCACTGGCCACCCATCTAATTGGTCCACTGGCCACCCATCTAATTGGTCCACTGGCCACCCATCTAATTGGTCCACTGGCCACCCATCTAATTGGTCCACTGGCCACCCATCTAAGAAGTCCACTGGCCACACTTCTAAGACCACCAGTGTCAGAGGGGGCCAGGAATCAAAGGAATCTCTTCTCCCATTAACAACCAAGTCTGTAGGGAGTCTTGCACTACTGGTAAGGGTGCACTACACTGACCACCAGTGTAATAGGGGACCTTCTTTCACTGGCCAGCAATCTAAAGGGACCCTTATCCCCTTAACCACCAGGACTAAGGAGGCCCTTTTCCCCCTTACCACCAATGTTGTGGGGCAATACACTGGCTGGGAGTGTAAGGGGGCATTTCTGCACTGACCAACGATTTATGGGGGCACTACACTGACCACTAGTGACCTACAAGCCCAGAACATCATTAGTACTAAACTTGTAAAACTGCATTTTTGTAGACCTGCATAGTCTTGTTTAAACTAGATATTAATTGTCTATTCCTCAGCAATATCAAACTGGCTGCGTGGCTTCCTATAAATAATCTGACGAGCCATGAGTGTAGAACATTGCGTACTGAATATGTGCATTAAAAGCCACTGGATATTAATGCTCATTCCAGAGTGTATTATCCAGACCAGGCATCTTAAAGGGGTTTGGCAAAGTAGAACGAGCAGTTCCAGCTGAAGGTATTACTTGCGGCTTATGATATTTTTGAAGACTCTGGACCCAATCGCACCAGCCATGTCTGTTGTGCAGCCTATAACACATGCACGTTAACGTGTGGTTTTTGGGCAGCCTGCTCATTTGAATGGGCAGCCTAATGAACCTAAAATTGTACCTGCTGCGTTTTTTGTATTGCTAGTGTGTTTGTTTCTGCTGGTTTTGGTGTATTGCAATGCTGGTGTATTGGGGTACTGTTCAGAATGAATGGCACCACAGCTCACCATTACAGTACAACACAGGGGTGTAAACGGACCCATACAAAAATGTTTTAGTAACCATCTCTGGCATCAGGAAAGTTGTTTATAGGAGCTGTACAGACTAAAGAATACTTACCTTGCTCCATGTTACCGCTGTTTCAGTTGCAGCGCTGCTCCCCTTACTTCTTGCTTATACAAGAGCCATTGCCATTGGCTCCTGCTGCTGTCAGTCAAACTCCTGTGAGAATTGCGTGGAGGTGTGGCTTACCAATTTGGGAACGTGTGTATGGGTAAATAACAGGCAGGGAGAAACGGCGCTCAGGGCCCATGGTGCAAATGTTTATAATGTGGTAGACCTCATGGGGTTAAGTAGATGTAATGCTGTTCGTAAAAAGACAGCCCAGAAGATGCAGAAAAAAAACATCCAGTTTATTTCAATTATTGATCAAGTAATTAAAATGACAATAAAAGCATGCAATACCAGAGGCTGTGATGGAATATTGCACCCAAGTTCCGATGAGCAGGCCAATGAAAAGATGGCAAGGTAGCAGCCTGTGGATTTCCATCTGTGTCCAAGCTCGGTATAGCGGTGCGCCGCAGATGACATCAGGACCAGTCGCTGGGTGGCAGCAGGAAAGAGCCACAAGGAGCCAAGCCAATATGGAGCGTAAGCATGGGGGTTGACATGACGGGTTTCGCATGCATGCGCTTTGTCAAGTCACGGAGAAGCTGGCAGCTAATGTGTTTATTCAGGTGATATGCTAAATGGAGAGTGGGCGGAACAGTTAAAAACAACCTGAGTGCAGATATCCCATCATTGCTCTTTCATAATTGAACATATTCAAATAACAGTTCAAAAAGCTTCTCCGTGACTTGACAAAGTGCATGCGTGGGACACACGTAAGAAGATAGCACTGGTGGGGGACTACCAGAAAGTAGGTAAAGGACCTTTGTGTGCAATATCTGTAAGTATAACGTCTATGCAGTAACTTGAAAGAAGTAGCATCACCAGATGTTTAAAACCCTTGTAGAATACCCCAGGTGACCCAGTGCACATACTGTAGCACTTGGTCTTTTTCAAATCTGTGCAATTATTTTTGAGCTAGCGACGTGGTCGGATAGAGATGGGACGAGTGGGGCTCACTGTTGACCATGCTAGCAGGGTCAAGTGCAGTGTGTGCTGGATCCCCTGGGGTATTCAAAGAGGAGTTTAACTGCCTTCCACCCGCTGTATAGTCAAATGACGACAGGCAGGATACCCCCTCGTTCTGGGATGTCCTATGACGTCGCCCCAGTCTCACTGCCATCACGTGCCCACGGAGTGCTGTGTCCCTGGGACACGGCGCGAACCCGATCTCAGTAAAAAGCTGATGACGCGGCTCTTTAATCATGTGATCGGTCGTGTCCAATCACAGCCTCACACATGCAAACACGGAAGTGGTGGTAATCGGTTCACCTCGCCTCACACTGACAGGAGAGGTGAGCCGATCAGTGGCATCTCGCAGGGTAGACCTCTACAGGTAATCAGGGCACTGATCATCAGTGCAGCCCCAACCATGCCCAGCAGTGATGCCAGTCAGTGACCATCTGTAATGCCAGTCAGTGCTGCCTTTCAGTGCCGCCTCACCAGCGCACATCCATGAAGGAGCAAAATTACTTATTTACAAAAAAATTGACAGACTAAAACTTTTTTTTTTTTCGATCTTTATTTTTTGCTAAAAAAAAAAAAAAACCCCAGTGGTGATTAAATACCACCAAAAGAAAACTCGTATTTGTGTAAAAAAAGAAAAAAAAAACTATCAAATTCATTTGGGTACAGCGTTGCATGAGCGCGCAATTATCATTCAAAGTGTGACCACTGAAAATTGGCCTGGGCAGGAAGGAGGTAAAAGTGCCCAGGATTGAAGCTGTTAAACTTCTACTGATACTTTAAGTAGAAAAAAGGCTTCTGTGACTTTCATTGTAAGACAGAATCGTAAAACAAATTGTGGCTCCTTTTGGTTAGACGAGCCTGCATTGCCAGGACACGTGTCAGCTGGGATCGTTCCCTCCATTCAGCTGATGGAGCATTTGGGTTGTCAAGCAGCAGCATAGCTGCCAGGAAAAAAAAGGAACTAACAGAGATGCAGTTTCTGATGTACTGTACACTATTTATAATGCAGGATTGGGAAGTAAGAAGAATAGAATATACTAGTTTAGGGGTTTCTACCCATGTCCTTTCACCGTGGCTTGCTCCTGATCGCTTTGTAAGATGGGGTTGCCATGTGTTTTATATAGACAGTGGCTGAAGTGTATGCAACTGTATGAATGAATCACAAGGCAAGGTACCCACTTGACCTCCGGAAGATTTACCATGACCAGACCACTTTTTGCGATACGGCACGGCGTTACTTTAACTGGCAATTGCATGGTCGTGCGACACTGTACCCAAATAAAATTTGTCATGATTTCCACAAATACAACTTTCTTTTGGTGGTATTTGATCACCACTGTGTTTTGTTTTGTTTTTTTGCGCTATAAACAAAATCTTGAAAAAAAATGTAAAAAATTATTTTTACTTTCTGCTATAAAATGCATCCAATAAAAAATAAATCAAATGTCTTCATCAATTTAGGCCAATATGTATTCTGCTACATATTTTTGGCAAACAAAATACCCAATAAGCGTATATTAGTTGGTTTGCACAAAAGTTATAGCGTCTACAAACTATATGGGATGTTTTATTTAATTTAATTTTTTTTACTAATAATGACAGCAATCAGGGACTTATAGCGGGACTGCGATATTGCGGCGGACATTCTCACACCAACTGACACGTTTTGGGAACCAATAAAAATAATTCAGTGATCAGTGCTAAAAATTTGCGCTGTCACTGTACTAATAACACTGGCTGGGAAGGTTAACATCAGGGGGGAAATGTGTGCCTGACCAGTGTTTTTCTAAACTGTGGGAGGTGCTTTTGCTAGGGTAAGGCATGGATCCTTGTCCCTGCTTTGCGGAGATACAAGATTCATGGCTTCCCTCCTGTCAGAACGGCAATCTGCCTTGTTTACTTAGGCGTATTGCAGTTCTGTCCCTCTGGTTGATGATCGGCGGGTGCTGGGGGACATTGAGTCCATGGTACCCGCCGCTGGGCTCCCGCTGTGTGTAATCACAGCGGGACCGAGCCATCGGTTGTGTGTGTGTGTGTGTATATGTATGTATGTGTATATATATCTATATATATATATCTATATATATCTATATATCTCTATCTCTATCTCTATCTCTATCTCTGCTATAGGGCAGGCCTTAGAGTAGTTCCGCCCGTCCCTTTTAAAAATCAATAGTCAGCAGCTACACATACTGTAGCATTAGGACACTTGCCTGTCCTGGAGTGCAGCGATGTTGGCACCGCAGCCCATGTTTATATCGGCTGGTCGGGTGCTGCCACCGCCATTGCTGGTAAGGGAACCTGGCAGTGTAGCCTTTCAGCTTCATGGCCGGGTCCCTACTGCGCTGCGCTCTCTCACTGGCCCCGGCAGAAGGGGCAGGAGGAGGAGGAGGAGGAGTGGGCCGAGCTGCTGACATACTTTACTGCGGCCCGGTCTCCCGGAAGTGGCGACTTCTATCTGATTTGTGCCCATAGACTTTAACTATTTGCCTACCAGGCCAATTATGACATTTCTCTCCTACATGTAAAAATTATAATTGTTTTGCTAGAAAATTGCACAGAACCCCCAAACATTATATGTTTTTTTTAGCAGAGACCCTAGAGAATAAAATGGCAGTCGTTGCACACGGTATTCGCACAGCAATTTTTCTAACACTTTTTTTTTTTTTTTTTGGAGGGGAAAAAACAGTTCCACGCGTTTAAAAAATAACAAAACCGTAAAGTTAGTTCGATTTTTTTTTTTTTTTTTTTTTCTTAAAATTTTTTTTTGTATAATGTGACAGATGTTGCGCCAAGTAAATGGATACCTAATGTGTCACGCTTCAAAATTGTACACGCTCGTAGAATGGCGCTAAATTTCGGTACCTATAAAATCTCCATAGGCGACGCTTGATTTTTTTTTTTACAGGTTACATGTTTTGAGTTAGAGGAGGTCTAGTGCTAGAATTATTGCTCTCGCTCTAACGTTCGCGGCGATACCTCACATGTGTGGTTTGAACGCCGTTTACATATGTGTGTGCGACTTGTGTATGTGTTCGCTTCTGTGAGCGAGCACGTGGGGACGGACACCCTCTAATTTTTTGGGGGGTTTTTGTTTGTTTTTATTGTTAGATTTACATTTATTTTTCTAGTTTGATGCTTTCTTTTTAAAAAAAAAAATGTGATCACTTTTATTCCTATTACAAGGAATGTAAACATCCCTTGTAATAGGAATATGGCATGACAGGTCCTCTTTACAGTGAGATATGGGGTCAATAAGTCTCCAGATCTCACCTCTAGGCTGGAAAGCCTGACATAAAAAAAAAAATGCGATCCTGGCTTTCCAGCCAAGGCGGCGGCATTTTCTTTCTCGTACATCACGGGACACAGAGCGACATAGTCATTACTAATGGGTTATATAGATACCTTCAGGTGCTGGCACTGGCAACTTCCAAAACCGGAAGTACCCTCCCCTATATAAGCCCCTCCCATCCGGGAGCACCTCAGTTTTTTTTTTTGCCAGTGTCTAAGGTGTTGGCCAAGAAGTAACATGTGTTTTTCACTGAGCTTGCGTACAGGTTCTTTTGGGCCTCAGTAAGCTATTCCGGATCCGACCAAAAAAGCTTCATAGCTAAACGGTCGGTACCCGGGCCTTGCAGAGAAGAGCAAGGTTTTGCCTGTAATGCCTCTCTTAGGAGGGCTGGACCCTGGGATCCAGAGCTCTGGTCATACCCACGACCAAGATGTTGTCTGTGCAGGGTGCTATACAGGTCCAGGGGAGTGGAATCCTTGGGAACCCGGTCCCTGAAGGTTTGATTACAATGCCTGCCGTGATAGGTGAAGTTTGGGCTTCTGTGGACCAAACAGAGTCCTGCGGCGAGGAAAAGGTAAGTGGGGGCCCTCGGGAACTTGGTTCTATTGGGGGACCCCCAAGCCTATTTTGTCTTTCTGCCTGTTACCTAAGGTATTCCCGCTAATATTCTGTGTATGCCTGTTACTACTGAGAAAATGTAAAAAAAATTAATAGTGGGCAAGGAAAAAAAAAAAAAAAAATGTAAGACCGCGGTACCTGTGTTAGACACTAGAGGCCGCTATGGTTCTTTTTCTTGTAATGTGGATTTTTTTCTTCCAGAATCAAATCCAGGCAGTTGGTATGTTCTCTGCTGGGAAGCTGTCTCCTCTGCCCTGTTGCTGCGCTCATCCATCCCCGGGCCCTGCGGCAAAGGGACCCTGGCTCCCATCTAGCTCCTATTGTTTTCAAAAAAGGCGCCGAAGGTGCACTTGCCCGCGCGCGTGCACGCGCCTCTATATATAGAGGCGATCTGGAAAAAGGGGCGGAGCGGGTGGATGACGCTCAGGTGTGCGCCGCGGCGCTACTGCGCATGTGCGGGCGTCCAGCGTGTTTTAAAGCACATTATAGCTGGCTATTGAAGTGCACAGACAGAGCTAGCAACAGTATAAAGGCACACAGGCGGTTGATGCAGGCATCCCCTAGAAAGGCACTTTAGTAGACACCAACTGTGATATAGCAGCAATTGTGCTAGACTATTCTCAGTAAAAGTGGTGTATTACGGCTGGAATACCTCAGCTTTAGGCTTAGGAATATGCCGTCCAGAAGCTCCGGAACTGAATCTTCCAGGAAACCAAGGGGGTCTCATCGGGCTCTGAGGATCTTGGGCATGCTTCTGCTGCACCAGTCTCCCCTGAAGTTCAGAGGTAAGTGACCGTAGAGACCCCGCAGGGGTACTTGGTACTGTGGCTGTCCTCAGTTCACCTGCTCCTGTGTATGTAACAGAGGAGGTTTTTTCCTCAGCTCTGGGAGGATTAGAGAGAGATTGTCAACATTGATCGCTGCCTCCCTGTCAGGGAAAGCACGCCCGATCTCCGTCTCCTCCTTCAGAGTGCCTGTTAGCAGAGCAACAGTCCCATACAGGGATCGACCTGCCTGAAGGGGATCAGGATAAGGTTGATTCTGTTATAGAGGAATCAACAGTGGGGGAACCTTTTCTCAGCATCTCAAGCTGAAAGATTATGGGTTCAGTCTCTGACTAACATGGTCCGATCAGCATTTAAAAATGCACCTTGCGGAACCATCAACCACTACTGTATCCTCGTTGGGGTCGCTAGAAGCCCCCAGACTGTCTGTTCTTTTCCACTTCACCCTTTACTGAAAGGGCTCATTTACCAGGATTGGGAACGTCCTGAGAAAATATTTATTCCCCCAAGAGATTTCCGGTGGTCTATCCCATGGAGGATAAGTTCATCAAAAAATGCAAGGTCCCTACAGTGGACACAGCCATCTCTTGTATGTATAAATCACTGACATGTCCAATGGATAATGTCCAAATGTTCAAGAACCCAATAGATAAAAGATTGGAGTCCTTATGAAAGTCTGCTTCTTTCTACAGCAAGCTTGGTGACACAGAGTTAGAGGTCCCTCTTTAAGAGGCCTGCTTCTCCAGTCCCTGGGACATCGGCTGTGTAACAGTTCCGACGGCCTCCTCGGTCAATTCCCGGGGGTAAAAAAACAGGGACAATAGCAGGGTAATGAGAAACCCTGGGTCAGGGGAGGTACAAAACCTCCCCCAAAGTTAAATTCATTGAAGGGTTGCCCCCACTCAGTCGGGTGGGGGGAGGACTCCAGTTGTTCGCAAGAGACCTGGCGGGACACGATCAAGACAGATAGGTGCTCTCCGCAGTAGGTTTGGGATACAGTTTGGAGTTAAAAGACTCTCCTCCTTCCCATTTTTGAGGTCAAACGTGCCAAGGGATCCCCGGAAGAGAGAGTCCCTCCTGTTGGCACTAGAACAACTATTGCTCCAAGGAGTAATTATGGAGGTTCCCCTGGAAGAATGAGGGTTCGGGTTTTACTCAAACCTCTTTACAGTCCCGAAGCAAACGCGGACGGGAGGCCCATATTAATTCTAAAAGGGCTATACAAATTCCTGTATATCAGGACTTTCCGATGGAGTCGATCCGATCGGTGGCCACTGCCCTACAAGGGGAGGATTGGTTAGCCGCGATCGACATCAAAGATGCTTATTTGCACATTCCCATCTTTCCAGTCCACCAAAAATTTCTACGCTTTGCAGTAGAAGGGCGCCATTTTCAGTTCAGAGCCCTACCCTTCGGTTTGGTCACAGCACCACGAGTGTTTACAAAAATTCTGGCCCTTTATTGGCCAATCTAAGAACACAAGGTGTAATGATAATGGCATATCTAGATGACTTGTTGCTGATAGACCACTCAGTGAAAAAACTAGACGTGGTCGTTCACAAGACAAGCAAGTATCTGGAATCTCACGGTTGGATTATCAACCGAGACAAGTCAGCCCTAAAAACCAGTCAAAAGTCTGGAATACTTGGGGCTAAGGTTGGATTCAGGCCAGAGAAAAATATTCTTGCCTCGAGGAAAGGTGTTGTCTTTGAAAGATTTGATCCACTTAGTGGGTACAAAAAAGACAGCCGTCCATACGCCTGTGCATGAGGCTGCTGGGAAAAATGGTGGCATCATTCGAAGCAGTACCCTACGGTCAATTCCATTCAAGGAATTTGCAAGGGGCCATACTGTCAGCCTGGAACAAAAAAGTTCAGGCCCTAGACTTACAATGTCCTTGTCCCCTTCCGTTCGCAAGAGCCTCCGTTGGTGGTTGGTTCCCCAGAATCTGGAAAAAGGGAAATCCTTCAGTCCGATTTCTTGGAAGGTGGTCACTACAGATGCCAGCCTTATAGGCTGGGGAGCAGTACTGGAGCAATAGTCTCTCCAGGGCAGATGGTCGGATGCAGAAAAGGCCCTGCCCATCAATCTCTTAGAGATACGAGCAGCCCGGTATGCCCTAGTAGCATGGACATCCAAACTCCAAGAGTCCCCTGTCAGAATTCAATCAGACAATGCCACAGCAGTGGCATATATCAATCATCAGGGGGGCACCAGGAGTCGTGCAGCCCAGAGGGAAGTAAATTACATCCTGAAATGGGCAGAAAGATATGTCCCAGCCATATCTGCGGTATTCATTCCAGGAGTGGAGAATTGGAAGGCGGACTTTCTAAGTCGCCAGCAATTATGCCCAGAGGAAGGGTCCCTTCACCCCGAGGTTTTCTGGACAATATGTCAGCGGTGGGGAACATCGGATGTAGATCTTCTAGCATCCAGATTCAACGCAAAGGTGGACAGGTTTGTCTCTCGGACAAGGGATCCCCTAGCTTGCGGCTCGGATGCCCTATTGTTCCCTTGGGATCAGTTCAAGCTGATATATGCATTCACACCGCCACAATGGTTACCTCGATTACTCTGCAGAATCAGGGTAGAAAAGAAACCAGTGATTCTGGTGGCTCCAGCGTGGCCCCGAAGAGCGTGGTACGCGGAGATTGTAAAATGTCAGTGGGGAGTCCTTGGACTCTCCCACGTCGTCCGGACCTGCTTTCGCAAGGACCGATATACCACCCTTCCTTACCAGCCCTAGGTTTGACGGCCTGGCTATTGAAGCCCACATTCTAAAAAAGAGAGGGCTCTCTAATTCTGTGGTATCTACCATGATCAATGCCAGGAAGCCGGTATCCAGGCAGATCTACTATAGAATCTGGAAGGCGTACATCGCCTGGTGTGAGGCCAAGAAATGGCATCCACGTAAATACGTAATAGGTAGGATTCTGGACTTCCTACAATGGGCTGTAGATAGGAAGCTTGCCTTGAGTACTATCAAGGGTCAGATTTCGGCCTTGTCAATATTTGTTCAAAGGCCCTTGGCTTCGCATTCACTAGTCAAAGCCTTTATACAAGGAGTGATGCGTATTAGTCCTCCGGTTAATATTCCCATATGTCCATGGGATCTAAACTTGGTTCTGTCGGTTCTACAGAAACAACCATTTGAACCATTACAGCATATTTCTTTGGTTCTTCTCACCAGGAAATTGATTTTTCCAGTAGCCATTTGTTCGGCTAAAAGAGTGTCGGAATTAGCAGCTATGTCCTGTAAGGAGCCATATCTGGTTATCCATAAGGATAGAGTAGTGTTACGTCCTCATCCAGCCTTTCTTCCTAAGGTGGTATTGAGGTTTCATTTGAACCAAGATGTGGTTCTTCCTTCTTTTTTCCCCAAACCTAGTTCGGTAGAGGAAAAGTTATTGCATTCTTTGGATGTAGTCAGAGCAGTTAAAGCTTATCTAAAGGCCACTGCTCAGATTCGCAGAACGGATACTTTGTTTATTCTGCCGGAAGGCCCCAGAAAGGGTCAGGCAGCGTCAAAATCTACTTTAGCCAAGTGGATTCAACAGGTCATTATGCAAGCCTATGGCTTGAGAAGGAGACCGCCTCCGTTCAAAGTTAGAGCGCACTCTACGAGAGCAGTTGGAACTTCATGGGCAGCGCATCACCAGGCCTCCCTGGCTCAAATCTGTAAGGCCGCAACATGGTCTTCAGTACACACGTTTACTAGGTTCTACCAGGTGGACGTTAGAAGTCAGGAGGATGTCGCCTTTGGGCGCAGTGTGTTGCAGGCCGCAAAAGATCCTCATGTCTGATAGCACTCAGCTTATGTATGGTGTATCCCCCCCCCCCTCATTGGGCATTGCTTTAGGACATCCCATTAGTAATGACTATGTCGCTCTGTGTCCCGTGATGTACGAGAAAGAAAATAGGATTTTTATAACAGCTTACCTGTAAAATCCTTTTCTTGGAGTACATCACGGGACACAGAGCTCCCACCCCTCTTTAGGGACACTTATTGCTTTGCTACAAAACTGAGGGGCTTATATAGGGGAGGGTACTTCCGGTTTGGAAGTTGCCAGTGCCAGCACCTGAAGGTATCTATATAACCCATTAGTAATGACTATGTCGCTCTGTGTCCCGTGATGTACTCCAAGAAAAGGATTTTACAGGTAAGCTGTTATAAAAATCCTATTTTTTCAAATGCAGAGGCCGGGCGTGACGTCATAACATTGCGCCCAGCCTCCAAACGATCACAGCAACTCCGGGGACCATCTGGCCCACTGAAAATCTCTATGGTCATTATTCTGCGCTGGTTGGTTCCTTCTCCGGCTCGCCAATCGCAGGGGTGAGCCGGGAGAAGCACCGGAGGGAGGGGGGGGGGGGGGTGGGGTGATGTCCCCTCCTGCTGCCTGTAAGAACAATCAAGCCACTATGATTGTTCTTATAGTGAAATGGAAGTCGCCTCCAAGTCAGATCCTTCTCTATACTGATGTGATTTGGATCCAACATTACAGGAAGATTGCATAGGCATTTCCCTGCAGTGTAGCCCCTCCCTCGCTTCAAAGTAGTACTCAAGTCGCCAGGAAGTTGCCTGGAAAAGGGGAAGGCTATGTTTAAGCACCAGGAAGGGTGTGAAACGCGTTGCTTATTCATGCTTTTTCTCCACCATATGCTGTATGGATTGTCGTTTTTAACTTTTGGAACCAATAAAGGTGATTGAAGCAGTGTGTGGCCGTTCAGGCACTTTTCTTCTAAAAGGGAAGGCAGTTCTCCCAAAATACGTTGGCCTAATCTGTTGTAATCTCTCACCAAGAGTTGCATTTTTTTTGGACACTGGGCGCTCCTTCCCTCTCATTAATGCATTGGACCTGATATTGAAAGGGAACAGGGGCGGGTCCGTCCATTGTGGGCGCACAGGCGCCGCCTCCCCTGTCCACCACCGCCGGCCCCTTTCAGGACGCTGAGGCGCATGAATTCCTTTGGCAGGGGTGTGTTTTTTGATGCACCTAATTAGAGCCAGAGGCTTTAATAGGCTTCAAAATAGGGTAGGCTCGGGGTGCAGAGCATTGCACCTGGAGCCCACCCAGTTGTGTTGCAACAGCGAATGAATATTCGCTGTTTCAACACTGATCCTCCTCCCGGCCAATCGGGATGCGGGTCTTATACTCGTCACCCGATTGGCTGAAAGGACAGGCGATCCTATTGGACACCTAGGAGGAGGGGAGGAGACGCACGGCAGAAGCGAGGGGGAGAAGACACAGGAGCCTCTACCTGTTGTCCGCCGCAGCCTGATGTCCGCAGTTTCCACCGATGTCCCCGCCGCTGCTCGATGTGCCGGCTGAGATGGGGTAAGTCCTGGTCGACCAGCAGATAGCGAAGGGGGGGAATGGTTGTTTGCCCCCCCCCCCCCCCAAACAAAAAAACACCTGCCGCAACTGGAAAGGAACATCAAAAATGACCCGTTCTACCTCTAATCTTCCCATTGTGTGGTCACTTTAATATAGTCCTGTGTGTGGGAACCTTGAGGAGGTAGTCGTGTCTTTGTAGCCATCTCGTAGAAAGTCACACAATGGGCGTACTGTACTTGGGATGAAGTGGTTAAGGGATAGAAGTCTGCCAACGTGGATAAAAAGTTTGCTTGTAGAGCCAGTAAATTTCCACGCAGCTGGGAAATTGTAGAGAGGATTGTCTGTGGAACGTAGGAGGAGCGCCTGTGCACTCTGATCACCTGCGGTTGCAAGTATTCACCTGCCGGAGTACGTGCGTCCCGGCTCGTCACGTCAGCATATAAAGTCACGGGTTGAGTTGTAGTATGATCACATAGGCTAGATGCTAGTAATAAAGATAAGGCTAACATTGGCTGAGAGGAGGGGCCCGGGGCCACTCTTGTTACACACAATGTGATAGGGAACAGCTATTTGGTGCTAGGAATGTGTAAGTGTTTTCCAGAGATAGGGAGGGGGGGGGGGGGGGGGGGTTCTAATCTTAGCTTATATAGGCTATCATTTTTTTGGGGAACTACAAGTCAAAGCATTTCATGATTGGTGCTCTCTAGGTATCGGAAAAAAAAGAGCCATCTATGACCAGCCTTTTTTGTTTTTTTACCTCTAGTTATCCCAACTCACAGCCCTTTGTGCATTGGGGTGCCATTTATTTCAGTAGGTGCCTAGGGACCCACGCTGCAGGTGTTGGAGCCTGTGCACACACTGATTAATACAACACATGTTAAAGAGTAACTCCACTTTCTTGGGGGAAAAAAAAAAAAAAAAAAAGAGTATAGCGTATACAATTGCTACAGAAGTTGTGTTGTAATTGAATGTTGTTAAAATTTCAATCTGCAGCCGCTGTAATTTTCTGTAAAATCCAATATGGCTGCCTGGAGGTATTCTGCACACAGATGGTGTACAGATCACCCCCCCTTTAGAAATGTAATTTCCTGTTTGGCTCACTGATTTTGCCAGAAGTCTGCACTAAGATAAGTCCGATTTTGTGTATACACACACAGATCCCGGTTCTTGCTCTGTCACGAGCAATCGCGGGTGCCCGGCGGTCATCGCACCCGCCGGGCACTCGCATCAGCTCTGGGGGGGGGGGGCGAGCAGCGGGCGAGCGCCCCTAGTGGCCACAGGGCGAAGCAACGTAACATAACGTTGTCTCGCCCAGCCGAGCCAGTAAAATTGCGGCGGCTGGTCGGCAAGTGGTTAAATCCACAGTCTACCCCATTCTGATGCTCGATTTGAACTTCAAGTAGTCTTCACAACGTCTAGATGCCTAAATGCATTGAGTTGCTGCCATGTGATTGGATATTAAGCAATTTGTGTTGCCAAGCAATTGAACAGGTGTACCTGATAAAGTGGCTGGTGAGTGCGTGTGTAGATATAGAAAGAGATAGAGAAAATATATATATATATCGCTCTCTCTCTCGCTATCTCTCTCTCGCTATCTCTCTCTCGCTATCTCTCTCGCTATCTCGCTCTCTCGCTATCGCGCTATCGCTCTCGCGCTCTCTCTAGCTCTCGCGCTCTCTCTAGCTCTCGCGCTCTCTCTAGCTCTCGCGCTCTCTCTAGCTCTCGCGCTCTCTCGCGCTCTCTCTCTCTAGCTCTCGCTCTCTCTCTCTCTCTCTCTAGCTCTCGCTCTCTCTCTCTCGCGCTCTCTCTCGCGCTCTCTCTCGCGCTCTCTCTCGCGCTCTCTCTCGCGCTCTCTCTCGCGCTCTCTCTCTCGCGCTCTCTCTCTCGCGCTCTCTCTCGCGCTCTCTCTCTCGCGCTCTCTCTCTCGCGCTCTCTCTCTCGCGCTCTCTCTCTCGCGCTCTCTCTCGCGCTCTCTCTCGCGCTCGCTCTCGCGCTCGCTCTCGCGCTCTCTCTCGCGCTCTCTCTCGCGCTCTCTCTCGCGCTCTCTCTCGCGCTCTCTCTCTCTCTCTCTCTCTCTCTCTCTCTCTCTCTCCTGTGCATTTTTACTTTACAGCATTTCTTCACACCTGCCTGAAATGTTTGCACAGCATTGTATATAATTTTATTTTCATACAAAAATATTACACAGACGAGGTCATCCTATGTAGGTGAAGTCTATTTACCAAAGGTATTCTCCAGCTGGTAGAACAATGCCCGATGATAATTGGTGTATTCATTTCCATCTTGTAAAGCTTTGCACTGCATTAACAATATTTGCTGAGCGGACTCCCAGGCGTGTAAAAATCACATGCTGTTTATTTTTATCTTGGATCAAAGCCCGCTCTCACCAACAAGCAATGGGCCTTTCTGGCGTTGGACGGGTTAAGGTCAGCACTCAGGCCTGGCTGTCGCATACGGGCTTCAGGAGGTCACATGAAGCCCAGGTTGAAAGCTCCTTGCCAAAGTATTTATATCTACCGGTAATGTAATCCATGTGATCCAAGAGGAATTTCGCATCTGTGCTTGGCACTATTCTGGAAGAAAAAAAGGGAGGAGATGTAGAGGGGGGGTGAATGGTGGAGAGGACTTCATCTACCAGATAAACAAGTCCTGCTTCTCATGTGGGTGCAGATAAGTGGCGATATTAGGCAGGGAACATGCAGACAACATAGTTACATAGATAGTTACATAGTTAGTCAGGTTGAAAAAAGACACAAGTCCATCCAGTTCAACCATAAAAAAAAAAAATATCGTACAATCCCATATACCTAATTCTATACCCACAGTTGATCCAGAGGAAGGCAAAAAACCCCAGAAGAGCATGATCCAATTTGCTACAGCAGGGGAAAAAATTCCTTCCTGATCCCCTGAGAGGCAATCGGATATTCCCGGATCAGCTTTACCTATAAATGTTAGTACCCAGTTATATTCTGTACATTTAGGAAAGAATCCAGGCCCTTCTTAAAGCAATCTACTGAGCTGGCCAGAACCACCTCTGCAGGGAGTCTATTCCACATTTTCACAGCTCTTACTGTGAAGAAACCTTTCCGTATTTGGAGGTGAAATCTCTTTTCCTCTAGACGTAAAGAGTGCCCCATTGTCCTTTGTGTTGACCGTAAAGTGAATAACTCAACACCAAGTTCACTATATGGACCCCTTATATATTTGTACATGTTGATCATATCCCCCCTGACTTGTAGGCTGTGACATCAGGGGACAACCGAATACGGTAATGTCTGTGTCACTAAGAGACCCCTTTCACACTTGTGCGACTTGTCCTGCGATTTGGGACTGCAAGGTCGCATGACAAGTCGTACCCCATGATTTTCAACGAGTACCGTTCATATCTCTGTGACTTTAAGTCGCACCGACTTCCAAGTAGTTCCTGTACTACTTTGGTCCAACTTTAATGCGAGTTGAGGTCCATAGACCTCAAGTTTACACAGGCATTCCCTGAAATCACGGTAAAAACGTGCAACTTTGAAGTCGCGGCAGTGTGAAAGGGGCCTTGGCGGAGCCCTGTAGGAACTATCATACAACAAATGGTAGGATTTAACTTTTATTGGCTGCAAAAAATAAAGCAAGGTCCCATATTTAACCTATTAACAGCTTGCCGACCATATAACATAGATAGACGACAGCAAGGCATCTCTGCTGCACCAGATCACATACTAGGTGCGTGATCTGGCACTTCCAGGTAGGGGGGCGCGCGCCGCCGGCGACCCAGCCGGGCTGTGGTTAAACGCAGCAGATGTTGATCGGCGGGTGCCAGCTAATGGATTACCGCCGGCACCTGCCAGTGGGGAAGTAATGGATTTTCCTTCCCCGCAAAGCAAGGAATAAAATCCATCCCTTCCCTTGGTAAAAGCCGTAAACAAAAACACTGGCTAGGCACACAATTAACCCTTTGATTTCTTTAGATGTTTTAAATCCTTCCCAGCCAGTATCAATGATAGTTGGACACTTTTGACACTTTGTGGGAACCAGTGACACTAATACAGTGATCAGTGCTAAAATAATGCACTGTCACTGTACTAATGACACTGGCTGGGAAGAGGTTAACATCAGGGGCGATCAAAGGATTAACTGTGTGCCTAGCCAGTGTTTGTGTACTGTGGGGGAGGTGCTTTTAACAGTGGAAGGTATGGATCCATGTATCTGCTTTGCAGGAACACGGGGTCCATGCCTTCTGTACTAACAGAATGGCAATCTGCCTTGTTTACATACACATATTGCCATTCTGCCTGTGTACAGAACGATTGGTGGGTGCTGGCAGAAGTTGAGTCCGCGGTACCCGCTGATCGACTCCCGCTGTGCACAAGCGAGCCTCCGGCAGCACGCACTCGCGCCTGGCACCCGAAAGTGCAGGATCACCTTTATATACGGGATCTTGCACAGCGAGGCCACCCTGTAGCAGTAAATCTGCTATGGGGCAGCCGGCAAGTGGTTAAAAAAAAAACAAGCAACCATGCTCGTATGTGTGGCTGTACCATTGATCCCATGCTGCATCTGTCCCTTGTTTAGCCCAGTAAACACTTTCAAAAATCGTACGAAAAATGCCGCTTTCGAATCGATCGTACGATAATCAGATCGTTAGTACAGAGCTTTCGAGAGCCGATCAGGACAGTTCATTAGATATTATTCTATCAGACATGCACGGAATTTTTTTTCGTACGATTTGAAAATGCAATACAAATGTATTACAACACATGACATCACTTGCGATTTTTTTTTTTTTATTTTTTTTTTATTCTGTCGTACGACAATTTTCGTGACTTTAGTAAACTCATCAGATTCGACGTGAGATTAGCATGCAAAAAAAAATCGGAAATCATTCGTCCAATAATCGGATCGTGTGTACCGGGCATTAGCTTGAAGACCAAAAAGTGAGCGGTCACATGATCGCTTAGGTCTCAGGTCTCAGTCGTCAGTCACCAGCTCTCTGCTCTGCTCCTCCAGCACTCACTAGAGCACCAGGCTGGAGAGAAATTGGCACAGATGGCTTAGGCTCTCAATATTTTAGGGATCTCTGCAGAACCTGTGATGTCGGCAGACCGAGGACTTTAGTCTGCTGTCGGCTGAATCTGGGTCACAGGAGTGCAGTACTAAGTGCACTCCTGTGACCTACTGGAGAACTATGGCCCGAAAAAGCTTTGACCATTCTTCTCCTCCAAGTCAAACCAACTGAGAAGCTTCATGTGATGCTCGTGAAACAATCCATCCGTATCGCCAGTCTTGTCGGTGCTTTTTGCGGTCCTGTGGACGTTCTGTTTGATGTTTTTAATTGGAGTGTAGAGAGTATGAAGCGTCCCCTGTGGACTCCCAAGTCAAATCCTTTCATACGCTTCACATCTCCCGGCATTAAAATTTCATGAAATATTTAATACTGAACTTTTTTTAAATGCATCCTTGGTGTATCTCCTCCCTCCTATCCAATTTAACCAAGACAGCAAAAGAGAGTAAATATAATGGAATTGTCATGCTTTGGTTTTTGTTTGATACGGAAGGGGGATTACTGAGCATGCGCAGTCTCTTTCCATAAGACTAAATGACTTCTGGGTAAAGGCCATTATGTAATCAAAGTATAAGAACAGAACGCTGGGTTAAAAAATAAAATAAATAAGTTTCTCCGTAAGGGCTTCAACCAATATGTGGCTACTCCTAGGTGCATCACCTTCTTAAAGGACAAATCTACTACACTTATCCTTTTTAATATTTTGCATATGGTAACATGCACATCTTAGGCCTGAAGATTTCGTTAAAACCCCCAGACATTATTTTTCTGAAAGCAGAGGCCCTATAGAACAGGCATCACTAAATGGTGGACCTCGGTCTGCATCCGGACCAAGTCACTATCCCATCCAGAACGCCACGGTGGTGCAATTTAGGACCTGGCTTTCCCCCCCCCCAGCCTCAACCACTGTCGGAGCGGAGACTGGACAGAGGGCAGAATCAGGACTTGTCCGAGTTAACGTCTCAAGTTAGTCGGCAGGTGATTGGTTGCTAGAACACAGGGCGGTCTTGGCAACCAATCACCAGCTTGTTAAATGAAAAATTAACTCCAGCAGTGGGAGGCTAAAGGGGACACGACTGTGGATGGGTGTGAAGGGGGCAAAGAAGGACACTACCATGGTTGGATACGAAGGGGGGCAAAGGAGGACACCACTGTGGGGAGGTTGTGAAGGGTGGCAAAATAGGTCACCATCACCACTGTGGGGGGGGGGGGGTGTGAAGTGGCAAAGGACACTACTATAGGTGGGGGGTGTACAGAATGCCTCCAGGTGGCAGTTTTTAGAAAATGAAAGCAGCTGCAGATTAAAATGGAAAGGTAACTTTAAATGACAAAATGGCTTAAGTAGCGACTTTTATACTTTGCTAGTTCTCAACCCTTTTACTCAAAGGAACCCCAACATTATCCTGTATAGTAATAATTATCAGGGATCATTGGGAAAATACCTTTTTATATTGGTGGTCCGTGGACAGAATTTCCACCCCTTACAGACAAAGAAAAAGATCATTGGCATCATATTGCTAGCTAGCTTTGACAAGTGGTGTTGGCCCTGGAATCTTTACAGGCACCATCAGATATAAGGTCAGGCAGCCACACCTCAAGGAACCCCTAGTATCTGGAGGAACCTTTGGTCTGTGGGGGAACCTTTGGTCTGTGGGGGAATCCTTTTTGGTCTCTGGGGGAATCCTTTTTGGTCTCTGGAGGAACCTTTTAGGAACCTATTTGGTCTCTGGAGGAACCTTTTAGGAACCTATTTGGTCTCTGGAGGAACCTATTTGGTCTCTGGAGGAACCTTTTAGGAACCTATTTGGTCTCTGGAGGAACCTTTTAGGAACCTATTTGGTCTCTGGAGGAACCTTTTAGGAACCTATTTGGTCTCTGGAGGAACCTTTTAGGAACCTATTTGGTCTCTGGAGAAACCTTTTAGGAACCTATTTGGTCTCTGGAGGAACCTATTTGGTCTCTGGAGGAACCTATTTGGTCTCTGGAGGAACCTATTTGGTCTCTGGAGGAACCTATTTGGTCTCTGGAGGAACCTATTTGGTCTCTGGAGGAACCTATTTGGTCTCTGGAGGAACCTATTTGGTCTCTGGAGGAACCTATTTGGTCTCTGGAGGAACCTTTTAGGAACCTATTTGGTCTCTGGAGGAACCCTGGTTAAGAATGGCTGTGCTGTTTTATTTAAAAAAATAAAAAAAGTAGTTTTCCTAGGAGGTTCCATTTTTCTTCCTCATTTCATCTCCTTTTTTTTTCTCCCAACAGACTCAGAAAGAGGGACCAAAAGATAAAAAGGATGAGTGAAAACGTTGCGATGGCTGTCAAGACGTTCTCCCTGAGCAGGCTTCATCTGGTTATTACGCCATTTCCATGGCAGTCTACACAGAGTACCATGTGACCTCTCCGTGTCATCCATCGTACTCGATTTAGTCCAATTACTAAGCTGCTCTATTGCTGTCTCTTTTCGCTCCAGTCTTCTCGATTCACATCTACAACCTCCTTGTAAATTCTGCAACCTGTTTACTGTGGTCATTTCTCCTCATTCCTCTGTTGGGGGCTGCAAGGCTTCATACACTGATGAGTGGGGAACTACCAATACACAATATTGTACAGACCACACTTTTGTGTGTTTCACGTGTGTACAGCTAATGGTATGCTTGAATCTTTTTGTTTCTTTTATACTCTTTTTCCAACCAATGGCACCCCTCTCCCCGTTTCTTTTCTATCTCTGTCTGGTTGGCATTATTTGAATGCCTTTCTAACAAATGTAACTGTTATTATACATAATAAAGGTTCAGAGTGCAATCTTCCTGTCATATCATGGTAAAAGTTCTTCTTTTTTTTTTTTTCTTTTTTTTACCGGCATACCAGGCGTTGCTGTGCTGGTTGTAATATTCCACTGTGCATACAGGGCGCTGGGTGCGTCCCTAACTCTGCTAAGCACTCATGTATTAAAGGGTATGTAAACCCGAACAATGAACCGCTCTTACTTGTTTCCTTTTAAAGCCACTTAAAGCATTTTATTATAACTGTTTGATAGGTGCAAAAAAACAACCAACAAAAAAAAACAGTAGATCCTGCCAGAAACCTTGTCGTAATCTTATCAGTTGCCTTGACAAAAGGAGTAGATGTTCTGTTCAAATATAACGAAGGTCGGTAACACGGTATGCCATGTTGGTTAAGCCCCATATCACACCAGCACGGCTTTGAAATGGCGCTACTTTAGTGTGATTTTAAAGCTGCAGATCGGTGCGATTTGCACTTAGGATTTCCTAGCGGCTTTTATTAACAGAAGTCTATGCAAGTCGCAATGAAATCTGAAATAAAAAGTAGTGCAGGAACCTTTTTCAAAGTCGCTGTGACATGAGTCGCGGCAATTTTGAACGGTTCCATTGCTGGCAATAGGGTGTGACTTGTCATGCGATTTTGGAGCCGTCAAATTGCACCTGTGTGAACAAAGGCTAAAGGAATCATCTGTTATTGCCAATCCATCAAGACAGAGGGAATTTCAAAACGTGCAGAGTAAGTGGATGCGCTTCAGCCCTTTCAGTGGGGTGAGGCTAGTGATGCACCAAAATTTTGGCTACCGAAAATAGGGGTTTACAGAGTTGTGCCGAAAGCAAAAAAAAAGGTGCTGATAACGGCTGGTGAAAACGCCCGCGATTTTGCTGTGCTTATGGTGTGTTTTTCATAGGTTATGTGACTCGAAAAAAAAAAAAAAACTCAACACGGGTGCATTTTTGATGCATTCTTGCTGCGTTTTCAAATATGTACGCAGGATTTTTTTTTTTAACACTGCTTCAAAAGGTGCCGATAATGGGCGACCATAATTTTATATTTATTAAAATTCATGATATTAAAAAGTCGAATATAATACAATTATTTATAAAAAATATATATTTTTTACCATCAATTTTGGTTTCGGCCAAGTGCATCCTGAATTTTCAGTTTCAGAATTTTCATTTTGGTGCACCACTGGGTTAGCCTAAAGCCCACCAGGGCTGAAACGCGTCAACTTTCTCTGTGTTTTGCATTTCCCTCCGTCTTGATGGATTAGCAATAAAGATCTTCTTTTTTTTTTTTTTATCGGCATGGAATACCATATTGCCGACCTCCTCCTTATATTTGAAGATTGCCTAACAGCGTGTGCGGCTGTGGTCTGGGCACAGGTATTTGAAGCGGTAATCGGTTACAGCATTAGAACACTTACATGTAGAGGTTATGCAGTTCTGTCCAAGGGAGACAACTCTGCTCCTCCACGGGTACAGTGCAGCCAGTCAGCGTTGTGACCCTCAGACAGGAAGTGTGTTACGGGCAGGGACGCCAATAAAAAAAAACGAATGCAGCCACCACATTTAAGTATTTGTAAGCGGCAATATTCCTTTTTTTTTTTTTTGGTATAGATCAGGGATCTGCAATTAGCGGACCTCCAGCTGTTGCAAAACTACAAGTCCCATCATGCTTCTGTCTCTGGGTGTCATGCTTGTGGCTGTCAGTCTTGCTATGCCTCATGGGACTTGTAGTTCTGCAACAACTGGAGGTCCGCTAATTGCATATCCCTGGTATAGATACTATTCAACTCTGCCTGGCTGTTTTATTGATCCACAGGCTTTAGTGCTTTTACTGATCTTTAAAAAAACGAGAGCAGACTTGAAGTTTTGACTTCACTGGCCGCATGCTTTTCTAGATATTTAGGAAGTAGCACCACGGCGCTCTAATGCCAGGCTGCATCCCTTTATCTGTAGTGAAAAAACGCTTACTCAGCGCCCACAGCACAGTTCCCTGGTCACAGTTTATGATCGGACGTCAGGGAGAGGGCTCCTGATCATGTGATCGCTGTAATAACCAATGACATTAGGGGAGATTCACTAACACTGGTTCAGCTGTGCATGGTAGCCAATCCGCTTCCAGGTTTTATTATCAAAGATATTGTGATTGTAAAGTCTTTTTTTTTTCCTATAAAAATAACAAACCTGTTATACTTCCTCTATTGCAGTGGTTTTGCACAGAGCAGCCCGGATCCTCCTTTCCTTGGGTCCCTCTTCTGTGCTCCTGGCCCCTTCCTCCTGTTGAGTGCCCCCCACAGCAAGCAGCTTGCTATGGAGGCACCCGAGCTTCAGCTTCGTGTGGCCATTCAGAAAGAGCTGCTATTCTGCCCCGCCCCTCTCTCTCCTGATTGGCTAACTGACTTTGACAGCAGCGGGGGCCAATGGCGCGGTTGCTGTGTCTCAGCCAATCCTGGACGACCGAGACACTCATGGACAGAGATGGGGCTCAGGTAAGTTTTAGGGGGGCTGCTGCACACAGAAGGCTTTTGTCAGAAGCTGATTTGGCCACCATGCCCAGCTGCACCAGATTCTGTGTGCACCACTTTTAGCCAATGACATTGGGGGGAAATTTACTATCACAGAGACCACATAATCAGGAGCTCTTCCCCTGACTTCTGATCATTGACTATGATGGTGGCTGTGTAGACTGAGGACTACAGGACACCACCCATTTATGTTAAGGTGAATAGGGAGAGTTTTTTTGCAGTTCTGTTTCTGTTGTCCTAAAACAGTAAAGTCAATGAGTGCTGTTCTTTTAGGACTGGAAACGTTGCCGGCAGCATCACCAGTTAGAAACAAAGGTGAGGAAGCCTAAGAAAGAAACAAAAGCAGCCATTACATCTAAGAACGGCTGAGATGTTGTTTATTACATTTTATGTTTTTGGGTTTAGATGCACATTAAACCAAACGGCCGCATTCACTTGGGGGGGGGGGGGGGGGGGGGGCTCAGTGGAACATTTAGAATGGTTCCTGCATTGTCTGATGAATGCTGAGGGATGGGCAACCCATCTGGCAGAGGACTAACAGCTCAGCTAGCATGGGGATATATCAAACTTGAATGCCCGTTGCTCTTCACACCTACCACATGCTAAACCCAAAGGAGGACTCCGGGAATATCGCTAAATACAGAGCGCAAAAAAACAAAATGTGAACTGCTTTACCTGGCAACGGATCTGTAATTCTGTTCAGTCAGTATTGTGATTCAAAGACCTCTATGTATGCCTGTATACAAGACACCACTGCCGCTGTTTTGTAGCTCCTTGTGTCGGCTGCTTTCTCAGTTGATCGTGAATCTGTTTAACGCGTTTCATCCAGTGAGCACGATGCAAAGCTGGGGTTGGAAGCAGCGGTGTCTCCTTCCTGGCTGTGCAGGGTGGCAGATGCGTTTTGAATCGTATAGCTTTATCCCATCCCCCCCCAAAAAAAGTAATGCATTACAGCTTACCAGTCCTTGGATGTGATGGCTGCATTTGTTTTAATTTTCCAGGTTTTTTTTTTTTTTTTTACCTTTTTATTTTCACATGATGCTGCTGCCCTGTAATACACTTCCTGTCTAGGGTGACAACGCTCACTCCCTGCTCTCCTCTATCTATGGAGAATCAGCATTACCCTAGGGCAGTGATGGCGAACCTTGGCACCCCAGATGTTTTGGAACTACATTACCCATTATGCTCAACTACAGTGCATGAGCATCATTGGAAATGTAGTTCCAAAACATCTGGGGTGCCAAGGTTCACCATCACTGCTCTAGGCTGTTTTCCTGATTTGGACTACGAACATGTAATTTCTATTACATGGGAGGACTGGTGACCCTAAGAGAGACCCCCCCCCCCCCCAGTTTGAGACTTCAGTTCAGCACATGGGAAGTTGGATGGATAATATATTTCTGGCAGGATTTTTTTTTTTTTTTTTTTTTATACTTGCAGAAAATGTTCCTGAAGAAAAGGAAACTAATGCAGCCACCACGTCTACGGACTGGAAAACTGCGAAAGTTTACATTTTTGTTCCTGAGTTCAGATAAATTCTAAGGTTGTTTGCTTTGTTATGGGGACTTCCCAGTTTTGGTATCATATGTCCTGCGCTTGTATAAGACTATCTCTGTTGTTTTTTTGGGGTCATTAATAAAGTTAATGTTTAAAAAACGTTCTCCGTCATTCGCTTTTATTCTTTTTAGATGCTAGCCTCCGGGGTCTTATCTTGATTTTTTTTTTTACCTAGTGACATACAATCCAATGAGAAGCACCAAACAAACCCCCCAAGAGTCCAAGGAAATTTTATTAAAAAAATTGATTCATAGCAAATAAAAGCCAACCCGTTTTTGGGGGGTTTTAAATCTAAAAACAAATATGCAAGTAAAAAAAAATTACGTAAAAAAACAAAACAAAGGGTATACAGTGGGGAAATAATTATTTGATCCCCTGCAGATTTTGTAAGTTTGCCCACTTACTGTACAAAGAAATGAAGGGTCTATCATTTTTATCATAGGTGTATTTTATATGATAGAGACAGAATATCAACCAAAAATCCAGAAAAAACACACAATACAAATGTTATAAATGGAGTTGCAGTTCAGTGAGTAAAATAAGTATTTGATCCCCAAGCAAAACATGATTAGTACTTGGTGTAGAAACCCTTGTTGGGAAGCACAGAGGTCAGACGTCTCTTGTAGTTGATCAGGTTTGCACACTTTTTTAGGAGGGATTTTGGTCCACTCTTCTTTACAGATCTTCTCTAAATCCTGAAAGTGGATGTAAACCCACTCTCATCCTTTCTAAACTACTGCCATAGTGCTGATCTATAAGGATATAGATGCCTCCTGCATGTATCCTTATCTGTCAAATGTCTCCCCTCTGTCTGTTATAAGAACTGAAAAACTGCAGATTCTGTGGGGGGATCTGTCGTCTGGAGCTCGGTGGGTGGAGTCGTGATGTCAGCAGACTCCCCCGCCCACCTCTACACTCCCCTTGTCAACATGCATTTTCTCCTGTGTATTCCTTACGCTGAATTCTGCTATGATCACTAACATCCAGTCAAAATCCAGAAAAGTAACCACATGACTTCAGAAAAGGAGTGGGGGTGGGAATTAAAAAATAATGCCTGTCTAAAGCTAGTGTACGAGATATGTAAATAACCTGTCACTCAAAGCAAGGGGGGCGGAACGGACAAAAGTTTTCTCCTGTTTGTCCGTTTATCTCACTGAAAAAAGAAAAGAGGATTGCTCAGAGCTGGATTAACTCTTTGTGGCAAGACTGGGCACAGATAATAGGAAATCTTATACTATACATTGTGACAGCAAAAAAAAAAAATAATTGGTTTACATCCACTTTAAAATTTCTTGGCTGTCTCTTGGCAACTCGAAGTTTCAGCTCCCTCCATACATTTTTTTATAGGATTAAGGTCTGGAGACTGGCTAGGCAACTCCATGACCTTAAAGTGGTTGTAAACCCACTTTTTTTTTTTTTGGCCCACCTACAAGAGAAAAGGCATAATGAGCTATTATGACTAGCATAATAGCTCATTATGTTCCACTTACCTTAGATCGGGGCCCCCGAAGCCGTCCTCGTCCCTCTGTCCAGCCGCAGACATCACTACGGCGATAGCCGGAATGTTACTTCCGGGTATCACCGCACCAGCCAATCACAGCGCCGCTCCGGCGCTGTGATTGGCCGGAGCGGCGGAGACGTCACTCTGCGCATGCGCGCGGGAGGCGTCCCACTCGGCTACGCCCAGCGATTGCTGGGAAGTAGCCGAGTATGTGAATGGGATTAACCCCATAAATGCGCCGTTGTCTACGGCGCGCATGCGCCATAGATAGCGGCGCTTGACATTTTAGTAAATATCTCCTAAACGTGTAGGTTTAGGAGATATTTCTTGCACCTACAGGTAAGCCTTAATCTAGGCTTACCTGTAGGTGCAAGTTGAAAAAGTGGGTTTACAACCACTTTAATGTGCTTCTTCTTGAGCTATTTCCTTTGTTGCCTTGGCGGTATGTTTTGGGTCATTGTCATGCTGGAAGACCCATCGATCGATCTTCAGTGTTCTGGCTGAGAGAAGAAGGTTCTCATCCAAGATTTTACAATAAATGGCCCCGTCCATTGGCCCCTCAATGCGGAAAAGTTGGTCTGTACCTTTATCGGAGAAACCGCCCCAAAGCATCATGTTTGCACCTCTGTGCTTGACTGTAGGGATGGTGTTCTTGGGGTCAGGGGTCATAGTCAGCATTTTTCTTCCTATAAAACACGGTCAGTCCCCCTCCTCAAGAAGGCACATGTACAGTCATGCCAATGAGCATCTAAATGATTCAGAGAAGGATTGGGAGAAAGTGCTGTGGTCAGATTGATCTCTTTGGCATGAACTCAACTTGCCATGTTTGGAGGAAGAAAAATGCTGACTATGACCCTAAGAACACCTTCCCTACAGTGAAGCACAGAGGTGGAAACGTGATGCTTTGGGGCTGTTTCTCTGGACGGGGCCATTTATTGTAAAATCTTGGATGAGAACCTTCTTCCCTCAGCCAGAACACTGAAGATCGATGGGTCTTCCAGCATGACGATGACCCAAAACATACCGCCAAGGCAACAAAGGCGTGGCTCAAGAAGAAGCACATTAGGGTCATGGAGTGGCCTAGCCAGTCTCCAGACCTTAATCTCATAGAAAATTTATTGAGGGAGCTGAAACTTTGAGTTGCCAATAGACAGCCAAGAAACCTTAATGTATTGGAGAAGATCTATTAAGAAGAGTGGACCAAAATCCCTCCCAAAAAAAAAAGTGTGCAAACCTGATCACCACCTACAAGAAACGTCTGACCTCTGATTGCCAACAAGGGTTTCTCCACCAACTACAAAGTCATGTTTTGCTTGGGGATCAAATACTTATTTTACTCACTGAACTGCAACTCAATTTATAACATTTGTATTGTGTGTTTTTCTGGATTTTTGGTTGATATTCTGCCTCGATCATATAAAATACACCTATGATAAAAAATTGATAGACCCTTCATTTCTATGTAAGTGGGCAAACTTAAAAAATCTGCAGGGGATCAAATAATTATTTTCCCCCCACTGTATGACCTCTTACTTTTATATTCATGACCTTTGTATTTGTTCTTTAGCCCTGATGGGAGTGTTTGGCTCCCGAAACGCACTGGTTTATTCTGCTGTTAATCAATTTTATCATTAAAAACCTTGGACTCTTGGATGTTTGTTTGGATAATATGTACAGTACTAGTTCTGAAAGCATTCATTATTTACAGCAAAACTTTTAGGCAGCTCTGACACAAATGCTGTAATTATACAATGCTTTCAGAACTAGAAGTGTTAATAGTTTATTTTTTATCAATTAACAAAATGGAAAATTATTGAACAGAAGAGAAATCCAAATCAATATTTGGTGTGACCGCCCTTTGCCTTCAAACCAGCATCAGTTCTTCTAGGTAGACTTGCACACAGTTTTTGAAGGAACTCGGCATGTAGGTTCCAAACATCTTGGAGAACCAAGCACAGATCTTCTGTGGGTGTCGGCTGCCTCGCATCCTTCTGTCTCTTGTAATCCTAGGCAGACTCCATGATGGGTGAGATCAGGGCTCTTTGGGGGCCAAACCATCACTTTCAGGACTCCTTGTTTTATTCTTTAGGGCCGGTTCACACTAGTGTGATGCCAGACATTGCATGTGATTTGCACCGCATTGCTGTGCAGATCACATGCGATATCTGTTAGATGCAAATTTCAGCCATACAAACTGGCTGAATTTGCATCGCATTCGGACCAGATTAGTGCAGGACCCTTTTTTTTTTTTGGCCCGCACCGGAATCAGATCGTAGGGGTGTTCACACCTTTGCTATCTGATTCTGCAAATCGCTCTGTGTTTTGCAAACGGATTGTGGGGTGTAGTTAAAGCAGAGTTCCGCCGAAAAAAAAAAAATATTAAAAAGTCAGCAGCTACAAATACTGCAGCTGCTGACCTGTCCTGGGCGCCCGCAATCTCGGGTCCCGAATCTGATCTGTCCCTCGGCTCTCAGGTGCTGCCGCTACCATCTTCGGTAAGGGAATCAGGAAGCGAAGCCTTGCGGCTTCACTGACTGGTTCTCTACTGCGCATGCGCGAGACCACTGGTCCCTGCTGTCTTCTGGGACCTGTGTGTCTGCCAGAAGACAGCGGGGGGGACAGAGTAGGCGCCAGACGTGTGACGTAGGTCACTGGGGTTATCTATGCCCGGAAGTGGGAGCATATACTTGTATTACACAGGTATCTGCTCTCCCCCCTGAAAGATGCCAAATGTGACACCGGAGGGGGGGGAGGAGGATTCCAAAAAGCAGAAGTTCCATTTTTGGGTGCAACGCCGCTTTAATTTAACATGCACTCCACAATCAGTTGACATAAACAGGTTTGTGATTTAGATGCGGTGCGAATTTGAGCTGCGTCTTGTGTGAACCGAGCCTTAAGCCCCGTACACACGGTCGGACTTTTGCCCAACAAACTTTGTTTTGAGCAAGTTGGACCAACAATCCGACCGTGTGTACGCTCCATCGGACAAAAGTTGGGTCTGCAAACGGACAAACTTTTGCCCAACAAAAGTCCGATGGAGCAAAGTCCGACCGTGTGTACAGATAACCATCGGACTTTAGTCCGATGGACAAAACAACTAATGTTAAAATCAACCAACAATAGCAGAAGTTGACCAAAGGGTGGCAGTAAAGAGCAGAAAAAACACGCGATGTAAGAAGTTTTAAGAAAGTTTGCAGAAAAGTCTGAGCGTGTGTATGCTATGGGTGTTCCCAACCAACTCCGTTCGGACAAAAAAAACACGGAAAAGTCCGATGGAAGTCTGACCGTGTGTACGAGGCTTTACACTGAAGATGGTTCCTAATGACATTGGCTGTATATTTGGGGTCGTTGTCCTGCATCAGAATACATTTTGGGCCAATGATTGATAACACTATTGAACAAACAAGATAGAGGGATAGAGAAATGCTATTGAATCCTAAAGATAATATCAATGGCAAACAAATGTATAAATCAGGGGTCTCAAACTGGTGGGCCTCCCGCTGTTGCGAAACTACAAGCCCCATGAGGCATTGCAAGACTGACAGTTACAAGCATGACTCCCACAGACAGAGGCATGATGGGACTTGTAGTTTTGCAACAGCTGGAGGGCCACCGGTTTGAGACCCCCCCTGGTATAAATCTATGGGCTCTTTCACACGGAGGTCCGTTCAGGTCCGCCTGTCAGTTTTTTAGGCGGACCTAAAACGGATCCTCCATGTAGCCCTATGGAGGCACGGATGTCAGCGGAGACATGTCCGCTGACATCCGCTCCGCTCCGCCAAAGTGCGACGGAGGAAGACCCTATTTTTCCTTCCGTCGGCGGAGCGGATCGGATGACAACGGACTCTACGGTCCGTCGTCATCCGATTCCCCATAGGGGAGAGCGGCGCTCTGACAGGGCGGTCCCTGCACAGTGTGCGGGGACCGCCCAGTCATCCGTCGGCTCAGCGGGGATCAACGGAGCGATCCCCGCTGAGCAAGCGGAGCTTCACGGGGCAGATCTGCACGGATCCGCCCCGTGTGAAAGGGGCCTTTATCTAACCAGTTCCAGAGACAACTGCCCACATCCTATGCAATATATAGTGAGCGAAAAAAAAACCCTCAAAAGCAAACGGGCCCCAGGACTTTCGGGGATGTGGCGTTGTCACTGATGTGAGCACAAAGACAATGTTATAGTCAAAAATACTCTTTATTGTACAAACTGTTTAAAAATCAAAATTTGAATATAAAAATAGACAAACGTACATTTGACACAGCGGCTCAATATTACAAATTTGAGGTTTATCGTGAGACTATTTGTACACATCTTCCAAAGCCTTTGCATTAATATTTCTGCTTCTTCAGGGAATTTTTCGATGTGCATCGACTTCATCAACAAGACATGCGCATGGGCCTCCCAGTAAGGAAGAGGATTATGGAGCCAGGGTCGAGTTGGATGGACACTGGACTGCACACCTGATGGAGCAGGCAGATGGAAACTGCAACTCCCTAAAAACGCTTTCACGTGGGGTCAAATATGTGACAGAGTTGCTGAGGGAGGCCTCCTCGAACAATTTGACTGGCCAAAAACCGTGGTTTGGTGTCATGCATCCAAGCCACTTGTTGGACTCGTGACACCATACTAGAGGTCGACCGATATATCGGTCGGCCGATTTTTGGCACTTTTTAATTAATCGGCATCGGCCGATATTCTGAAAACAAAAAGCCGATGTAAAAAAAAAAAAAAAAAATTCAGCGCGGCTTGCAAATGACATCTTTGATAGAAGTCAATACAAGTTGCCTGAAGTTTCCCATGGAGTGTCTCATCTCTGGGCAGCCTGCCAAGTGAGAGAGAAAAGTGTTACAATGTTTCTTCTTATCAATGGACTGAACTTGTGAGTAGAAGTTCTCAGTTTAACCATTTAAAGACTAAATCTTTTCGGACACTTGTAGCTTACAAGTAAAAATCCTGTATTTTCTGCTAGAAAATCACTTGGAACCCTCAAACATTATATATTTTTTTTTTAGCAGAGACCCTAGGGAATAAAATGGCGGTTGTTGCAATATTTTATGTCACACGGTATTTGCGCAGCGGTCTTTCAAACGCAATTTTTTGGGAAAAAATACACTTTAATGAATGTTAAATAAAACTAAACTTTTTTTTTTTTGTCAAAGTTTTGATTACCTGTTTTTGTGCCTGCTTCCTGATTCCCTTACCGAAGATGGCGGCGACAGCACCCGAGAGCCGAGAGAGAGAGATCGGCTTTGGGTGCTGATATCGCGGGCGCCCAGGACAAGTGTCCATATATTAAAAGTCAGCAGCTGCAGTATTTGTAGCTGCTGACTTTTATTATTTTTTTTTTTTTTGGCGGAACTCAGCTGCTTTCACACTGGAGTGGGCAGGCGTTGGCGGTAAAATGCAGCTAGTTTTAGCTGAGCTTTACCATAATTTTAGCGGCGATATTCGGCTGCTAGCGGGGTGCTTATAACCCCGCTAGCGGCCGATGAAGAGGTTAAATGCGCCCGTGTAGCACCGCTGCAGAAGCGCTTTGCAGGCGCTTCAGCAGCGGTGACCATTCATTTCAATGGGCAGTAGTGATGGAGGAGCGGTATACACCGCTCCAAAGATGCTGCTTGCAGGACTTTTTTTTTAACGTCCTGCCAGCGCACCGCCTCAGTGTGAAAGCACTCAGGCTTTCACACTGAGACTGCAGGGGAGCTTTTTTGCAGCCATTTTTACAAGTGCTTTTTTTAGCCCAAAAGTGCCTGAAAAACGCCCCAGTGTGAAAGGGGTCCAACTGTTAGTTTTTTTTTTTTTCCCCCTTCATCTCATAAAATTGGCCTAACATATCGGCCCAAAAAAATCGGCATAATATATCGGCCATCGGCCGCAGCGATTTCTAAATATCGGCATCGGCCAGAGAAAAAAACATATCGGTCGACCTCTACACCATACCACGTTTTTTTGGCCGGTCAAATTGTTCGAGCCGGCCTCCCTATAGATAGCGACTATTTATCTGATACTTTTATATCGCAGGGAGAGGCTTCAAAAGAAAAGCAGATTAATATCACTGGGGTATCTTCTGCTCTCCTACAGAATCAATATGCTTCCCATCCTATAAGTATACACAAACACTCATTTGCTTCTTCTTCTTCCTTTTATGATATACTTTATAACCAACAAAGGTTGATTCTCTCTTATTGGCCATTGGTGCGTGGGCATGCGTACCCCCGTTTCTTGTCTCTCTAGTGTAATTACTTGCCAGCTAAGAGAATTTTGTACATTACAGTAGGCAATTTGTTTAGTAGTATTTCTGAAGAATCTGTGTGTAGTAGTGACCAAGCCTGGGTTCAATATATAGCTATGGCTAGCTCCCTTGAGAAGGAAATTGACTTTGATGCCGCGTACACACGACCGTTTTTAACGTCATTTTTAAAAACAACGTTTTTCTCGACGTGATTTTTCTTGTTTCCTCTCAAGCCTGTCTTACATACACATGTTCATGAAAAAAAACGCTCCAGCAAAGCGCGGTGACGTACAACACGTACGACGGCACTATAAAGGGGAAGTTCCGTTCGAATGGCGCCACCCTTCATGTTAGTAAAGTTTGGTGAGCGCCGATTCGCGCTTTTCAGTCCGTTACAGCGTGACGAATGTGCTATCTCCATTACGAACGCTAATTTTACCAGAAGGAGCGCTCCCGTCTCATACTTTTTTTTTTTACCCTCGTAAAAGCATACACACTACCGTTTTTCACAACGTTAAAAAGAACGACGTGAAAAAATAGAGCATGTTTTTAATTTTTTTTAGGCCATTTTTCACGTCCTTAAAAATGCTCTGGAGCCTACACACGATCGTTTTTAATGCCCAATTTAAAAAATGGCATTTTTAACGTCGTGAGAAACGGTCGTGTGTACGCGCCATAAGTCTCTCTGAGAGGAATCTCTTGGGAAGTCCAGCAGATAAGTCTGGACCCAAGGAAGAGGAATCTAAACAAGATCCTCCCTAACAACAGAGGCCAAATGGATTTTTCCGTTTTGGGATCGAGGGCTATCTATATGAGTGGTTCACCTACTCACCTTGTGTGTGGGGATATAACTTTGGGACAACCAGTCTGATGTCCAACATCCAAATAAGGGAAAGAATTTTGAGCAAATTGAGTGTGGAGAGGAGGCACCATTAAAGGTTTGATCTATGGTCACCTGACTTGTACATATGAGCAAGAGACATATATACAAAAGGGAAATACTCTCATGCCGCATACACACGACCGATTTTCCCGTAGAAAAAAAAACTTGGATGTTTTTTCCGACGGAATTCCACTCAAGCTTGGCTTGCATACACACACAGTCACACAAAGGTTCTCTGAACTTTTGACCGTCAAGAACGCGGTGACGTACAACACTACGACAAGCCGAGAAAATTAAGTTCAATGCTTCCGAGCATGTGTCGAATTGTTTCCGAGCATGCCTCGGAATTTTGCGTGTCTGAATTGCTACAGATGATCGTTTTTTCCGCTGGAATTTTTTCCGTCTGGAAAATAGGGAACCTGCTCTCAAACTTTTTCTGGCGGGAATTCCGACAGAAAAAGTCCGATGGAGCACACACATAGTCGGAATTCCTGTTCAAAAGCTCACACTTTTTCTGACAGGAAAACCGGTCGTGTGTACACGGCATTAAACTATGAGAGTCCTTAGTGATATACAGATGAAACTTGAAAAATATGAATATCGTGCAAAAGTTCATTTATTTCACTAATGCAACTTAAAAGGTGAAACTAATATATGAGATAGACTCATTACATGCAAAGCAAGATAGTTCAAGCTGTGATTTGTCATAATTGGGATGATTATGGCTTACAGCTCATGAAAACCCCAAATCCACAATCTCAGAAAATTAGAATATTACATGCAATCAATAAAACAAGGATTGTACATAGAATAATATGGGACCTCTGAAAAGTAGAAGCTGCATATGTACTCAGTACTTGGTTTGGGCCCCTTTTGCAGCAATTACTGCCTCAATGCCGCGTGGCATGGAAGCCATCAGCCTGTGGCATGGAAGCCATCAGCCTGTGGCACTGCTGAGGTGTTATGGAAGACCAGGAGGCTTCAATAGCGGCCTTCAGCTCTTCTGCATTGTCCAGTCTCATGTCTCTCATCTTTCTCTTGGCAATGACCCATAGATTCTCTATGGGGTTCAGGTCAGGCGAGTTTGCTGGCCAATCAAGCACAGTAATCCCACGGTCATTGAACCAGGTTTTGGTGATTTTGGAAGTGTGGGCAGGTGCCAAGTCCTGCTGGAAAATTAAGTCAGCATCCCCATAGAGCTCGTCGGTGGAAGGAAGCATGAAGTGCTCCCAAATCTCCTGGTAGACGGCTGCGTTGACCCCGGACTTAATGAAGCACAGGGGACCAACACCAGCAGATGACACGGCTCCCCAAATCAACACAGACTGTGGAAACTTCACACTGGACTTCAAGCCTCTTGCAGTGTGTGCCTCTCCATTCTTCCTCCTTATTCTGGGTCTTTGGTTTCCAAATGAGATGCAAAATTTGCTCTCATCAGAAACGAGGACTTTGGACCACTGAGCACCAGACCAGGTGTGTTTTTATTTAGCCCAGGTAAGACGCTTCTGATGTTGTTTGTTGTTCAGGAGGCTTGACAAGAGGAATACGACAATTGAAGCCCATGTCCAGGATCCGTCTGTGTGTGGTGGCTCTTGATGCACTGACTCCAGCCTCAGTCCACTCCTTGTGAAAGTCCCCAACACTTTTGAATGGCCTTTTCCTGACAATCCTCTGCAGGCTGCGGTCATACCTGCTGCTTGTGCACCTTTTTCTTCCATACTTTTCCCTTCCACATAACTTTCTATTAATGTGCTTTGATACAGAACTTTGGGAACATCCAACTTCTTTTGCAATTACCATTTCAGGCTTTCCCATCTTATGGAGGGTGTCAATGATGGTTTTCTGCACAACTGGCAGGTCTGCAGTCTTTCCCATGATTGTGATTCCTACTGAACAAGACTGAGAGACAGTTTAAAGGCTCAGGAACCCTTTGCAGGTGGCTTAATTAGCTGATTAGAGTGGGACACTTTGAGCCTAGAATATTTCACCTTTTCACAATATTCTAATTTTCTGAGATTGTGGATTTGGGGTTTTCATGAGCTGTAAGCCATAATCATCACAATTAGGCTTGTGCAATTAGTTTTGTAACGAATTGAAATTCTTCCGAATTTAGCAACTTCCGGACATTCGGAAGCATTCAAATTTCCGAACAAAGCAATTACGAATAAAACCGAATCCGAAATAAATTATACCGCAAAATAGCGAATGCCTGAATGTCTTCGGCATAATTCGTTATGAAAAAAGTTATGAATGTACGAATCCATTCAAAGCACAATAACACTCTGCTCTGCTCTCTGCTCCTCCCTCACCATGCTGAACTCCCTCTCAAAATGGTGTACAGGGGCGGAGGCTATAGCCGCATGTAAAAAACGAAAGATAAAATATGAGATTTCGAATCCATTCGAAGCACAATAACACTCTGCTCTCTGCTTCTCCCTCACCGTGCTGAACTCCCTCTCAAAATGATGTACAGGGGCGGAGGCTATAGCCGCATGTAAAAAACGAACGTAAAATACGAGATTTCGAATCGTTACAAATAACCGCTATGTATTTAGAAAAGTACAAATCCATTCGAAGCACATTAGGCATAATAGGCAGCGTCGTTGTGAGAGAGACACGGAAAATTACGAATCAACGAACCCAAAAAAAGTTACGAAAGTAGGAGTTGTGTCCAGAATCAACGAAAAACAATGTACTCTACCGAAAGTACGAATTATAAATCAACTAAAAATAATGCTTACATTTGTAGCGGGTACTTACTTTCCCGCCGTAATTTTTTGAATTTTTCGGTGACACCAGTGGTGTATCTCCGGAGGTCCACTGGGTGGCGCTGTCACTGTGGGCCGACGGACGGATACCGCTGTGTGCTGAGCTTACTTTTGTCCTCTCTGGGCAGCGGTATGGTGGGGCGGGGAACCCGCCGTGCTTGCTGGGAGAGGGCATAAAAGGGGCCGGCCATCTTGGTCACGGGGTTGTTGGTCCCTGGCACCTTTAGCCTGCGGACGGAGTTCGTGTTTGTCCTTTAGGCGGACTAGGCCTAGAGGACCACCGGAGATTGTGTTCCATCTCAGGCACCTTTAGCCTGGGGTGAGGTACTCGGACGGTGGTCCGGAGCTCAGTGCCCAACACTGAGTTCCGCGAGGGAAGGATCCTAGGGTACTCCGGAGATGGATGTCTGAATCCGAGGTGGGCGTAATGGACCGGGAAGAGCTCCTCATCTGAAGACCCGGTGCAGCATACTGCCGGTGATGGGTGAGCCTCTTGTCGGAGACCGTCCGGAAGGTGAATTTCCGTCGTGCGGAGACCATAACCCACTCTTTGGAGGAGAGTGGAGGATCGAACTTGTGTCTGGGCCTATTCGTACACACACACCTCCTTTTCTGTTCTGAAGCCAAGGGAGTCCATGTAATGTGCTAAATAAAGAGTGTTGGACTTTAACGGTGTGTGGCTCAAGTTTCTGGCAGACGAGGTTCTTGGAGACTCTTGGAGGGAGGATCTGATGCACAATACAGGCCCGAAGGTAAAGGAAGGCATTGCTGATACCACTTGTACATTTGTGGTGGAAGCCAGGCGTAGCGCACCCTCTCCCTCCCCTATCGTACCCCTAGACCAGAGACATAGCGAGCAGAACTTTAATAGAGGGGATTGGGAGAGGGGAGGAAGAGCCCGCAACACGTGGGGGCTCGAGTCCGGGATGTGTGTTGTGCATCACTTGGAAGAAGGTGTCTGCCAGACAGAGTTAAGCGAATAGGCCAAAGTGCAGCCCTGCTCGAAAGTCGTGGACATGACCTCAGAAGGGGAAAGGCCCGCGCAGGAAGAGTGGTGAAAGGGGGAAAACTCAGCCGTGTGACGGACTACACGTGGGGGTTTTTAATCGCACTGCGCCACCAGACACAACCCCCGCCGCTTAGTTCGTGGGCGTGTCTCAACCTAGAAAGTGGAAAAGCCCGCAAACTGGAGCAAAGGGGAGGAGTCCAATACGTGTGACGGACTACACGTGGGACATTGGCGCGAAAAACTCTGCACTGTGAGATGGAACAGCAACAGGTCGCCATGTTTGGACCCACCTCATGGATTCCAGTTCACCTGGCGACTACAACATTGACTGCTGCTGCTCCGATAACGGATACGGGGATCCGATTGAAGCCGAGGGGTCGATTCGCCCTATACTCATGTATGGACGTTGAGGCCCTGGGCATGATTTGCCCTGGGTGTTCGGGACTGGTATGTCTATTGAAGCCGTTCGAACGTTGTGAGGCCTGTGGGGAGTTCACGTTTGAAGTGGATCCGGAGGTTGAGAGGCCGAAGACCATCTACTCAGGCCGGGCTTCAGGTACCGTCACTCAGAAGGGAGGAATCACGGCTGTGAGAGTCACCCCTGCGCACACTGCAGTGACCGCGGAGGAGGTCGTGAAACACCAACGGGAAAAATCCGAGGATGCTGACTCGGTCACCACTGTCTCACAGCGTCCGCCACCGAAGAAAAGAACCAGCGTGGTAGCCCCGACCCGCGGTGGTGGTGGACCGTCTCGCATGCTTACGCCAGACCCAGAGGGATCCGTTGACGGGAGTTCCGGACGCCCCAGGAAAGGTCAAGGTAAGCCGGCAGAGAAGACTTGGTGTGAGGGAGGAGGTGTTGAGATGGCATGGCCTAGCAAGTCCCCGGAGTGTGGATGTTCTGTTTCCACACAGGGCTACATACCCGCGGAGGAGTGTGACACCTCCGACCTGGAATCTCTTTCTGATGCGGGAGATGATGCATTAATAGATGACTTGTTTGCCAAGAAGGGCTGGGACAAGATACCGCTTGCTTCATTCCGTGGAAGTGGGAATTCACCTATGTCTGTAGGGGAGAGCACACCCAGGGTGGAGGCGTCAGTGCCTGAAGGAGAATCCTTTCCTCAACTTGTCCCTGCATCCCCGGCACCATTTGTATCTGACACTGTTGTTGCGGCCCCCAATGCCCAGAATGGAGGTGGTCAAGGCACCTCGTCATCCAGATTCAGTTGTGTTGCCTGGTGAAGGGGAAAAAGCTACTATGCCTCCTTTGGCAAGATTACAGCGTTTATTCAGTCAAAAGGTTGCAGCGGAGTACGGCTGGGAGTACCCTTACTTATCGAAGGACTTGTTATATGAGGTGGAAGTGTACCGGGAGCGCTGGTACAATGACTTTGTGTGGACCCACCTCAAAGTTCCACACGCCCGCAGATACCTAACATGTTCTCCAAAGGCTTCACAGCGCTTTAAAGACTGCAAGGCAGAATGGATGGTGGGAAGACACATCCCGCAGATAAAGTAGTAATCAAACGCAAAGAAGGCGAAGATGTGGAGTACCATCTAGAGACTATGGATCAGCACTTGAAGCCACTGATTCTGCCTCATCCCCGTTTCTACCTTTAGGAGAGAAAGACTCCGATATTATCATGCTGCTGAATTTTCTGGGGAAATTGTGTTTTTGTGTGCCCACAGAAAAGAGAAGGAACTGTTCCTGTTTATTTCTATCTTACTGCAAGGAGACCACAGACTCTGGGGTAGATAGGGTTAGAGAGAAAGGAGAAGTTCCACGGGTGCAGTTACCGCGAGGCTGTCACCAGGTGGCAGTGTCGTGCAACGTTACAAACACTTCTCACGCATTCACTCTCTGGAGAAACAGGAATTTCTTTTAGGAGAAATGTATTTTCCTCATACACACGGATACATGTGTCAGGGTTTTTTTTGTTAACTTTTATTTCTTTTCCCTCTACAGGAGGACATCCTAGCAAGATTACATACTCTGAGGAGGTCTTTAGTTAGGATGGGGGGGAAAAGTAAAATGTTGAAATGTGATTTTCATGTTGAATGTGTTGTCTTTCACTCCTCTTTTATTGCAGGGGCTCAGACACAACTTCTTCGTTAGGAGAGTTTCCAAAAAAAAGTTTTTCTGTTTCAATTGTTTTTTTTTTTAAACTCTTTTTATTTAAATTTTTGCACAGTACAGCATTCAAGGAGGCACATAAACGGTTACATTGCACATATCTCTTACATCAGACATAAGAAAAAAGAATATATATATATATATCTCACTCTAGGAATACAAAAGAAAAAACCTGAGGACAATATTAACCCCAAAACCTCAACGGAGGAAAGTAACAACATTTACTGGGTATTGGATGAGCCGAGTGGGACACCCAAGGTACCCCAATACATCCCTTAATAGTATACAGTATCCATAGTCATTAGTTGTAAACAAGCTCGTAGAGAGCAGATACACACAACCTTTACACACTCACACTCACGCACCCCGCCTCCCACCCCCCACCGCCCCCGCCACACACTCCCCAAGCTGAACTCCCATCAGTACCCAAAACATATCCATAACGCCTGCAACCGCTCCCCCCTAGGGCTGGGACAGTGGGGTGTCCCTCCAGAAGGAATCCTCAATGTCAAGCCAAGGTTGCCAGATTTTGTTAAACTTCTGTGAGCAGGCCCTGCCCCTGTATATGCATTTGAACATGGGTAGGACCTTATTTACTGTCTTATATAGCATTTGGATGTCCGGACCAGAGGCACTCCTCCATTGCAATAGTATCATTTTTCTAGCATAGAACAATATCGTGCGTGCCAGGGTTCGAGTATGGACTGCGGGGAGAGAGTCATTTAGCACACCCAACAGTCCTACCTCTGGTGTGCGGGGAAGGGGTACGTTCAGGGTGTCCTTAAAGAATACAAACACTTCCCTCCAAAACTCTGATAGGCCTGGGCATGACCAAAACATATGCAAGTAACCAGCCTCAGTGGAGCCACACCTAGGACAGGAAGCAGCAGAACTGAATCCCATGTGGGCCAACCTGGCAGGAGTATAGTGCAACTGGTGTATAAATTTAAATTGTACATACCGATCATTGGAGCCGATAAGATCGAGAAAGCAGGCCTCCGAGGCCTCCTCCCACGCCTCCTCGGCCACCCCCGGAATCTCCAACTCCCATTTCCGCTGAGCAATCTGGAAGGGTTTGACGCCCACCGACTGCAGGCGGGAATATATAGTCGTGACCAGCTTGTCAATATCTTGGCACGACATGAGCACCTCTAAAGGTGTTTCTGTGAGCTCCTGGGTCATTCCCCCAAACTGCGCCCGAATCACGTGGCGCAGTAATAGATACTTGTACAGGAATTTGTCCGCCACCCCAAACCTTGTTTTTACTTCCACGAAGGAGATAAACGTGTTTTGTACGAATATGTGGGAAACTTGCCGGACCCCCAGTCTGGTCCACCACATAGAATCGGGGTGCCCCAGAAGCTCAGAGAAATTGGTTTTTTTCCACAAGGGAGTATTGGGAGATATCCCGTCCGAACCCGTGAGTACACCATTACCCTCATGCCAGGCCAGCCAACTAACGTCTATCGGGGAGCCCCGGGAGCATCTCCCGGGCACTGACCTGTGCAGGCCGTCGACCAGGGAGTCTCCAGGCTCCATAAACGCCCCCAGTAGGGCAGCGGAGCAGGAGGAAGGGGTCTCTAGGAACCAATCGTAAACGTACGTCAGCTGCGCCGCCAAAAAATACAGTCTCAAATTAGGACATGCCAGCCCGCCGTCAAGCCTAGCTGCTTGAAGAGAGGCCCTTGCAATCCGTGGGTGTGAGCCATGCCAAAGAAAAGTGCAGAGGAGGGAATTGAGTTTATTAAAAAACTTTTTAAACAAGAAAATTGGAGATGCCCGAAAAACATATAAAAATTTTGGCAGGTATATCATCTTGAAAATATTCACCCGACCGATCAGATTAAGTGGTAAGGAGGCCCAAGTCCGCAGCCTGCTCTCCATATGTGCCACAATCGGGGAAACATTGAGCGCCTCATATGAGGACAGATCCGCATTGATGCTTATACCCAAGTATTTAAATGTAGGTTGAATGGTCAGTTTAGACGTTGAAAGGTAGTTATAATCCCGCTTAGGGCCTATGGGAAAAGCTACCGATTTATCCCATCCCACACGCAACCCGGAGACCCTCCCAAATTCCTCCACAACCCCCATAAGGGGGGTAAAAGATTGTTTAGAACCATCCAGGTAGACTAGGGCATCGTCAGCATAAAGGGAGATTTTTTCTGAGAGGGCCCCGTAACAGATGCCACCCACCGTCGCCGTCTGTCGCACCGCCAGAGCCAGAGGCTCAATAGCCAGGGCGAACAAGAGCGGCGATAGCGGGCAGCCCTGCCTGGTACCCCTCTGCAGTGTAAAAACTTCGGATACATCTCTATTAGTGCTTATTCTGGCCCTAGGGTTAGTATACAATAACCAAATCCATTGAATAAATCTAGAACTAAATCCCATCCGGTGCATAGTTTCCCAAAGGAAAGACGAACTAACCGTGTCAAAAGCTTTGAGCACGTCCAAGGATAATACCAGGCCACTCTTATTCTCGGTGGCTGCCCTGTGAATATGCAGGTGCAACCGACGAATGTTGTCATACGTACTCTTTCCAGGCATAAACCCAGTCTGGTCTCTGTGGATAAGGTGGAGAATAACTTTTTGCAGTCTTATAGCTATGATCTTGGCCAACACCTTAAAGTCGCTGTTTAGCAGGGAGATCGCTCTGTAAGACCCACATTGCAGTTTATCCTTATCAGGCTTGGGGAGCACCACTATCAGGGCCTCACACATGGAGGAGGGAAGCACTCCCTCCTTCAGTGCTTGTTCGAACAAAGAATGCAGCCTCACAGACATGTCTTCAGCATAGTTCCTATACCACTCAGCAGGTAGTCCGTCCAATCCTGGGGCTTTGTTAGGAGGGAGCGTGCCAATGGCCTCAGCTACCTCCTCCACGGTCAGGGGCTTATCAAGTATCCGATTATGCATGTCATCTAAAACAGGGAACTGGAGGGATTCAAAGAATCCCAGTACCTCAGTCTCGGTCGGGGGGGGGGGGGGCGGGGCAGTATACAGAGTTTCATAGAAGGTATTAAACGTGGAGTTTATAAGCAAGGGGTCTGACGTGACAGAACCGTCCGGCAATTGAATTTGCTGTATTGTTCTGTCCGGGAAGTCCGTGTGGGCCAAATATGCCAGCAGCTTACCATTTTTACCACTGTGTTCATGTAACCTAGCCGACAGATACAACTGTTGTTTGGTTGTTAATTCCACCCTGTGGAGATCCAGGGCCCTATGCGCCCCCACCAGGACCCCATGGGAGTCCGGGGTGGGGGAGCGCAGAAAAGCGGGCCCTGGCTGCCACCAGGGAGGACTCCAAAGCCACAAGGGCAGCCTGAGATGACTTACGATGCCTGGCAATGTTTGAGATATATGACCCCCTTACGGACGCCTTAAAGGCGTCCCACGTGGGGCCGAAAGAGGCCGATCCGGCATTGTCCCCCCAATAGTGGGACATATCCAGCCGAACCGGCTCTTGAAGTTCGGCCGTGGCTACCCAGTGAGGACTGAGCCTCCACATCTGAAACGTGGGCCTGTGGCCCAACCCCACCTCAATGGATACAGCTGAGTGATCAGATAACGTCTGGTGTATGTGTGAAACTGTCTGAATATTAGGGACCATGTCAGGAGTCCCCAAAGCATAGTCCAGCCTGGAAAGAGTACGGTACGTACGAGATTGGCATGTATATTCCCGGTCCAAAGGATGGCCATGCCTCCAGAGGTCAACGTAACCAAAAGAGGCACACCACTGACTGAAAAGTTTTGAGTCATGCTGTAGAGGCTTCAACCGGTCCCTTTCAGGATCAATCACCGAGTTGAAGTCTCCCACTAGTAGAGTAGCCAATGTTGGGAAGGTGGAAAACTGTACACTTAGATCAGTAAAAATCTCAGTTGTGACCGGGGGAGGAGCGTACACAACCACCAGCAGAATAGGCACAGAGTATATTTTGCATTGGAGAAAAACATAGCGACCCTTAGGGTCCAGGGCCACTCTTTCACATGAAAAGGGGAGTCCCTTCCGAATCAGAATGGACACCCCCCTTGCATAGTTAGAGTATGTAGAGTGATACCCATGCATGACCCAGTGTTTTTTCAGAGCCAACACCCTTGACCCCACAAGGTGCGTTTCCTGTAAACATAAGATATGAGGGTTGTGCACCTTGAGGAAATCAAACATAGAGGCCCGTTTAAATTTGGAATTTAACCCCCGGACATTCCAGGAGATACATTTAACTGTAGACATGCTGACAAAGTATAACAGTGATATGGACAGCAGTAAGCCAAGCAGGGCAAAGGTGGGGGTGGAGGCAGGCAAACACAGTCACACAGTCACACACATACACACACACACACACACACACACACACGCACACGCACACACACATTCAGCACTCATTCTAACAACCAGAAATATTACAATCCAATAGAATTGCAGCATAGGCAACAGCCCAGCATGTTCCCCTGCCAGGCCCAAAAAACAAAAACAAAGGGCTGGCTTTGATCCCAAACTGCAAAAACCTTCTAGAAACATGGCCCGTCTAGACACGCCAGCGGACTCAGTTAGATCAGTTCCTGCTCAGGAAAAGTAGAGCAAAAGCAAACTTTTGAGAAACAAGAAAAAAGGGAAAAAGAAAAGGATGAAGGTCATTAAACAAAAAGCAACATAGTCTTCCAGTGGAGATCTGTATCCTCTTGCCACTGGAAAGTACAATGTATACCTGCCTCAGGTACTATCCCGGATCATGGGAGCAAAGGTAGAACCCCTGTTTCAATTGTTAGTGGTTTCTGGACTGGATCATGTCAGTTGTTTAGGATGTGGTTTACTCCAGACACTGGGGACCAGAGTCAAATAACAGGGGGGAGTATGTAGCGGGTACTTACTTTCCCGCCGTAATTTTTTGAATTTTTCGGTGACACCAGTGGTGCATCTCCGGAGGTCCACTGGGTGGCGCTGTCACTGTGGGCCGACGGACGGATACCGCTGTGTGCTGAGCTTACTTTTGTCCTCTCTGGGCAGCGGTATGGTGGGGCGGGGGAACCCGCCGTGCTTGCTGGGAGAGGGGATAAAAGGGGCCGGCCATCTTGGTCACGGGGTTGTTGGTCCCTGGCACCTTTAGCCTGCGGACGGAGTTCGTGTTTGTCCTCTAGGCGGACTAGGCCTAGAGGACCACCGGAGATCGTGTTCCATCTCAGGCACCTTTAGAGATGGATGCCTGAATCCGAGGTGGGCGTAATGGACCGGGAAGAGCTCCTCATCTGAAGACCCGGTGCAGCATACTGCCGGTGACGGGTGAGCCTCTTGTCGGAGACCGTCCGGAAGGTGAATTTCCCTCGTGCGGAGACCATAGCCCACTCTTTGGAGGAGAGTGGAGGATCGAACTTGTGTCTGGGCCTATTCGTACACACACCTCCTTTTTCTGTTCTATAGCCAAGGGAGTCCATGTTATGTGCTAAATAAAGGAGTGTTGGACTTTAACGGTGTGTGGCTTAAGTTTCTGGCAGACGAGATTCTTGGAGGGAGGATCCGATGCACAATACAGGCCCAAAGGTAAAGGAAGGCATTGCTGATACCACTTATACATCTGTGGTGGAAGCCAGGCGTAGCGCACCCTCTCCCTCCCCTATCGAACCCCTAGACCAGAGACATAGCGAGCAGAACTTTAAGGCCTCATGCCCACTGACGTTTTTACAGCTGCGTTTTTTACAGCTTAAAAACGCCTGTCCATGTTATTGTAAATACATTTTTTTTTTTTTTGAAAAAAAAACAAAAAAAAACGTCGGAGCTAAAAACGCAACCGCGCGTTTTTGCGCGTTTTTGCGCGTTTGACGCTCGCGTTTTTTTTGCCTAATTCTGACGCTGAGGAACGCACTGGTCCTGGGTTTTTTTTACAGCTTAAAAACGTCTATGCTATTTGCAGCTCAAAAACGTCTAGGTGGGCATGAAGCTATAGACTAACATGGACAGGCGTTTTTAAGCTGTAAAAAACGCTCAAAAACGCGGCTGTAAAAACGTCCGTGGGCATGAGGCCTAATAGAGGGGATTGGGAGAGGGGAGGAAGAGCCCGCTACACATTAATACGAATCATTCCGATTCAACTAAAAATGTCGCTTGCGAAAATACGAATTAGTCCGAACACGAAAAATCCCGTCTAGCAAAATTACGAATCAACAGGAAAAGAAACGAACTGAAACTAAACGAATTTTTCCGTTGTGCACAAGTCTAATCACAATGATGACAAATCACGGCTTGAACTATGTTGCTTTGCATGTAATGAGTCTCTCTCATATATTAGTTTCACCTTTTAAGTTGCATTAGTGAAATTAATGAACTTTTGAACTATATTCAAATTTTTCGAGTTTCACCTGAATATTACTCCAACCGCCCACAGAAATTGTATTTAATATCTGATTGAAGGGTACATGGGGTTAAATTAATCAATATTCCCAGGCCTGGAGAAAATTAGACTGCTGAGGGTGCTTGGTTCCTTGGCTCTATGATCAGTGTTACTTTATCCTTCATCCACAAGATGGAGTGAGGAGCAATTGAGCTTCACTTAGGACAAATATTGCCTAATGCCGCGTACACACGATCAGAAATTCAGACAAGAAAACCGTGGATTTTTTTCCGACTTAAGCCTCGTACACACGGTCGGACTTCCATCGGACTTTTCCGTGGTTTTTTGTCCGAATGGAGTTGGTTGGTAACACCCATAGCATACACACCACAGGACTTTTCTGCAAACTTTCTTAAAACTTCTTACAACATTGCGTGTTTTTCTGCTCTTTTCTGCTCTTTACTGCCACCGTTTGGTCAACTTCTGCTATTGTTGGTTGATTTTAATATTAGTTGTTTTGTCCAATCTGTACACACTGTAGGACTTTGCTCCATCGGACTTTTGTTGGGCAAAAGTTTGTCCGTTTGCAGACCCAACTTTTGTCTGATGAAATCCAAAACCAAACGAAAAAAGTTTGTCCGATGGAGCGTACACACGGTCGGATTGTTGGTCCAACTTGCTCAAAACGAAGTTTGTTGGGCAAAAGTCCGACCGTGTGTACGGGGGCTTAAATGTTGGCTCAAACTTGTGTTGCATACACACGGTCACACAAAATTCCGACCGTCAAGAACGCAGTGACGAACAACACTACAATGAACCGAGTAAAATGAAGTTCAATGATTCCGAGCATGCATCGGATTGATTCTGAGCATGCGTGTTTTTTTGCACATCGGAATTGCATACAGACGATCGGAATTTCCGACAAGAACTTTTCATGTCGGAAAAATTAAGAACCAGCTCTCAAAGTTTTGCTGTCGGAAATTCAGACAGAAAAAGTCTGATGGAGCCAACTGTGACAGCAGGAAGGTAAAGTCACCTGGTTGCATCCAGGGGGGTAGATATATTTCGCCCAGATTCAGGCTTTACGCCGACTTATACAACTAGGTGGAGAGTTGTATAAGCCCAGCTGAGGCTAGTGGGCTCATGGATGACTCATACCTCTAGGGAGAGTGTGGGGCGTCGTGCAGACAGGGAGTTGATGAGACCAGCTGAAGCTTGTCAGCTCATTTAGGCCTCTATAAGAACTCCGAGATTCATTAGGTGTTTGCTCATGCCTGGAACCAGACCTGTGTGGACTGTCTAGGGAGAGTGAACCCCTGTGCGGTGAGACAAAGCCTGTGTGGCTATTTGCTTGGACATTTAAAACCAGGGACTTAGGGACTAGGACAGCACTAGGCTGATCCCAGTTGTTAGTTAGGAAACCTGTATGTTTAGTCAGAGGTCAAGTTGACCAGGATTTATTTTGTTTATGTTTCTTTTGCTTTGCTGTGTTTTGTCACTGTAAATAGAAAATAAACCGCACCTTTTTGATTTTGAAAACCACAACCTCCGTTTGCTGGGCCTGTTTTGTGTGGGGAGCCCATCCCGGGGGTCACACACACCCGCTGCCGAGCTAACCCCCTCACAGTTGGTGGAGAATGCAGGCAGTTTTTTTTAAGCCAGCATGGAGGAGATACTGAAACAGCTGGCTCTAGCAAATGCCAATCAACAGCAGACAAATGCAGGTTTGCAAAGGAGCCTTGCAACCCAGCAGCAAGCTCATCAACAGAGCCTTGCAGCCCAGCAGCAAGCTCACCAACAGAGTCTGGAAGCTCAGCAACAAGCCCAGCAGCAATCTGAGGCCCGCTTCATAGACCTGTTACAGAAGCAAGAGCAGAGACTACAACAAATGGAAGCAGTAATGCAGCAACGTCCGCAGACCAGTGAGGAAAGCCGTCCCACTAATACCGCGTCCTTTGGGGTGAGTCGTTTATTGACAAAAATGACTGGAGAGGATGATCCAGAGGTATTTTTGACCACATTTGAAAGGACCGCTGAAAGAGAAAAGTGGCCTGAGGAGCAGTGGGCTGGACTGGTGGCTCCTCTGTTAACTGGTGAATCGCAGAAAGCTTACTATGACCTAGAGCCTAACCAAGCAAAAGACTATGTGATGCTAAAAGCTGAAATATTGGCAAGGCTGGGTGTCACCCAGGCTGTCCGGGCTCAGCGTGTGCATAACTGGACTTTCCAGCTTGGAAAACCCCCCAGGTCTCAAATGTATGATCTCATTCACCTGAGCAGAAAGTGGCTACAGCCAGAGACTTTGTCCGCACCAAAGATTGTGGAACGTGTTGTAATGGATCGGTTTTTGAGAGCTCTTCCTACTGCCATCCAAAAGTGGGTAAGCCATGGAGACCCAGAGACGGCCGATGGTCTTGTGGATCGTGTGGAGAAATACTTGGCTACAGAGAACCTGACGGCCTCTTCCAGAGACACTCGGACTTTCCACCCTAAGACCAGACCATCCCCAGGGGCGGATAAGAGGATTCCAAGGGGTGAGGGTGGAGAGAGTGAGAGGGTGGGAGCTCTACCCCAAGTTTGGCGAGAACAGCCTGGGAAATCAGCGGCTCAAGAGGCGGCAAGAAGGATCGTTTGCTACCGCTGCCGGCAAGCGGGACATATTGCAGCCAATTGCCCGGTTGTGGAGGAACCCATGCAGTGTGACTTTCTGACGGGCAGACGTCAGTCGCTGTGTGCGACAGTCGCATGCACTGCCATTCGAGGAACTGAGAAACATTTATGCAAAATGTGTGTTAATGGTAGAAATGTTGTGGTATTGCTGGATTCAGGTAGCCTTGTGACCCTGATAAAGGCTGAGTTAGTTAAAACAGAGGTCTTTGGGAATAGCAAGGTAGCTGTTATTTGTGTGCATGGGGACACCCGAGAGTATCCAGTGACTACAGTGTGTTTCGAGACCCCCAAAGGTACCCTTTCTCATCCAGTGGGCTTAGTATCTCAGTTACCGCATGACGCCATTGTGGGAAGGGATTTTCCGAAGTTCTGGGAACTGTGGGATGATCCTGAGCCCCCCACTGGTGCCCCTATGTACCAGGAATGTGATAGCCAGAACTCCCCTGAGAGTGGTGAGGACTCTCCGGAATTTCCCTTATCAGTATTGGCAGGGGAGACTCAAGAAACTGGAGAGGAGCCCACCTCCTCAGACGAAAACCTACCGTCTGTGGAGTTTTCTGATCTTGAGGTTCACAGGGAAAACTTTGCCACAGAACAGTTGAAAGACCCCGCCCTAATAAAGGCACGGGAAAACGTAGTGAAAATAGATGGCGAGTTAGTGAACCCAGATAATACCTGCACTTACCCATACTTCAGCGTAGAGAAGGACCTACTGTATCGGGTGGCAAAAAGGGCAGAAGAAACCATTGAGCAGCTTGTGGTGCCCAAACCTTACAGGAAGTTGGTGTTGGAGTTGGCCCATGGGCACATTCTTGGAGGTCATCTGGGGACAGAGAAAACCCGAGAGAGGGTATTACAGAGATTCTATTGGCCGGGGGTGATGAAGGACATAGAAAATTATTGTTCCTCCTGCCCTGTGTGTCAGAGGTCGGCCCCGATGCCACATTTCCGTAGCCCGCTGGTCCCTCTACCCATCATTGAGGTCCCGTTTGAGAGGATCGCCATGGATTTGGTAGGGCCTATAATCAAGTCCGCTAGGGGGCACCAGTACATATTAGTTATAATGGACTATGCCACCCGTTATCCAGAAGCGATCCCTCTCCGAAATACCTCGGCCAAAACCATAGCCAAAGAGCTATCTCTTGTGTTTAGCCGGGTGGGTATTTGTAAAGAACTGCTTACGGACCAAGGTACACCCTTTATGTCCCGGGTTATGAAGGAGCTGTGTAAATTGTTCAAAGTGACGCAATTACGTACATCTGTGTATCACCCCCAAACCGATGGGCTGGTTGAAAGATTCAACAAAACCCTAAAACAAATGTTGAAGAAAGTGGTGGATAGAGATGGAAAGGATTGGGACTGTCTACTTCCTTATCTGATGTTTGCTATTAGGGAGGTGCCCCAATCCTCTACGGGATTCTCCCCCTTTGAGTTACTGTATGGGAGACACCCAAGAGGGCTGTTGGATATTGCCAAGGAAACTTGGGAAAGTGAGAGTTCTCCCCACAGGAGTGTGATTGAGCATGTCGCCCTGATGCAAGACCGAATTGCACAGGTAATGCCCATCGTGAAGGAACATTTGGCCCAAGCGCAGTTAGCACAGCAGAGAGTGTACAACCGTGGAGCCAAGACCCGTACCTTTTCCCCGGGGGATAGGATACTGGTACTTGTCCCTACGGTTGAAAGTAAATTCCTTGCCAAATGGCAAGGCCCCTATGAGATAATGGAAAAAGTGAGCGAAGTGAATTACAAGGTCAGACAACCAGGAAGGCGAAAGCCCGAACAGATCTATCACGTTAATCTGTTGAAAGCCTGGAGGGATAGAGAGTCCCTAGTCGCAGACACTTGGTCACCAGCTCAAACTGGTTGCGTGATTCCTGAGGTTGGAATAGCAGCCACCTTGTCACAACCCCAACAACAGGAGGTTAAGGAGTTTGTGCTTCGCAACAAGGAGGTATTCTCTGAGCTGCCGGGACAAACATCTGGGGTAGAGCATGACATCATTACCCCGCCCGGTGAAAGGGTGAAGTTAAAACCCTATCGGATCCCAGAGGCCCGACGGGAGGCAATACGGGAGGAAGTACAGAAAATGCTGAACTTAGGGGTGATAGAGGAGTCCCAAAGTGATTGGTCTAGTCCCATTGTGTTGGTGCCTAAACCGGATGGGAGCTGGCGATTTTGTAACGATTTTCGTCAGTTGAACAAAGTTACAAAATTTGACACCTACCCCATGCCACGTATAGATGAGTTGATCGACCGGCTGGGAACAGCCCGATACATGACGACTCTTGACCTCACAAAAGGGTATTGGCAAATCCCCCTGGCCAAGTCGGCCAAAGAGAAAACCGCATTTGTAACCCCAGACGGGGCGTTCCAATATAAAAGAATGCCGTTCGGGTTACAGAATGCGCCAGCCACATTCCAGCGGAAAATGGACCAGATGCTGAGGCCCCATCGGAAGTATGCTGCGGCTTACCTGGATGACGTAATTGTCCATAGCACAGATTGGGCCTCACATCTGCCAAAAGTGCAAGCAGTCCTGGACTCTGTTCGGGAAGCGGGGTTTACGGCTAACCCCAAGAAGTGTACCATTGGGCAGGAGGAGGCCAAATATCTTGGGTACACCATTGGGAGGGGAGTAATAAAACCCCAACTCAACAAAGTCGAGGCCATCCAGAGTTGGCCACGTCCCAACAGCAAGAAGCAGGTACGAGCCTTTCTGGGAATCGCTGGGTATTATCGGCGATTCATTCCCCACTTTGCTTCTAAGGCTGTGCCCCTAACCAACCTGACGAAGGGGAAAGGGTCGGTCATGATTAAATGGACCCCCGAGGCTGAGGCAGCATTCCAATTCTTGAAACAAGCCTTATGTAGCCAGCCAGTGTTGTACTCACCCGACTTCTCTAAAGACTTTGTCGTACAAAGTGATGCGTCAGATGTGGGGTTAGGAGCAGTATTGTCCCAGGTCTGGAACGGGGAAGAGCACCCAGTCATTTACCTCAGCAGGAAGTTGAAGTCCCATGAGGTAAATTACGCCACCGTTGAAAAGGAGTGTTTAGCGGTGAAGTGGGCTCTAGATTCCCTTCGGTACTACCTGCTAGGTAGGCACTTTGACATGGTTACGGATCACGCTCCGTTAAAGTGGATGGCTCAAAACAAGGAAACAAATAGAAGAGTGAATAGGTGGTTCCTGGCCCTCCAGGAATTCAACTTCACAGTAAAGCATCGCCCTGGCGTTCAAATGGGGAATGTGGATGCTTTGTCTCGAGTACATGAATGCCTGATTGCTGGTGTTCCAACCCCAAGGTTAAAACAAGAGGGGGGGGTATGTGACAGCAGGAAGGTAAAGTCACCTGGTTGCATCCAGGGGGGTAGATATATTTCGCCCAGATTCAGGCTTTACGCCGACTTATACAACTAGGTGGAGAGTTGTATAAGCCCAGCTGAGGCTAGTGGGCTCATGGATGACTCATACCTCTAGGGAGAGTGTGGGGCGTCGTGCAGACAGGGAGTTGATGAGACCAGCTGAAGCTTGTCAGCTCATTTAGGCCTCTATAAGAACTCCGAGATTCATTAGGTGTTTGCTCATGCCTGGAACCAGACCTGTGTGGACTGTCTAGGGAGAATGAACCCCTGTGCGGTGAGACAAAGCCTGTGTGGCTATTTGCTTGGACATTTAAAACCAGGGACTTAGGGACTAGGACAGCACTAGGCTGATCCCAGTTGTTAGTTAGGAAACCTGTATGTTTAGTCAGAGGTCAAGTTGACCAGGATTTATTTTGTTTATGTTTCTTTTGCTTTGCTGTGTTTTGTCACTGTAAATAGAAAATAAACCGCACCTTTTTGATTTTGAAAACCACAACCTCCGTTTGCTGGGCCTGTTTTGTGTGGGGAGCCCATCCCGGGGGTCACACACACCCGCTGCCGAGCTAACCCCCTCACACAACCCACAGTCGAAATTTCCGACCAAAAGCTCACATCAAACTTTTCCTGTCGGAATTTCCGATCGTGTGTACACGGCACAACACTTCTCAGTCTAGATAGATGGCGCTGTGGCTAATTGATAAAATAGGGATTTCCTATTAGCGCATGCGCGAACGCCAATGCGCGATTGCTTGCCATTTTCCTTTCATCACCATGGACCTTATATGTTTGTTTGTCCCATAGTTTTGACTGGGACAACGTGGCTAACACCTCAAGACTGTATTCTTATCTTGCCTCAATTTCTCTCCTGCCATTAGAGGGTCTTAGAGCTAGGTGGACACGAGACATACCAGATCTTGGCATGGAAGACTGGAGGAGTGTGTGGGATTTCCTTTTACGATCCCTGGTATCCTTGAGAGACCGCATGTTCCAATTTAAATTGGTACATAGAGCACATATCATGCCACACAGACTTCAAAAGATAAATCCCTGTGTCCTCTTCTGAGTGTTGGCGGCACGGTTCAGGGGGATTTCACACACATCTTCTGGATCTGCCCATATACAGGTCCTTCTCAAAAAATTAGCATATTGTGATAAAGTTCATTATTTTCTGTAATGTACTGATAAACATTAGACTTTCATATATTTTAGATTCATTACACACAACTGAAGTAGTTCAAGCCTTTTCTTGTTTTAATATTGATGATTTTGGCATACAGCTCATGACAACCCCAAAATCCTATCTCAAAAAATTAGCATATTTCATCCGACCAATAAAAGAAAAGTGTTTTTAATACAAAAAAGTCAACCTTCAAATAATTATGTTCAGTTATGCACTCAATACTTGGTCAGGAATCCTTTTGCAGAAATGACTGCTTCAATGCGGCGTGGCATGGAGGCAACCAGCCTGTGGCACTGCTGAGGTGTTATGGAGGCCCAGGATGCTTCGATAGCGGCCTTAAGCTCATCCAGAGTGTTGGGTCTTGCGTCTCTCAACTTTCTCTTCCCAATATCCCACAGATTCTCTATGGGGTTCAGGTCAGGAGAGTTGGCAGGCCAATTGAGCACAGTAATACCATGGTCAGTAAACCATTTAGCAGTGGTTTTGGCACTGTGAGCAGGTGCCAGGTCGTGCTGAAAAATGAAATCTTCATCTCCATAAAGCTTTTCAGCAGATGGAAGCATGAAGTGCTCCAAAATCTCCTGATAGCTAGCTGCATTGACCCTGCCCTTGATAAAACACAGTGGACCAACACCAGCAGCTGACATGGCACCCCAGACCATCACTGACTGCGGGTACTTGACACTGGACTTCAGGCATTTTGGCATTTCCCTCTCCCCAGTCTTCCTCCAGACTCTGGCACCTTGATTTCCGAATGACATGCAAAATTTGCTTTCATCCGAAAAAAGTACTTTGGACCACTGAGCAACAGTCCAGTGCTACTTCTCTGTAGCCCAGGTCAGGCGCTTCTGCCGCTGTTTCTGGTTCAAAAGTGGCTTGACCTGGGGAATGCGGCACCTGTAGCCCATTTCCTGCACACGCCTGTTCACGGTGGCTCTGGATGTTTCTACTCCAGACTCAGTCCACTGCTTCCGCAGGTCCTCCAAGGTCTGGAATCGGTCCTTCTCCACAATCTTCTTCAGGGTCCGGTCACCTCTTCTCGTTGTGCAGCGTTTTCTGCCACACTTTTTCCTTCCCACAGACTTCCCACTGAGGTGCCTTGATACAGCACTCTGGGAACAGCCTATTCGTTCAGAAATTTCTTTCTGTGTCTTACCCTCTTGCTTGAGGGTGTCAATGATGGCCTTCTGGACAGCAGTCAGGTCGGCAGTCTTACCCATGATTGCGGTTTTGAGTAATGAACCAGGCTGGGAGTTTTTAAGAGCCTCAGGAATCTTTTGCAGGTGTTTAGAGTTAATTAGTTGATTCAGATGATTAGGTTAATAGCTCGTTTAGAGAACCTTTTCATGATATGCCAATTTTTTGAGATAGGAATTTTGGGTTGTCATGAGCTGTATGCCAAAATCATCAATATTAAAACAAGAAAAGGCTTGAACTACTTCAGTTGTGTGTAATGAATCTAAAATATATGAAAGTCTAATGTTTATCAGTACATTACAGAAAATAATGAACTTTATCACAATATGCTAATTTTTTGAGAAGGACCTGTATAGCTATTTTTTGGATGGAAGTGGTGGATTTATTGAATTCTATTACTTCCGCTTCCCTGCCGGTCTCAATGTCTGTATGTTTGTTGGGTCCGGTGGAGGCTATTTTCCCTACAGTGTCGGAGCAAGTGTTTGCTAATGCAGTAAAACCTTGGATTGCAAGCATAATTCGTTCTGGAAACATGCTTGTAATCCAAAGCACTTGTATATCAAAGCAATATTTCCCATAACAAATAATGGAAACTCAGAAGATTTGTTCCACAACCATTTTTTCTTTAATTCTTCAGTTTATAGTCCATATAAAAAGATTATAGCAATGTGATAGGTTGTGTACCCATAAAATGTCAATTTACAAATGGAAGCCTCCACAAGGGGATTAGAACTAAAATCCAGCAGGAGCTACAGAGTATAAAAGAGAAGAGAGGCGCCTCTAAGTGTAGTAATAAGGTTACATTTAATGAAGGTACAACATTTATCAACTCACATGGTTGATGATTAAAACAGGCACATCTAAGTATGCAGGGATCCGGGGTAAAGCTGTCCACATCCACCGTCCTCCACTCCGCCGGCTGTCAACCTGCAATCGTGACCGGGAAGACTACCCTGCAGTAGAGCGATCTGAAAGTGAGGCTTGAAGCGCTCGTGGAGCGCAGCGTGTAATAGATGATGTCGATGGCGGTGTAGAGGACGGTCTATGTGGACAGATTTACCCCGGATGCCTGCATACTTAGATGTGCCTCTTTTAATCATCAACCATGTGAGTTGCTAAATGTTGTACCGTCATTAAATGTAACCTTATTGCTACACTTAGATGCGCCTCTCTTCTCTTTTATACTCAGTTGCGACACGACGCTACTTGTATAACAAGTCAAAATTTATTTAAAAATTTTGCTTGTCTTGCAAAACGCTCCCAAACCAAGTTACTCTCAATCCAAGGTTTTACTGTGCTACATTTTTTTATGCGAGAAAAGCCATTGCTTTGCATTGGAAGAAACCCTCTTCTCCTACGCTTTCAAAGTATTATTTTTGTATCCCAGACCATAGAGCGGTGTACGAGAAAATGGCGGCCGGGATTTATTTAGCATCCCACAAGAAAATGGTATATTATGTGCCGCTTTGTAGATGCACTCTGAGTTTTTTTTTTTTTGTATGTCTTGATCACATTTTTTTTTTTATCATAATTGTTTAGTATGACAGTTCTGACAGTTCCCTGAAACACCAGGAAAATGGCGTTGGACCAGAAAAGACAAAGGGACAGTTTCCAGTTATAGGCTACCTAATAATGGCGGCTGATACACACATTGGAGGCCCCTGAAGATGCACGTTGGTGCGAATCGCGAAGGGTGGAATTTCTAACGAGAGGTCAACGAAGTTCCGAGTGGCGGCGCTTTGTGTGAGTTTTTGCAGGCCAATGTTTTACAAGATTTTTTACATGTTTGTTTTTAACTTTGCTGGTTTATTTTTATCTGTAAAAAAAAAACATAACACTATGAGGCTGTTGTCTATTGCCTTTGACGATTGGTGACGTTTGAATGGAGTATCACCATTGGGAGGAAGTGTGAGGATTCTATGAGGATTTTGCAGAGATGCCTGCAGTTACCATTCATACCCTGCTACTAAGCATCATGCGGTGGCGAGTGCGCACTGCACTGCCGCCGGAGGGGGGGGTGCTTGCTGGATGGTGTCAGCAGGGCCGCCATCAGGAATTTTGGGGCCCCCAGCTTCAGGCATGGGCCCCCCTGGAGCAGAGAAACTGAGCCCCTGGGGACCTCCAGGCTTCTGGGCCCCTTACAAAAAAAGTGGGGGTTGCCATCTGGTCCCCTGGGGACCTCCAGGCTTTTGGGCCCCTTACAAAAAAAGTGGGGGTTGCCATCCGGGCCCCTGGGGACCTCCGGGCTTCTGGGCCCCTTACAAAAAAAAAAAAAGGGGGTTGCCATCTGGGCCCCTGGGGTCCTCTGGAGACCTCTGGGCACCTTACACAAAAAAAAAAAGAAATAAAAAAAGAATAATAAAAAAAAAGAAATAAAATTAAATAAATATTTTTTTTTTATATATAAAAAAAAAAAAAAAAAAAAGGGGGTTGCCATCCGGGGCCCTGGGGACCTCCGGGCTTCTGGGCCCCTTACAAAAAAAAAAAAAGGGGGTTGCCATCTGGGCCCCTGGGGGCCTCTGGGGACCTCTGGGCACCTTACACAAAAAAAATAAAAAAATAAAAAAAGAATAATAAAAAAAAAGAAATAAAATTAAAAAAATATATTTTTTTTATATATAAAAAAAAAAAAAGGGGGTTGCCATCCGGACCCCTGGGCCCCTTAGAAAAAAAAAGTGGGGGTTGCCATCTGAGCCCCTGGGGACCTCCAGGCTTCTGGGCCCCTTACAAAAAAAGTGGGGGTTGCCATCCGGGCCCCTGGGGACCTCCAGGCTTCTGGGCCCCTTACAAAAAAAAAAAAGGGGGTTGCCATCTGGGCCCCTGGGGGCCTCTGGGGACCTCTGGGCACCTTACACAAAAAAAAAAAGAAAGAAAAAAAGAATAAAAAAAAAAAGAAATAAAATTAATTTATGGCGGCCCTGGGTGTCAGTAACACTTGGTTTTGGCACAGAGTGATATGGGTGTGATTGAGATGTATAAACGATATGACACTATATGAGTTTTTTCTTTTTGGATGCACCTGTGAGCACCAGATCTACAATGCCTAGGATTGGTATTGGGAGACAGCAGCTTCCTTGAGTCATGTGAAATCCAACGTCTGGTGAGTTTTCAATCCACCTGACTGGAGGAGCACTTAAAGTGGTTGTAAAGCTTTGTTTTTTTTGTTTTTTTTTTAAATAACAAACATGTTACACTTACCTCCACTGTGTAGTTCGTTTTGCACAGAGTGGCCCCGATCCTCCTCTTCTGGGGTCCCTCTGCGGCTGTCTCAGCTCCTCCCTGCAAGAGCTAACCCCCTTAATGGGAAGCTCTCCCCCGAGGGGGTCAACTTGTGGGCGCGCTCCCTATAGCCGCCGACTGTATCACTCGGCCCCGCCCCCCCTTGGTGTGCCGCATCATTGGATGTGATTGACAGCAGCGCGAGCCAATGGCTGCGCTGCTATCAATCTATCCAATCTAGCCAATCAACGGCCAGACTCCATGGAGAAGAGGACGCCACAGCAGGTGAACGGGCTCAGGTAAGTAAAACGGGGGGGCCGTCATTGCCAGGTGTTTTTTCACTGTAATGTATAGGATGCATTAAGGTGAAAAACACGAACCTTTACAACCCCTTTGAGGAGTATCCACAGACCTTTCTATTTCTGAACTTATTTCAGTTGTGGACTTTTTTTTCAATTTATTTGGCCCCAGGGGGGGACACTGATTATACACTATATTACCAAAAGTATTGGGACACCTGCCTTTACACGCACATGAACTTTGATGACATCCCAGTCTTACTCCGTAGGGTTCAATATTGAGTTGGCCCAACCCTTTGCAGCTATAACAGCTTCAACTCTTCTGGAAAGGCCGTCCACAAAGTTTAGGAGTGTCTATGGGAATGTTTGACCATTCTTCCAGAAGGGTATTTGTGAAGTCAGGCACTGATGTGGATAAGAAGGCCTGGCTCGCAGTCTCCACTCCCAAAGGTGTTCTATCGTGTGGAGGACAGGACTCTGTGCAGGCCAGTCAAGTTCCTCCACCCCAAACTCGCTCATCCATGTCTTTATGGACCTTGCTTTGTGCACTGGTCCAAATCATTTGGTGGAGGGGGGATTATGGTGTGGGGTTGTTTTTCAGGGGTTGGGTTTGGCCCCTTAGTTCCAGTAAAGGGAACTCTTAAGCCATCGGCATATCAAGAGATTTTGGACAATTTCATGCTCCCAACTTTGTGGGAAGAGTTTGGGGACGGCCCCTTCCTGTTCCAACATGACTGCACACCAGTGCACAAAGCAAGGTCCATAAAGACATGGGTGAGCGAGTTTGGGGTGGAGGAACATGACTGGCCTGCACAGAGTCCTGACCTCAAACCGATAGAACACCTTTGGGATGAATTAGAGAGGAGACTGCGAGCCAGACCTTCTCGTCCAACATCAGTGCCTGACCTCACAAATGTGCTTCTGGAAGAATTGTCAAACATTCCCATAGACACACCCCTAAACCTTGTGGACAGCCTTCCCAGAAGAGATGAAGCTGTTATAGCTGCAAAGGGTGGGCCAACTCAATATTGAACCCTACAGACTAATGTCGCGTACACACGATCAGAAATTCCGACAACAAAAGTTCGATGTGAGATGTGAGCTTTTGGTCGGAAATGCTGACCGTGTGTAGGCTCCATCGGACATTTGCTGTCGGAATTTCCGCCAACAATCGTGTGTACGCGGCATGAGACTGGGATGCCATTAAAGGCAGGCGTCCCAATACTTTTGATAATATAGTGTATATGTGATATATAGAATCATTGTAAATAGTCTGTTCAGATTGCACTTTATTGGATTGTAAACACATTTGACACTGTATAGTGCTGCATTGTTTTTAGTGTTTGTAAGGATTTCGTATATTGCCTTTATTGCAAGCAGCTATACATTTTTGGGGTATTTAGCGCTGGCTGTTTTTATGTTTGAGCACTCCACGTGCACTCCACGCCATCAGGGGGGGTACAGGCAGTATACCTGTAAGGGGCCCTGTGGTCCCCAGGGGCCCAGATGGCAAACCCCCCCTTTTTTTTTTTTTTTATAAAAATATATATATTTATTTATTAATTTTTTTATAATTTTTTTTTTTTTGTAAGGGGTCCAGAGGTCCCCAGAGGCAAGGAAGTCCCCGGGGCCCCGGATGATAACTCCCCTTTTTTATGTATTTTTTATAGAAAAAAAATGTATTTTTTTTGTAAGGGGCTCGGAGGTCCCCAGGGCCCCCGGATGGCAACCCCCCTTTTTTTAAATAATTATTATTTTTATTTTTTGTAAGGGGCCCAGAGGTCCCCAGGGCCCCGGATGGTAACCCCCCTTTTTTATGTATTTTTTATTTTAAAAAAAATTTATTTTATTATTTTTTTATTTATTTTTATTTATTTTTTGTAAGGGGCCTGGAGGTCCCCAGGGTCCCGGATGGCAACCCCCCTTTTTTTTTTTTATAATTATTTTTTTTGTAGGGGCCCAGAGGTCCCCAGGGCCCCGGATGGCAACCCCCCTTCTTTTTTGTTTTATAAAAATATATTTTTTTATTTATTTTTTTATAATTTTTTTTTGTAAGGGGCCCAGAGGTCCCTCGGGCCCCGGATGGTAACCCCCCCCCCTTTTTTTATGTATTTTTTATTTAAAAAAAATTTTTGTAAGGGGCCCAGAGGTCCCCAGGGCCCCGGATGGCAACCCCCCTTCTTTTTTTTTTAATAAAAATATATTTTTTTTATTTATTTTTTTATCTTTTTTTTTGTAAGGGCCCCGGATGGTAACCCCCCCTTTTTTATGTATTTTTTATTTTAAAAAAATTTATTTTATTATTTTTTTATTTATTTTTTATTTATTTTTTGTAAGGGGCCCGGAGGTCCCCAGGGCTCTGGATGGCAAACCCCCTTTTTTTTAAAAATAATAATTTTTTTTTTTTTATATATTTTTTTTGTAAGGGGCCCAGAGGTCCCCAGGGCCCCGGATGGCAACCCCCATTTTTTTTATTTTTTATAAAAATATTTTTATTTTTAGAAATTTTTTTATAATTTTTTTTTTTTGTAAGGGGCCCAGAGGTCCCCCGGGTCCGGATGGCAACCCTCCTTTTTTATGTATTTTTTATTAAAAAAAAAAAGGTATTTTATTTTTTTTTTTTTTTAAAAACATTTTTTGTAAGGGGCCTGGAGGTCCCCAGGGCCCCGGATGACAAAATAAAAATATTTTTTTTGTAAGGGGCCTGGAGGTCCCCAGGGCCCCGGATGGCAACCTCTCCTCCCCCCCCCTTTTTTTTGTTCGTCAGCACCCAAAGCCCCCCCCCCCCCCGACCTCAACAATTCTCGGCGGCAGCACCCCCCTGCTTCTCAATTCATGGCTGCCCCCCCCCCCCTTCTTAATTATTTGCTGCGGCAACACCCCCCTTGGTTCTCCTCTGCTCCAGGGGGCCGCCCATGCCTGAAGCTGTGTAAGGGGCCCCAAAATTCCTGATGAGGCCTATGAACGTTGTAGCACTCATGGTTTTCTTGCACCCACTGTGTGTGTGTGTGTGTGTTACCACCTGTTCAATCTCTTCAGACTCCGAGCAGCGTGCATGCAAGGGATGCAGAAAATGGTGTAAATCAAGGTCACAGCGAGCGTTTCCTTTGGCCAGAGTCCAGCGACGAGTTATCGCAGAGCCACGCCTGTAAAATGACATCACAATATACCTATTATATTGCCACCGACAACAAAGAGGCCCATTTATGGTCTTCAGCTCGGATAGCCGTATTTTTGGATTGTTTTCTTAGCTATGATGTCTTCAGTGGAAATGACGAGAAGAAGAGGTGTCAGACCTGGTAAACCCACATTATCGTTGCAGCATTATATAACTTTTTTTTTTTTTTTTTTTTTCGAAAACAAAGGTTGCCACTACACATATTAGGTGTCACCACACATGCCAGAGTGAGAGCGATAATTCTAGGGCCATTTTTCTTGGTTAAAGCCTCGTACACACGGGCGGGAATCTGTTCGGGGGAAGAAAAAAAAAAACGTTGGTTTTCCCGACGAGATTCCTGGCAAGCTTTCCTTGCTCGCGGAGTGTACACCGGGCCATTCAAAAGAACCGCCGTTTTTTTGAATGGCAAGAACGCGGTGACGTCATCGACTACGACGAGCATGCGATCGTCACATTCGATGCCGTCGCCGCCATCTTGCTTCACTCTACACTACTCTTGTATGTTACCACGCATGCGTCAAAGTCTTTTCGAGCATGCGCGGGTTTACCTGGAGACAGGTAAGCGCACACACGCACGGTTTTCTCGTCGGGAAACAGGCCGACGAGAATCCCGACGAGAAAATAGAGAGCTGGTTCTCTATTTTTCTCGTCGAGATTCCCGGCAGTTTTCCCGACGAGAAACCATACACACCAACGGTTTTCTCGGCAAAAAGCTCTCCCAGCAGATTTCTTGCCGAGAAAACCGGGCGTGTGTACGGGGCTTTATGGATATGCAATTAGCGGACCTCCAGCTGTTGCAAAACTACAAGTCCCATCATGCCTCTGCCTCTGGGTGTCATGCTTGCTGCTGTCAGAGTCTCGCTATGCCTCATGGGACTTGTAGTTTGGCAACAGCTGGAGGTCCGCTAATTGCATAAAGTTTACTCTAAACTCAAGAGCCTTTAAAGTGATACATATGAGAAATCTGAGACAAATATGTTTTTATTTTTATTTAGAAGATATGAGAATATAGTAAAATATAACCATACCCCTCAAGAGGGTAATCTAATTACATACACTATATTACCAAAAGTATTGGGACGCCTGCCTTTACACGCACATGAACTTTAATGGCATCCCAGTCTTAAGCCCCCGTGCACACGGTCAGGCTTTTGCCCAACAAACTTCGTTTTAAGCAAGTTGGACCAACAATCCGACCGTGTGTACGCTCCATCGGACAAACTTTTTTCGTTTGGTTTTGGATTTCATCGGACAAAAGTTGGGTCTGCAAACGGACAAACTTTTGCCCAACAAAAGTCCGATGGAGCAAAGTCCGACCGTGTGTACAGAAAACCATCGGACTTTAGTCCGATGGACAAAACAACTAATGTTAAAATCAACCAACAATAGCAGAAGTTGACCAAAGGGTGGCGGTAAAGAGCAGAAAAGAGCAGAAAAAACCACGTGATGTTGTAAGAAGTTTTAAGAAAGTTTGCAGAAAAGTCCTGTGGTGTGTGTGCTATGGGTGTTCCCGACCAACTCCGTTCGGACAAAAAAACACGGAAAAGTCCGATGGAAGTCCGACCGTGTGTACAGGGCTTAAGTCCGTAGGGTTCAATATTGAGTTGGCCCACCCTTTGCAGCTATAACAGCTTCAACTCTTCTGGGAAGGCCGTCCACAAGGTTTAGGAGGGTGTCTATGGGAATGTTTGACCATTCTTCCAGAAGGGTATTTGTGAGGTCAGGCACTGATGTTGGACGAGAAGGCCTGGCTCGCAGTCTCCGCTCTAATTCGTCCCAAAGGTGTTCTATCAGGTTAAGGTCAGGACTCTGTGCAGGCCAGTCAAATTCCTCCACCCCAAACTCGCTCATCCATGTCTTTATGGACCTTGCTTTGTGCACTGGTCCACATCATTTGGTGGAGGGGGATTATGGTGGGGGGTTGTTTTTCAGGGGTTGGGTTTGGCCCCTTAGTTCCAGTGAAGGGAACTCTTAAGGCGTCAGCATACCAAGAAATTTTGGACAATTTCATGCTCCTAACTTTGCAGGGATGAGAAACACAGAAATCGCTCCCTCTGTACAGAACTCTGGGCTGCGATTGCACCCGAGATTGTCCCGGCCGTGAATCATTGGGGGGGGGGGGCTACTGACAGGCTCCTGTTGTGTACAATCACAGCGGGTGCCGGCTGGGGGGGCGCACATCTGCGTGCCCTAAACCCAGAAGTAGGTAGTGACGTACGGGTACATCGCTTTGAATGAAAAGGGATTGTCACTTGTCAGCACTCAGGATGACATCCAAAATAGTATTTCTTTATTAAATGCATGTACAAAGCTGTAAAACAGCCTACGCGTTTCTGGCGTTAGTCCTTAGTCATGGCTATACACCTGTTTTCCTTGGGTACATCGCTTTGCCTACAGCGGCCACTCGTACATTGTGAATATAGCAAACATGTGAGGGGGACCACAACAGTGGACTTCAGCAAAGGGCCTCCAAAAAATCTTTGAACATTATCCATGCCACCCAGGCCTGTTTAACCACTTCAATACCGGGCACTTATACACCTTCCTGCCCCGGCCAATTTTGAGCTTTCAGCGCTGTCACAATTTGAATGACAATTGCGCAGTCATGCAACACTGTACCCAAACAATTTTTTTTATCATTTTGTTCCCACAAATAGAGCTTTCTTTCGGTGGTATTTGATCGCCTCTGCGATTTTTATTTTTTGCATAACAAATAAAAAAAGAGTGAAAATTTTGAAAAAAATTAGTTTTTCTTTGTTTCTGTTAATTTTTTTTTGTAAATAAGTACCTTTTCTACTTCAATGATGGGCACTGATAAGGCGGCACTAACGGGCACTGATAAGGCGACACTGATGGGCATCAATGAGGTGGCACCAATGAGGTGGCACTGATGGGCACTGATAGGCGGCACTGATGGGCACTGATAGGCGGCACTGGTATGCGGCACTGATGGGCACTCATAGGCGGCACTGATGGGCACTCATAGGCGGCACTGATGGGCACTCATAGGCGGCACTGATAGGTGGAACGGACGGGCACTGATAGGTGGGCACTTATGGGCACAGATGGGCACTGATAGGTGGCACTGATGGACACTGGTAGGTGGCACTGATGACTGGTGGCTGGCATTGCTGGGCATCATGCATTTTTTGTTGTGCCATTATGGTGCCAATCAGTGCCCATTTGTGGGCACTGATTGGCATATATTTTTTATCTATTTGTGCATGTGGATGGCCATGGGGGACTTACCTGGCCATCCACATGCTTGGGGCTTCCCTGGTGGTCCTGGGGGGCTTCCCTGGTGGTCCAGTGTGGATATCCGAGGGGGGGCTGCGCTGATAAACAATCAGCGCGAACCCCCCCTGTCAGGAGAGCCGCCGATCGGCTCTCCTCTACTCGCGTCTGTCAACGGCTCTTCCTGTTTACATCGTGATCAGCCGTGATTGGACACGGCTGATCACGTGGTAAAAAGCCTCCGCTGGAGGCTCTTTATCGAGATCAGTGCAGCGGTGTGTCAGACTGACACACCGATCCACCGATTGCCGCGATGCGCGCCCCCCCCCCCCCCCCGGGCGCGCGGCGGCTGTTATCCTGCAGGACGTCAATAGACGTCCAGTGTGGATAACAGAACCACTTCCCAGACGTCAATATGCTATTGACTGGGCGGGAAATGGTTAAATTTCCCTTAAGTATCATTATTTTCAGCTACCTATTCATCCATGTGCATAATGTTGTTGAAAGTCTTATTCAGGGAACGAAGGGGTAGTAGAAGATTTCCAGTGTCTAGGGATCAAGTATCTAACTACAAAAATGAAAAAATGAAGAGTTTATTGCTCAATATAGCGATTGAGGTAAAAGGGTGAAGACAGGAGTCATGGAGACTAATTCCTGAGTAAAGACATTGTAGAGACAAACAACAGAGTCCCACAGCTTGTGGATATGAACAAGAGTGCCGGGGAAGCAAGTGGAGAGCAATTTGAAAGGACGTTCTTGGGTGGTTCAGGGTATGGAAATTTACGGGTGTTAACGAAGATTTGTCTCCAATCATCCTTAAGCCTCGTACACACGGTCGGACTTCAAACAAACTTTTCCGTGGATTTTGACCGGGCACACCCATAGCATACACACAGCAGGACTTTTCTGCAAACTTTCCCAAAACTTCACGTGTTTTTTCTGCTCTTTACCGCCACCCTTTGGTCAACTTCTGCTTTTGTTGGTTGATTTTAACATTGGTTCTGGGCATGCTTATTTGTACTTCGGACAAAAGTCCGATGGATTTCTGTACACACGGTCGGACTTTGCACCATCGGACTTTTGTTGCCGAAAAGTTTGTCCGTTAGTAGAGCGAACTTTTGTCCGATGAAAACCGAAAAAGTTTGGTCCGATGGAGCGTACACAACACGCTCGGATTTTTTGGAAAACTTGCTCAAAATGAAGTTTGTTGGCAAAAAGTCAGACCGTGTGTACGGGGGCTTAAGAAAGTGAATGGTCAAGTTCAACCCGCCCATTTATCAGTATATAGGGGGAGTCCACTCCAGAGGATACACTGGAGGAGAGCAGGGCATATATCTTAGACATGGAATGAGGAGGAAAGACAGAATTGATCGAGTGGAGTAAGAGAATGGTGCATAGCAGTTTTAGGTAGGAGGGGAGCGACAGAGACTCTGCAATTAAAGGTATGAAAACCAAAGACCCCTAGAGCTCCAATGTAGGGTTTGTAATTGTGGCAATGAAAAGAGAGAATCAGCAGCAAGAACATGTCGAATTTGTGGCCAAAATGATTTATCTCAAACCATGACTATCGTATAACAGATGTCCTTATTATACTACCCCTTATTTACCATCTTACTTATGACTAAGTAAACGAGACCACACCAGGAGTTGGAGAAATATATATAGGCCGTAGCAGCCTTATTTATTAAAACGCTGTATAACTTTTTTTAACAGTACCCATAAACTCTGTCCTAAAGGACCCTCAGTAAATTACTGGTGTCGATCTCTGCAGGAACCTCTATTAACATCTGTGTCTATTATTGCACTGCGGTACTTCTCAAAATCCGCTAATAGGCCTCAAGCCGACATGCTGGCTCAGAGACAACCATGACCGCAGTGCACCATCCCAATGCTTCAAGCTAAACCTCCGTTAACTGTAAGCCCACCGTCAGGACCCATACCAACGACAGGTCCTGAACCCTTCTTTCCGAGGTATCATCCTTCCCCTGCAAAGAACAGACACCCGCCACAGCACCCGAATGTAAAAGCCTTTACAATTGGGTGCCCCTCCACACCCTGAGAGCCCTCTGTATACCATCCTGTAACCCCAACGCCCATAGGTCTATACCCACATCACTGAGGTGTACCCCATCACCCCGAAGGTACCGCCATGTCTCCAACTCCAGCTCAAAATGACGTATCACCAACCCCCCATTCCTAACCATGAACCTGGCCACATCCCGATTAACTTTCCTCCGCGCCCTATTGATGCCCTCTATGGATCTAGCCGTCCGCCATGAAGTACGAGCCACCATGTCGGACCACACTATCACCATTTCCGGGAATGCCATACAAAGACGAAGAATATCAAATTTGATATCCTTCGTCACATCCAGCATAGATCTAACACCTAAGTCATTCCCACCTACGTGCAGAATTAAAACGCCAGGTGGGCGGTCCAGTCGCGCATAACGATGCACTTCTGGAACCGTCCTACTCCACAACATTCCCGGAATTCCCAGCCAGCGAATCCGGGCCTCCTGCCTCGGAAACCCCAATTGCCGACCTTCCGGCCTTGCCTCAGCCCTCTTACCCCCCCTGTACACGTAAGAGTGCCCCAGTATCCAGACCAACGCCGGCGCCACACCTGAAAGAGAGAAAAACATGTATCCACCGTAACCACAGCCAAGCCTGTCAACGTAACCTCATTATTTTATATATATATATATAAATATTTTTTTTAAACTCCAATCAGCCCTACTCCTACTCTCCTCATACCCCTACTCCTATTCTCCTCACACCCCTACCACTAAGTGAGGGCGAATGTAAGATCGAAATCTCCTCGATTCCCATCTCCCAATGCGCTTGACCGACTCAATATCCAACCCACTTCGAGCCGCTTCCGTAGCCGCCCCAATTCTGAACGAATGTGACAAATTCTTTCGCCTCTAAAACTAGGCACCCCAAACATTTTCGGAAAACCGATATGAACTGAAACCTGGACAACGGACACCCATCCGCATGTATCAGAAAGGACCCCACGTTCCCTGGGCGTACCGCCAGAAAACCCCGAACGGCCCCAACCGGACAAAGCGGTGAGCCCGGCAATGAAAAGATCTGAACTCTCTTGCCCTTCCCTTTTTGATCCGTTTTTGATCTACGTAACCACAAGGACACCCTGTCCTCCTGGCAACGCACTTCATTAGCCCCAATCCCCCCGTGCACTTTCTTAGACGAGCTAACCAGCTCGCCAATCCTGAACGCCCCAAAAAATGCCAAGGAAAATGCCACTCGGAACAAGGCAGTCTCGTATTCCGAGGTGCAAACCTCCGGTAGCTTAGCCAACACCCCCCTCAGGACCCCAAAGGACACAGGGCGTCTGGTGTCTTTTAACGGCCTAACCCGCCTATAACCTTTGAGCGCTTGTCGAACCCAGAAGTCTTTCGTGAAATCAGGCAAACCTTGCCATTTAAACAAAAATGCCAACCCAGCAACCTTTTTATCCAGCGTGGATACCGACACCCCTGCTTCCATGCTCCTGGAGATAAAGTACAAGACTAGCAGCCTCACCCCCGGACCATCAATATCCACTCCCGCCATTCTACCCAAATCCGCCCATTCCAGCCAAACTTTCTGATATGCAGCCCACGTCGTCTCACTCACCGAATTTCTGATCCATCCGGGGACTAATCTAACGCAATCTTCCACAGCCAGTCTGGACAAGGTACCCCTCGTTGCTCCGCATCCAGTGCCAACTCTCGGAACCTGTCCCACTGAAAGCGAGATAAAGCGTCAGCCACCACATTGTCCACTCCAGGAAGGTGAACAGCATACATGAAGATGTTTAACTGTAGGCATCTCAACACCAGCTGTTGTAGCAGGCGAACCACCGGCGGCGATGTCGCCGATGCTCTGTTAATCACCTGCACCACGCCCATGTTGTCGATGTGGAAACGCACCTTCCGATCCCGGAAAGCCTCGCCCCATAGTTCCACTGCCAGTACTACTGGAAACAGTTCCAGCAGCAACATATTCTTTATGAAGCCCGCCTCCACCCAACTCTGTGGCCACGAACCCGCACTCCATCGGCCTTGGAAAAAAGCCCCAAAACCTGCTGAGCCCGCAGCGTCCATGGAACAGTTCCATATCAAAGTTGCTGACCGGGCCCGACATCCATAGTGCCCTACCATTGAAGGACTCCAAGAATGTATGCCAGACCTGCAGATCAGACCTGTGGGAACGTACCAGCCGAACAAAATGTCGCGGCGACTGCACCCCAGCCGTACTTGCCGACAACCGTCGGCAAAACGCTCGCCCCATCGGCAAAATGCGACAGGCGAAATTCAGCTTCCCCAATAAAGATTGCAGCGTTCGCAGCTGTACCTTGCACAAACCCAACATCAGTTTAATTTCTTCTTTCAGAGCCGCAAGCTTATCTTCCGGTAAACGGCATTCCATGGCTTCTGAATCCAGCGTTATCCCCAAAAACGTAATGACCGTTCTTGGCCCCTCCGTCTTGTCAGGCGCCAACGGGACGCCAAAACGATCCGCCATATGCTCCAGCGTTGCTAACAGAATCGCACAATTCCTGGATGAAGCCGGGCCCACGCAGAGGAAGTCATCCAGATAGTGTATGACCGAATTTACCCCTGCCACGTCCCTGACCACCCATTCCAGAAAGGAGCTAAACTCCTCAAATAATGCACACGATATGGAACAGCCCATAGGCAGGCACTGGTCCACATAAAACTCCCCGTTCCAGTGACACCCCAATAATCGAAAACTATCCGGGTGAACCGGAAGAAGCCGAAAGGCCGCCTCCACATCTGATTTTGCCATGAGAGCCCCCCTTCCATAATGCCGGACCCAAACAACTGCTGCATTGAATGATGTGTAACTCACCGTGCAAGCATCCGGCTCAATGGCGTCATTCACCGACCCCCCTTTTGGAAAAGAAAGGTGGTGAATGAGCCGAAATTTATTCGGCTCCTTTTTTTGGCACCACACCCAGCGGAGAGACCACCAAATCCTTTAATGGGGGAACTGGAAAAGGGCCGCTCATGTGGCCCAACGCAACTTCCTTTCGTAGTTTCTCCGAAACTACGTCGCAATGTAGCAACGCCGATCGCAAATTGCGCGGCACGGGGGGGACCTCCCTCAACGAGCACGGAATACGAAAACCCTCCGCAAACCCCCTTTCCAACAACCGCGCAGCCGCCCTGTCAGGATACCTACCTAGAAACGGCCGCATCCTTTCCACCATCACCGGCGTCTTCCCTCTTATTCGGAAGTTCTCCGGAACGGTTCTTCCCTTGCTTAAAGCATCTAGACGAGGGGTGGGAACCCCCGCATCCGGAACACTCATGTTTGAAATGGCACGTTCCTCCAAACTTGCATGTACCCGAATTAAACTGCCAACAAACCCCTTTTGCCTTACCGGCCGGTTGTCCAGGGGAAGACGATCCACCGCCCCCCCCCTGAAAAAACTGGTTCGGGGCCCTCGCCGAAGTCATCAATCGCATCCACAAACTAATGTCTTTGTGGTCCCATCTCAACTCCGGCCGCATCGCCATCCTCTGGCGAAACTGCTCGTCGTACCTCAACCAAGCCGTGCCCCCGAAGATTCTGTATGCTTCCCCTATAGCATCCTGGTAGCAAAACAGAGCAGAGCAGAACTCCGGCTTCTTTACCCCTATCACACTTGCCAAAATGCCAAATGCCTGCAGCCAATTTGTAAATGTCCGTGGGATAAGTCGATACCTACGCTTCTCCTCATCTTCCTTCTTGGAGTCATCCGGCTTGACTCTGTCCAAGTTGAACTTCCCCAACGGCAGCAGTGAGAATATCTCCACATACTCACCTTTCCAAATCTTGTCACGTACCTCCACCTTTAAATGCGCTCCCAACGGTCCCTCAAAACAGATATAGACCTCGCACATCGCCGCGTCAGCCAACCTCACCAGGTCCTGCCTGCCAGCCTCCCCCACTGCCGCAGGCGTATCAACCCCCTCCTTCCTTAGCGGAGGACTGTCCCCCCCCCCCTGCTGTGGCACCGCCACCGCTGCCCCTGCCACCCCACTCCTGCCATCCCCCCCCACCGGGGGAACCCATGCCGCTGCCGGGCATGGCGCCCCACCTGCTGAATTTTCAAACCTGTCCACCAGTTCCTTGATCCCTGCTAAAAACCCCCTCATACTTGTATCCATCCCCACTACCGACCTCTGACTCCGGTCTGCCAAGTCACCACCCCCAGCCGAGCACCCCCACACTGACGTCCCAGCATCACCCCCACCACTGCAGCCCCCAGCACCCAACACCTGTGACTGACCCCGTGAAGATAAAGGAAAAACAAACTTACCGGGCTGCCTAGGAAGAGACCCACCAGCCGACCGTCCCGCCTCCATCGATGCTGACCTTCCGAGAGGCTCACGTTCTTCCTCCGATTCCGACACTGCACCGTCCGACCATTGCTCCTCCCCTTCAGCTCCAGATGCAAGCCCTCCAGGGGAAGGATCCCTGGATGCCGAGGGTCCCGCTCCCCACCGACTCCTTCTTTGTGCTCTGGACCCGCCCACCGATTTTTTCGTTGCCTTGCCCAGGCCGGGGGGGCTCCGTCCAGCCCTGTCGCCTACATCAGCTGCCTCTGCCCTCCGATCCTCCGCCGCAAGGTCCCCGGCCGCCGCAGTGGAAGGCCCGGCCACCGACACACTGGATCTCCCCCGCCGAGGCGCCGTCCCCGGTGACATCACTCTGGGGGCGGGGCCCGCTGCCTCCGACTCCAATCGCCGTGCGGGCCTGGTGGCCGCTCCGGAACTCCCGGAACGGCCGCCCGCGGAGCTCCGACTCTGCTGGGGATTCCTTCCGGCGTCCAACCCGGCGACAGCAGCTCGCTTCGCGGGAGGACCCGAAGGGGCCCGCGAATGGGGATTCCCTATGTGTCTGCGAGCTCCGGAGGAGAGGTCAGGAGAGAAGCGCTCCGGCGGTTTTGACTGCCGAGCTCGCGCTGACACTCTCCCCCCATTAACCTCTTCTTCCACCGGACGCCCGAGCAAAGGCCCTAAATGTTCCTGGGCCCACTGTGGGCCTCGCGCTGCTGTCTCTGCCCGCAATTGGGCCAGGAGCTGCTCTAAGTCTGCCATCTCAAACTTTCTCTGCGCCGCATGTTATCCGGGGAGGGGGCGGAGTCCTCCTTTATACCCTCAATGCCCCCTCCCACACAAATTAACCCACCAATCTTATCCCCTCTTCCTCAGCTTTACCCCACCAATCCCCTAATCCTTCACATAAGTCCCTGTTTCCCTAGTCATGTCCGCCCTCCACCCATCCATTGCATTCCTTGCTCCGGGCTTTTCTATAGCATCAGAGTGGAGACCAATTGGAAAGGAAGGATTATCCAACAGCGGGGTGAGAGGACCCAGTATTCACGATAAAGGGCTAGTAGTGGAAGACTGTGGCTAGTGGAGGAAGAAAATGTCTTGTGTAAGAGGAAGTAAACAAGGACCTATCATTGGTATTAGAGGGAGTAATAGTACTCCATCGTTGGCATCAGTAGGACGAATAGTGCCCCATCATTGGTGTCAGTGGAAGGAATATTGCCCCATTACTGATGTCAATGAGAGGAACAGTGCCCCATTATTGGTATCAGTGGAAGGAACAGTGCCCCATTATTGGTATCAAGGGGAGGAATAGTGCCCCATCATTGGTATCAAGGGGAGGAATAGTGCACCATCATTGGTATCCGTGTAAGGAATAGTGCACCATCATGGGTATCAAGGGGAGGAATAGTACCCCATCACTGGTATCAGTAGGAGGAATAGTGTTTCATCTTAGTGGCAATGAGAGGACTAGTGCCCTATCATTGGGATCAGTGGGAGGAATAGTGCCCCATCATTGGGATCAGTGGGAGGAATAGTGCCCCATCATTGGTGTCAGGGGGAGGAATAGTGCCCCATCATTGGGATCAGTGAAAGGAATAGTTCCCCACCATTGGTATCAGTAGGAAGAATAGTGTCCCATTACTGGTGTCAGTGGGAAGAATAGTGTCCCATTACTGGTGTCAGTGGGAAGAATAGTGTCCCATTACTGGTGTCAGTGGGAAGAATAGTGTCCCATTACTGGTGTCAGTGGGAAGAATAGTGTCCCATTACTGGTGTCAGTGGGAAGAATAGTGTCCCATTACTGGTGTCAGTGGGAAGAATAGTGTCCCATCACTGGTGTCAGTGGGAAGAATAGTGTCCCATTACTGGTGTCAGTGGGAAGAATAGTGTCCCATTACTGGTGTCAGTGGGAAGAATAGTGTCCCATCACTGGTATCAGTAGGAAGAATAGTGTTTTATTGTCAGTGGCAGGAACTATGGCCCACTGTTGCTGACAGTGGGGGGAATATTGCCCCAAGGACCCGATAAAAGCAAGCAAAGGGCCACATCCTGCCCCCCGGTCCGCAGTTTGGAGACCATCGCTGTAGATGTTGGTGCCAGTGGTCAAGAACAATATGAGTTAACAAAGGCCAAGAAGTGCGCGGTCCAGTGTTCCTGAGGGGGACCCCAGAGAGCGGCCTTAGGGTACAACGGAGAAGAGTCCACTTCCAACAAAACCCATTGTCATTGTTCAAGTGGTGAAAGCAGTCTAAGATATGGGAAAGTAAGGCAGCTGTGTGAGAGCTTATGAGTAATTTTGCGTACCGTAGTTTGTCACCGTTTTTACAGGCGTGTGCAATTGTAAGGCGTGACATGGTTTGTATCTTTCTACTCGATGTTACCCCATTTTTTATATTGTATTCAAAAATTGGGTAATATATTCTGATTGTGTGCCCTAATATTAACTTTTTTTTTACAAAAAATATAGGTTTAATAAACAGTTGTTTCCAGAAAATATAAAAACTTTTTTGGGGGGGGGGGTTAATCTTCAGGTCTAAAAAGTGCATTTTAACATGTTTTTTTCAGTCTTGCATACAACACTAGGAACAAGAAACAGAAACTCTAACGCCGCGTACACACGATCGGACATTCCGACAACAAAACCGTTTTTCCGACAGAATGTTGGCTCAAACTTGTCTTGCATACACACAAATGTTGCTCGGAATTTCCGAACGTCAAAAACGCGGAGACGTACAAGACGTACGACGAGCCGAGAAAAATAAAGTACAATGATTCCGAGCATGCGTCGTATTGATTCCGAGCATTCCGAGAATTTTTGTGCGTCGGAATTGGCTACACACGATCGGAATTTCCGACAACAAGTTTTGTTGTGGGAAAATTTGAGAACCAGCTCTCAAACATTTGTCGTCGGAAATTCCGACAGCAAATGTCCGACGGAGAGTACACACGGTCGGATTTTCCGACAACAAGCTCCCATCGAACATTTGTTGTCGGAAATTCTGACCGTGTGTACGCAGCATAAGTTGCTGTAAGGAATATGAAGAATAGTTTTGGATGAAGGCTAAAGCCTCGCACACACGGCCGGGAATCCCGTCAGGAAAAAAACGTTGGTTTTCCTGACGGGATTCCTGGCAAACTTTCCTTGCTCGCTGAGTGTACACACTGCCTTTCAAAAGAACCGCCGTTTTTTTGAATGGCATGAACGCGGTGACGTCATCGACTACGACGAGCATGCGCTCGTCACATTCGATTGCCGTAGCCGCCATTTTGCTACACCCTACACTACCCTTGTATTCTACTGCGCATGCGTCAAAGTCTCATCGAGCATGCACGGGTTTCCCTGGTCAGGTAAGCATACAGACGACCGGGTTTCTCGGCAGGAAACACTCTTCCGAGAATCCCGATGAGAAAAATAGAGAGCAGGTTCTCTATTTTTCTTATCGAGATTCCTGGCAGTTTTCTCGCAGAGAAACCATACACACGGCCGGTTTTCTCGGCAAAAAGCTCTCCCAGCAGTTTTCTTGCCGAGAAAAGCGGCCGTGTGTACGAGGCTTTAGTGTAAATATAAAAAAAGAAATAATAAATGAGTGTCGGGGCTGTGAGCGGTCTTCAGCCTCCTCCAGATGTCATGTGTGATGGGTGGAGGAGGCACAGACACCGACCCCGCTGATCTATGATTAGAGCGACTTCTAGGAAGAGTCTGGGAGGGGACACTAGAAATAACAAGATCCTCGTGACACAACAAATAGAATCACACTCTTTATAAGGCATCGAGTGCAAATAGACACCGAGCTCCCCGCTTCTCCTTCCACACATTGTAGGAACCATACTTTGTATAGACAGAATTCACACCATAGGCACTTCCTAGAATGATTACGTTGATATGAGAAGGAGAAGCAGCAGACTAAAAAGCCGGCCATACACGGTTCGAATCTCGGCCGGTTCAGCAGGTACCAGTTGGGATTTGAACCGTTAATGGGCAAGCTGGTTGTACCAAATTCATTGATCGATCAACTTGGGTACAACCAGCTTGCCGGCTTCTATTGTGATTATCACTAGTGGCTCCTATCACAGCTTCCCCTACCTTAGGGTGACCAGACATCCCCAGTTTCAGGGGACAGTCCCCGGATTGAGGACACTGTCCCCGGACCAAGTCTGTCCCCAGTTTTGTCCTTGGATTGGATTTGAACAGGGGCTGGGGCAATTTCAAAGACAGTCAGTGCAGAATAAAAAAAAAAATATATTCTGAATTGCACACCCTCGCTCTGCCGCTCCTACTAGCTTAGGGGGGTGTATTTTTTTCCATTATCTGTGCCCCTTTCTGATGATCATGTGCTGGTCGGAGCGGAGGGACCATTTCTTTAGTTTCAGGTGCTGCCCATTCAGCTCCGCTCACATGTTCTTCTGCCTTGGCTCAAGTCCCGGCCAGCCACCTGCCTATCTCCTTGCCTTCCCTGGCGGAGTGATCTTCTGCTCCCCACCCAGTAGTAGCCGGGGCCCGAACAGTGAGACTTGAGAGGCTGTGAGGCGGGTGGCGACGGGCAGAGAGTCGCTGATTGCCGCCATTACTAGTAAAAAAAAAAAAAGATGTCCCCGGATTTCATTTTAAAAATCTGATCACCTTACCCTACCTGCCCCACCCCCAGGAGAAGACACTTGCTGTCCTGTCGGCACTGCCTGTGTTGATGAAGGAATCGGGCAAATTTCTTTCCTGCAACCCTACTGGGTCAGCATACAACATCTGGGTCAGTCCAGAGCAATAAGGATCTCCAGAATGACCTCTACATCTCGATCTCAACGGCTTCCCCTGCTGGAAGAACTCAATGGCTTGGTGGGAGGGATTACCCTGTCAACACCTGTGGTTGCATGAAAGAAATTTGCACCGTGTATGGCCGGCCTAAAGAGCTAATCTCTCTTCCACTCAGCTTTCTCCCCCTGTCAGCATGTTATTAGCATCACGGCACAACGGATTGGCTCCTTGCACACTCTCTTTTTCTGCCAGCCGGAGATCTGCTGTACAGGGACTGCAAAAGGCTGAAGCCTCGTACACACAAACGAGTTTCTCGTCAAAAAACGACAAGAAAACTGCCAAGAGAGCTTTCTTGCCGAGAAAACCGTTCGTGTGTATGGTTTCTCGTCGAGAAAACTGCCGGGAATCTCAACAAGAAAAATAGAGAACCTGCTCTCTATTTTCTCGTCAGGAATCCCGTCAGGCCTGTTTTGCGACGAGAAAACCGGTCGTGTGTACGCTTTTCCGAGTCATAAAAAATCGCGCATGCTCAGAATCAAGTATGAGACGGGAGCGCTCCTTCTGGTAAAACTAGCGTTCGTAATGGAGATAGCACATTCATCATGCTGAACTGAAAAGCACGAGGCTGAAAAGCGCGAATCGTCTCTCACCAAATTTTTTACTAACACGTGATAACACGAGATCAGCAAAAGCAGCCCAAGGGGTGGCGCCATTGGAATCAAACTTCCCCTTCATACTGCCGTCGTACGTGCTGTACGTGACCGCGCAGAACAACAACGAGATTTGGAATTGACAGTGTTTATGCAAGTAAAGCTTGACAAGAATCTCGTCGAGAAAATCGACGTTTTTTTTTACGACGAGAAAATCGGTCGTGTGTACTAGGCTTGATACCATGTCAAATAGCAGGTCAAATGCAAGTGCTTCCCCTGCTTGCATTAACTGGTTCCAGACCTTTTACTGTGGCAAGGCGGGCCGGCTGCACGAAACGACGTACCTGTACGTCGTTTCGTGCAGTTGCCACTGGGGGCCGAAGGCGTGACTGCGCACTGATTGGATTGAGGGGGAGCCAATCAGCGGGTCCGGCAGACCCAATGTCCGCCGGCCACCCACGATCGCTCCCGAGCTATGTAAACAAAGCATATCGCCGCTCTGGGCCCAGGTCATCCTGGACTGTCCCCAGTCTGTGACTGGACAGTGAATGGAGAAGCAGCATGGTGATGAGCTCATCTTTCTATCTCTGCTCTCCTCCTATCAGCATGCTCTTTGTTAGCACATGAACTGATTTGCTCCTTGTGCTGCTTCTCTGATACTCCAGCCCTGCTTTATAGGGACTGTGAGAGACTAATACCAGGTCACATTCAGGTACTTACACTGCAGAGAAGCACTTGACTCTCCATATAGAAGCAGTGGTCCCTCTGCAGAGGCCCAACACACCTCCTTATGAGTCAAAGCTAGGTTTTGCCAATCAGCGAAGACCATAAGCTTTTGTGATTGCAGAGTAAAGCTAAGTTTACATGTGTGACAAAATTGCAGCTTCTCTGAAAGCGATGCGTGTCCAGATCCCTTTTCTGAGGCATTTGGCAGGTGACGAGATGATATGACATGTGTAGCGGGGAATAACCCTTTAATACACAGAGACTACATTTCCCAGTACATCCTGCAGCACCCAGGGTGCAATGCCATGGAGCAGGGGCTGCTGGGGCAGACTTTATAAAGGGGGGGGCAGAGTTGATTCTGTCTCTTTGGACACCCCCTCTCCTAGCAAGAGGATCTCTGTGCTGAACTGCTGTGTGCACAAGGCCTGAAGCCTGGGCCTTGTGCTCTGTTCCAAAGAGCCCTCTGCCAGCCTAGCTGAACCTGAGAGACATCTTCTCCTCCTTGCTGCAGTACACCAGGAGGACTGAAGGCCTGGATGTCGGTGGATTCCTGTTCCTAGACGAATCGGCGGAGGAAACAGACTTGGACTGTCGGGGTGGTGAGAGAGCACTTGCTCATAGACAGATACTTTATCTTCACTATTCATTTGGATTATAAGTTTGTTCATCAAGTGCACCACCGAAAGATTGCATGCGAAGATTTGTGTTCCCTGAACTTCCTTTTAGATCAGTCAGGCCTGACTGTTAGTCTGCCCATGAGGGGAAGTGATTGAAAAGAGGCAGCGCTAGAGCCGCATCGCATTACTTGAGCTATCTGATTGTTTGTTCATTTAAATACTGTTTATTTCTAAGATCTATACTTTGTTATACTGTTATTTTATTACTTGCCCATTAGCCTTAGTAAAACATCTGGGTCAAGTACATTTGGTGTCAGCTTCAGTTACTTTAATAGTAGTTTTAAAAGTATATTGCTGTGCATGCTTGCTATAAGACTGCGTCACCAAGAGTTGTGGTCACGCGGTCTTATCCCACTACTACTATCTGTGCCAGGGGAGGTTAGAGCCGATTGCCAGGGGTTGACAGCGGTGCACTAGAGGGCCCAAATCAATACCAGCAGCCCTCTTAACTGAGGGTATCGCTATACGTGGGGGCTCTGTCCGGGATCCCTGTATGTTGCATGCTGCAATCAAGCCGGTCAGAAGCACCAGCATGGATCCTGCTGCCGTAGCCCGGTGGTGCAGGGAGGAAGGCATCCTACCCGGGAATGGCCTGGTGGTTGAAATCCAGAGAGAGGCCTGGGTAGAGGAGCAGCTAACTCCAGTCTTGAGGGCATTGTCCACGGACAGAAAGCCATGGGTGATGGACATGAAGACAGATACTGTAAATCCCCACACCTATGCATTGTGTGAGTGGAGGAACGGAATCTCTGACTACTTCAAAGGGGCCAGCATAAAAACTACAAACCAGGTAGAACTCCTCCTGATACACCCAGAAGAGAATAAAGATGGCCCTACATCAACATCTACAGAAGGCCCCAGCACAAAAGGAAGCGCCCAACCACAGGGTCCCGGTTCACCACCACTGACCACCCTTAGCTCAGAATTATGCGCTGTCCTGGGGGAGATTGTGGCAAAGTGTAAAAAGGACCCTCCAGACCACTCAATGTCAGGATACAGGAAACTCAGGACTTTTTCTGGAAAGAAACCTGTACCTTCAGTGGAAGAGGGATTTGAAGAGTGGCTAGATGGCGCCACTCAGGCCCTAGAAGAATGGGAGGTCCCAGAACAACAAAAAAAACAAAGAATTGCGGAAAGCTTAAAGGGGCCTGCTCTGGAGGCCATACGTAACCTCAAGCTGAGCAAGAAAGACTGCAATGCACAGGATTATCTGGATATTCTGCAGAATGTGTTTGGCGGGACGGAAATGGTCACTGAACTCACTTATCAGCTGGAGCACTGCTACCAAAAGGAGGGAGAGAAGCTGTCAGAATTCATAAGACGTCTGGATAAGATCCTGCATCAGATCCTATTGAAGAAAGGGATCGATCCAAGAAAAGTGGATGAGGCCCATGCCCAGCAGGTGTTGAGGGGAGCTCAACCCTTGGACCCCATCTTATTAATGCTACGCACCCGGCAGGACAGGAGCAGCCTGGAATACCCCGACTTGATCCGAATAGTCAGGAAGGAGGAGGCTATGTTGGAAGACAAAAAGAGGAGTTAACATACCGAACCAACTGCCCGAGTCAGAATGTTAAGTGCAGAAGGAGGTGATTCAGAAGTTGAACTCCTAAAGACCCAGGTGTCACAACTAGTAGAAATGGTGTCCATGTTGACCAGCCAGGTCTCGGCGCTACACAAGAAGAACATGCTAGAGGTACCAAAAAAACCTCCTAGCTCCAATACGGAACTAATACAGAAGCCTAAGAGATTGATAACATGCTTCAATTGTGGGGGAATCGGGCATGTCAGAGCAGAATGCCCCAGCCCAAATGAAGTTGCATCCAGATACCGCAAGCCGGCGGAAAACTTCAGAGGGCCCGGGTGAAGGAGTCAGCCGGGCGCCCGCTATTCACAGAAAGCTCCACTAAGGTTCAGAAAGAGAAAAGAATACAGAGAAAGGGGTACGGAGCCCCCCAAAAGCCACTCAATACCCCCTGTCTGGAGTTAAAGTCTAACAACCTGCAGGGAATCAATGCATACCAGGCCCAAAAGGGGTTAAGATCCAGAGACAAGTGGAAGAAGAAGAAGAATCCTAAGGAAAAACCCCAGAGTCCAAAGAAAAAGCTGCCTCGGGAGAGTTTTCCAGACAGGCTGGTGGGACTCTCTCCACTAGTCCCTGTCCAAGTGGAAGGAGTTTACACCAGAGCCCTCCTGGACACGGGAGCCCAAGTGACACTCTTGTACAAAGACTTTTATAAAAAACACCTGAGCCACATGCCTCTACAGAAACTCGACGACCTCGAGATATGGGGAATTGGCACACAGAGTTTCCCTTATGACGGCTACGTTTCAATCAGACTGGCATTCGATCCCTCTGTAACAGGAAAAGCGGAAGTTTTCAACACTCTTGCAGTGGTCTGTCCTCGCCCACAAGGAGCCAGTAGAAGTTCCCTAATCATAGGAACCAACACTGACCTGGTCAGGAGACTATTGGACCCCATAGTGCAAGAACAAGGGGCTTCAGTCGCCAGGATCCACCCCATGTTGCAACAGGTCTACCGGAATTTGGTTCTGGAGAAAAAGGCCCCATTAGAAGGGGTAGAAAAAGTCTGGAGACTGTCAAGAGAAGAGAGAACATTACAGCCTGGTGAGATAACCTGCCTTCGGGCTGTTGTAAAACTCTCATGGAAGCAACCTGGCCCCTTCGTTGTCCTGGAACCAGACCCCCTGGATACTCAACCAGGGTTGGAAGTGATTCCCGAAGTGGTCCCTCTGAGAGCGTTGAAGAAGTCCAAGGGCCAGATTCCAGTGAGCATCAGGAATACCTCCAGTTCTCCTATGAAGATTCCAGCCTGAGTATTGTTGGGCAGAGTAAACCCAGCTACTCCAGTGGCTATGTCGGAATTGAAGCAAGCTGAAGGAGAGACCCTGGAGGGGTTGTGCCTGGAAGACATCACCTAACCACCGAAGTGGAAGGAGAGAGCCAAGGCCCAACTGACCAGATGGAGAAAGATCTTCTCAAAAGACGAGTTTGATGTCGGGTGTGCAAGGAGTGCTACCCATAGGATCCGTCTACAGGAAGACAAACCCTTTCGGGAAAGGGTCCGGCGAGTTCCTTTCGCTGATCTAGAAGACCTGCGTGAGCAGCTGGCCGAACTGAAGAGAACTGGAGTGATTAGAGAATCCAGCAGCCCGTATGCCTCCCCTATTGTGGCAGTCCGGAAAAAAAATGGCTCATTGAGACTGTGCATAGACTACAGGACTCTCAATAGGAGGACCATACCTGATCAGTACACCACTCCCAGGATTGAGGATGCTCTGCAGAGCCTGTCAGGAGCCAAGTGGTTCAGCGTTATGGACCTGAAGAGTGGGTACTACCAAATCCCCATGCATCCTGAAGACCGAGAGAAAATGGCTTTCATCACCCCGATAGGGTTCTATGAGTTCAACAGAATGCCTCAGGGCCTGTCGGGGGCCCCTGCCACTTTCCAGAGGCTGATGGAGAAGACGGTGGGGGACATGCACCTTATTGAAGTCCTGGTGTACTTAGATGACATCATTGTCTTTGGAAGGACTCTTGAGGAGCATGAAGAAAGGCTGGAGAAAGTCCTGAAGAGACTCAGTGACGAGGGGCTCAAGCTTTCACCAGAAAAGTGTCAGTTCTACCAGTCCTCAGTACACTATCTAGGACACATAGTGTCCGAAGAGGGAGTGTCTACCGACCCTGACAAGCTTGAAGCAGTTACCTCCTGGCCTCGCCCAACTACTGTGACTGAGCTCAGATCCTTCCTCGGATTTTGCTCCTATTACCGTTGATTCGTGGAAGGGTTCGCAAAAATAGCAAAACCCCTAAATGAGTTGTTGAAGACAGAGGGAGAGGAAGATGAGACTGGCCCCAGGAAGCCGGGAGAGTCTGTGGAAGGACAGTGGACAGGAAGATGTGAAGACGCCTTCCAAATGTTGAAGAAGAGTCTGACCACTGCCCTGGTATTGGCCTATGCTGACCCCAAGAAACCGTATGAACTTCATGTGGATGCCAGCCATGATGGCCTGGGAGGTAAGCTGTACCAGGAGTATGAAGGACAGCTAAGGCCAGTCGCCTATGTTAGTAGAAGCCTAACACCAGCGGAGAAGAATTACCCCACCCACAAGTTGGAGTTCCTGGCCCTAAAGTGGGCAGTTGTGGATAAGCTCAGAGACTACCTGTATGGGGCTGAATTCACTGTAAAGACTGACAATAATCCGCTTACCTATCTCTTCACCACAGCCAAGTTGGATGCCACTGGCCACTGTTGGTTGGCAACCCTTTCCAGTTTCAACTTCAGTCTGAAGTATAGGCCTGGGGCGGGGAACCGAGATGCTGACGCTTTATCTAGAAGGTCACATGCCCCCACTTGCCACATTGAAGATTGGACCCAAGTGACCCCGGATGGAGTGAGGGCCTTATGTCAAGGGGCCCACCTTCAAGCCAGTGGAGGATCCAGGGCCGAAGAAGTTGGAGTTTCTGTGGTGGGAGTACCCAAGTACTATTGTGATGTGACCCAGATTGGTGAAGACGACTTGCTGAAGCTATCCAAGAAGGACCTCAGAAGGGATCAGTTGGAAGACCCCTGGGGAAGATTAGCTTTGGAAGTTCTGGAGGATCAGGATCCGGGCAGGCTCCTACACGACCCCTCAAAGGAGGCCTGATCCATCCACAAAGAATGGGACAAGTTACAGGTGCATCAAGGGGTGGTCTACCGAAGGGGCCCCTCTGTTGACCTGGAAGAGAAGTGGCAGCTGTTCTTGCCAGAAAAGCACAGGAAAACCGTCCTAGCTGCTCTGCATGATAATCATGGCCACTTAGGGGCTGAAAGAACCTTTCAACTAGTGAGAAGTAGGTTCTACTGGCCCTGTATGCGGGCTGAAGTGGAGGAGTACTGTCACTCGTGTGCCCGCTGCATACAAAGGAAGACACTGCCACGTCAAGCTGCCCCAATGGGCCATCTAGAAAGTCAAGGGCCCCTGGACTTGGTATGCATTGACTTCCTTTGTCTTGAACCTGACTTGAGTGGTCATGGAAATGTTCTGGTGGTAACCGACCATTTCACTCGCTATGCCCAGGCATTTCCCACCAAAGACCAGAAGGCCTCCACCATTGCAAAAATCCTGGTGGAGAAGTACTTTGTCCATTATGGATTGCCTCAACGCCTTCACTCGGACCAAGGGAGGGATTTCGAGAGTCGGCTAATCAAGAAGTTGCTGGATTCTTTAGGGATAAAGAAGACTCGCACTACTCCCTACCACCCTCAAGGAGATGCCCAACCAGATAGGTTCAATAGGACATTGCTAAACATGTTGGGAACCCTGTCTAGTGAGGAGAAGCAACACTGGGGCAAGCACATAGCAGCAATAGTGCATGCCTACAACAGCACTGTCAGTGATGTCACAGGGTATTCCCCCTATAGACTCATGTTTGGGAGAGAGGCGAGACTGCAAGTGGATTTGGCCTTCGGCACTTTCGTGGACTATGCATCTGCTGCCTCACACAAGGGATATGTGGACAGGCTGAGGAAAAGCTTGAAGTTGGCCTATGAGAAGGCTCAGTTAACATCCGATCAAAGAGGAGCTCAAAACAAGCAGAATTTCGACTTGAAAGTTCGGATTCAAGATCTACAGCCTGGAGACCGCGTCTTGTTGAGAAATTTAGATGTTCCTGGAAAACATAAGCTGGCAGACAGGTGGAGATCAGAGCCTTATGTGATCTGCAAGAAGTTACCGGATCTACCTGTTTACCAAGTGAAGCCAGAAGGGAAAATAGGGCCACTGAAGACCTGGCACCGGAACCATCTGTTACCTCTGTCTGAGGCTGTCAGGGTGCCACCCACTCTGGATTCTACCTTCTACCACTCATACCCCTCGACCTCGCACTAGGTCGCAAGCAACTTTAGCTAGGGAGGAAGAAGACTCAGACCAAAGTGAGGAGGAAGCAGAACTCAGTTGGCTGTGGCTCAGGCCCCGGCACCATTATCCATTGACCTTCCACCTTCTGAAGATCCTGTGGATAGTACTTTAAACGTAGAAGCCACTGAATTCGTTCCGACCAGTCTTCAGTTCCAAGAATGGGAAGATATTCAAGACAATCCGCCTGCTGAAGATCAAGGGGATTCCATATATCCCTCTGCATCTGAGTTGGATGTCCAGGAAGCAGAGGAAATTTCCACCTTAGTGCCAGAAGAAGAACCTGGAGTGGCTGAGACTGTGACTCCCGGGGAGCAAAGAATGAAGAGAGCCATTCGCCCTCCCCGGAAATTAACCTACCCCCAGATGGGAGAAAGTTCAGAAGACACAGTCCTAACCGCAAGAAGGACCATACCCACATCTGGTCCCTCCACTGTACATTTGGTGGAGGGCAACCCCAGCTCACTCCCTGGCACAGTTAGGCAGGCCACCCTTGCAGAAGTGACCTGTGGGCAGGGTAATTCCCTTCCTCGTTTTTGGTGGGAACTTCCCCTGCCAACATCTCTAACAGCCTTGAGTAATGTAGTGGGTACTCTTTGTTGATGCTGTCTTTGGGGACCAAAGATTCAAAGTGGGGGGGTGTGTAGCGGGGTATACCCCTTTAATACACAGAGACTACATTTCCCAGTACATCCTGCAGCACCCAGGGTGCTTTGCCACGGAGCAGGGGCTGCTGGGGCAGACTTTATAAAGGGGAGGCAGAGTTGATTCTGTCTCTTTGGACAACCCCTCTCCTAGCAAGGGGATCTCTGTGCTGAACTGCTGTGTGCACAAGGCCTGAAGCCTGGGCCTTGTGCTCTGTTCCAAAGAGCCCTCCGCCAGCCTAGCTGAACCTGAGAGACATCTTCTTCTCCTTGCTGCAGTACACCAGAAGGACTGAAGGCCCGGATGTCGGTGGATTCCTGTTCCTAGACGAATCGGCGGAGGAAACAGACTTTGACTGTCGGGGTGGTGAGAGAGCACTTGCTCATAGACAGATACTTTATCTTCACTATTCATTTGAATTTGAAGTTTGTTCATCAAGTGCACCACCAAAAGATTGCATGCGAAGATTTGTGTTCCCTGAACTTCCTTTTAGATCAGTCAGGCCTGACTGTTAGGTAGATACTATTGCATACCTCCCAACAGGCACGGATTCCATGGGTTTCTCCCACACAGGCCCCTCCTTCCCGCATTCCCGCGAGAGCTGTATTTTTCCCGCACAGCCGGCACAGCAGAGAAAAATTGAAATGTCCCGCGGCAAGCCCCCCCCCCGCTCAACAACTTTCGTTCTGCACGTGATTAGAGCCAAAGGCTTTAATTGGCTTAAAAAAAGGGTGGGCACGCCCCCCCCCCCCTGAGCCCAGCCAGTTGTGTTACATTAGCCAATGAAGATGATTCTCCTTACGGTCAATCAGGAAGTGGGTCATGAGACCCGTTTCCCCAAAAGGAGAGGCGATCCTATTGGCCACCTAGGAGGAGGAGGGAGGAGACGCAGGGGAAGCAGCTCCACTGTGAAGCTGAGGAAAGAGGAGACGCCAACTGCCGCCAAGAGGACCTAGATGGGGTAAGTGTTGGGACCGATCGACTGACTGGGGGGGGGGGGTGTGTGCGATTGCCGTCCCCCTAAAAAATACCACCACCCGCCACTTGAAGGGGGCGTAGTCTGGTATCTTTGCCTTGGGCACTGGATGATCTCTTGCATGCAGTTGTGGCGCATCTCTATTCATTTGGCATCTGTACAGCCTGCCGAACGTGACAGGGAGGCTGGATTTTGCCACGGGCGTGAAGTAAAGCATGTGAAAACCCCTTTGCAGCTTAGGGGCAACATAAAAATGCAGCTCAATCCTGTGTTTTTAACCTCCCCCCAAACGCAAGTCAAGAGGAGCCTGTATAGGTCTGCCTGAGCAGGAAAAGCCTTGAACCTATACAGAGAGTCCACTGCTTCCATACACAGAGCAAGGGACCTTTTCTGCAGCTTCTAGCAGGCAACAGGCTTTTGTAATGCAAATATAAGACTTTGCCCACCTTTATTTTGCAATCCACCTGGAATACACTATATTGGCAAAAGTATTGGAACTTTACACGCCTGTTATTGCGATTTCTGTTTTCTTATACTGGTATACTCTCTCTGAAGTACACTATATTGCCAAAAGTATTGGGACGTCTGCCTTTACACGCACATGAACTTTAATGGCATCCCAGTCTTAGTCCGTAGGGTTCAATATTGAGTTGGCACACCCTTTGCAGCTATAACAGCTTCAACTCTTCTGGGAAGGCTGTCCACAAAGTTTAGGAGGGTGTCTATGGGAATGTTTGACCTTTCTTCCAGAAGCGCATTTGTGAGGCCAGGCACTGATGTTGGACGAGAAGGCCTGGCTCACAGTCTCCGCTCTAATTCATCCCAAAGGTGTTCTATTGGGTTAAGGTCAGGACTCTGTGCAGGCCAGTCAAGTTCCTATACCCCAAACTCACTCATCCATGTCTTTATGGACCTTGCTTTGTGCACTGGTGTGCAGTCATGTTGGAACAGGAAGGGGCCTTCCCCAAAAAGAAATTGTCCAAAATGTCTTGGTACGCTGACGCCTTAAGAGTTCCCTTCACTGGAACTAAGGGGCCAAGCCCAACCCCTGAAAAACAACCCCCACACCATAATCCCCCCTCCACCAAATAATTTGAACCAGTGTACAAAGTAATATCCATAAAGACATGGATCAGCGAGTTTGGGGTGGAGGAACTTGATTGTCCTGACCTCAACCCGATAGAACACCTTTGGGATAAATTAGAGCGGAGACTGGGAGCCAGGCCTTCTCGTCCAACATCAGTGCCTGACCTCACAAATGCACTTCTGGAGGAATAGTCAAACATTCCCATAGACACACTCCTAAACCTTGTGGACATCCTTCCCAGAAGAGTTGAAGCTGTTATAGCTGCAAAGGGAGGGCCAACTCAATACTGAACCCTACGGACTAAGACTGAGATGCCATTAACCCAGCGCCGGCCCAAGACATGGTGCTGCCTGGGACCAAGAATGAAATGCTGCCCCCCCCCCCAAAAAAAAAAACACGCCCACCAAAACGCCCCCACATTCATTATTTTATATCATGATAAGTAAAATTTAATTTATCAGAAAAGCAGAGTTACATGCAACAGCACCATATGCAAAATTACATGACATACCATTACGTTCAAATCCAAACCACAAACTCCAGTGTTATTTTGTGTTTATCTCATGTTAATTGGTTACAACTATATAGAGAGTCCTGGAGCAATGACAAAGAGAGAAATGAGCGGAGGGACGGCATGACATGTGGGACAGGCAGTAGCCTAGCAGGGGCTGTGGTTCCCTTTAAGAAAAGGGGGGTGGCTGTGGGGAAGAAGGGGAGGGGGAGTGCAGTTAGTCAGGGAGGAAGTGACGTTTTCTCACTTCCTCCATTTCACTCACGAGGTAGAAAGCTTCACAGCCGGTGCTATGGCTGATGTGGCTGAGCTATTAGCGCAATTGCGGGCCGCGGTGGCCGCGCAGGGGGTAGAGTGGCTGCAGGAACAGGTGTCTGCAGTGTTAGATGAGCGGGCGGCGGCGCCCGCCGGGGGGGGGGGTCGCTACGGGGCGCGCTAGGCGGTTCAGGCCGCCTGAGCGGTACAGTCCGGAGGCATCCCCGAGTGGATCTACTTCCTTCCGGAGACCCGTTGGGGGCCCTCCGGCCGCATCCCCTGACCGCACGCAGCCGGTGTCGGCGGGGGGGGCCGGGAGGAATCCGCGCCGTGGACGGAGTTCGGCGGTGGGGGAGACGAGTGGCCCTCTTGCCCCTCCCCCTCCCGCACGTCGGAGATGCGGTGACATCGCGGTCGAGGCTGCGGGTGATGCCCGGAACAGCCGTGCGGCCCAGCGTGGAGAATCCAGTTCGCGGGCCAGTGGCCTGGAGGCGGTGGCGGTCAGGGGTCCGGCGGAGCCAGCAGGACGAGCGGTGAGGGGTTTGGCGCCAAGACTGACGGATGGGAGTAGAGCGGATGACACCCGTGCCAGGGGGCGGACCCAGAATCCGTCGGTGGAGGTGGCGAGTGGGTCGGGTGTGCCAGGATCGAGAGGGCATGATGCTCAGCCACGACAGCCCTTGCCACGTGGGTCGCGTCCGCACGGGGTGCAGCCAGCGCTTGTGTCGGCAGAATCGGATGACAACAGGTCTGGGGGGGAGCTGTCCGGGTCAGACGGTGGCAAGGACTCGGGACAACTGGCTTCGCTGGAGAACAGTTCGGCGGCTGGTGGACCCAGTTTCAGGCAGCCCGGTAAGTCCCACTCTTCTGTGGTTATTTGTTCCTTATTACAAGATTTATTGGGTCAAGGGGGTGTTGGGGGGGGGCTTAGGCGCGACACCTGGGTCGCGTTCTTCCCCACCGGGGAGGAAAGTGGCAGGGGAGACGCAGGACTTGTGGTCTGGGTTGGAGGATTTGGTCAGGCGTTTTAAGCCGGGCGGGGGCGACATGGTGTCGCCCGCGGCGGCTTGGGGGAAAACAGGGGGTTCATCGCAGGTGGCGGGGCCTTCGGATGTACCCGTGGCCCCAGGCGTGCAAGCGGTAGAGGTGTCAGAGGAGGGGCAGGCCCCATTGGAAGGGGGGGCGGCCACGGCAGGTGGGCAAGTTGCTGCGGGAGAGAAAAACAAGGAGGTGATCAGGCTGGCGGATGCCGCTAAGAATGAGATGTACATTTGTTTTGAGGCACCGTTAGGAACTCACCTCAAGCCGGAGGTCAGAGAAAAGCTGTGAAAAGGTGAGTATGTGGAGATCTTCACGTTGCTCCCCTTGGACAAATTCAACCTGGATAGGGTGAAGCCGGAAGAGAGCAGGAAGGAGGATGAGGAAAAGAGGCGTTATCATCTTATACCTCGTACTTTCACAAATTGGTTGCAAGCGTTTGCGATCATGGCTTGCGTGATAGGGCAGAAGGCCCCGGAACATTGTTCTGGGCTGTTCATTTATTTGGAGGCGGTTAGCGAAGCGTTCAGGACGTATGGTGGCGTAGCATGGTTGAGGTATGACAAACAGTTCCGGCAGAGGATGGCCATGAGACCAGGACTGCGATGGGATCACAAGGACATCAACTTGTGGATGCGGCTGATGACAGCGTCGCGGGCCACCAATCAGTTTCAGGGGGGGGTCAGAGGTGCTGCAGCCTCGGGACAACCGACCGAGAAACGGTGGGGCTACTGCTGGCAGTTCAACGAGGGCACGTGCAAGTCCGGAGCAAGCTGTCGCTTCAAGCATGTGTGTTCAGGATGTGGGGGCAGTCATGCCTTGTCCAAATGCTTTACGCGAGGCAGGGGTCGCCCTGGGGATTCTGGGGGAAAAGGGAACAACGCCAATCCGGGTGGAAAGGATGCTTCCCTTTCTCAATAGGTATCCCGACAGGCGTGCAGCCAAGTTGTTAGAGGAGGGTTTCGCCGGTGGTTTCAGAATTCCTTGCGCGCCTTTTGCAGTCCCCCCGGCAGCCAAGAACATCCGGTCTGCCTCTCTCCATCCCTTGGTGTTTTCGGTGAAGCTAGATAGGGAGGTACAGTTGGGGCGTATGGCCGGACCGTTCACGGATGCGCCCATACCTGAGTTAGTGGTTTCTCCCTTGGGGTGGTCCCCAAGAGGGAACCTCAAAAATTTCGATTGATTCATCACCTGTCCTTTCCCAGGGGTGGGTCGGTGAATGATGCTCTTGCGCCGGAGGACTGCACGGTATCGTGCACCTCCTTCGATGCGGCTGTGGCATGGGTGCGCAGGTGTGGACGGGGAGCGTTGTTGGCAAAAGCCGATGTTCAATCGGCTTTTCGGTTGCTACCAGTACACCCGAACAGCTTTCGTTTCTTGGGTTGCATGTGGGAGGGGGCTTGCTACGTGGACCGTTGTTTGCCCATGGGTTGCTCCATCTCTTGCGCGCTCTTTGAGACTTTTAGTTCGTTCCTAGAATGGGTGGTCCGGGACGTGTCGAGGATCAGTTCGATCATCCATTATCTGGATGACTTTCTGTGCGTGGGCCCTCCGGGGTCTAACGTTTGCAGGGTCCTGCTGGGGACGCTGCAATTCGTGGCCGATCGTTTTGGGGTCCCTTTGGCCCCCGAGAAGACGGTGGGCCCCACGTCGTCCTTAGTTTTTCTGGGCATAGAGCTGGATTCTGAGAAGATGGAATGCCGACTGCCAGAGGATAAGCTGGAAGCGTTGAAGGAGGAAGTGCGCGGTGTTATCGGCCGTCGTAAGACTCAGCTGCGACAGATGCAGTCACTATTGGGTAAGTTGTGTTTCGCTTGCAGGATAATGCCCATGGGCAGGGTATTTAGCCGCAGGTTGTCGGCTGCGACAGCCGGGGTGCAGGTTCCTACTCATTTTGTATGCCTAACCAGAGAGCTTCGTGAGGATTTGGAAGTGTGGCACGGTTTTCTGGAATCTTTCAACGGGCGGGCGTTGTGGATGGCCGGGCCCGTTGGCAATTTCGATCTGGACTTGTTTACGGATGAGGCTGGCTCCACGGGGTATGGGGCGTTCTGTCAGGGAAAATGGAGTGCGGCTCCATGGCCAAAGGAGTGGGAGGAAGCGGGGGTTCTTGAAGAACCTGGTACTATTGGAACTTTTCCCAATTGTGGGGCGTTTGTACTATGGGGGGATTCATTCCGGAATAGCAAGGTGCGCCTAAACGGTGATAACATGGGAGTGGTTCAGGTAGTGAATAGGTTGTCAGCCACGTCACAGCCAGTGGTGCGTTTGTTCGGCCCAATGGAAGGCAGTTAGGAATTCCCTTACAAGAGGCCCGGGTCCGTTGGATCGGGGTGCCGGGTATGACGTGGAGTGGGGTTATGCCGGAGATACAGAGGTTCGCAGGTCGGGAAAGGGCACCGGAGGTATTGGTGCTGCATGCGGGAGGTAACGACATGGGGGCCAGATCAATGCACCAACTGATACGGGACATTAAATATGATTTTAAGGTTGTGCACTACATTCCCGGGTATTGGGGTTATTTGGTCGGACATGGTAGGCAGGACATCCTGGCGGTGGGCATGGTCGGTGGAAAAAGTTAATAAGGCCCGGATAAAAGTCAATAAGGAAGTGGGGAGAATTTTTGTGAGGAATGGTGGCCTGGTGGTGCGCCACAGTGAGTTGGACGTCGATACGTGGAGGTACCTAAGGGGAGATGGGGTCCACCTGAATGCAGTGGGCATTGACCTGTGGAACTGGGTTTGCAGGAGGGAATTCAGCAGGCCCTGAGGGTGTGGGGTTACTCGCAAGAGTAAGGCGTTACCCCTTGCGAGCTGTGGCGGGGTTTGGTTCCTGGAAGAGGAGGTAAAAGGGGAAGTCTGGAGAAAAAGGTGGTACCCATAGGTGGTATGGGGTTATTGAGTACCTTCTGGTCAACAAGGGTTAACCAGGAAGGGGGGTAAATGGTAGGGCACTGCGGCCAGGTGTACTGTCTCCGAGTCGGTGTCTTGCGACTGGAGGCCTAAGGGATATGTTAGTCCCAGTGCCCAAGTTGGAGTTGGTGGTCTATAAGACCACCAGGGGTATTTTAAGTGTTAAGAAAAATGTTATTTAAACGGTTATTTAAGTGGTTATTTATTTCATATAAAAGTTGTTAAAATAAATAGGCCGGAAGGCCAATTTTACTCCACAACCTTGTCAGTCGTTATTTATTAGAATTGTACAAGGGGGTGGGTAAGTTGGATAGAGGGTAAGTCAAAGCGAAGGATCGGTCCTTAACATGTCAAGAGAGTCCTGGAGCAATGACAAAGAGAGAAATGAGCGGAGGGACGGCATGACATGTGGGACAGGCAGTAGCCTAGCAGGGGCTGTGGTTCCCTTTAAGAGAAGGGGGGTGGCTGTGGGGAAGAAGGGGAGGGGGAGTGCAGTTAGTCAGGGAGGAAGTGACGTTTTCTCACTTCCTCCATTTCACTCACGAGGTAGAAAGCTTCCCACCCACCCTCCCTGTGTGAGGGGTAAGACAAGGGCGAGGGTTATGGGCGGTGTTTAGTTGGAAGTGGCGGGGTTTGGTTCCTGGAAGAGGAGGTAAAATGGGAAGTCTGGAGAAAAAGGTGGTACCCATAGGTGGTATGGGGTTATTGAGTACCTTCTGGTCAACAAGGGTTAACCAGGAAGGGGGGGTAAATGGTAGGGCACTGTGGCCAGGTGTACCGCCTCCGAGTCGGTGTCTTGCGACTGGAGGCCTAAGGGATATGTTAGTCCCAGTGCCCAAGTTGGGAGTTGGTGGTCTATAAGATCACCAGGGGTATTTTAAGTGTTAAAAACAAAATGTTATTTCAACGGTTATTTAAGTGGTTATTTATTTAAAATAAAGTTGTTAAACGGTGGGGTTTGGTTCCTGGAAGAGGAGGTAAAAGGGGAAGTCTGGAGAAAAAGGTGGTACCCATAGGTGGTATGGGGTTCTTGAGTACCTTCTGGTCAACAAGGGTTAACCAGGAAGGGGGGTAAATGGTAGGGCACTGCGGCCAGGTCTACCGCCTCCGAGTCGGTGTCTTGCGACTGGAGGCCTAAGGGATATGTTAGTCCCAGTGCCCAAGTTGGAGTTGGTGGTCTATAAGACCACCAGGGGTATTTTAAGTGTTAAGAAAAATGTTATTTAAACGGTTATTTAAGTGGTTATTTATTTCATATAAAAGTTGTTAAAATAAATAGGCCGGAAGGCCAATTTTACTCCACAACCTTGTCAGTCGTTATTTATTAGAATTGTACAAGGGGGTGGGTAAGTTGGATAGAGGGTAAGTCAAAGCGAAGGATCGGTCCTTAACATGTCATGTTGTGTATACACTATTGAGGTCCCTAACAGCCAATTGGGGTCCTCAATCACATTATTGCCCATTTGTGCCAGAGGGGATTGAGCCAAATTCTGGGGGTTGACAGGCAGAGTGCAGGCCCAAAACTAAACTAGCAGCTCCTACGGGGGCAGTGCTACAGTTAGATGACAGGCTAGTAAATTTTTGTCAAATGACAGTAATGACAAGCTCTTACCTGCTAACACGGTAACAAACACTGGAGTCGAAGACAGGCAGCAGGGTGCAGACAGACGATCCCGCCACAAATATACAGGAGATGGTCAAATGCTGTGTGCAGACAATGATACAGGAGATGGTCAGAGACTGTGTGCAGACAATGATACAGGAGATGGTCAGAGACTGTGTGCAGACAATGATACAGGAGATGGTCAGAGACTGTGTGCAGACAATGATACAGGAGATGGTCAGAGACTGTGTGCAGACAATGATACAGGAGATGGTCAGAGACTGTGTGCAGACAATGATACAGGAGATGGTCAGAGACTGTGTGCAGACAATGATACAGGAGATGGTCAGAGACTGTGTGCAGACAATGATACAGGAGATGGTCAGAGACTGCGTGCAGACAATGATACAGGAGATGGTCAAAGACTGTGTGCAGACAATGATACAGGAGATGGTCAGAGACTGTGTGCAGACAATGATACAGGAGATGGTCAGAGACTGTGTGCAGACAATGATACAGGAGATGGTCAGAGACTGTGTGCAGACAATGATACAGGAGATGGTCAGAGACTGTGTGCAGACAATGATACAGGAGATGGTCAGAGACTGTGTGCAGACAATGATACAGGAGATGGTCAGAGACTGTGTGCAGACAATGATACAGGAGATGGTCAAAGACTGTGTGCAGACAATGATACAGGAGATGGTCAGAGACTGTGTGCAGACAATGATACAGGAGATGGTCAGAGACTGTGTGCAGACAATGATACAGGAGATGGTCAGAGACTGTGTGCAGACAATGATACAGGAGATGGTCAGAGACTGTGTGCAGACAATGATACAGGAGATGGTCAGAGACTGTGTGCAGACAATGATACAGGAGATGGTCAGAGACTGTGTGCAGACAATGATACAGGAGATGGTCAGAGACTGTGTGCAGACAATGATACAGGAGATGGTCAAAGACTGTGTGCAGACAATGATACAGGAGATGGTCAGAGACTGTGTGCAGACAATGATACAGGAGATGGTCAGAGACTGTGTGCAGACAATGATACAGGAGATGGTCAAAGACTGTGTGCAGACAATGATACAGGAGATGGTCAGAGACTGTGTGCAGACAATGATACAGGAGATGGTCAGAGACTGTGTGCAGACAATGATACAGGAGATGGTCAGAGACTGTGTGCAGACAATGATACAGGAGATGGTCAGAGACTGTGTGCAGACAATGATACAGGAGATGGTCAGAGACTGTGTGCAGACAATGATACAGGAGATGGTCAGAGACTGTGTGCAGACAATGATACAGGAGATGGTCAAAGACTGTGTGCAGACAATGATACAGGAGATGGTCAGAGACTGTGTGCAGACAATGATACAGGAGATGGTCAGAGACTGTGTGCAGACAATGATACAGGAGATGGTCAGAGACTGTGTGCAGACAATGATACAGGAGATGGTCAAAGACTGTGTGCAGACAATGATACAGGAGATGGTCAGAGACTGTGTGCAGACAATGATACAGGAGATGGTCAGAGACTGTGTGCAGACAATGATACAGGAGATGGTCAGAGACTGTGTGCAGACAATGATACAGGAGATGGTCAGAGACTGTGTGCAGACAATGATACAGGAGATGGTCAGAGACTGTGTGCAGACAATGATACAGGAGATGGTCAGAGACGTGTGTGCAGACAATGATACAGGAGATGGTCAGAGACTGTGTGCAGACAATGATACAGGAGATGGTCAGAGACTGTGTGCAGACAATGATACAGGAGATGGTCAGAGACTGTGTGCAGACAATGATACAGGAGATGGTCAGAGACTGTGTGCAGACAATGATACAGGAGATGGTCAAAGACTGTGTGCAGACAATGATACAGGAGATGGTCAGAGACTGTGTGCAGACAATGATACAGGAGATGGTCAGAGACTGTGTGCAGACAATGATACAGGAGATGGTCAGAGACTGTGTGCAGACAATGATACAGGAGATGGTCAGAGACTGTGTGCAGACAATGATACAGGAGATGGTCAGAGACTGTGTGCAGACAATGATACAGGAGATGGTCAAAGACTGTGTGCAGACAATGATACAGGAGATGGTCAAAGACTGTGTGCAGACAATGATACAGGAGATGGTCAGAGACTGTGTGCAGACAATGATACAGGAGATGGTCAGAGACTGTGTGCAGACAATGATACAGGAGATGGTCAGAGACTGTGTGCAGACAATGATACAGGAGATGGTCAGAGACTGTGTGCAGACAATGATACAGGAGATGGTCAAAGACTGTGTGCAGACAATGATACAGGAGATGGTCAGAGACTGTGTGCAGACAATGATACAGGAGATGGTCAGAGACTGTGTGCAGACAATGATACAGGAGATGGTCAGAGACTGTGTGCAGACAATGATACAGGAGATGGTCAGAGACTGTGTGCAGACAATGATACAGGAGATGGTCAGAGACTGTGTGCAGACAATGATACAGGAGATGGTTTTATTGTGGTAATGACAAGGTCTTACCTTCTAACACGGTAAACACTGGAGCCACAGAAAGACAGCAGGGTGCAGACAGGCGATCCTGCCACACACAGTAAGACTCTGCCACGCCAGCCGGCTCCCGCATTATTGGGTTTGATTGACAGCAGCAGGGCCAATGGCTGCGCTGCTATCAATCTATCCAATCAGGACCAGAGACACCGTCTGTGGAGCTCGTGTGCTCGTCCCCGTTGCGGGAAAAACCAGGCTCAGGTAAGTAAAAGGGAGGCTGCTGCATCAAAGGAGGTTTTTTACCTTAATGCATAGAATGCATTAAGGTAAGAAACCTTGAGACCCCTTTCACACGCCCATAGCGTTGGCGGTAAAATATCGGTAAAACGCCGCTATTTTACTGTCGGATTTGCGGCACATTTCACCCACTAGCAGGGCGCTTTAACCCCCGCTAGTGGCCGAGAAAGGGTTAAAATCGCCCCCAAGGAGTGGAGGAGTGGTGTATACAGCGCTCCTAAAGTGACCCAAAGATGCTGCTTGCAGGACTTTTTTTTAACATCCTGCAAGCGCAGCGCCCCAGTGTGAAAGCTTTTTAGAGCTAAAATGCCTGTAATGCACCTCAGTGTTTTTATGCAGTTTTGTTAGACCCCTTTCACACTGGAGGCGTTTTTCAGGCGCTTTTGGGCTTAAAATAGCGCCTGTAAAGGGCCTCCCCTGCAGTCCCAGTGTGAAAGCCTGAGTGCTTTCACACTGGGATGATGCGCTGGCAGGACGTTAAAAAAAAGTCCTGCAGGCTTGATTTTTAGGGCGGTGGAGGAGCGGTGTATACACCACTCCTGCCCATTGAAATTAATGGGCAGCGTTGCTAAAGCACCTGCAAAGTGCTTCGGCAGCAGCGATACACGGGCACATTTAACCCTTTCTTCAGCCACTAGCGGGGCTTAAAGGCGCCCCACTAGCGGCCGAATAGCGCCGCTAAAACTACGGTAAAGCGCCGCTAAAACTAGCAGTGTTTTACCGTCAATGCCCACCCGCCCCCGTGTGAAAGCAGCCTAATGCCGCGTACACACGATCGTGATTCACGGCGGTAAAAAAAACGCAGTGAATCATGACAGGAAAAACGAGGGAACGGCTTGTTCCCCTACACACGGCCGTTTTTCCCGTCATTTTTTCTCATGTCGAGAAAAACGACCGTGTGTAGGCTCCGTGACAGTGTTTCCCTATGGGAAAACTGCAGCGGAAAAAAATGACGGGAAAAACTACGAGAAAAATTAGAGCATGTTCTAATTTTTCTCGTCATGATTAATGCCGTTTTTCCCGTCGTGAAAAATGACAAAAAGCCCACACACGGTCGTTTTTCTTGTTAAAATTTTTTTTTAATTTTTCACGACGGGAAAAATGATCGTGTGTACGCGGCATTAATGTTTTTTTAAATTGTGTTTTTGTGCTGTACATACAGGGCAGGCAATGGCATCCTGAGAAGAACATGTGCCATATGCCACCTCTACTGACAATGATCTATCCTGCACAGAGAGGGAGTTGAAATAAAATTCATGACACGACCATTGCATCTTGATTAGAAACCAAGAAAACAATACAAATCATTTTATAGTTTGCATTTTTTTAACCACTTGCTTACTGGGCACATAACCCCCTTCCTGCCCAGGCGAAATTTCAGGTTTCAGCACTGTCACGCTTTGAATAACAATTGCGCGGTCGTGCGACGTGGCTCCCAAACAAAATTGATGTCCTTTTTCCCCACAAATAGAGCTTTCTTTTGGTGGTATTTGATCATTTCTGCGGTTTTTATTTTTTGCGCTATAAACAAAAAAAGAGCGTAAATTTTGAAAAAAACACTATATTTTTTACTTTTTGCTATAATATCCGAATTTTTTTTTTTTTTATATATTTTTTTTTCTCAGTTTAGGCCGATACGCATTTTTCTACATATTTTAGTTAAAAAAAATTGAAATAAGCGTATATTGATTGGTTTGCGCAAAAGTTATAGCGCCTACAAAATAGGGGATGGAATTATGACATTTTTTTTATTATTATTTTTTCCTAGTAGTGGCGGCGATCTGTGATTTTTATTGTGATTGCGACATTATGGCGGACACTTCTGACACATTTTTGGGACCATTCACATTTATACAGCGATCCTTGCTATAAATATGCACTGATTACTGTATAAATGTGACTGGCAGGGAAGGGGTTAACACTAGGGGGCGAGGAAGGGGTTAAATGTGTTCCCTGCTAGGTGATTCTTACTGTGGGGGGAGGGGACTGACTGGGGGAGGTGACCGATGGTTGTCCCTATGTACAAGGGACACAGCATCGGTCTCCTCTCCCTGACAGGACATGGATCTCTGTGTTTACACACAGAGATCCACGTCCCTGGCTCTGTGACAGCCGATCACGGGTACCTGGCGGACATCGTGGCCGCCAGGCACGCGCATTGGCACCCGCGTGACACGGCGGGCACAGCTTTTCCCCGATGTGCGGCGGCGCGCATCGCGGAAGTAAACAGGAGGACGTCAATGGACGCCCTCCCGGCAATTGAGCGCCGCGCTGTAGACGTCATTTGTCTATAGCACGGGCACGAAGTGGTTAAAAGAATAAAGTTTTGCTTTAAATTACAGGGAAAACATGGGTACAATACAAGGATCATCATCAGCCACATTAAAAATCCCACTAACTCACCCTTTTTATCAGATAGGCAGAGAGGCAGCCCAGGCTCAGCTCACACTGTCACCGTCCAGGGCACAGCCAGTCAGCCACAGCAGAATTCCTCAGAGTCCCACTCTGAATCCCATTCCCAACCCTCATGCAGGAGATGGCAGATGAATGAGGTGTGTGGGCGGAGCAATATTGATTGGCGCGGAGGCTGAGCGCTGTGAATGCTGGGGCGGCCGTGGCCTCCTGACGTCACTGGTTGCTAGGCGACGGTCGGGACTCGGCACTCGGCAGGCAATGAATTATAGCAGCCAGACAGTGCAGCCAGGAGACAGCAGCGGCACCGCGCACAGGCACAGCGCACCACGGCGCCGACCAGCATCCGCTCCTGCTCTCTGCCCCGGACTGATTGAAAGTATGTCTGATAAAAATATTTTGCCGGCCGGACTGCCGCCCCCTCCTAAATGCCGCCTGGTACCACGGTCCCATTGGGTCCCATGGTAGGGCCGGCCCTGCATTAACCAGTTGTCTACCGCCCGCCGCCATATGACGGCGGGAAGAACACTCTCTTGTTCTGGGCGGACGTCATATAACGTGATCGCCTTCCCAAGCCACTAGGGGGCGCGTGCGGCCGATGCGTGTGCCCGGCGGCCGCAATGGCCGCCGGGCACCCGCGATTGCCCAGTAACTGAGCAGGACCGTGGATCTGTGTGTGTAAACACAGAGATCCACGTCCTGTCAGGGAGAGGAGACCGATGGTGTGTTCCTTGTATTGATCGCCCCCTAGTGTTAACCCCTTCCCTGCCAGTCACATTTATACAGTAATCAATGCATTTTTATAGCAGCGGTCGCTGTATAAAATGTGAATGGTCCCAAAAATGTGTCAAAAGTGTCCGATGTGTCCGCCGCAATATCGCAGTCACAATAAAAAAATCGCTGATCTCCACCATTACTAGTAAAAAAAATAAAAATAAAATAAAAATGCTATAAATCTATCCCCTACTTTGTAGATGCTATAATTTTTGCGCAAACCAATCAATATACGCTTATTGCGATTTTTTTTTACCAATAATATGTAGAAGAATACGTATCGGCCTAAAGTGATGAAAAAATTTGTTTAAAAAAATGGATATTTATTATAGCAAAAAGGAAAAAAATATTGTGTTTTTTTCAAACTTGTCCCTCTTCTTTTGTTTATAGCGCAAAAAATAAAAACCGCAGAGGTGATCAAATACCACCAAAAGAAAGCTCTATTTGTGGGGAAAAAATTATAAAAATTTCATTTGGGTACAGTGTTGCATGACCGCACAATTGTGATTCAAAATGTGACAGCGCTGAAAGCTGAAAAATGGCTTGGGCAGGAAGGGGGTGAAAGTGCCCGGTATTGAAGTGGTTAATGTTCATGTGCGTGTAAAGACAGGTGTCCCAATACTTTTGACAATATAGTGTATATTTAGCTGATTTAAATTGGAAGTGCAGTTTAAGGATGGTCAACAAGGGTTTGAACCTAGAGAAGCGGTGCAGCGGTTTTGGCTCGTAGAGGTGCACCGGGGCGGCAGGTGAATTTTAGAAGGTGAAATATCCAGACCGGGTTTGCATCATCAGTTAAAATAAGAGACAGAAGGTGTCGGGCTTCGGTGCGTTAAAAATAATCACCGGGGTCTGCAGCTTCTGTTACCAGTTGGGTGAGGGGGGGCATTCTGTAAGCTGCAGGGAATTCCCATTGGATGATGGAGCCGGGAAAGCGGGAGATTAGTTGACATGGACACAGCAGCTGACACTCATAGTCATTCCTGGGACTCGTGACGTGGGCCGACTATGAAATCTACACTCGTCACGTACTCATCCACTCCAAGGAGACCACTGGATGGGTACAAGAATGGAACGAGGAATATATAAAAATACATTGTATATATCTTTAGAAGTCACACACACTTCTGGCTATGTTCACACTCTCTGCATGTTAGGAATGCGCGCAAAATCGCACCATTTCTCGATGCACAGAAACGCGCAGACATGCAGCTAAGGTATGAACTATGCTTTTGCTAACGCATGTGTTTTCATGCATGCCAAATAGGGTGACCACGTGTCCTGGATTGCCCGGGACAGTCCCGCATTTTGCAGGTCTGTCCCGGGCACATTTATTCCAGGACAATACAGTGTCCCTGAATGAAACTGACACAGCCACCCCCCCGGGCCAATCTGATACCCCCAAAAAAGGCCGCCACATCACCGCTTTAGTCACTGATAATGTGAGGGAAACGTGTGCGCTCTGTCACACCTCTATAGGTGTGAACCAATCCTCAAGGGCACTCCCAAGCATTTGTTAACGTTCACGTTTTCGTGCATGGAAAATGCATGATGCTGCAGCACCATGCAGTTTGGTGCAGCGCGATCCTCCAGAAAGGTCAGGAACTTCACACGTTTCTAGTGTGTCGGGCAGACCCTTGAAGTGAATGGGCTGCCTTACACAGGACGCATGGGAACACGCACCCTATGGTTCACAGTATTTTTGGAAAAAGAGTCAGTCTTTTCAGCGTTTCTTGCTGCTTTATGTTAAAAATGAACGCACCTGTATAGGCGTGAACCAAGCCTTAATGGCACCCCCATGCTTTTGCTAACGCATGTGTTTTCATGCATGCCAAAATGCACGGTGCAGTGTTTTGGGATGCGGATAATTATGTAGCGCTACATGTTAGTGTAGCATAAAAAACATTAAACAATATATACCCAACAGGGTGTGAAAATAAAAAATGAGGATCAGTCCACAAAATAATCAATATGTGCAGAAATCCAATGTGATGTAATGTCCATCATAAATGAATATAGAAAATGTAATGAAGATGTCATCAGATTGAATGAACCATCCCAACGAAAATCTTCAGGTGAGTGATGTAATTCAAATGTGCTTACCGAAACCGTTGGACCAGACTGTCATACGACAACGGATCAATCGAGCATAAGGTATCCCAAGCGGCTGTTCCACGGGGGTGTCAACGAGAATCCATGAGAGGGTGGGGTATGCCTCATTGGCATCCAGATGACGTCAACCCATGGTAAGGCAGATGGGCCCGATGTTCTCCAGCCAAAGATTATTCTGGTATAGGTAACCCAACTATGCTGTTAGTGAGGCAATCATGAGAATCCACCAAACATCCAAGAACAACCCGGTTCAGGCAAGCAACAACCCTAAATAGGGTAATGGGGACCAACTGGAAAGAACTCGAAAAGCTTATCTTCCACAGAGTCATGTAAAGAGAAGAAAAAATAGGGGCTCCAATGGTGTAGGTCAAAAAAGGAGGCTTTAATGATAAAAACCAACATACAAGGTAAAAAAAGTGATCACAGTTCATAATTCTTTAAAAGCAATATGAGGAGCGGTGTACCTGGCCTGACGCGTTTCGTTCCAAGAAGGAATTCTACTGGGGCATCTGTTTTGGGATATCAGGGACTTCTTTTCCATGTTTCTCACTGTCCTACCCTACATGCAACGCATGGGAATGTGCTGAAAACGTGCGGAAACGTGTGCGCTCAGTCACACCTCTATAGGTGTGAACCAAGCCTTAAGGGCACCCCCCAAGCATGGGCTGCCTTACACAGGACACATGCGAACACGCACCCTATGGTTCGCAGCCTTTTTTGGAAAAAAAGTCAGGGACTTCTTTTCAACGTTTCTTGCTGCCCTATGCTAAAAATGTACGCACCTGTATAGGTGTGAACCAAGCCTTAATGGCACCCCCATGCTTTTTCTAACGCATGTGTTTTCATGCATGCCAAAATGCACGGTGCCGCAGCACCATGTGGTTCAGTGCAGTGTGTTTTGGGAAGTCAGGGACTTCTTTCCCACGTTTCTCACTGTCCTACATGCAACGCATTGGGAACGCGCTGAAAACATTGGGAAACGTGTGCACTCAGTCACATCTATATAGGTGTGAACCAAGCCTTAAAGGCACCCCCAAGCATTTGTTAGCAGTGCGATCCTCCAGAAAGGTCAGGGACTTTGTGTGTTTTTCGCGTGTCGGGCAGCCACTTGAAATTAATGGACTGCCTTACACAGGACACATGGGAACGTGCACCCTATGGCTCGCAGTATTTTTGGAAAAAGAGTCAGGGACTTCTTTTCAGCGTCTCTTGCTGCCCTACGCTAAAATAGAATGCACCTGTATTGGTGTGAACTAAGTCTTAATGGCACCTTCAGGCATTTGCTAACACACGTGTTTTCATGCATACCGAAATGCATGGCACCGCAGCACCATGTGGTTCAGTGCAGTGTGTTTTGGGAAACGTGCGGGCTCAGTCACACCTGTACAGGTGTGAACCAAGCCTTAAGGGTACCCCCTAGCATTTGTTGCCGTGCACGTTTTCATGCACGCTAAAATGCATGTTGCCGCAGCACCATGTGGTTCAGTGCAGTGTGTTTTTGGAAGTCAGGGACTTCTTTTTCACTTTTCTCCTACATACAAGTCATGGGAACTCACTGAAAACGTGCGGAAACGTGTGCGCTCAGTCACTCCTCTATAGGTGTAAACCAAGCCTTAAGGGCAACCCCAAGCATTTGTTAACGTGCACAGCAAAATGCACGATGTCGCAACACCATACAGTTTGGTGCGGTGCGATCCTCCAGAAAGGTCAGGGACTTTGTGCGTTTCTCGTGTGTCGGGCAGCTCCTTGAAATGAATGGGCTGCCTTACACAGGACACACGGGAACGCGCACCTGCATAGTGTTAACAGAGCTTTCGTTTAAAGGGAAACCAGCTTGGCTGACCCCTCCTGAAAATGCTGGTTGCCTGGCCATCTTTATGGCCTTAGCACTGATATGGGGGCCCAGCTACATCCAGCTCCTGTAATCAACCAATGTGGCTATTGCTACTGGTCAAAGCTGTGTGCTAATGTCTGATTGGACAGACCATGCCAGGACAGCCAATGAGAATATGGCGGCTTCTCTGTGCCTTTGGCAATCTTTATTAATGGAAATTGGATATGGTGGCAAGCTGCTACCCAGCTTAGGCCCCCCACATAAACTTTCCCTTTTAGGCCCCATACACACTATTAGATTTTCTGCAGATTTTTGTCTTCAGATTTACCAAAACCATGTAGTGGAAGGGCCTGCCTGATTGCATACAAATTGAAACTCTTAAGATTTGACCTCATATTATATGCATACCTCCCAACCCGCCCGGATTCTGCGGGTTTCTCCCGCAGGGACATCATCTTCCCGCGTACCCGTGCGGGACACTGTTTTCCCGCACAGTCCTTCCGAGCCCCGACCCCTCGTCACGTCACACTTCCGCGACCCGCGACGAACCTCCAGTTGGGAGGTATGTTATATGGTTTTCGTAAATTCGAAGACAAAAATCTGCAGAAAATCTAATAGCGTGTATGGGGCTTTACCTGCATTTTGTAACGTTTTTTCATTTGGCATGATATTCCATTCACAGATCAGCAAATGGAAGACTACAAATCCCATCTACCGCCACAGTCTCCTAGTTCTTAATGCAGATTCACCAGACTCGTAGTCTATTGATTGTTTCTTCCACCCCCATAAATGAATGTCTGTTGTTACATACAGACCTGGGGATGGAGGAATAGTCTGCAGGAGCCTGTGCATTAGGCCCCTTCCCACTGAGGCACTTTGCAGGCGCTATTGCGCTAAAAATAGCGCCTGCAATGCGCCCCGAAAAAGCCGCTCCTTTGTATCCAGTGTAAAAGCCCGAGGGCTTTCACACTGGAGCGGTGCGCTTGCAGGAGGGTAAAAAAAAACTCCTGCAAGCTGCATCTTTGAGGCGTGATAGGAGCGGTAAAAGTACTGCTCCTATAGCGCCCCCTGCCCATTGAAATCAATGGGGTAGCGCCTCCAAAATGCTACAAAGTGCGTTTTGCGGGCGTTTTTAACCCTTTTTCGGCCGCTAGCGGGGGTTAAAATCACCCCGCTTGCGCCCGCAAATCGCAGCAAAAACGACTGTATAGCGGCGCTAAAAATAGCGCCGCTATACCACCAGCGCTTCAGTGTGAAAGTAGCCTTACACCTGCAATGCACTAATTTCGGATGCAATGCAAGCCAGGGGCGGATCCAGAGTCTTTTCTCGGGAGGGGCACTGCCAAAAAATGATTTTTTTGTGGGAAATTTATCGGGCAAATGGTTGGTGTCGGCGCTTCAATCATCACGGCACCATGGTTGTTATGGTGTCAGGATGATTGAAGTGCATTATTTCTATTATTACATTGTAATATGAAATTAAATAGTTCAATGCAGAATCAGTGGGAGCCCCGAGTGTGTCACTTGCCACCGTCGCCTGCAATTAGTGGGAGCCCCGAGTGTGTCACTTGCCACCATCGCCTGCAATTAGTGGGAGCCCTGAGCGTGTCACTTGCCACACGTTGTGGATTGTCACTTGCCACGTCACCTGCCACACCTTGCTGATTGTCACTTGCCTGCCACCAGATGCAGATTGTCATTTAACCCCGTCACCTGACACAATTTGCGGATTGTCACTTGCCACGTCGCCTGCCACACCTTGCGGATTTTCACTAACTTGCCTGCTAAGGTGTAGTTTTAGTTGTCTCTTGCTGTGTCCCAGACTCCCAGAGTCAGGCAGCAGAGAGATAATGTAATCTCTCTGCTGCCTGCACAGTGAGGGCGGAAGTCACTGCAGGAATGCAGGGCAGGCACGGGCGGTGAGAGATGATCTCATCTCTCTGCTCCCCCGCTCCCGGCTAGCTGATTGGCCAGCTGCCACATTGAGCCTGCTCTCTCACTCTCACCTGCGCTGCCAACACACTAAGCAGCACGGTCTGCCCACGAACCGCGCCGCCCCCGACAACAAACCGTGCCGCAAGCGGAGCCGCCCGCTTTCTTACCCGTCTGTGGAGCCGCACGCTATTGCACCTGCCCACAGAGCGGCCTGACGTGACTCACTGACGTCACTCGTTGCTAGACGCCAAGCGGCCCAGTCGTTAGCAGCAAGTGCAGGGAAGAGGCTCCACCCACCTCCTCCTCGGCTCCTGGTATCGTGTCAGTGCGCCACGTAACTACATTAGACGAGTCTCTCTCTCAGCGCCGCTGGTCGGCTGATGTGAGAAACAGAGAGAGAGACTCAGAGAGGCAGCGGCAGCCGTAGAACAAGTACGGTATATACTCGAGTATAAGCCGACCCGAATATAAGCCCAGGCACCTAATTTTACCCCAAAAAACTGGGAAAACTTATTGACTCGAGTATAAGCCTAGGGTGTCCTAGGCTTATACTTGCCTCACTTTGCCTCACTGTGCCCATGACTAGACTGATGTTTAACATGGAAGTCTATGGAAGGAGTGCCCGGCTTTGAAAAATCGGTTCTCCCAGACACCAAACTTTTCAAACTTATAGAGGAGACATGGGGCTACATGTGTGCTAAGTTTGGGGTCCAGAGGACCTACGACCGCCCGGTACCGGGTCCGCAAAATCACCAGAGAAATTACCGTTTAACATTGTTGTCTATGGAAGGGGTGCCCGGATTTAAAAAATCAGTGCTCCCCGACCGTAGGTCCCCCAGACACTAAACTTTCCACACTTGTAGAAGAGACATTGGGCTACATGTGTGCCAAGTTTGGGGTCCAGGGGTCCTTCGGCCGGCCGGTACCTGGTCCCCAAAGTTCGGGAGATTAGGCGCAAAAAAAAAAAAAACCAGAGCAAGCAAGTGAGTGTGACAGATGGTCTCGGGGGGGGGGGGGGCAATTGCCCTGTTGCCCCCCCCCCTGGATCCGCCACTGATGCAAGCTCCAATACAAAAAATGAATAAATGCCCATTTTTTATTTTTTTAGTTTAGGTGCATTTATTATTATTTTTTTCCAGAAGATAGAATATGTCTTTCATCCATCGCTTGCTTTGGGTCACTCAGAAATCTTTGGATTAAGGCTGAATTCACACCTATGGCATTTTTTAGTGATTTTTGCAGATTTGCACTACAGAACGTGTTCCATAGGAAACCATGTTAACCACTTAAGGACTCTTTCTGAGATTTGGTGTTTACAAGTAAAAAAACCTAGCGGGAGCGGGGTGCCCAAATCCAGAGGCGTAAGGAAACGGAGGAGTTACTCACCCGAAGACCTGGCGCAGCAGATTGCAGGTGCCGGGTGAGCCTCAAGAGACCGCCCGGAGGGATATCTTCCCGAACAGGGGCCTAGTGCAGTCAGGAGGAAGGTTCACCGTTCACCCAGTCGGTGGCAGCGACCAAGATTCTCAACAGGTGGCATAGATAATGTGCCAAACCTATTCGCTGTTAGAGGAATAGGAGAGTTCATTGTGCCTGGGCCTACTCGTATCCACACCCCCTGTCTGTTCGTAGAGTGAGTCCAACTGATTGTGTTTCATCCTGACATTGAAGAATAAAGGAGTGTTGGACTTTTATTGGTGTGGGGCTCATTTACTGGCAGACACTGTTCTACGGAAGAAGCGGAGGCTCCAAACTCAGAACACCGACCCGAAGGTAAAGAAACTTTGCTCACACCACACAAACATCTGCGGAGAAGGCTTGGCGTGGTGACCCCGCACTCTCTCCTCCAAGGTACCCCTAGACAAGCAGAAACCAGTCAACAGCGGAGTGAGAGAGTGGAGGCCGCTACATATATATTTTTTCTAACACCCTAGAGAATAAAATGGCGGTCGTTGCAATACTTTTTGTCACACCATATTTGCGCAGCGGTCTTAGAAGCACACTTTTTTTGAAAAAAAAACAAAACTTTTTTTAATTAAAAAATAAGATAACAGTAAAGTTAGCCCAAATTAGTTTTTTATATTGTGAAAGATAATGTTACGCCGAGTAAATTGATACTGAGGATGAGCTCCGGTGTGTTCGCATTGAACACGTGCCGCGCTAATCACAGGCAGGGAGACATTTCCCGATCTCTGCAGCCGAGCATCGGGACAATGTCTCCCTGCTGGTGATTAGCGCAGCGCGGTGCCGACTTCCTGGCGGGCTCTGCACGTGTTCAATGCGAACACGCCGGAGCTCATCCTTAATTGATACCCAACATGTCACGCTTCAAAATTGCACCCGCTCGTGGAATGGCAACAAACTTTTACCCTTAAAAATCTCCATAGGCAAAGTTTTCAAAATTCTACAGGTTGCATGTTTTGAGTTACAGAGGAGGTCTAGGGCTACAATTATTGCTCTCGCTCTAACGATCGCGGCGATATTTCACATGTGTGGTTCGAACACAGTTTTGCGGGCGCTGCTCACGTATGCGTTCGCTTCTGGACGGGTTGCTTTAAAAAAAAAAAAAAACATCTTATTTATTTTACTTTATTTTTACACTGTTTTTTTAAAAAAATAATATTTTTGGGTCACTTTTATTTCTATTACAAGGAATGTAAACATCTCTTGTAGTAGAAAAATGCACGACAGGTCCTCTTAAATATGATGACTAGATCTGGGGATCAAAAAGACCTCAGATCTCATATTTGGGCTAAAATGCAATAAAAAAACAATCAATTATGTCTAGGGATGAGCTTCGTGTTCGAGTCGAACATACGTTCGACTCGAACATCGGCTGTTCGATCGTTCGACGAAGATCGAACGATTTGGGCCGTTCGCGCCAAATTCGAGTGACGCGAACGGCCCACAATGCACTACGCCATCGCAGTGTCATCCAGGCGCTGTGATTGGCCAAGCATGCACTGTGACCCCGCATGCTTGGCCAATCACAGCGCCGCAGCGAGGAGAGCAATGATTGGCCACAGGCAGGATGCCTGTGGCCAATTATTGCTGAGGGTGTTTAGTACACGCCCCACACTATAAAAGGCCGCCAGCACGGCGGCCTAGTGTAGTGTGTTCCGGAGCAGGGAAAGACAAGCATAGGCAGGGACAGTGACATTTCTTTCTTTCTTGCTTAACCTGGATTCCTTTAGTTTAGGGAAAGAGAAGGATAGGTAGGGAGAGTGTCAGTGTGTTTTACTGTGCGAGTCCTTGTTTCTAGGGACAAAGAAGGAAAGTGAGGGGAATTCTCCTTGTGCTATAGTGTGCTTTAAAAAAACATTTTTTCTAGGGACAGAAAACTCTAGGTAGGGAGAGTGTCAGTTTCTTTCACTGTGCCAGTCCTTGTTTCTAGGGACAAAGAAGGAAAGTGAGGGGAATTCTCCTTGTGCTATAGTGTGCTTTAAAAAAACATTTTTTCTAGGGACAGAAAACTCTAGGTAGGGAGAGTGTCAGTTTCTTTCACTGTGCCAGTCCTTGTTTCTAGGGACAAAGAAGGAAAGTGAGGGGAATTCTCCTTGTGCTATAGTGTGCTTTAAAAAAACATTTTTTCTAGGGACAGAAAACTCTAGGTAGGGAGAGTGTCAGTTTCTTTCACTGTGCCAGTCCTTGTTTCTAGGGACAAAGAAGGAAAGTGAGGGGAATTCTCCTTGTGCTATAGTGTGCTTTAAAAAAACATTTTTTCTAGGGACAGAAAACTCTAGGTAGGGAGAGTGTCAGTTTCTTTCACTGTGCCAGTCCTTGTTTCTAGGGACAAAGAAGGAAAGTGAGGGGAATTCTCCTTGTGCTATAGTGTGCTTTAAAAAAACATTTTTTCTAGGGACAGAAAACTCTAGGTAGGGAGAGTGTCAGTTTCTTTCACTGTGCCAGTCCTTGTTTCTAGGGACAAAGAAGGAAAGTGAGGGGAATTCTCCTTGTGCTATAGTGTGCTTTAAAAAAACATTTTTTCTAGGGACAGAAAACTCTAGGTAGGGAGAGTGTCAGTTTCTTTCACTGTGCCAGTCCTTGTTTCTAGGGACAAAGAAGGAAAGTGAGGGGAATTCTCCTTGTGCTATAGTGTGCTTTAAAAAAACATTTTTTCTAGGGACAGAAAACTCTAGGTAGGGAGAGTGTCAGTTTCTTTCACTGTGCCAGTCCTTGTTTCTAGGGACAAAGAAGGAAAGTGAGGGGAATTCTCCTTATGCTATAGTGTGCTTTAAAAAAACATTTTTTCTAGGGACAGAAAACTCTAGGTAGGGAGAGTGTCAGTTTCTTTCACTGTGCCAGTCCTTGTTTCTAGGGACAAAGAAGGAAAGTGAGGGGAATTCTCCTTGTGCTATAGTGTGCTTTAAAAAAACATTTTTTCTAGGGACAGAAAACTCTAGGTAGGGAGAGTGTCAGTTTCTTTCACTGTGCCAGTCCTTGTTTCTAGGGACAAAGAAGGAAAGTGAGGGGAATTCTCCTTGTGCTATAGTGTGCTTTAAAAAAACATTTTTTCTAGGGACAGAAAACTCTAGGTAGGGAGAGTGTCAGTTTCTTTCACTGTGCCAGTCCTTGTTTCTAGGGACAAAGAAGGAAAGTGAGGGGAATTCTCCTTGTGCTATAGTGTGCTTTAAAAAAACATTTTTTCTAGGGACAGAAAACTCTAGGTAGGGAGAGTGTCAGTTTCTTTCACTGTGCCAGTCCTTGTTTCTAGGGACAAAGAAGGAAAGTGAGGGGAATTCTCCTTGTGCTATAGTGTGCTTTAAAAAAAACATTTTTTCTAGGGACAGAAAACTCTAGGTAGGGAGAGTGTCAGTTTCTTTCACTGTGCCAGTCCTTGTTTCTAGGGACAAAGAAGGAAAGTGAGGGGAATTCTCCTTGTGCTATAGTGTGCTTTAAAAAAACATTTTTTCTAGGGACAGAAAACTCTAGGTAGGGAGAGTGTCAGTTTCTTTCACTGTGCCAGTCCTTGTTTCTAGGGACAAAGAAGGAAAGTGAGGGGAATTCTCCTTGTGCAATAGTGTGCTTTAAAAAAACATTTTTTCTAGGGACAGAAAACTCTAGGTAGGGAGAGTGTCAGTTTCTTTCACTGTGCCAGTCCTTGTTTCTAGGGACAAAGAAGGAAAGTGAGGGGAATTCTCCTTGTGCTATAGTGTGCTTTAAAAAAACATTTTTTCTAGGGACAGAAAACTCTAGGTAGGGAGAGTGTCAGTTTCTTTCACTGTGCCAGTCCTTGTTTCTAGGGACAAAGAAGGAAAGTGAGGGGAATTCTCCTTGTGCTATAGTGTGCTTTAAAAAAACATTTTTTCTAGGGACAGAAAACTCTAGGTAGGGAGAGTGTCAGTTTCTTTCACTGTGCCAGTCCTTGTTTCTAGGGACAAAGAAGGAAAGTGAGGGGAATTCTCCTTGTGCTATAGTGTGCTTTAAAAAAACATTTTTTCTAGGGACAGAAAACTCTAGGTAGGGAGAGTGTCAGTTTCTTTCACTGTGCCAGTCCTTGTTTCTAGGGACAAAGAAGGAAAGTGAGGGGAATTCTCCTTGTGCTATAGTGTGCTTTAAAAAAACATTTTTTCTAGGGACAGAAAACTCTAGGTAGGGAGAGTGTCAGTTTCTTTCACTGTGCCAGTCCTTGTTTCTAGGGACAAAGAAGGAAAGTGAGGGGAATTCTCCTTGTGCTATAGTGTGCTTTAAAAAAACATTTTTTCTAGGGACAGAAAACTCTAGGTAGGGAGAGTGTCAGTTTCTTTCACTGTGCCAGTCCTTGTTTCTAGGGACAAAGAAGGAAAGTGAGGGGAATTCTCCTTGTGCTATAGTGTGCTTTAAAAAAACATTTTTTCTAGGGACAGAAAACTCTAGGTAGGGAGAGTGTCAGTTTCTTTCACTGTGCCAGTCCTTGTTTCTAGGGACAAAGAAGGAAAGTGAGGGGAATTCTCCTTGTGCTATAGTGTGCTTTAAAAAAACATTTTTTCTAGGGACAGAAAACTCTAGGTAGGGAGAGTGTCAGTTTCTTTCACTGTGCCAGTCCTTGTTTCTAGGGACAAAGAAGGAAAGTGAGGGGAATTCTCCTTGTGCTATAGTGTGCTTTAAAAAAACATTTTTTCTAGGGACAGAAAACTCTAGGTAGGGAGAGTGTCAGTTTCTTTCACTGTGCCAGTCCTTGTTTCTAGGGACAAAGAAGGAAAGTGAGGGGAATTCTCCTTGTGCTATAGTGTGCTTTAAAAAAACATTTTTTCTAGGGACAGAAAACTCTAGGTAGGGAGAGTGTCAGTTTCTTTCACTGTGCCAGTCCTTGTTTCTAGGGACAAAGAAGGAAAGTGAGGGGAATTCTCCTTGTGCTATAGTGTGCTTTAAAAAAACATTTTTTCTAGGGACAGAAAACTCTAGGTAGGGAGAGTGTCAGTTTCTTTCACTGTGCCAGTCCTTGGTTCTAGGGACAAAGAAGGAAAGTGAGGGGAATTCTCCTTGTGCTATAGTGTGCTTTAAAAAAACATTTTTTCTAGGGACAGAAAACTCTAGGTAGGGAGAGTGTCAGTTTCTTTCACTGTGCCAGTCCTTGTTTCTAGGGACAAAGAAGGAAAGTGAGGGGAATTCTCCTTGTGCTATAGTGTGCTTTAAAAAAACATTTTTTCTAGGGACAGAAAACTCTAGGTAGGGAGAGTGTCAGTTTCTTTCACTGTGCCAGTCCTTGTTTCTAGGGACAAAGAAGGAAAGTGAGGGGAATTCTCCTTGTGCTATAGTGTGCTTTAAAAAAACATTTTTTCTAGGGACAGAAAACTCTAGGTAGGGAGAGTGTCAGTTTCTTTCACTGTGCCAGTCCTTGTTTCTAGGGACAAAGAAGGAAAGTGAGGGGAATTCTCCTTGTGCTATAGTGTGCTTTAAAAAAAACATTTTTTCTAGGGACAGAAAACTCTAGGTAGGGAGAGTGTCAGTTTCTTTCACTGTGCCAGTCCTTGTTTCTAGGGACAAAGAAGGAAAGTGAGGGGAATTCTCCTTGTGCTATAGTGTGCTTTAAAAAAACATTTTTTCTAGGGACAGAAAACTCTAGGTAGGGAGAGTGTCAGTTTCTTTCACTGTGCCAGTCCTTGTTTCTAGGGACAAAGAAGGAAAGTGAGGGGAATTCTCCTTGTGCTATAGTGTGCTAAAGCATTCCTCATCAACCATCTTTGAAATCCTTGTTTTTTGGACAGTCAGGGAAATTGTCGTTGTGCTATTCTGTGCAAAAGCAATCATCCTCAACCATATTTAGAAATCCTTAAGTAAAGGGACAGAGAAGGACACCTGAAGGTAGCCCTTATTGCTTTTTTCCCATCTCCCTGCAGGCCATCTATTAGAATGTCTGGAAGGCAAACAAGGAGAGGCAGACAGTCAGGAGGCAATAAAAGAGGGCAAGCAGGCTCTGTGTCTGGGGGCAACAGTGCTGGTCGTGGACGCGGTGCATTGTCATCAGCACATGGCCATGGGACACGCTTGTCCTTCTTTTCGGCAGCTGGACATGTTGAGCCACATCATGCCGAAGACTTGGTAGAGTGGATGACCAAGCCCTCCTCCTCCTCCTCATCCTCTCTCACCCAGGCTCAGGGTACTGGCAAAGCAGCTGCCAAAGCGTCCTCTTCCCTGGTATCAATGTCAGACTCATCATCAGTCACTCCTTCCCTAGACCCACCATGTCCTCCTCCTGAGGAGTCCCCCGAACTGTTTGAGCACAGTGTTGGGTACATGCTCCAGGAGGATGCCCAGCGTTTCGAAGGGTCTGATGATGAAACCCAGCTACAGGAAGGCAGTAGCGTGAGAGCAGACAGAGGGGATGCTCAAGAAGGACACCAATCTGGCAGTCATGTTCCAGCAGCTGCAGCATACTGCCAGATTGGCTCCAGTGATGAGGAGGGAGGGGATGATGAGGTCACTGACTCCACGTGGGTGCCTAATAGGAGAGAGGAGGAGGAGGAGGATGAGGAGGAGGCACATCTCCAACGAGGCAGGATGCCCTTTGGTGGCCAGCGTAAGGGCAGTACACCGACGGAATCACACCGCAGAGCTCCGCCTGTGCAGGGCGCTGCCTCTGCCCGTCATTCAAAAAGTTCCTTTGTGTGGGCCTTTTTTGAGGCTAGTGCATCAGATCGCACAGCTGCTGTTTGCAACATATGTCTCAAGCGTATATCGCGTGGCCAAAACATCAGCCGCTTGGGTACCACATGCCTGACCAGACATATGTTGACCTGCCATGCAGCTCGTTGGCAAGCCTACCTCAAAGACCCACACCAAAGAACAAAGCGGACCTCTCCTTGCACCGCATCAGCTGGGATCTCCAACCCCACTATAACTTCAGTCCTCTCTGAAACATGCACTGAGAGGAATGAAGGTGTAGAATTAGGTGTGTCACAGCCAAGTACTTGCGGCCACTCTGCTAGCAGTACACCGACGTCCGATTCTAGCAGGCAAATTTCCCTGCCCCAGCTGCTGGACCGTCGAAAGAAGTTCACTCCCAGCCATCCACATGCCCAGCGGTTGAATGCTAGCTTGGCTAAATTGCTAGCGCTTCAACTGCTGCCTTTTCAGTTGGTAGACTCGGCCCCCTTCCGTGAGTTTGTGCAATGTGCGGTTCCTCAGTGGCAGGTTCCCAAACGCCACTTTTTCTCACGGAAGGCTATTCCGGCTCTCTACCGGCATGTGGAAGGCAATGTCTTGGCCTCGCTGGACAGGGCGGTCAGCGGTAAGGTGCATATTACCGCTGACTCATGGTCCAGCAGGCATGGACAGGGACGTTACCTTTCTTTCACGGCCCATTGGGTCACTCTTTTGGCAGCTGGGAAGGATGCAGGACAAGGTGCAGTAGTGTTGGAGGTTGTTCCACCGCCACGCCTCCAAAATGCTACTACTGGTTGTGACACACCTCTCTCCTCCACCCCCTCCTCTTCTTCTTCCTCCATGGCCTCTTCCTGTGGTTTGTCCTATGAACCAGCGGTGCTCCGTAGCCGTTCACGGGGCTACGCAAGTACGCAGGCAAAAAGATGCCATGCCGTGCTTGCGCTGGTGTGTTTGGGGGACAGAAGCCACACTGGGGCAGAGGTCCTGTCTGCTCTGCAGGGCCAGGCCGAGAGGTGGTTGACGCCACGCCAGCTTAAGCCAGGAATGGTGGTTTGCGACAATGGCACCAACCTCCTCTCCGCCCTCCGACAGGGACAACTGACCCATGTGCCCTGTGTGGCTCACGTCCTTAACCTGGTGGTGCAGCAGTTCTTGGGCAGGTACCCGGGCTTACAGGATGTCCTGAGGCAGGCCAGGAAAGTCTGTGTGCATTTCCGCAGATCTTATAATGCCAGTGCTCGCCTGGCTGAGCTGCAAAAGGAGTTGAACCTGCCCAAGAACCGCCTTATATGTGACATGCCCACCAGGTGGAACTCAACGTTGGCCATGCTGCAGCGGCTGCACACGCAGCAGAGGGCCATCAATGAGTACCTGTGCGACTACGGCACCAGGACAGGGTCAGGGGAGCTTGGTTTTTTTTCTCCACGCCAGTGGGGCATGATCAGGGATGCATGCACTGTCCTGGCACCATTTGAGGAGGCCACGAGGATGGTGAGCAGTGACAGTGCATGCATCAGTGACACTGTACCTCTTGTCCACCTGTTGGAGCACACGCTGCGTGGAATAATGGACAGGGCACTTGAGGCAGAACAGAGGCAGGAAGAGGAGGACTTCCTTGCCTCTCAAGGCCCCCTTTACCCAGACAGTGTTCCTTCTGTCCCACCCATCGCACAGGAAGAGGAAGAGGAAGAGGAGGAGGAGGAGGAGGAGGATTGTGTCAGCATGGAGGTGGAGGCTGGCACTCAGCATCATCAGCAGCAGTCTTTTAGGGATGATTTACAGTCCCAAGAAACCAGTGGACTTGTACGTGGCTGGGAGGAGGTGGCTGCGGATCATGTCGTCCTTAGTGACCCAGAGGACTCCGGACCGAATGCCTCAGCAAACCTACGCTGCATGGCCTCCCTGATCCTGCAAAGTCTGCGGAAGGATCCTCGTATTCTTCGGATCAAGGAGAGGGACCATTACTGGCTGGCCACTCTCCTTGATCCACGGTACAAGGGTAAGGTTGCGGACCTTATGTTACCTTCGCAGAGGGAGCAGAGGATGAGACAACTCCGGGAGGCCTTGCAGAAAGGTCTGTGCAACGCGTTCCCAGAGACTGGGAGGTTACAAACTCCTGGTCCTGGACAACGAGTTGCTGAGGCTTCGGCCAGTCAAAGAAGGAGCGGTGGGGAAGGTGGCCGTCTGACCGATGCGTTCAGACAATTCTTTAGTCCGCAGCCCCAAAGTATGATCGGTTCCAGCAACCATCGCCAGCGTCTGATAAACATGGTGCAGGAATATCTAGGGGCAAGGTCAGGCTTGGACACCTTCCCCACCGAAAATCCTCTGGCTTACTGGGTCTTGAGGATGGATCACTGGCCAGAGCTTGCACAGTATGCAATTGAGCTACTGGCCTGTCCTGCATCCAGCGTTCTTTCGGAACGCACATTCAGTGCTGCTGGAGGATTTGTCACGGATCACAGGGTGCGCCTGTCCACCGACTCGGTTGATCGACTGACTTTCATCAAGATGAACCAGTCTTGGATCACCACCAGCTACCACACACCTGATGCTGATATAACAGACTAATTGATTTTAACATGTCACATCCCTTCAAGACTGATGCTGATGCTGAGTGCCTGTGCTGTTATGTTGACTGGCTATCCTCCTCCTCCTCCGAGTCCTCAATGATACGATTGATGATGATAGCTTGGAAGATCATTTTTGTTTATGGGTGCCGCCACCAGTGGCTAAGGCCCAATTTTTCAGCCCCTGTTTTACAGGGGCGTGTAATTACAATTTTTTTAGCAATAATTTGCCATAGGGCTCATTGCTGTGCTCCAAGTACAGTATCTGTGAGGGGTTGGAGTGTTGTGGCACCAGTGCCTAAGGCCCAATTTTTCAGCCCCTGTTTAACAGGGGCGTGTCATTACAATTTTTGAAGCAATACTTTGCAACAGGGCTCATTGCTGTGCTCCAAGTACAGTATCTGTGAGGGGTTGTAGTGTTGTGCCACCAGTGCCTAAGGCCCAATTTTTCAGCCCCTGTTCAACAGGGGCATGCAATTACAATTCTTGATCTAATAATTCACAGCAGGGCCCATTGCTGCACCCACCAAGAATAACTCTGAGGGCTTACAGTGTTGTGGCAACGCCACCACCACCACCACCACCACGAAAGGCCCAATTTTTCAGCCCCTGTTCAAAAGGGGCATGTAATTACAATTCTTGATCTAATAATTCACAGCAGGGCCCATTCCTGCACCCACCAAGAGTAACTCTGAGGGCTTACAGTGTTGTGGCAACGCCACCACCACCACCACCACGAAAGGCCCAATTTTTCAGCCCCTGTTCAACAGGGGCATGCAATTACAATTCTTGATCTAATAATTCACAGCAGGGCCCATTGCTGCACCCACCAAGAGTAACTGTCAGGGCTTACAGTGTTGTGGCACCAGCACCACCATCAAAGGCCCAATTTTTACTACCACTGTTCAACAATTATATGTAATTAAAATTCCTGATATAATAGTTGACAGCAGGGCGTTCCAGCACCAACCAAGAGTAACTGTGAGTGCTTACAGTGTTGTGCCAACACCAACAACTAAGGGGCCTATTTCTGCAGAGTATATACGGCAGGCCCCTACTTTCAAACATCCAACTTACAAACGACTCCTACTTGCAAACGCAAGAAGACAACAGGAAGTGAGAGGAAATCTACCACTAGGAAGGAAAATTCTCTCCTGTAAGAATAAATATGGGAGAAAGGTGTCTCCTCTGTACTGATGCTTTATCAGCAATCCTTGTTTCAAGAAAAACACCACATTTCAAAAACAGTTGTCATTGGGACGGAAAGTGAGGTGAAATGTTCTGAACAGGGGCACAGACAGCAAAACAAATGTTACAGGGGTGATAACCCTTACCTATGTTTTCCAAAAAGTTTAAAAATAGATTTTTGGGCTGGAGCTACACTTCAACAATGTACCTGTTCAAAATTACAAACAGATTCTACATAAGAACAAACCTACAGTCCCTGTATTGTATGCACCGCCTGTATACGGCTGAGAGTATATAGGGCCTTTTTTATTTTATGTGCGGGGTTCCCCTTAATATCCATACAAGACCCAAAGGGGCTGGTAATGGGCTGGGGTAGGGGGGGGGGGGGTTGATGGGGTAGCTATGCCATTTTTCCTAAAGATTTTCATCCATATTACCGGGACCAGACATTACATTAAAGCCGCAAGCAGTTTTAAATGGCTTTTTTTTCCTTTAGAAGTGTCATTTTGTGCAGGGACAGTTCTAAACACGGGAAACACGTGGCACTTCACAGGCATACTTTAGACACCCCCCAGGTACGATATTTAAAGGAATATTTGACTTTTTTTTTTTCACTTTATGCATCATTAAAATGACTGCTACCGAAAAATGACCGTTTTTAAAACTTCTTTTTGCATTGATACATGTCCCCTGGTGCAGAACCCGGGTTCCCAAACCCTTTTTAGGACAATAACATGCATAATAGTTGTTATAATTAGCACTTTAGAATTCGAACGTTCGCATCCATTGTATTTAATAGGGTTCTAATGTTCGTACGAACTTTCGGTCCGTTCGCGGGTTCTGGTGCGAACCGAACCCGGGGGTGTTCGGCTCATCACTAATTATGTCATTCTAAATAAAAAAATAAATAAAATGTCCCTTTAAGAGCATTGGGCAGAAGTGACGTTTTGACGTTGCTTCCGCTCTGCAATGATATGGAGATGGGTGGGGGCCATCTTCCCCTCACTCGTCTCCATACCCAGCCAGGGACAGGACCGGATCGCCTCCACCGCTGCCGATGGCTCTGGTAAGCGGTGGAGGGCACCGGAGAGTGGCGGGAGGGGGGCGCCTCTCTCCCGCCGACGATTAGGCCCGGTTCACACCTATGCAAATTGGTTGCGGCTTACACCGCATCCAATTCGCATAACATTATAAAATACATTGATTCCAATGAGGCTGGTTCACATATGTACGATGCATTCGCACTGCACATTGCCGAAAAAACGTGTGCGTTCTCTAGGCATTGCGGTGCGGCTCAGGTGCGAATTCAGGCCCATTATGTTCTATGGGCATGCATCTGATTCGCACATGTGTTGCGTTCTGAACAGGGATCTTGAGGGGGAACTCCACGCCAAATTTAAAAAAAAAAAACGGCATGGGTTCCCCTCCAAGAGCATACCAGGCCTTTAGGTCTGGTATGGACTTTAACGGGAATCCCTACGCTGAAAAAACGGCGTGGGGGTCCCCCCAAAATCCATAGCAGACCCTTATCCGAGCATGCAACCTGGCAGGCCGAAGGAAAAGAGGGGGGGACAAGAGAGCGGCCCCCCTCCCTCCTGAACCATACCAGGCCGCATGCCCTCAACATGGGGGGTGGGTGCTTTGGGGCAGGGGGGCGCACTGCGGCCCCCCCACCCCAAAGCACCCTGCCCCCATGTTGATGAGGACAGGGCCTCTTCCCGACAACCCTGGCCGTTGGTTTTCGGGGTATGCGGGCGGGGGGCTTATCGGAATCCAGGAGCCCCCTTTAATAAGGAGGCCCCCAGATCCCGGCCCCCCACCCATTCACCTGGTGGAAAAAAATGGCAATAAAAACACTACACAGGTTTTTTAAGTCATTTATTAGTCAGCTCCGGGGGTCTTCTTCCAACTTCGGGGGTCTCCGGTGTTGTCTCCGCCGCGCTCTCTGGTTCTTCTCTCGCTCTCCGGTTCTTTCTTCCTTCTGCCGGGCCTCTGCTATCTTCTTCCAGCTCTTTTGCCAGCGGGGCCCGGTCTTCTTCGTCGCCTTCTTCCCTCTTCTCTCCTGGAGATGTTGACTCGTCGCTCTCTCCGGCTGTAATGCCGTATGAGCGGAGTGCATTCACTTTTATAGGCATGGGCGTGGTCATCAGGTGATGACACCCAGTGACCCCGCCCCCATATGACGTCACAGTCCCGGGGAATGATGGGACTGTGACGGCCCCCTGCCCCGAAGCACCCACCCCCCCCATGTTGAGGGCATGCGGCCTGGTACGGTTCAGGAGGGAGGGGGGGCGCTCTCTCGTCCCCCCCTCTTTTCCTGCGGCCTGCCAGGTTGCGTGCTCGGATAAGGGTCTAGTGTGGATTTTTGGGGGGACCCCCACGCCGTTTTTTTCGGCGTAGGGGTTCCCGTTAAAGTCTATACCAGACCTAAGGGCCTGATATGCTCCTGGAGGGGAACCCATGCCGGTTTTTTATTTAAAATTTGGCGTGGAGTTCCCCCTCATGATAACAGCGGCGAGACTTCCAGGTCAGCAAGTCCGCAGCTAAAAACGCAAAGGAACCGCTGAACGACTGATTCCGAACTTGGCAAAGACTCCAAGCTCAAAAACGCAACGCATAGGTGTGAACCCGGCCTAAAAGTGATCTTGCGGCGTATCCGCCGCAGAGACCACTTTTATCTTGTAGCGGACCGCCCGCTGAAGAAGAGGATACTGGGGTTATGGTAGCTAGTTGCTACCATAACAACGGTATTCCTCTTCAAACAGCCGACGTTTTTCTGCGGCGTACGATCCGTAAGTGGTTAAATGGACTGTAGTGCAAATCTGCAAAAAGCACTAAAAATGAATAGGTGTGAATTCATCCGAAGATACCAGCCATGTAAATCGCCACGGCAGGATTTACCATACGGCAGGCTAGCATAGGTGTGCGCAGCCTATTGCATTAGGGTGTGCCCCCCAAAGCTCAAACCTGTATTACCGATAACGTACAATGTTCCATCAGAAAGGGAAGGGGCCGGTAAATTACATATTTACCGGCCCCTTCCCCCACTCATCCTAAAACATCTCTGCAGCAACATCCGGCGGGAAAGGAGAGGAGGGAAGCCAGTAGCGCTGTGGGAGGAAGGGGGGTCAGTAGGGGGAAACTGTTCTGCACAGGGTGATTAGGGTGTGCCTGGGCACACCCTGTATGCAGGCTAGGCATTTACCTATAGGCACCAACTTACAAGGGCACCTGAAATTGAGACAGTCGCAGCCCTCTATATACAAACGTACAACTTTATTTATATATTATCAGGGGAGCCGAGACCAGCCCCTGTAGGAGGGAGCACTATAGAGGACGAGCGCCGTCACCACTCCTGTAACACAGACCCGGACACAGCTGGTACTTGATATTGGATCTGCTCTATGCTGCAGGAGTGATGAAAACAGATCCCGGATAAACAAACCCAACAACTGCTGTTGGCTGATTTTTCTTATAAGCACACTGTAGCAATATTATTATTGCAGCATATTTTTAATTAGTTCTTTAATAAAGATACAAAAGGCGTTTCCTATTGTAGTATATTTACTAAGGCCTGATTCACCCCTATCTATTTTTAGTGCATTTTGCATTTTTTGCACATTCCATTTAAGATGGTTTCCTATGGAATGCGTTCTGTAGTGCAAATCTGCAAAAAGCACTAAAAATGCCATAGGTGTGAATCAGACCTAAAACTGGAGAGTGCAGAATCTGGTGCAGCTGTGTATGGGAGCCAATCAGCTTCATACTTCAGCTTGTTCAATTAAACTTTGACAAAAACAAAACTGGAAGCTGATTGGTTTCTATGCACAGCTGCACCAGATTTTACACTCTCCAGTCTTAGTAAATTAACCCCAGAATGTCAGTTAAAGCAACTTGGCAAGTGAAAAAAGTATCTATCTTATAAAATTGCACCTAATAGACCGCTTATAAACCCATATTTGTGTCACTAGGGTTGGTGTCACCCGGTGCAGGAAAAACATGGTGTCACCCCCCTCTACCAACTATAGTCACCCCTCAGTACAGACCCCCCTCCACTTAGTACAGACCCCCCCACCACCAACCAAAGTAATTCTATAGTCCCTCCACTAATTACAGACCCCCCTTCCCACAGTATAGATCCCCCTTCCTCAATACAGACCCCCCTCTCAGTATAGACCCTCCCCCTCAGTACCAACCCCCTCACTAAGTATAGACCCCCTCCCTCAATACAGGTCCCCCCTCAATCAGTGCAGACCCCCTCCATCAGTGCAGGCCCCCCTCAGTACAGACCCCCCTCCATCATTGCAGGCCCCCCTCAGTGCAGACCTCCTCCATCAGCATAGACCCCCTTCAGTGCAGAACCCCCTCCATCAGTACAGACCCCCCCCTGAGTGCAGACCCCCCTCCCTCAGTACAGACCCCCCTCCCTCAGTACAGACCCCCTCCCTCAGTACAGACCCCCTTCCATCAGTACAGACCCCCCTTCCATCAGTGCAGGCTCCTCTCAGTATAGTCCCCCTTCCATCAGTATAGCCCTTCCTCAGTGCAGACCCCCTCTATCAGTATAGACCCCCTTCCATCAGTACAGACCCCCCTCCATCAGTATAGACCCCCCCATCAGTACAGACCCCTCTTCATCAGTGCAGGCCTACCTCAGTATAGACCCCCCTTCCATCAATATAGCCCTTCCTCAGTGCAGACCCCCTCTATCAGTATAGACCCCCCTTCCATCAGTACAGACCCCCTTCAGTACAGACCCCTTTCCATCAGTGCATGCCCCCCTCAGTATAGTCCCTCTTCCATCAGTATAGCCCTTTCTCAGTGCAGACCCCCCTCCATCAGTGCAGGCCCCCTCGGTATAGACCCCCCTCCATCAGTACAGACCCCCCTCCATCAGTGCAGCCCCCCGGTATAGACCCCCTTCTATCAGTACAGACCCCCCTCCATCAGTATAGACCCCCCTCTATCAGTATAGACACCCCTCAGTACAGACCCCCCTCCATCAGTACAGACCCCCCTCCATCAGTGCAGGCCCCCTCAGTATAGACCCCCCTCCCATAAGTATAGGACCCCCCTCTATACAGACTCCCCTCCTCAGTATAGACCCCCTCCATCTGTATAGACCCCCCTCAGTGCAGACCCCCTATCAGTATAGACCCCCGTCTTAGTGCAAACCCCGTCTATCAATATAGACCCCCCTCAGTGAAGACCCCCTGCTCCACTTGTGCTAGTAGGGAGGTGGGGGTTCAGATTTGTGCTGGGGGGTGCTATGGGGGGGATTACAAATCCAGCCCCCACTTCTAGCATAAGACCTTCCTGTCCCCTCCCACAGCGCATGTACTCTTAACCCCCCCCCCATCACTCACTAACTTGCCCCCCTTCCTGGTCACTGTTCCCCTCCTCTGTCCATCTACATTACAATACACTGTAAAGACCTCAAAACATTGTGGGACATGCACAGCGGTGTGTTCTTCAGACTCCCTCCTCCTGTGTAGATTTAAACAGAGTGGAGGGGTAAGGCGGCTTTGGTCCGCTGTGTGAGGCACAACCAGCGATAGACGCAGATCAGGGGCACAGTGTTAGCGGTACCACTTTAACGGGGGCACAGACAGCAATAAATACTGACAGGGGTTCTAATCCCTCTCCACTCCATGCAAAACAAAACGTTTTTTGCCTTTAGTTATGCTTTCACTCCTTCCTTTCCTTTTTCCCTTAGCTTATATTTTTCTGCCACCGTATTTTTTTTCTTTTTGTTTACCATTCATGTTTAAAGGGTAAGTTTATCTTTTCACAAGAAATGAAAAGGTGAACTAACTCCAAATATCCTGGATATCCCTTCGGACCCCACCGGGCTGTAATACCCTATGCCAGTGGTTCTCAACCTCAGTCCCCAAGTACCCCCAACAGGCCATGTTTTGGGAATTTCTCTTAGATAAAATAGCTGTCCGAAATACCAAGTCATTGACTCTGATTTAAAGCACCTGTGCAAGATAAAGGAAAACCTGCAAACATGGCCTGTTGGGGGGAACTTGAGGACAGGATTGAGAACCACTGCCCTATGCTACTGGTGTAGCAGCCCGTAAACTGCAATACACAGCCCCTGGGTGATTATCCATCATAATGCTTGCAAGTGCATCAACATGACCACACTGACCAATGAGAAGTGCTTCTTTCTTCGGGGACACTTTTTTTCGGGAGAAGAAGCACTGGATGCGCTTCTCACTGGTCAACGCAGTCATGTGGTTCTGCAGACCATTGCAAGCATTACGATGGATACTCACTCCGGGGCTGTGTATTGTAGTGTATGGACCACTAGACCAGCAGAATGGGGCATCACTGCGCTATGTGCAACGGGGTCTGGAGGGGTGTTCACGGTATTTGGGATTAGTATACATTTATGTTAAATGATCTGATCACATGCTTTTATTCTGTCATAGGACGTGATAAAGGAAACCCAGGGACATAAGAACATGAGACTGAACCCAATGCGTTAAATGCGAATAGAACATTTCACCTACCAAACTCAATCCTAAATGCAATCCTATCTTCAAAGTTAATGTTATTCTGAATGGTATCTGATACTGCATCAGTGTAATTGTTTTCATAGCTGAACTATATATACATTCCCTTAATCCTAATAATTTACCAAATACCATGGCTGCCTTGATAAATCATTTCATAGACAGAGTGGACTTTGAAGCATGTCGTTTCTCTGTACATCTCAAAATTTCACACAAAAGCAAAACCTTCACATTTGAGAAAACATTGAGGTCTAATGGAAAACTGGAATGTTGTTCTAAAATGAGGTTAATAAAATGACTTACCTATTGATATCACCCATCTTTTGGGCAATATTTCCTTGCCTTAGCTCTTGGCTGTGTCCTTATATACCTTAGAGTGGCCTTTCTCAACAAGAGAACAGAGGGGGAACAGAGGTTGCTTAGGATTCCTTGAGCAATTTCTGCCTCTAAAATAATATCCACTGACCCTAATGATCTTCTTAGCTATCTGTAAGGGGAGCATTCTCCCCGTGGAGCACCAATGAAAGAAGAATTTCTCCCACTGACCACCAACGTATACAGTATTCTTCCCACTGACCACAAATGTAATAACCATTCTTTCCACTGACCACCAATGGAAGAACCATTCTTTCCACTGACCACCAATGGAAGAACCATTCTTTCCAATGACCACCAATGGAAGAACCATTCTTTCCACTGACCACCAATGGAAGAACCATTCTTTCCACTGACCACCAATGGAAGAACCATTCTTTCCACTGACCACCAATGGAAGAACCATTCTTTCCACTGACCACCAATGTAAGAACCATTCTTTCCACTGACAACCAATGAAATAAGCATTCCTCCCTCTGACCCCCAATGGAAAAATCAATCTTCCCATTGAATGACCACCAATGGAAAAAGCATTCTTCCCACTGACCACAAATGACGGAACCATTCTTCCCACTGACCACCAATGTAAGAACCATCCTTTCCACTGACCACCAATGGAAGAACCATTCTTTCCACTGACCACCAATGTAAGGAGCATTCTTCCCACTGACCATCAATGGAAGAACCATCCTTTCCACTGACCACCAATGGAAGAACCATTCTTTCCACTGACCACCAATGGAAGAACCATTCCTCCCTCTGACCACCAATAGAAGAACCATTCTTCCCATTGAATGACCACCAATGGAAAAAGCATTATTCCCACTGACCACCACCAATGTAAGGAGCATTCTTCCCACTGACCAACAATGTAAGGGGCATTCTTTCCACTAACCACCAATATAAAAAACATTCTTCCTACTGACCATCAATGGCAGTTGCAGTGTGTCCACTAGGGGCGCTCGGGCGCCACCCCCTCTCTCCAGCCACCCCCTCTATGTACTATGGATAGATTCATGCATTGCATGAATCTATCCACGGCCGCTGTAGTCACCCCCATTCAGGTGCCCGGCCACTTTTTGGGCGCCGGGCGCCTGAATTACAGCGGCAAGGGAGTGTTTTTGAAGCACCTGATTAGAGCCATAGGCTCTAATAGGTTTCAAAAAAGGTGCACCATTGCACTCGCAGTGCACCCAGGTGTGTTTGCAAAGCAAAATAATATTTGCTTTGCTAACACAGAACCGCCTCTCAGCCAATCAGGAGGCCTGGATGTAATACCAGGCACCTGAAGTTAGAGGCGATCTCATTGGCCGCCTAGCAAAACAGGAAGAAGACACGCATGCAGGACACAGAGCCATCGCCGCGCTACCCGTCCCACAGCTCGCCGCCTGACCCACCACCACGATGGGGTAAGTGTCGGGCAGACAGCGGGCGGGGCACAAAGGCTGCAATTGATGGAGCACAGTTGGCTGCATTTGCGGGGCACAGTGGCTGCATATTATGGGCACAGATGGCTGTATTTATTGAGCACAGAGGTTGCATATGATGGGCACAGTTAGCTGCATATGATGGGCACAGTGGCTGCATATGATGGGCACAGTTGGCTGCATATGATGGGCGCAGTGGCTGCATTTTATGGCGCAGTGGCTGCATATGATGGGCACAGTTGACTGCATATGATAGACACAGTGGCTGCATATGATGGGCACAGTTGGCTGCATATGATGGGCGCAGTGGCTGCATTTTATGGCGCAGTGGCTGCATATGATGGGCACAGTTGACTGCATATGATAGGCACAGTGGCTGCATATGATGGGCACAGTTGGCTGCATATGATGGGCGCAGTTGGCTGCATATGATGGGCACAGTTGGCTGCATATGATGGGCACAGTTGGCTGCATATGATGGGCACAGTTGGCTGCATATGATGGGTGCAGTGGCTGCATATGATGGGCACAGTGGCTGCATATGATGGGCATAGTGAATGTAATTGATGTTTTTTTTTTGTTTCAGAGTTTTTCAGTTTGTTTGGAAGTCAATGGAAGTGTTAGAATTAAGTTCACCTGTGGTGCTCTGGGCTGATTGCTGCAGTCCAGTGTCCACCAACAGGTGCCTCCCAGAAGCTAGCAGGCTTTCATGATCAGTTCCACCTGTGTTCAGTTGGCTATTTATAGGGATGAGCTTCGTGTTCGAGTCGAACATACGTTCGACTCGAACATCGGCTGTTCGATCGTTCGACGAAGATCGAACGATTTGGGCCGTTCGCGCCAAATTCGAGTGACGCGAACGGCCCACAATGCACTACGCCATCGCAGTGTCATCCAGGCGCTGTGATTGGCCAAGCATGCACTGTGACCCCGCATGCTTGGCCAATCACAGCGCCGGCAGCGAGGAGAGCAATGATTGGCCACAGGCAGGATGCCTGTGGCCAATTATTGCTGAGGGTGTTTAGTACACGCCCCACACTATAAAAGGCCGCCAGCACGGCGGCCTAGTGTAGTGTGTTCCGGAGCAGGGAAAGAGAAGCATAGGCAGGGACAGTGACATTTATTTTTTTCTTGCTTAACCTGGATTCCTTTAGTTTAGGGAAAGAGAAGGATAGGTAGGGAGAGTGTCAGTGTGTTTTACTGTGCGAATCCTTGTTTCTAGGGACAGGGAAGGACAGTGAGGGAATTCTCCTTGTGCTATAGTGTGCTTTAAAAAAACATTTTTTCTAGGGACAGAAAACTATAGGTAGGAAGAGTGTCAGTTTCTTTCACTGTGATAATCCTTGTTTCTAGGGACAAAGAAGGAAAGTGAGGGGAATTCTCCTTGTGCTATAGTGTGCTTTAAAAAAACATTTTTTCTAGGGACAGAAAACTATAGGTAGGGAGAGTGTCAGTGTGTTTTACTGTGCGAATCCTTGTTTCTAGGGACAGGGAAGGACAGTGAGGGAATTCTCCTTGTGCTATAGTGTGCTTTAAAAAAAAAAAATTCTAGGGACAGAAAACTCTAGGTAGGAAGAGTGTCAGTTTCTTTCACTGTGATAATCCTTGTTTCTAGGGACAAAGAAGGAAAGTGAGGGAAATTCTCCTTGTGCTATAGTGTGCTTTAAAAAAACATTTTTTCTAGGGACAGAAAACTATAGGTAGGGAGAGTGTCAGTGTCTTTTACTGTGCGAATCCTTGTTTCTAGGGACAGGGAAGGACAGTGAGGGAATTCTCCTTGTGCTATAGTGTGCTTTAAAAAAACATTTTTTCTAGGGACAGAAAACTATAGGTAGGGAGAGTGTCAGTGTGTTTTACTGTGCGAATCCTTGTTTCTAGGGACAGGGAAGGACAGTGAGGGAATTCTCCTTGTGCTATAGTGTGCTTTAACCACTTAACGACCGCCCACGGCCGATTTACGTCGGCAGAATGGCACGGACAGGCAGAATCACGTAGATCTACGTGATCGCCTTTGTGCATTTGGGGGGTCCATCCGGACCCCCCTTCACTGCAGTGAGCGGCCGTTAAGTGTTCGGGAGCGATCAGGCATGAGGGGGGGGGCGCTCGATTCCGCCCCCCCCCTCGCGATCGCTCCCGGCCAATGAAAATGCTTCCTCCGCCATGTGATGTAAACAAGGCTGGAGGAAGTGATGTCATCTCCCTCGCCGCGGTCTTTCCGTTCCCGGCGCCGAGCAGAGAGGAAGCAGGTTAGTGCACTAACAGTCCACTGACACGTAGGTACACATAGGCACACAAATCACCCCCCAGTCACCCCCAGATCACCACCCAGGTCACCCCAAAGCCCCCAATCACAGTGTCACTGATTGCAGTGATCATTTATTTTACTGATCACTGCATTTAGTGTCATCTGTGATTGTAAAAAGTTGCAGGGCAGTTAGGATTAGGCCCCTTTAGGTCCAGGGTAGCCGCCTAACCCCCCCTAATAAAGGTTTAACCCCTTGATCACCCCCCAGGTAACCCTTTCACCCCCTAACTTCAGCGTCACTAAGCGATTGTTTTTCCGATCGCTGTATTCGTGTCGCTGGTGTTTTAGATAGGCAGTTATTTTTTTTTAGGTTCGCCGCAGGTTTTTATTAGTGTCAGGTACCCCCATATATTATTTTAACCCCCTGATTGCCCCTAGAGTTAACCCTTTCACCAGTGATCGCCGTATAAGCGTCACTGGTGTCACTGGTTAGCCAGTAAGTTATTTAGTTATTTAGGTTACCCGTCAGGTTTTTATATAGTGTCAGGTACCCCCATATTTAACCTAATAAAGATTTTAACCCCCTGATTGCCCCTAGTTAACCCTTTCACCAGTGATCACCATATAAAGGTTACGGGTGACGCTGGTTGATTAGTTTGCTTTTTATAGCATCAGGGCACCCGCCGTATATAACCCAATAAAGGTTTAACCCCCCTGATCGCCCGGCGGGTGAGATCAATTAGGTTTTAGCGCCAGAGAGGGTCTGCGTCGCCCCAGGCAGTGTTAGGTTAGTGACAGTAACGCTAACACCCACGCGCAAAGCATACACCCCCCTTAGTGGTATAGTATCTGATCAGATCTGATCAGATCTATACTAGCATCCCCAGCGGTTTAGGGTTCCCAAAAACGCAGTGTTAGCGGGATCAGCCCAGATACCTGCTAGCGCCTGCGTTTAGCCCCTCCGCCCAGCCCAGCCCAGCCCAGCCCACCCAAGTGCAGTATCGATCGATCACTGTCACTTACCAAACACAACACACATAACTGCAGCGTTCGCAGTGCTTGGTTTTTGGGGCCCTGTACGCGGCTAGGCTCCCAAAAAGTCCCACACATGTGGTATCCCCGTACTCAGGAAAAGCAGCAGAATGTATTTTGGGGTGCAATTCCACATATAACCATGGCATGTGTGAGCAATATATCATTTAGTGACAACTTTTTGTACATTTTTTTTTTCTTTTTGTCATTATTCAATCATTTGGGACAAAAAAAAAAATATTCAATGGGGTCAACATGCCTCTCAGCAAATAGCTTGGGGTGTCTACTTTCCAAAATGGGGTCATTTGGGGGGGTTTTGTGCCATCTTGGCATTTTATGGCCTTCAAAACTGTGATAGGTAGTGAGGAGTGAAATCAAAAATTTATGCCCTTAGAAACCTTGAAGGCGGTGCTTGGTTTTTGGGGTCCCGTACGCGGCTAGGCTCCCAATAAGTCCCACACATGTGGTATCCCCGTACTCAGGAGAGGCAGCAGAATGTATTTTGGAGTGTAATTTCACATATGCCCATGGCATGTGTGAGCAATATATCATTTAGTGACAACTTTGTGCAAAAAAAAAAAAGTTTGTCATATTCCCACAACTTGTGGCAAAATATAAAATATTCCATGGACTGAACATGCCTCTCAGTAAATAGCTTGGGGTGTCTACTTTCCAAAATGGGGTCATTTGGGGGGGTTTTGTGCTATTTTGGCATTTTATGGCCTTCGAAACTGTGATAGGTAGTGAGGAGTGAAATCAAAAATTTGCGCCCTTAGAAATCCTGAAGGCGGTGCTTGGTTTCCGGGGTCCCGTACGTGGCTAGGCTCCTAAAAAGTCCCACACATGTGGTATCCCCGTACTCAGGAGAAGCAGCAGAATGTATTTTGGGGTGCAATTCCACATATAACCATGGCATGTGTGAGCAATATATCATTTAGTGACAACTTTTTGTAATTTTTTATTTTTTTTTTGTCATTATTCAATCACTTGGGACAAAAAAAAAAAATATTCAATGGGCTCAACATGCCTCTCAGCAATTTCCCTGGGGTGTCTACTTTCCAAAATGGGGTCATTTGGGGGGGTTTTGTACTGCCCTGCCATTTTAGCACCTCAAGAAATGAGATAGGCAGTCATAAATTTAAAGCTGTGTAAATTTCAGAAAATGTACCCTAGTTTGTAAACGCTATAACTTTTGCGCAAACCAATAAATATACGCTTATTGTCATTTTTTTTACTAAAGACATGTGGCTGAATACATTTTGGCCTAAATGTATGACTAAAATTGAGTTTATTCGATTTTTCTTATAACAAAAAGTAGAAAATATCTTTTTTTTTCAAAATTTTCGTTCTTTTTCCATTTATATCGCAAAAAATAAAAATCGCAGAGGCAATCAAATACCATTAAAAGAACGCTCTATTTGTGGGAAGAAAAGGACGCAAATTTCATTTGGGTACAACATTGCATGTCCGCACAATTTACAGTTAAAGCAGCGCAGTGCCGAATCCCAAAAACAGGCTTGGTCCTAATGGCCCGAAATGGTCCGGGGCTTAAGTGGTTAAAAAAACATTTTTTCTAGGGACAGAAAACTATAGGTAGGAAGAGTGTCAGTTTCTTTCACTGTGCGAATCCTTGTTTCTAGGGACAGGGAAGGACAGTGAGGGAATTCTCCTTGTGCTATAGCGTGCTTTAAAAAAACATTTTTTCTAGGGACAGAAAACTATAGGTAGGGAGAGTGTCAGTGTGTTTTACTGTGCGAATCCTTGTTTCTAGGGACAGGGAAGGACAGTGAGGGAATTCTCCTTGTGCTATAGTGTGCTTTAAAAAAACATTTTTTCTAGGGACAGAAAACTATAGGTAGGGAGAGTGTCAGTGTGTTTTACTGTGCGAATCCTTGTTTCTAGGGACAGGGAAGGACAGTGAGGGAATTCTCCTTGTGCTATAGTGTGCTTTAAAAAAACATTTTTTCTAGGGACAGAAAACTATAGGTAGGAAGAGTGTCAGTTTCTTTCACTGTGATAATCCTTGTTTCTAGGGACAAAGAAGGAAAGTGAGGGAAATTCTCCTTGTGCTATAGTGTGCTTTAAAAAAACATTTTTTCTAGGGACAGAAAACTATAGGTAGGGAGAGTGTCAGTGTGTTTTACTGTGCGAATCCTTGTTTCTAGGGACAGGGAAGGACAGTGAGGGAATTCTCCTTGTGCTATAGTGTGCTTTAAAAAAACATTTTTTCTAGGGACAGAAAACTATAGGTAGGGAGAGTGTCAGTGTGTTTTACTGTGCGAATCCTTGTTTCTAGGGACAGGAAAGGACAGTGAGGGAAATTCTCCTTGTGCTATAGTGTGCTTTAAAAAAACATTTTTTCTAGGGACAGAAAACTATAGGTAGGGAGAGTGTCAGTGTGTTTTACTGTGCGAATCCTTGTTTCTAGGGACAGGGAAGGACAGTGAGGGAATTCTCCTTGTGCTATAGTGTGCTTTAAAAAAACATTTTTTCTAGGGACAGAAAACTATAGGTAGGGAGAGTGTCAGTGTGTTTTACTGTGCGAATCCTTGTTTCTAGGGACAGGGAAGGACAGTGAGGGAATTCTCCTTGTGCTATAGTGTGCTTTAAAAAAACATTTTTTCTAGGGACAGAAAACTATAGGTAGGGAGAGTGTCAGTGTGTTTTACTGTGCGAATCCTTGTTTCTAGGGACAGGGAAGGACAGTGAGGGAATTCTCCTTGTGCTATAGTGTGCTTTAAAAAAACATTTTGTCATGGATATGCATTAATGTCTGTCTGCCATCTTACCTTCCTCCTCATGTGTTCATCTAGAGACCAGACCTCCTTCACCTGGCTTCCTTTATAATCTCCTCCCAGCCTGACTCCACCCCAGGCCCTATCACTGAACACTATATTAACCTGTGCACTGCAAGCCTGCTTTGCTGATCAACGTGTTTGTTAGGCATTGTGTGTTTGGGTTCCTGCCTGCCGTGTGCTACGTCTGTCTCTCTGTTACGTTATTGGCTTGTCCCCGACCATCCCTGTCTGCTCGTGACCCTTGACCTTCGGCTCGTTCTTCGTTATCCTTGTCTGCTTGTGGCCCCTGACCTTCGGCTTGTTATTCGGTTCTCTCTATCGTGTGCTGCTGCTTCCCCTTATCCTACGGGGCGTGAGCTAGGAAACTCCAGGGGCCGCGACCTGGTCCCAGCCTGCAGCGTAACATCCTCACCACTAGAGGCCCTGGAGAAGACCAGCTGGGTCTTAGACTCCGCGCCCTGGGGAATCTTGGCTCTCGCTTCCGTTGGGATCCCGGTTGTGCTCCTCTGGTCCCGCTTTCCACAACCACCCAGTTTCCTATCCACAGAAGCCAGCCATAGGGTTCACTACCTCGCGGTGCACTCCTGTCCCCCTACGGTGTGCATCTGTCACCTGGCCACAGGTGATCCTGACAGTTTGATCAGCCATGAACCCGGCTGACATCCCGCTTCCCGCGGATGATCCATTGCAGGGCATAGTTCGCAGACTTGAGACCCAGGAATCAAATCAGACCCAGGTGATGCGATTCCTCCAGGATCTGGCTTCTCGATTCGAGCAGCTTCAGGTCTCCTTGGGAACCCCGAATCCGCAACCCCAAGTACAACCAGCGGCTGTACCTATCGCACCAGTCGCAGCCTCACACTCACTAAGATTGCCAGCTCCGTTCCGTTTCTCTGGGGACTCCAAGGCCTGCAGGGGGTTTCTCAGCCAATGCACTATTCATTTTGAGCTTCAGCCTCAAAGCTTCCTATCTGACCGGGCTAAGGTAGCCTATATCATTTCCCTCCTCTCCGGTGAAGCTTTGGCCTGGGCTGCCCCCCTGTGGGAGAGGAACGATCCGGTGGTTTCCAGTCTGTCCGAATTCTTGAAGCTCTTTCGTAATATCTTCGAAGAGCCGGCTCGGGCTTCTTCAGCGGCTAGTGCTGTCTTACGTCTTCGCCAAGAATCTAGTTCAGTGGGGCAATATGCTCTTCAGTTCCGTATCCACACAGCTGAATTGAGCTGGAATAATGAGGCCCTGGTCGCTACCTTTTTACATGGCCTCTCTGACCGAGTGAAAGACGAATTAGCGGGAAGAGCCATTCCCGTCGGTCTGGACGATGTAATTTCATTATGCAACCAGATCGACATTCGTTTTCAAGAGAGGTCCTTAGAAAAAAGATGCCAGCACTCTCTGGGTCCTAGCCAGTCTGAGCTCCCCTCCCTTCATTCCGTGGAGCATCCTCTACCTGCTGAAGAACCTATGCAGCTGGGCCGGACCAGACTAACCCCCGAAGAACGTGCTAGGCGCAGAACTCTGGGCTTGTGCCTCTATTGTGGGGGCAAGGGTCATTTTCGTGACTCCTGCTCGCTTCGTCCGGGAAACGCTCGGGTCTAATACATTTGGAAGGTGGAGTATTGGACCCAGAAACATCACCTTCTCGCCTGCTCTTGCCGGTGTCCCTTCATGTAGGCACTTCTCCTCAGTCAACCCTTGCATACCTGGATTCCGGGGCTGCCGGCAATTTCATGGATTGGAGAACTGCTTCTTCTATGAAGCTTACCCTTTCACCTCTCACTACCCCATTGGTAGTCTCGGCAATTGATGGCACTGTTCTCCCAGGGGGCCCTATTCGCTTCCAGACGCTACCCATTAGGATGTCGGTAGGGATTCTCCACCAGGAGTGGATATCCTTTCTTATTCTACCCAAGGCCTCTACCCCAGTTGTATTGGGCCTCCCTTGGCTACAGCTCCACTCTCCACATGTGGACTGGGTCTCTGGGCAGATCCTGGCCTGGGGTTCCTCATGTTTCTCGTCGTGTCTTCTCAAGGTGACCCCCAAGGAGAGTCTTCCGGTTGCTGCCACTTCTGTTTCTTCTGATCTTCCCGCCGCATACAGCGATTACCGGGATGTGTTCTGTAAAAAATCAGCTGAGGTGCTTCCTCCCCACAGGTCTTTTGACTGTGCTATTGATCTTGTCCCCGGAGCAACTCTACCCAGGGGTCGTACCTACCCTCTGTCCATCCCAGAGACCCAGGCCATGTCGGAGTATGTAGCAGAGAATCTGGAGAGAGGGTTCATCCGGAAATCCTCATCGCCTGCAGGGGCAGGGTTCTTTTTTGTTGCCAAAAAGGATGGTACCTTAAGACCCTGCATCGATTATCGGGGTTTAAATGCGGTTACTATTAAAAATCGATACCCCTTACCCTTAATATCTGAGCTATTCGATAGGTTGAAGGGTGCCTCCATTTTCACCAAGTTGGATCTCAGAGGCGCGTACAATCTCATTCGAATACGGGAGGGTGACGAATGGAAGACTGCATTTAACACTAGAGACGGGCATTACGAATATCTGGTGATGCCTTTTGGTCTGTGTAATGCTCCAGCCGTGTTTCAAAACTTTGTCAATGAAATCTTCAGAGATCTGCTGTACCAGTTTGTTGTCATCTATCTGGATGACATTCTGATCTTTTCTGAAAATCTGCTCGTCCACAGAAACCATGTCCGCACTGTACTTCAACGTCTTAGAGAGAACAATCTCTATGCCAAGCTGGAGAAATGTTCCTTTGAATGTTCTGAGGTCCTGTTTTTGGGGTGCTTTGTCTCATGTTCGGGGCTTCGTATGGACCCTGGGAAGGTCTTGGCTATCACCAACTGGCCTCTTCCTGCTAGCCTCAAGGCCACACAGCGCTTTCTTGGCTTCACTAATTATTATAGGCAGTTCATAAGGAATTACTCTTCCATTGCCGCGCCTATTATCGCTTTGACCAAGAAGGGTGTGAATGCCAGAGACTGGCCTCCCGAAGCTGTCTCTGCATTTCACAACCTGAAACAGGCCTTTGTTTCTGGCCCCCTCTTGAGGAGACCAAATCCTGGGAATGCATTTTTTATTGAAGTGGACGCTTCCTCAATGGGGGTGGGAGCTGTGCTTCTTCAAATCTTTGAGAAGAGACGCCAACCATGTGCGTTCTTCTCCAAAAAATTTTCTCAGGCAGAGAGGAATTATGCCATCGGTGATCGGGAACTTCTCGCAATTAAATTGGCGTTAGAGGAGTGGCGTCATCTCTTGGAGGGTTCCCCTCACTCCATAACGATCTTTACCGATCACAAGAATTTACAGTATCTACAGAATGCTAAACGTCTGAATCCTAGACAGGCCAGGTGGAGTCTCTTCTTTGCCCGTTTTAATTTCACGATTACCTACAAACCTGGTTCCTGCAACGGTCGGGCTGATGCGCTCTCTAGGTCATTTGACACTTTGGACGAGGAGTCCGCCCCTGAACCTGAGCCGATCATTCCCACCTCATGCATTGTTGCCCACTCTACCACCCTGAAGTCTAAAATTCCGCCTGGTAAGACCTTTGTCCCCACTGAGCTAAGAGCTAAGATCCTTCGTTGGGGACATGATTCCAAGGTGGCAGGGCATTCTGGATTCCTCCGATCCTTCCTACTCATCAGTCGTCACTACTGGTGGCCTAATCTCCGCTCAGACGTCAAAGACTACGTTAAAGCTTGTCATGTCTGTGCTCAGTCCAAATCCTCCACACAAGCTCCTGCTGGTCTCCTCATGCCCTTGCCTATTCCTAAGGAACCCTGGGCCCATATTGCCATGGATTTTATCACCGATCTCCCACTGTCTGAGAATAATACAGTCATTTGGGTGGTAATCGATCGATTCTCCAAGATGGCTCATTTTGTTCCTCTTCCTGGTCTTCCTTCTGCCCCTGCCTTGGTTCCCATTTTCATTCGAGAAATTCTCCGCCTACATGGGGTCCCTTCTCATATTGTTTCCGACAGGGGAGTCCAATTCACGTCTCGTTTTTGGAGAGCCTTTTGCAAATCCCTCAATATTGTCTTGGATTTTTCTTCTTCTTACCATCCCCAATCCAATGGACAGACTGAGAGGGTTAATCAGGAGTTAGAGGTCTTTCTTCGCACCTTTGTGTCTTCTCACCATGACGATTGGTCCTCTCTACTCCCGTGGGCAGAATTCTCCCATAACAATCATGTGAATACCAGTTCGCAGAAGACACCCTTTTTCACAGTTTATGGAAAACACCCTCAACTTCCTCTTCCTATGATCTGTTCTCCAGACATTCCAGCTTTGGCTTCGGTTCAGGAGTCTCTCAATTCCGTTTGGGGTCACGTTCATGATTCCCTCCGGGCAGCTGCTGAAAAATTCAAAGGCTTTGCCGACCGCCGCAGGCGTAAACCGCCTTCTCTTCAGCCAGGGGACAAAGTCTGGCTCTCTACCAGGAACATCAAGCTCCGAGTTCCTTCTCTGAAGTTTGCTCCACGATTCATCGGTCCATACACGGTAACTGCTAAACTGAATCCGGTTTGTTTCAAACTCCAGATTCCTAAGAGCCTTAAAATCACTAACTCCTTTCATGTTGCTCTTCTAAAGCCTTTAGTCCTCAATAAATTCTCTCGTCCTCTTCCTACCGTGGCGCCTGTCTCTGAGGATAATCAGGAGTACGAGATCAGTCAAATTCTGGACTCCCGACTCTGTAAAGGCGTTCTTCAGTACCTCGTTCATTGGAAAGGGTTTGGTCCTGAGGAGAGGTCTTGGATCACTGCATCTGAGGTCTTTGCACCTCGTCTGTTAAAGGAGTTTCATCTGAAGTTTCCCTCTAAACCTGGGCCCAGGCGGGGAAGGGGAAGGCCTCGTAAGAGGGAGGGTACTGTCATGGATATGCATTAATGTCTGTCTGCCATCTTACCTTCCTCCTCATGTGTTCATCTAGAGACCAGACCTCCTTCACCTGGCTTCCTTTATAATCTCCTCCCAGCCTGACTCCACCCCAGGCCCTATCACTGAACACTATATTAACCTGTGCACTGCAAGCCTGCTTTGCTGATCAACGTGTTTGTTAGGCATTGTGTGTTTGGGTTCCTGCCTGCCGTGTGCTACGTCTGTCTCTCTGTTACGTTATTGGCTTGTCCCCGACCATCCCTGTCTGCTCGTGACCCTTGACCTTCGGCTCGTTCTTCGTTATCCTTGTCTGCTTGTGGCCCCTGACCTTCGGCTTGTTATTCGGTTCTCTCTATCGTGTGCTGCTGCTTCCCCTTATCCTACGGGGCGTGAGCTAGGAAACTCCAGGGGCCGCGACCTGGTCCCAGCCTGCAGCGTAACATCCTCACCACTAGAGGCCCTGGAGAAGACCAGCTGGGTCTTAGACTCCGCGCCCTGGGGAATCTTGGCTCTCGCTTCCGTTGGGATCCCGGTTGTGCTCCTCTGGTCCCGCTTTCCACAACCACCCAGTTTCCTATCCACAGAAGCCAGCCATAGGGTTCACTACCTCGCGGTGCACTCCTGTCCCCCTACGGTGTGCATCTGTCACCTGGCCACAGGTGATCCTGACACATTTTTTCTAGGGACAGAAAACTATAGGTAGGAAGAGTGTCAGTTTCTTTCACTGTGATAATCCTTGTTTCTAGGGACAAAGAAGGAAAGTGAGGGAAATTCTCCTTGTGCTATAGTGTGCTTTAAAAAAACATTTTTTCTAGGGACAGAAAACTATAGGTAGGGAGAGTGTCAGTGTGTTTTACTGTGCGAATCCTTGTTTCTAGGGACAGGGAAGGACAGTGAGGGAATTCTCCTTGTGCTATAGTGTGCTTTAAAAAAACATTTTTTCTAGGGACAGAAAACTATAGGTAGGAAGAGTGTCAGTTTCTTTCACTGTGATAATCCTTGTTTCTAGGGACAAAGAAGGAAAGTGAGGGAAATTCTCCTTGTGCTATAGTGTGCTTTAAAAAAACATTTTTTCTAGGGACAGAAAACTATAGGTAGGGAGAGTGTCAGTGTGTTTTACTGTGCGAATCCTTGTTTCTAGGGACAGGGAAGGACAGTGAGGGAATTCTCCTTGTGCTATAGTGTGCTTTAAAAAAACATTTTTTCTAGGGACAGAAAACTATAGGTAGGAAGAGTGTCAGTTTCTTTCACTGTGATAATCCTTGTTTCTAGGGACAAAGAAGGAAAGTGAGGGAAATTCTCCTTGTGCTATAGTGTGCTTTAAAAAAACATTTTTTCTAGGGACAGAAAACTATAGGTAGGGAGAGTGTCAGTGTGTTTTACTGTGCGAATCCTTGTTTCTAGGGACAGGGAAGGACAGTGAGGGAATTCTCCTTGTGCTATAGTGTGCTTTAAAAAAACATTTTTTCTAGGGACAGAAAACTATAGGTAGGGAGAGTGTCAGTGTGTTTTACTGTGCGAATCCTTGTTTCTAGGGACAGGGAAGGACAGTGAGGGAATTCTCCTTGTGCTATAGTGTGCTTTAAAAAAACATTTTTTCTAGGGACAGAAAACTATAGGTAGGGAGAGTGTCAGTGTGTTTTACTGTGCGAATCCTTGTTTCTAGGGACAGGGAAGGACAGTGAGGGAATTCTCCTTGTGCTATAGTGTGCTTTAAAAAAACATTTTTTCTAGGGACAGAAAACTATAGGTAGGAAGAGTGTCAGTTTCTTTCACTGTGATAATCCTTGTTTCTAGGGACAAAGAAGGAAAGTGAGGGAAATTCTCCTTGTGCTATAGTGTGCTTTAAAAAAACATTTTTTCTAGGGACAGAAAACTATAGGTAGGGAGAGTGTCAGTGTGTTTTACTGTGCGAATCCTTGTTTCTAGGGACAGGGAAGGACAGTGAGGGAATTCTCCTTGTGCTATAGTGTGCTTTAAAAAAACATTTTTTCTAGGGACAGAAAACTATAGGTAGGAAGAGTGTCAGTTTCTTTCACTGTGATAATCCTTGTTTCTAGGGACAGGGAAGGACAGTGAGGAAAATTCTCCTTGTGCTGTAGTGTGCTTTAAAAAAACATTTTTTCTAGGGACAGAAAACTATAGGTAGGGAGAGTGTCAGTGTGTTTTACTGTGCGAATCCTTGTTTCTAGGGACAGGGAAGGACAGTGAGGGAATTCTCCTTGTGCTATAGTGTGCTTTAAAAAAACATTTTTTCTAGGGACAGAAAACTATAGGTAGGGAGAGTGTCAGTGTGTTTTACTGTGTGAATCCTTGTTTCTAGGGACAGGGAAGGACAGTGAGGGAATTCTCCTTGTGCTATAAAAAAACATTTTTTCTAGGGACAGAAAACTATAGGAAGGAAGAGTGTCAGTTTCTTTCACTGTGATAATCCTTGTTTCTAGGGACAGGGAAGGAAAGTGAGGGAAATTCTCCTTGTGCTATAGTGTGCTTTAAAAAAACATTTTTTCTAGGGACAGAAAACTATAGGTAGGAAGAGTGTCAGTTTCTTTCACTGTGATAATCCTTGTTTCTAGGGACAGGGAAGGACAGTGAGGGAAATTCTCCTTGTGCTATAGTGTGCTAAAGCATTCCTCATCAACCATCTTTGAAATCCTTGTTTTTTGGACAGTCAGGGAAATTGTCATTGTGCTATTCTGTGCGAAAGCAATCATCCTCAACCATATTTAGAAATCCTTAAGTAAAGGGACAGAGAAGGACACCTGAAGGTAGCCCTTATTGCTTTTTTCCCATCTCCCTGCAGGCCATCTATTAGAATGTCTGGAAGGCAAACAAGGAGAGGCAGACAGTCAGGAGGCAATAAAAGAGGGCAAGCAGGCTCTGTGTCTGGGGGCAACAGTGCTGGTCGTGGACGCGGTGCATTGTCATCAGCACATGGCCATGGGACACGCTTGTCGTCCTTTTCGGCAGCTGGACATGTTGAGCCACATCATGCCGAAGACTTGGTAGAGTGGATGACCAAGCCCTCCTCCTCCTCCTCATCCTCTCTCACCCAGGCTCAGGGTACTGGAAAAGCAGCTGCCAAAGCGTCCTCTTCCCTGGTATCAATGTCAGACTCATCATCAGTCACTCCTTCCCTAGACCCACCATGTCCTCCTCCTGAGGAGTCCCCCGAACTGTTTGAGCACAGTGTTGGGTACATGCTCCAGGAGGATGCCCAGCGTTTCGAAGGGTCTGATGATGAAACCCAGCTACAGGAAGGCAGTAGCGTGAGAGCAGACAGAGGGGATGCTCAAGAAGGACACCAATCTGGCAGTCATGTTCCAGCAGCTGCAGCATACTGCCAGATTGGCTCCAGTGATGAGGAGGGAGGGGATGATGAGGTCACTGACTCCACGTGGGTGCCTAATAGGAGAGAGGAGGAGGAGGAGGATGAGGAGGAGGCACATCTGCAACGAGGCAGGATGCCCTTTGGTGGCCAGCGTAAGGGCAGTACACCGACGGAATCACACCGCAGAGCTCCGCCTGTGCAGGGCGCTGCCTCTGCCCGTCATTCAAAAAGTTCTTTGGTGTGGGCCTTTTTTGAGGCTAGTGCATCAGATCGCACAGCTGCTGTTTGCAACATATGTCTCAAGCGTATATCGCGTGGCCAAAACATCAGCCGCTTGGGTACCACATGCCTGACCAGACATATGTTGACCTGCCATGCAGCTCGTTGGCAAGCCTACCTCAAAGACCCACACCAAAGAACAAAGCGGACCTCTCCTTGCACCGCATCAGCTGGGATCTCCAACCCCACTATAACTTCAGTCCTCTCTGAAACATGCACTGAGAGGAATGAAGGTGTAGAATTAGGTGTGTCACAGCCAAGTACTTGCGGCCACTCTGCTAGCAGTACACCGACGTCCGATTCTAGCAGGCAAATTTCCCTGCCCCAGCTGCTGGACCGTCGAAAGAAGTTCACTCCCAGCCATCCACATGCCCAGCGGTTGAATGCTAGCTTGGCTAAATTGCTAGCGCTTCAACTGCTGCCTTTTCAGTTGGTAGACTCGGCCCCCTTCCGTGAGTTTGTGCAATGTGCGGTTCCTCAGTGGCAGGTTCCCAAACGCCACTTTTTCTCACGGAAGGCTATTCCGGCTCTCTACCGGCATGTGGAAGGCAATGTCTTGGCCTCGCTGGACAGGGCGGTCAGCGGTAAGGTGCATATTACCGCTGACTCATGGTCCAGCAGGCATGGACAGGGACGTTACCTTTCTTTCACGGCCCATTGGGTCACTCTTTTGGCAGCTGGGAAGGATGCAGGACAAGGTGCAGTAGTGTTGGAGGTTGTTCCACCGCCACGCCTCCAAAATGCTACTACTGGTTGTGACACACCTCTCTCCTCCACCCCCTCCTCTTCTTCTTCCTCCATGGCCTCTTCCTGTGGTTTGTCCTCGGAACCAGCGGTGCTCCGTAGGCGTTCAAGGGGCTACGCAAGTACGCAGGCAAAAAGATGCCATGCCGTGCTTGCGCTGGTGTGTTTGGGGGACAGAAGCCACACTGGGGCAGAGGTCCTGTCTGCTCTGCAGGGCCAGGCCGAGAGGTGGTTGACGCCACACCAGCTTAAGCCAGGAATGGTGGTTTGCGACAATGGCACCAACCTCCTCTCCGCCCTCCGACAGGGACAACTGACCCATGTGCCCTGTGTGGCTCACGTCCTTAACCTGGTGGTGCAGCGGTTCTTGGGCAGGTACCCGGGCTTACAGGATGTCCTGAGGCAGGCCAGGAAAGTCTGTGTGCATTTCCGCCAATCTTATAATGCCAGTGCTCGCCTGGCTGAGCTGCAAAAGGAGTTGAACCTGCCCAAGAACCGCCTTATATGTGACATGCCCACCAGGTGGAACTCAACGTTGGCCATGCTGCAGCGGCTGCACACGCAGCAGAGGGCCATCAATGAGTACCTGTGCGACTACGGCACCAGGACAGGGTCAGGGGAGCTTGGTTTTTTTTCTCCACGCCAGTGGGGCATGATCAGGGATGCATGCACTGTCCTGGCACCATTTGAGGAGGCCACAAGGATGGTGAGCAGTGACAGTGCATGCATCAGTGACACTGTACCTCTTGTCCACCTGTTGGAGCACACGCTGCGTGGAATAATGGACAGGGCACTTGAGGCAGAACAGAGGCAGGAAGAGGAGGACTTCCTTGCCTCTCAAGGCCCCCTTTACCCAGACAGTGTTCCTTCTGTCCCACCCATCGCACAGGAAGAGGAGGAGGAGGAGGAGGAGGAGGAGGAGGAGGAGGATTGTGTCAGCATGGAGGTGGAGGCTGGCACTCAGCATCATCAGCAGCAGTCTTTTAGGGATGATTTACAGTCCCAAGAAACCAGTGGACTTGTACATGGCTGGGAGGAGGTGGCTGCGGATCATGTCGTCCTTCGTGACCCAGAGGACTCCGGACTGAATGCCTCAGCTAACCTACGCTGCATGGCCTCCCTGATCCTGCAAAGTCTGCGGAAGGATCCTCGTATTCTTCGGATCAAGGAGAGGGACCATTACTGGCTGGCCACTCTCCTTGATCCACGGTACAAGGGTAAGGTTGCGGACCTTATCTTACCGTCGCAGAGGGAGCAGAGGATGAGACAACTCCGGGAGGCCTTGCAGAAAGGTCTGTGCAACGCATTCCCAGAGACTGGGAGGTTACAAACTCCTGGTCCTGGACAACGAGTTGCTGAGGCTTCGGCCAGTCAAAGAAGGAGCGGTGGGGAAGGTGGCCGTCTGACCGATGCGTTCAGACAATTCTTTAGTCCGCAGCCCCAAAGTATGATCGGTTCCAGCAACCATCGCCAGCGTCTGATAAACATGGTGCAGGAATATCTAGGGGCAAGGTCAGACTTGGACACCTTCCCCACCGAAAATCCTCTGGCTTACTGGGTCTTGAGGATGGATCACTGGCCAGAGCTTGCACAGTATGCAATTGAGCTACTGGCCTGTCCTGCATCCAGCGTTCTTTCGGAACGCACATTCAGTGCTGCTGGAGGATTTGTCACGGATCACAGGGTGCGCCTGTCCACCGACTCGGTTGATCGACTGACTTTCATCAAGATGAACCAGTCTTGGATCACCACCAGCTACCACACACCTGATGCTGATATAACAGACTAATTGATTTTAACATGTCACATCCCTTCAAGACTGATGCTGATGCTGAGTGCCTGTGCTGTTATGTTGACTGGCTATCCTCCTCCTCCGAGTCCTCAATGATACGATTGATGATGATAGCTTGGAAGATCATTTTTGTTTATGGGTGCCGCCACCAGTGGCTAAGGCCCAATTTTTCAGCCCCTGTTTTACAGGGGCGTGTAATTACAATTTTTTTAGCAATAATTTGCCATAGGGCTCATTGCTGTGCTCCAAGTACAGTATCTGTGAGGGGTTGGAGTGTTGTGGCACCAGTGCCTAAGGCCCAATTTTTCAGCCCCTGTTTAACAGGGGCGTGTCATTACAATTTTTGAAGCAATACTTTGCAACAGGGCTCATTGCTGTGCTCCAAGTACAGTATCTGTGAGGGGTTGTAGTGTTGTGCCACCAGTGCCTAAGGCCCAATTTTTCAGCCCCTGTTCAACAGGGGCATGCAATTACAATTCTTGATCTAATAATTCACAGCAGGGCCCATTGCTGCACCCACCAAGAGTAACTCTGAGGGCTTACAGTGTTGTGGCAACGCCACCACCACCACCACCACGAAAGGCCCAATTTTTCAGCCCCTGTTCAAAAGGGGCATGTAATTACAATTCTTGATCTAATAATTCACAGCAGGGCCCATTGCTGCACCCACCAAGAGTAACTGTCAGGGCTTACAGTGTTGTGGCACCAGCACCACCATCAAAGGCCCAATTTTTACTACCACTGTTCAACAATTATATGTAATTAAAATTCCTGATATAATAGTTGACAGCAGGGCGTTCCAGCACCAACCAAGAGTAACTGTGAGTGCTTACAGTGTTGTGCCAACACCAACAACTAAGGGGCCTATTTCTGCAGAGTATATACAGCAGGTCCCTACTTTCAAACATCCAACTTACAAACGACTCCTACTTGCAAACGCAAGAAGACAACAGGAAGTGAGAGGAAATCTACCACTAGGAAGGAAAATTCTCTCCTGTAAGAATAAATATGGGAGAAAGGTGTCTCCTCTGTACTGATGCTTTATCAGCAATCCTTGTTTCAAGAAAAACACCACATTTCAAAAACAGTTGTCATTGGGACGGAAAGTGAGGTGAAATGTTCTGAACAGGGGCACAGACAGCAAAACAAATGTTACAGGGGTGTTAACCCTTACCTATGTTTTCCAAAAAGTTTAAAAATAGATTTTTGGGCTGGAGCTACACTTCAACAATGTACCTGTTCAAAATTACAAACAGATTCTACATAAGAACAAACCTACAGTCCCTGTCTTGTATGCACCGCCTGTATACGGCTGTTCAGAGTATATAGGGCCTTTTTTATTTTATGTGCGGAGTTCCCCTTAATATCCATACAAGACCCAAAGGGGCTGGTAATGGGCTGGGGTAGGGGGGGGGGGGGGGGGGTCATGGGGTAGCTATGCCATTTTTCTTAAAGATTTTCATCCATATTACCGGGACCAGACATTACATTAAAGCCGCAAGCAGTTTTAAATGGCTTTTTTTTCCTTTAGAAGTGTCATTTTGTGCAGGGACAGTTCTAAACACGGGAAACACGTGGCACTTCACAGGCATACTTTAGACACCCCCCAGGTACGATATTTAAAGGAATATTTTACTTTTTTTTTTCACTTTATGCATCATTAAAATGACTGCTCCCGAAAAACGACCGTTTTTAAAACTTCTTTTTGCATTGATACATGTCCCCTGGTGCAGAACCCGGGTTCCCAAACCCTTTTTTAGGACAATAACATGCATAATAGTCGTTATAATTAGCACTTTAGAATTCGAACGTTCGCATCCATTGTATTTAATAGGGTTCTAATGTTCGTACGAACTTTCGGTCCGTTCGCGGGTTCTGGTGCGAACCGAACCCGGGGGTGTTCGGCTCATCACTAGCTATTTAAGACTGCTCCACACATTCCTCTGTTTGCCACTATTTTCATTGCCTCTTTGTTGCCAGAGCCTTGTTCCTGTCACCCCGATTCCATTCCATCGCGCTGCCATGCTCTGCCCTAGTACCTAGTCTGGTTTCCCCACTTTCTTTGCATCCCTATGTTCCCTGTTACCCTTGTCCTTATATTGTATATAGTCAGTTCTTGGGTTCATTAGTTATTTTGTCATTGGGGTTTGTTTTTATTATATATATAGAGGTAGTTGTGCGCTGCTACTCAATAACCAAAACAAACAAATGCTGCTGCTGTCACCTATGTGTTCCCACAAGGTAAAAGATATGAAATAAGTGAATGTGACAGCGCTGCATTAACACTAAAAACAAAATATGAACGGACTATCCCAAAGTAAAACTATAATAAAAGTGTTCAAATAATAAAGTCAATTAGTGACATGTAAGTGACGAATCTTCTGCCAACGTGCAAAGCGGACAGCGTTTTTTTTTTCCACTTGCTTCACTGCTCTTTCACAACAACAATGCTCCCACCACTGCGTGCAATGCTCACTCACCTCCTCGTAAGACCTTGCAGGGGGTCAAACATGCCTTGCACACAGTGCAACTCTCCTTTAACCACTTCCTATACGGGCCTATTCTAGCACTTCTCTCCTACATGTAAAAATCATATTTTTTTGCTAGAAAATTATTCAGAACCCCCAAACATTATATATGTTTTTTTTTAGCAGACACCCTAGGGAATAAAATGGCGGTCATTGCAACTTTTTATCTCCCATGGTATTTACGCAAAAAATTTCCAAACGCCTTAGGTTTCATGAATTAAAAAATAACAAAACCGCAAAGTTAGCCCAATTTTTTTGTATAATGTGAAAGATGATGTTACACCGAGTAAACAGATACCCAACATGTCACGCTTTAAAATTGTGCACACTCATGGAATGGCGCCAAACTTCGTTACTTAAAAATCTTCACAGGCGACGCTTTCATTTTTTTTTTTTACAGGTTACCAGTTTAGAGTTACAGGGGAGGTCTAGTGCTAGAATTGTTGCTTGTGCGCTAACGCACGCGGCGATACCTCACATGTGTAGTTTGAACGGCGTTTACATATGTGGGCGGTACTTACATGTGTGTTCGCTTCTGAGCGCGAGCTACCGGGGAAAGGGGCGTTGAAAAAAAAAAAGATTTTATTTTATATTTATTTTTACACTTTCTTTTACATTTTATATTTTTTTGATCACTTTTATTCCTATTACAAGGAATGTAAACATCCCTTGTATTAGGAATCTATCGTGACAGGTCCTCTTTATGGAGAGATGCGGGGTCAATAAGACCCCGCATCTCTCCTCCAGGCTGGAAAGCATGAGATTGAGAAAAAAAATTCACCGATCTCATGCTGACAGCCGCGATCATGGCTTTGTTTACATCCGCGGCCCGGACGTGACATCATAACGTTGCGCCAGATGGCACGGGAGAGCCCGGAGAAGCACCGGATGGCGGTGGGAGGGGGGGTGACGTCCCCTATAAGAATGATCAAGCGGTGGAACTGCCACTATTATCATTCTTATCGTGCACAGAATCGCCGGCAGAAAATAATGATATCTGATTGACGCCTGTAGCTGCACCCATCATTCAGATATCCCCCCTAAAAGTCAAGAACGTCATATGACGGCGTGCGGTAGGGAAGTGGTTAAGGAATGTTCCTCGCGTGTCCTCGACAATTCCTTTTTTCCTTTTAGACTCACGAGAGACACAAAACACTCTGCAGCAAGTGCAGTATCCTCCCAATGTGCTGATTCAAGCTTCACTCCACATTATTTGCCGGTAGTTCCACAGTAAGATAAAAGAAACAAAAGTGCGTCCAATAGTGCAGTATGGAGGGGATAAGGCAGAACCTCACCACCCCAGCTAGTATTAAACTCACATTTATTGAAAAAGGTAAAGAATTGGTACAAGTTCCATTAAACAGATCTCACTTGTTGCGAAGGGTTCCACTGCCAGGCTCCACCTCTTTGAGTGTCTACAAACTGTGGGATATTTTATATTTGATTGTTTTTACCAGCAATGGCGGCGACCAGCAACTTATAGCAGGGCTGCAATATTGCGGCGGACAGTCAGACACTGACACTTTTTTGGGGACCAGTGACTAATACAGTGTTCAGAAGAAATCAATATAGAATCGATTAAATTTTCGCTGGTCGCGATCACCGTCGACATCACCAAAAACATCATCAGAAGCCTCAGAGACAGCACATCACCAAATGACATTATTTCCACAAAACTCCTGAAAGAATGTACCGACATTGTGGCACCCACCATAACACATCTCATAAATCAATCGTTCAAAGAAGGCATTGTTCCGACTTCCCTCAAGCAAGGCATAGTCAATCCCCTCCTAAAGAAGCCCAACCTCGACCCAAAAGACCCAAACTACCGCAGACCGGTAACAAGCCTCAACACCATCTCCAAGATTATTGAGAAAGCAGTAGTACAACAGCTACAACTCCATTTGGACTCCCACAAACTCTTGGATCCACTACAATCAGGCTTCCGCCAGGCCATGGCACAGAAACAGCACTTCTTAAAATATGGGATGACGCTCTCGAAGCTGCAGATGACGGAGAATCATGTCTTCTGGTGCTGCTGGACCTCAGTGCAGCATTCGACACCGTAGACCACAAAACTCTACTCATCCGCCTTAAAGAAGTAGCAGGAGTCGCAGACCCTGACCTACCCTGGTTCGCATCCTTCCTAGAAAATCGCTCCCAGACAGTGAAGCTAGGAGTCTTCACCTCTGAAACTCAATTTCTTGCGGAGTCCCTCAAGGATCACCCCTGTCACCCGTGCTCTTTAACATCTACCTCCGCCCACTCCTCAAAATCATCAGCAAACAGGATTTGTGCTACCACTCATACGCGGACGACACCCAACTCTAAATTCGTATCACCGGAAAAAAAAGACTAATATCACGGATTGGAAAATTGCCTCACATTGATCGATGATTGGATGACGGAGAGTTCCCTCAAACTCAATGGATCCAAAACAGAACTTCTTCTTCTCCACGCAAACCGAAAGACAAAAACAAAGACGTCTTGGACACCGCCCACTATTCTTGGACAGACTATTACCCTGAGCACCAAAGTCAAAAGTCTCGGAGTCATCTTTGACTCAGAGATGTCGATGGATGCACAAATAGGATCAGTAGTCAGCGGATCGCACCATCTCCTCCGCCTGCTGCGGAGACTCGTCCCCCTTCATCCCGGAAGAGGACACAGCAGTAGTAGTTGGAACAATCATCAACTCCCGCCTCGACTACGCAAACTCCCTCTACATAGGACTACCTAAATATCAGATTTCGTGCCTACAAGTTGTCCAGAACACGGCAGCCAGACTGGTAACAGGAAAAAAACCTTGGCCATTACCCCTTCACTGAGGACCCTGCATTGGCTAACCGTAAAGGATCGGGTCACATTTAAGACCCTCTTCCTCACCCACAAGTGCACACAAGGAAACGCTCCTCAATATTTATGCGAGAAGATAAAACACTACACCCCCAAACGCATTCTCCGATCAACCAACCAAAACCTTCTCCACATCCCCAAGTCCCGATACAAATCAAAGGGAGAACGAAGATTCGCAGTTCAAGGACCACGGCTATGGAACGCTCTACACATAAACATCCGCATGGAAGAAGACCATCGGGCCTACAGGAAAAAGCTTAAGACCCACCTCTTCTGAAGGATCAAGACGTCACTGGATGCCAAGCGCCTTGAGGCGATTTAGTTTGCATTTGTAGCGCTATATAAGTTTTTCACTCACTCAGTGTTAAAAATATGCACTGTCACTGTACTAAGGACACTGGCTGGGAAGGGGTTAAACATTTGGGGCGATTAAGGGGTTTACTGTGTGCCTAGCCAATGTTTTAGTGTACTGTGGGAGGGGCTTTTACTAGGATAAGACATGGATCCTTGTGCCTGCTTTGCAGACACACAGGATCCATGCCTTTCCTCCTGTCAGAACGGCGATCTGCATTGTTTACATATGCAGACCGCCATTCTGGCTCTGTCTAACCAACAGCGATCTCGGCGAACATCGAATCCACGGTACCCGCAGGTCAGCTCCCACTGTGTATAATTACAGCAGGAGCCGGCCTCCGGCAGCACGCATGCGCGCCCCCTACCCGGAAGTGTCGGATCACGTACTAGATACATGATCCGGCGCAGCAGAGCCACCTTGTCGCTGTATATTCTGGCTCTCTGCCTAACGATCGGTGGGTGTCGGTGGACATCGAGTCCACGGTATCTACAGATCAGCTCCCACTGTGTATAATTACAGCAGGAGCGGGCCTCCGGCAGCACGCGTCCCCGCCCCCTACCCGGAAGTGTTCGACCACATACTAGATACATGATGCGGTGCAGCAGAGCCACCTTGTCGCCGTATATGCAAGTTAAACAGTCAGCAAGTGGTTAATTAATTTCCATTGGCCCCAAACTTTTATGAGGACAAGACATATCTGATTAATATAAGGAATCACCAACTTGCTTTGCTCATAGGACAAGTGATACCGGCTTAACGTGAAAAGGAGATGTAGGGAAATCGGATGATTCAGTCAAATTCTAGGAGGAGAACAAGTGACACCTGACTAATATGAGAGATGATGTAGCTGACTCGTAGAACAAGTGACACCTGACTAATATGAGAGATGATGTAGCTGACTCGTAGAACAAGTGACACCTGACTAATATGAGAGATGATGTAGCTGACTCGTAGAAAAAGTGACACCTGACTAATATGAGAGATGGTGTAGCTGACTCGTAGAACAAGTGACACCTGACTAATATGAGAGATGGTGTAGCTGACTCGTAGAACAAGTGACACCTGACTAATATGAGAGATGATGTAGCTGACTCGTAGAACAAGTGACACCTGACTAATATGAGAGATGATGTAGCTGACTCGTAGAACAAGTGACACCTGACTAATATGAGAGATGATGTAGCTGACTCGTAGAACAAGTGACACCTGACTAATATGAGAGATGATGTAGCTGACTCGTAGAACAAGTGACACCTGACTAATATGAGAGATGATGTAGCTGACTCGTAGAACAAGTGACACCTGACTAATATGAGAGAAGATGTAGCTGACTCGTAGAACAAGTGACACCTGACTAATATGAGAGATGGTGTAGCTGACTCGTAGAACAAGTGACACCTGACTAATATGAGAGATGATGTAGCTGACTCGTAGAACAAGTGACACCTGACTAATATGAGAGATGATGTAGCTGACTCGTAGAACAAGTGACACCTGACTAATATGAGAGATGATGTAGCTGACTCGTAGAACAAGTGACACCTGACTAATATGAGAGATGGTGTAGCTGACTCGTAGAACAAGTGACACCTGACTAATATGAGAGATGGTGTAGCTGACTCGTAGAACAAGTGACACCTGACTAATATGAGAGATGGTGTAGCTGACTCGTAGAACAAGTGACACCTGACTAATATGAGAGATGATGTAGCTGACTCGTAGAACAAGTGACACCTGACTAATATGAGAGATGATGTAGCTGACTCGTAGAACAAGTGACACCTGACTAATATGAGAGATGGTGTAGCTGACTCGTAGAACAAGTGACACCTGACTAATATGAGAGATGATGTAGCTGACTCGTAGAACAAGTGACACCTGACTAATATGAGAGATGGTGTAGCTGACTCGTAGAACAAGTGACACCTGACTAATATGAGAGATGATGTAGCTGACTCGTAGAACAAGTGACACCTGACTAATATGAGAGATGAGGTAGCTGACTCGTAGAACAAGTGACACCTGACTAATATGAGAGATGATGTAGCTGACTCGTAGAACAAGTGACACCTGACTAATATGAGAGATGATGTAGCTGACTCGTAGAACAAGTGACACCTGACTAATATGAGAGATGATGTAGCTGACTCGTAGAACAAGTGACACCTGACTAATATGAGAGATGATGTAGCTGACTCGTAGAACAAGTGACACCTGACTAATATGAGAGATGATGTAGCTGACTCGTAGAACAAGTGACACCTGACTAATATGAGAGATGATGTAGCTGACTCGTAGAACAAGTGACACCTGACTAATATGAGAGATGATGTAGCTGACTCGTAGAACAAGTGACACCTGACTAATATGAGAGATGATGTAGCTGACTCGTAGAACAAGTGACACCTGACTAATATGAGAGATGGTGTAGCTGACTCGTAGAACAAGTGACACCTGACTAATATGAGAGATGATGTAGCTGACTCGTAGAACAAGTGACACCTGACTAATATGAGAGATGGTGTAGCTGACTCGTAGAACAAGTGACACCTGACTAATATGAGAGATGGTGTAGCTGACTCGTAGAACAAGTGACACCTGACTAATATGAGAGATGATGTAGCTGACTCGTAGAACAAGTGACACCTGACTAATATGAGAGATGATGTAGCTGACTCGTAGAACAAGTGACACCTGACTAATATGAGAGATGATGTAGCTGACTCGTAGAACAAGTGACACCTGACTAATATGAGAGATGATGTAGCTGACTCGTAGAACAAGTGACACCTGACTAATATGAGAGATGATGTAGCTGACTCGTAGAACAAGTGACACCTGACTAATATGAGAGATGATGTAGCTGACTCGTAGAACAAGTGACACCTGACTAATATGAGAGATGATGTAGCTGACTCGTAGAACAAGTGACACCTGACTAATATGAGAGAAGATGTAGCTGACTCGTAGAACAAGTGACACCTGACTAATATGAGAGATGATGTAGCTGACTCGTAGAACAAGTGACACCTGACTAATATGAGAGATGATGTAGCTGACTCGTAGAACAAGTGACACCTGACTAATATGAGAGAAGATGTAGCTGACTCGTAGAACAAGTGACACCTGACTAATATGAGAGATGGTGTAGCTGACTCGTAGAACAAGTGACACCTGACTAATATGAGAGATGATGTAGCTGACTCGTAGAACAAGTGACACCTGACTAATATGAGAGATGATGTAGCTGACTCGTAGAACAAGTGACACCTGACTAATATGAGAGATGATGTAGCTGACTCGTAGAACAAGTGACACCTGACTAATATGAGAGATGATGTAGCTGACTCGTAGAACAAGTGACACCTGACTAATATGAGAGATGATGTAGCTGACTCGTAGAACAAGTGACACCTGACTAATATGAGAGATGATGTAGCTGACTCGTAGAACAAGTGACACCTGACTAATATGAGAGATGATGTAGCTGACTCGTAGAACAAGTGACACCTGACTAATATGAGAGATGATGTAGCTGACTCGTAGAACAAGTGACACCTGACTAATATGAGAGATGATGTAGCTGACTCGTAGAACAAGTGACACCTGACTAATATGAGAGATGATGTAGCTGACTCGTAGAACAAGTGACACCTGACTAATATGAGAGATGGTGTAGCTGACTCGTAGAACAAGTGACACCTGACTAATATGAGAGATGATGTAGCTGACTCGTAGAACAAGTGACACCTGACTAATATGAGAGATGATGTAGCTGACTCGTAGAACAAGTGACACCTGACTAATATGAGAGATGGTGTAGCTGACTCGTAGAACAAGTGACACCTGACTAATATGAGAGATGATGTAGCTGACTCGTAGAACAAGTGACACCTGACTAATATGAGAGATGATGTAGCTGACTCGTAGAACAAGTGACACCTGACTAATATGAGAGATGATGTAGCTGACTCGTAGAACAAGTGACACCTGACTAATATGAGAGATGATGTAGCTGACTCGTAGAACAAGTGACACCTGACTAATATGAGAGATGATGTAGCTGACTCGTAGAACAAGTGACACCTGACTAATATGAGAGATGATGTAGCTGACTCGTAGAACAAGTGACACCTGACTAATATGAGAGATGATGTAGCTGACTCGTAGAACAAGTGACACCTGACTAATATGAGAGAAGATGTAGCTGACTCGTAGAACAAGTGACACCTGACTAATATGAGAGATGATGTAGCTGACTCGTAGAACAAGTGACACCTGACTAATATGAGAGATGATGTAGCTGACTCGTAGAACAAGTGACACCTGACTAATATGAGAGAAGATGTAGCTGACTCGTAGAACAAGTGACACCTGACTAATATGAGAGATGGTGTAGCTGACTCGTAGAACAAGTGACACCTGACTAATATGAGAGATGATGTAGCTGACTCGTAGAACAAGTGACACCTGACTAATATGAGAGATGATGTAGCTGACTCGTAGAACAAGTGACACCTGACTAATATGAGAGATGATGTAGCTGACTCGTAGAACAAGTGACACCTGACTAATATGAGAGATGATGTAGCTGACTCGTAGAACAAGTGACACCTGACTAATATGAGAGATGATGTAGCTGTCTCATAGAACAAGTGACACCTGACTAGGTAAGGAGATCTGAAAAGGACAAAGAAGGTATGTCCTAAGGCTGTAAAAGCATGCAAATCAGACAGTCAGAATTCAAAATGTATAGATATGCTCCTCCTGCTTTTCCTTAGCATGTCATGGAGGAGGTCTTCCAAAAATATAAAATCAGGATGGACACCCAGAGAATATGTGTGACATTTATGCTTCTAGGTACACCTGGCTGTAGGACCATTTTAGAGGAGGTCCCACCTTTTGGTTGCCACCAGCAGGTCACTCTAGGCCCTTGAGGACATGATAGAAATAGACGGGTGGGTGGGGCAAAGGCAGGAAAGTTTGGCCCGCAGAGTGAACGGAGAATAGTTCCCTGTTAAAATGGGCTAGAAATGGGACTGGGCAATGCTCAATGTGGGAGAAGATGTCCTCTGTATGGAGGAGAGCATTATTAGGGGAAGTCAGGCTGGAAGTTTCCTCTACAGGAGAGGCTAATCGAGTACCAGAGTTACCCTTATTGGATGAACCTTGTTGTGTGCTACTGTGCTAGAAAGGTTTCTGTTTGATACTGAAATAACTGTCGCATTTATACTTTTTTTGGAGTAAAACTAAAAGTTTTTTTAACCAACCCCAAATGCACATCTTTCTATTTTTGGGCTGGGGGAATTAAAGGAGAGAGGTGCACAGCATCGGAGTAGGCTCTGTCTGTGCAGCAAGAGATGGTGTGCCCGGTGTAGGGTGACCACATGTCCCGGATTGCCCGGGACAGTCCCGCATTTTGCAGGTCTGTCCCGGGCACATTCATTCCAGGACAATACAGTGTCCCGGAATAAAACTGACACAGCCACCCCCCGGGCCAATCTGATGCCCCCAAAAAAGGCCACCACATCACCTCTTTACTCACTGACAGTACTTGTCCTGGCCGGGAATGCCTGGAGGAGCACAATTCCCGCCCCCTGCTTGTGATTGAAGAAATCATAAATCCCGCCTCCTGTGTCCAATCACTGTGCTGTGATTCGTTACAGCACAAGCTGATTTTTGGGAAGGGAGGCTGTCCCTGAATGGTAGTTTGGAAATGTGGTCACCCTAGCCCGGTGTCCACCACAAAGTCTTATAGACTAGGTAGGCAGGTGCAGTCTGTACTCCCCTCTGTAGATGGCGCAAGGTTTGAGCGGCAATACAGAAGTGGAAGGAAGTAATGAGGGACCTAGTTCTTCTTTGGCTTCCTACGGTCATCGGGAAAGCAGCTATCCGACTGGACACTGGTGCCCTGTGTGACCTCTGCAGCCATCTTGGGTGAGGGCAGTGCTTATTTAAGACACTGGCTACCTGATTTGGTGCTCTTTCTGCTAGTGATTACTGTAGGGACAGGTTACCCACTTGTCAGGGACAGTATATAGCGTTAGGGAGAGGTTCCAGAGGAGTAGGGACACTCCACTTTTGGAAGCCTCCCATTTGGGCTTGGACCAGCCAGGCCACATTCCCGCTCTTCATGGCATAATTTCAAGCTATGGTACTGCTGCCACAGGTAGCGTAAGTGGCTCCGGACAGTTGTGCTCACCCGCCGGACATAGTTGTACCTTGTTGGGACTTTCTGCAATACTCAGTTTACGTTACTCTGCTGCCATCACACTCACACCAAGCTGCGCCCTGCTCACACTTGGGCTCTGCTTGGTTTATTTGGGGCCTAAGGTCCCTGTGTCATGTATTTTAGGGGAAATGGAAGAAGCCAGTTTTTGAATTGTGAAGGCTTATCCTGGGGAAAGAGCTCCCCTTCAGTGAGTGTGCTTGTGTTGATAGAGTATTTCATGAGTTGCAAGTTTGGGTCTCTGACCATTTGTGACTGGGAAGAGCCCTGAAGTCAATGGAATTGTCACTGCCAGCCCTAACAAAATGGGAAGAGGAAGCAAGCATTTCATATCACTGCATAAACTAGTGACACTGTGATAGCAGGCACTGCAAACTGCAGTTATGAAATTGTACTAGCACTCCCTACTCACATCCAAACCTGGGACATGTGCAGGATGTAAATGTCAAGTTTGCTATATATCCCCAAGTTGACGAGATGCCTCCATTCCATTATAGGATACCAATGGGTGGAGGGTGCCTGGAGCAAAGGTAATACAGTAAGTATCTAAGATGGTGTTTGAAAGTGAATTGAAACACAAAAAATGGTTTGCATTTACCTTAGATCTTGTGTAGACAAAAAAAAAAAACAACCTTTAGCCCACGTTCACACTGGGGCTGCAGGAGTGAAGCCTGCGAGTTCAGCTGAACTCGCACGATTTCACTCCAGCTGGCAGTCCCAATTTCAGCCACGATTTCAAAGACATCTGAAACAGATGTCAATGTAAATCGCGGCTGAAATCGCAAAAAGTAGTACAGAAACTACTTTTTGTAATCGGTGCAGCGCCGCAGATGTGGACGGTGCCATTGGCCACAATTTGTGGCAAATTTCGCAGATTTGACATGTCAAACCGCACCAGTGTGAACCAGGGCTTAAGGTGCATTTATCTTGCTTTTGAGATCCGTTTGAGACACTTCTGAGTGTTGTGCAGAGTATTGAAATTATGCGCTGGAAGATTCCTGGATGCAGAGAATACTTTACTTTCATGGAGGAATATCAGAACATGTCTCACAGCATGGAACAGAAACAAGGAGCATACAACTACACACACTTAGGAACAAAGCTACTTCCTCTGGTTACATTACCATAGAATACACACTATAATACTGCAGTGCCACCTACTGGTATAGATAGGTATAATGCATATTTTTGATATATTTTTCACAGTACTTTACATTACATGCTGTTGTCCTTCCAACACCCCTTTTCAACAGCATGTGCTTTGTTAAACTATATTCAGCTTTTTCTGGAAATAACTATGACATTCCTTCAACAAAGGCTTGGTGAGTGCATCAGCAGTCATCTCCTCTGACAGGCAGTATTGAATGTCAATAACATTTTGCTCTTGATTGTCCCTCAGTAGGTGATACTTGACGTCAATGTGTTTAGTCTTAGGATTGACCCCTTCTGATTGCGTGAGCTTTATACATCCCTGGTTGTCTTCAAAAATGGGAATTGGTTTTGACATGTCTTTCCCAATGTCCACAAAATGTTGACAAATCCATATCACTTCTTGACATGCGTATGATGCTGCAATGTACTCATTGCGACAGTTACTTGCTTTTGACTAGACCAACTTATGGTTCTTTCCCATACTGGAAGATGAATCCATTTGAGGTTTGTGCAGTCCCTGGGCCAATCAGCATCCACATACCCAAACATACCCAAACAGTTTGGGCTGGATGTTGCTGGTAACCGTAACATCATCTGAATTGTTCCTTTGAGGTACTGCATCACTCTTTTTATTGCGTTCCATTCATGCTGACAGGGGGCTAAAACTTTCCTGCATAGTATGCCCAGTATGCCTGGTCTTGTCACAGTGGCAACATATAGCAGCTGGGCTTCTGTGTCCCAGCCGCCTGTGCCATAAGTGAATACATTTGTGTAGGTCATTAGAGACTATATTGGCATGCTGGTCTGTGGTGATGAGCCTGTATAGGTGATCATCCAGTTCTCCTTTTTTGCGAATCGCTTATTATTGTGAATTGTGCATTGATCACCTTGGAACTTAAAGTGGAGTTCCACCCTGAAAAATCATGTTATACTAACCAGAAATAGCGGTCCCTAATCTGCCTCTTCATCGTCCGCGGCTGGTCTTCTTCCGCCGTCCTACTCGCGGTGTCTTCTGGTGAATGGGGCGCGCTGCCTTCTGGGAACTGTGTGTATTCCAGAGAGCAGCCAGCCCATTCACAAAGCACTGCGCGGCTTGCGCATGCGCAGTAGGAAACGGGCAGTGAAGCCGCACGGCTTCACTGCCTGTTTCCCTTACTGAGGATGGCGGCGACTGGAGCTGCCAGGATTGAGGGATCGGCCTGGGGGGGGGGGGGGGGCTGACATCGTGGGCAAGTAGGACAGGTAAGTGTACTTATTAAAAGTCAGCAGCTACAGTAGCTGCTGACTTTAAAAAAAATAAAAATTGTGGGTGGAATCCCCCTTTAACTGTGAGACTGTTGTTTGCAAAACTTTTCACTGGTAGATGGCTGCATTCTAGTTCTGGAACATACAGCACTTTCTTTACAAGGATACTCTGTTTGCCTTGTGGTCTAATGCAGTTCAGGAAGCCCTGGCCTTTACCTTCTGAAGTGCTTTTCCCGTTTGCTGGGAAAACTGTCTTCTGCACTGTAATCAATGTTTGTTAAAGAAGGTCTCATCGCTAGTCATGTGGGTTGTCGCACCTGAGTCTGTGCACTAGCCACGTATCTTGCCGCTCTGGGTCACTTTAAAGGTGCCACTCCATGATGTGTCTTCAGTTTCCTTTGTGATTTCTTTGACTCTTTCTTTTGTAGATGGCTCTAGTTTTTGCTGCTCGGCTTTCCAGATAGAAAAGGCCTTTTTTTAAGTGACCAGTCCTTTTACAGCAAAAACAGGCTCTGCTTTCTTTGTTGTGCTTTTGTGCCTTTGTACATCTTAAGAGCTTTGTCATCGCGTTGCGTATTTTCTTTCCTTCTGTCATATTCATCATTTAATTTTCCTTTGACATATTCCAGTGTCAGCTTCTGCTCGGGTCTGGTTTCTAAAGTGTTATTAAGAGCAGTATATGTCTCTAGAAGGCTGCAGAGGAGCAGGGCAACAATATGGGTTATCTTTGATGTCCTCTCCGAATTTTTTTTAGGTATACAGTATATACTTTCTTTTAAAAATAGGTCAGGGGTGTTGGCAGGTGGTGGGCTGCCTCGCGTGTGGCCTAAGTGAGCAGCCAAGCCCCAATGTGACACTGACCTTCTGGGCAATACAGGACCTTGCCCAAAAACTCTTCCTGATGTGTGGGTGGTGGACAGAGGCCAAACCCCGATCCACCCTCCTGGCTGTGTGGTTCACCCCCCAATTCCCAGGGGTTTCAGACACTGGCCACCTTTTCCAGGCCTGACAGCAAATCGACACCAGTAGAACTCACTCTCACACTCTTCAGAGCAGCATTCTTACCGAATAAAGGCACCACAAGGCTGGATGTGGTTAATGTTCTTTACCAAAAGCCTCAATCGAAACATGGCTTCAATGGATCAACACAGTTCCATTAACTAACAGACTCTTGGTCCCAGGTCCTACTGGTGGCTGCTCGCTTCCCTGCAATAAGACACTCACTGTCTCTGGGCCTAATGTTCTACATGGGCAAAGGATGGGAGGGACAGAGGGGTAAACCAGTTTGCAAAGTCCTCTTCTGGGCCTGCACTGAGCTTTTGCAACTGTCTCTCTTTCTCTCTTGGAACTAGGATGGAGAACCCTAGGCTACCCTGCCCTCTCTCACGAGGGGGGAGAGCAGGAGCACAGCAGATGCATTAAAAGCTCTCCTGGCAGTGTTATAGTTTATTTACAGCATTGTATCTGTCACTTTTACTTAAAAGCTTGGTCTGCGTGAAAATGTGGAGAAAAGTACAAATGAAGATGTGAAATAATGATTACATGTATTGAAAACTAATAATAATCGTTTTTTCTACATATAGTTATCACAATACACTATTTTTCATAATAGTGGTCCATTAACATGGAAATTAGTACTCATGAGGGTTTTGCAAGGCATTTCTGTACATTTTTGTGAGCATATGTATTTCTTCTGTAGTATTTTGTATAAAATAGGAAGTCATCAGATCATCAAGTGATCATGTATTTCCTGGAAGGAACTAGGGTTATTGTTAACACTCGCCAGCACTTGTACCAAGCATTTCTGTACATTTTGTAAGCATTACCTTAGAGAGTAATAGGTGATGAAACCTCTCAGAAAAAGTCATACACCCTTAAAATATCTCTGCCATTAAAAACATATGGGGCTGCCATTGCTGAATAAGTTCTGTTAAGTTCAATAGGTTGGCTATTATACTGACCCTAGAGGCAAATTTTTATGAAACTGAAAGAAATGTACCTCACATTTTTGTCAACTGACGAAAACTATGACGAAAAATCAATTCCATTTTCGCCAACGAACGAAAATGAAATGAAAACGTGAGAGAGAGACGTTTACCCACATGAACTTCCGGTTTCCTCCCAGCAAGCAAGGTTGCGAGTAGCGACCGTAGCGTGCTTAGCACTGTGCAGCCAGCATTACAGGCCTCCTCAGATGACTGTCCAGAGCACTGTGCTGTACATAGTTTTGCCACCTGTCCAGGATTCACCCAGACAGTTCGGGTTTTGAATCATGTGTACGGGTTTCAGTCCACCTGAAACCCGGACACAATATTCAGACAGAAATGTGGCTCAAAACAGGGCCTGATAGGAGGGTGAAGGGGCACTATGCACACCATATTACTATTCGCACAAAGGTGTCCCAGGTCTGTTTACAATCCTATAGTGGCCTCCTCATACCACCGTCCAGAGCACTGTGCATTACAGACCTTCTTTAGATCACCGTCCAGAGCACTGTGCGTTACAGACCTCCTCAGACTACCGTCCAGAGCACTGTGTAGCATTACAGACCTCCTCAGACTACCGTCCAGAGCACTTTGCAGAATTACAGGCCTCCTCATACCACCGTCCAGAGCACTGTGCATTACAGACCTCCTTAGACCACCGTCCAGAGCACTGTGCATTACAGACCTCCTCAGACCACCGTAAAGATTTCTGTGAATTACACTGTAAGGTGACCAGATTTTTCAAAATAAATCCGGGGACATATTTTTTTTTTACTAGTAATGGCGGCAATCGGCGACTCTCTGCCCGTTGCCCCTGCCTGCCTCACAGCTTGTCAAGTCTTACTCTCCAGGCCCCAGCTACTACTGGGTGGGGAGTGGAGGAAGATCACTCCACCAGGGACGGCAAGGAGATAAGCAGGCAGGCGGCTGGCCGGGACTTGAGCCAAGGTAGAAGAACAAGCGAGCAAAGCTAAATGGGCATGCACCCGAAACTGAAGAAATATTCCCTCAGCTCTGACCAGTACATGATCATCAGAAAGAGCCACAGATAATGGAAAAAATGCACCCCCTAAGCTAGTAGGAGTGGCGGAGCGGGGGTGTGTAAGTCAGATTTTTTTTTTTTTTTATTCTGCACTGTCTTTGAAATTGCCCCAGCCCCTGTTCAAATCCAATCCGGGTGAGAAAACCGGGGACAGACTTGGTCCGGGGACAGTGTCCTCAATCCGGGGACTGTCCCCAGAAACCGGGAATGTCTGGTCACCCTAAATTACAGGCCTCCTCAGACCACCGACCAGAGCACTGTGCAGCATTACAGGCCTTTTCAGACTGTCCAGAGCACTGTGCATTACAGACCTCCTCAGACCATCCAGAGCGGCTTAATCTGTATATGTGAGTTTGTTCAAACCTTAATACCATAAATAATAACATGATATTAGATTTTTGTTACTCCAGGAGTGTATAATGTGCTTGGAAATTCTAGACAAATGCTTAAATAATGCATTACAATTTAACCAAACCCATTAGATTTTAGTCAACCAAAAAATGCTGCAGATTTTAGTAGACTAAATAAGACTAAAACTAAGAAAATTGCAGGTGACTAAAATGGTGTTCACCATTTTGGAAGCTGGTGTTCACCATTTTGGAAGCTGGAGTCATACCCTGCCGAATTAACCCTTTAGGGACCTGGATGTGAACAAGCCAATATGCATCACTGGATGCACCCTTGTTGCTGGTCCTTAAACACATATACAGGGGGTCCCTGAGTTACTAACATCCGAGTTGCGAACGACTCCTACTTACGAACGGGGTCCTGCACTCCATCCTTAGCCATCCGTAGCCATCCGTGCACATAAACACTTAAAAACAACCTAATTACATGCCTACCTGTTCTTCTCTATACCCTGCTGTGTCCTGTGCCTGTATTGCGGCCGCGGCCTGGTCCGGCCTAGTGAAGCCTGCAGATCCCCGGTCTTTTCTGCGTTACTTCCCCGCTGGAGGTGCACCGCGATCGGCCTGGCCTGGACTCAGATGTGCGGACACTGCTGCTCTCACCTGCCTCACCAGCCACATCCATCTCCCTGCTGTGACCTGGTGAGCTGCCCAGCGGAGACTGCTTGTGTGGGCTGGTTGAGGTGTCCTAGAGCCCAGCATCTTTACATCCTTCTACCTGTCTTGCAGCGCTCTGGGCCTTCCCTGCCTGGTACTCCCAGCCAACCACCCTCACTGGACTGCAGCTGTTCTCCATGCCCAACATACAGTACAGCAGTAGTGCATTTAGGTTTTGTGCTGCCCTAGGCCTGACTAAACTTGTGCACCCCCTAATTTAAATATGACCCACCCCTTCCTGTCAAGGCCACACCCCTTTCTGTTTAAGACCAAACCTTGAAATTTTCGAGTTGGGACACTAGTTCTTAGGGCCTGGGGGGGCATTGGATTCCCTTAATTTGCATAGATTTCCTCTCACTTCCAGTTTGGCTATGGGGCAGGAAGTGAAGGGAAATCTCTGCAATGGGACAGGGTTGGTAAAAAATAAACTGACAGGGGCTCCAACCCTCCCTTACTCTATCCAAAATGAAAAAAAAGTATTGCCTATAGTTCTACTTTAAGCACAAATTTCTGATAATTTTATGGAGAAGACCAAGAAGATATAACCATGCCAATGGTGCAGCAGAAAACAGCACAGTGAGGTTCGTGGTCCAGACTGATAGGACAGTCAAAATTAGGATCAGCTTGCGTTACACTAACAGTGTAGCGCAAGCTGGCGGGGACTCTTTCCGCGCTGCCCCCCCGCAAAGTGCTGCCCTAGGCCTGGGCCTTGTTGGCCTAGGCCAGGATACAGCATTGCAGTACAGGACTGCATCAGAAGCGCCCTGAAAGCTGGTGAGATTACATACTCTACTGTTCTGTGCCCACTACTACAGTATATGCCCTGTACAGTACTGTACTTGTACCACACACGATTAAATGAGAGCTCCACATAGGCAGATGATATGAGCTCATGCTGGAACACGGGGATAGATTGTACAGTACATTCTATCCCTGTCTCCCAGCATGAGCTCATGTCATCTGCCTATGTGGAGCACTTAAAAAAGGTACTGTCCCGACAAACAAATTCGACTTAAGAACAAACCTACAGTCCCTATCTTGTTCGTAACCCGGGGATCCCCTGTAAATGTGAGTGCGGTGTAATTGTAAGATTTATATGGTTTAATAAAGTCGGCTGCTTTGCGCAATCAACCTTTTTTCCTGATACTGAGTTTTAAGTGCCGGTGTATTCTATTGCATTAGATGGAACCGCATCCTGGTACATGTGAATGGTCAAGTTGGTGACAATATACGCATACCTCCCAACTGTCTCTGATTTCGAGGGACTGTCCCTGATTTGTAGCAATGTCCCTCATTCCTTCTCATTTGTCCCTCATTTTGGTGTGATTTATGTAGTTGTATATGAAATGCACTATTTATCTTTCAAAAAGTGTTTCCCTGTGCGAAACCTTTCATCCAAATTCTAAATTGTTACAATTGTAAATTTCAAAAGCCAATATAAAGGAATAGTAGTAGTAAAATTCTCCTTTTGAGGGGGCATGGCAGGGGGTGTCCTATGCCTACATACATTTGCTAATAGGTGTCCCTCGGCCCCATCTTTAAAAGTTGGGAGGTATGCAATAGGTCCAACCAAAAAAAAGCGCAGTGAGACCTATCTATTAATAGACGGTCCATCCATTGTGGTGCGTGTAAATCTATGTGGGGTCACCTGGAGCACCTGGAAGTGGTCACGTGTTTATCTGTCACTAATGGCACAAGCACCTGTTCACTTACCTTTTTGTTTTTTAAGCAACTATTAATTGAATAGGACTTACTGATACATTGGACTTTCGTTGTATTTTCTAGTGCTGTTTTTTTTTTTTTTTTTGCACTTTTACATGTGGTAAACTGTTGTTTAGTCATCTTGATTCACATTTTTGGCAGCGCAGTCTATATACACATTTATTGGGTTCACAAATGTGGAAGTTAGACACATTTTGTATAATATTTATTTTTCCATTTTCAAATTACATTACCAGTTAGACAAACTACATAGCCAAAACAACAAGAGGGGGGATTGGTTGGAAGGGGGTAGGACAAAAGGCAAAGGGGAGGGAGGGGAAAGAACGAGGAACACCAAGGGGCTAGTGTAGCACAGTCCGAACACGGACAACCATAGTGACAGGTAAAAACATCTTTTAGGCGATGCACAAACAAAAGGGCACCCTGCCTGCCCCGGATAGTCGATCCCTGTGGGGCAGGCCTCCCCTCCACACTGATGGGGGGGAGGGGTGACCACCTGCTCTAGCACCATAGTAGTTGCAAATACGGCTTCCCTTCTGAAAAGCATCTCAAACAAATACGAGGTACCTGGCACAGTCAGAAACCTGAAGACCGCCCAGGTATCTCAGAAAAGGGCACCCAGGTGTTCCACGGGTGCAACACATCGATAAACAGACCACAAACAATTTCTCCCCAAACAAAAGAGGAAAAGGGAAAAGAGAAAAGAAAATGGAAAGTTAGGTGGGAAACAAAGAAGTGTGGAGATCAGGAAGGCATGCGGACCAGCTCTCACCGGGTCTGCTGAGGAGATGAGTCCACTTTCAAGTGGAGCCCGTAGTAGTTGACTGGCGGTGCGCCTGGACGAGTCTCCCTAAGGAGGGATCAGCTAGGGTAAGTAATGCACTGTCCAAACTTGAAGAAATCGTGGCTATGTCATGCACGTGGGCTTTCCAAGCTGTCCAAGTAATGTCAAATCTTTTGCGAGTGTCTCAGCAGTCCGCTAGCCAACTTTCTGCCTCCATGATCTTCCCCACCTTCCCCAACCAATCCTGCTCGCTTGGTATATGCAAGCTTTTCCAGTGAATTGGTATAAGGCATTTTGCTGCGTTGAGGAGGTGGGGGAGAGCACTTTGTTTGTAACGAGACAGGGGCATCGGGGGGGACATGGAGCAGGAAATGCTGGGGCAGAGGCGGGATATCAATACCCAGGCCTTCAGATATGTGTTTGCCGACTACATCCCAAAACGGCCGGAGCACGGGGCACTCCCACCAAATGTGGAGGAATGTGCCCCTCTGTCCACATCCCCTCCAGCACCTATCAGAGGCTGTAGGGAAAATCTGAGCTAGGGTGGCGAGTCAATAATTTGTAGTTGTTTTCTTGGGTCTTAGAATCTACAGAGCTCGAGTGAGTTAGGTGGTAAAGGTGGCGAAGTTGTTCCTCGGGAAAGTCAGACTGGAGGTCCCTTTCCCACTCCCTAATATAATGAGGTGTGGGGTTGGGCGTCGCGTCCTCCAGCATCTCGTACAGTGATGAAATCAAATGGGGCAGCGGTTCTGCAGATGCCCACATATTTTCATATACTGTCAGGGTGGTCCTAATCCGTGCTATTTTATGGCATTTAGCTACGAAAGTTTCTAGCTGGCGGTGCCTCCAAAAGTCAAAGGGGAAGCTGCCGTACCTATTCCGCAGGGTGTCTAGTGACATCAGTGTGCCCCCCTCTACAAATCTTGCCAGACTAACGATGCCATCGTTCGCCCAAGTTCCCAGGGAAGCTTTCAATTCTCCAGGGGAGAACCACGGATATCCACCCACGGGTGCCAGTGGGGACGTCCGAGGCGCCAGGGCCAGTCGGTCATTTAGTTTGTCCCATATCGTCAGGGAGTGAAGAGTTAGTGGGGAAACCCAATCCGAGAGTCCCCTACCATCCGCGGGGACCCAGGGCGCATAGGACAAGTCCCGCCCCGCCATTGTTTTTTCGAGGGGAACCCACAACTTAAGGGACGTGTGACTATTCCAGTTCAGAATACGTTGCAACGCAATCGCTTGGTAATATTGGAAAATGTTAGGTATACCTAAGCCCCCCCTGAGCTTTGATCTTTGCAGCGTTGCCATGGCGAGTCGAGGCCTCTTACCCCCCATACAAATTTAATGAAAAGACTGCGCAGGTCCGCAAAGAGGCGTTTCGGGAGGTGTATCGGTATCATTTGCAGGAGAAATAGGATACGGGGTAATACAGTCATTTTTAAAATATTTGTCCGACCAACCCATGTAAAAAGTGCTTTATCCCATGTCTGAAGGTCCTGAGTGATTTTTTTTAGTAGGGGGACATAATTGTGTGCATATAAGGAATCAAGGCGATTCGTAAGCGGGGTCCCTAAATATTTCATAGAGGAGGTGGACCAAGTAAAGGGGAAGGAATCCCGCAGGGAGGATATTATGGGCTGTGGGACAGTGATCGGTAGTATCTCCGATTTTGTATAATTTATTCGAAAGTTGGAAACCTCCCCATACTCAGTCAGCTCTCCCATCAAGTTCGGCAGTGAGACAAGGGGGTCAACCACATGAAAGAGTATGTCATCTGCATAAGCAGAGAGTTTATGTTCAAGGGAGCCCGCGTGTACTCCCTTGATATTTTGATTTGCTCTGACCTTCTGCAGCAGCGGTTCCAAGACCAGCACGAACAGAAGGGGCGAAAGCGGACATCCCTGTCTCATGCCGTTCCGAATAGGAAACGCTGCAGAGAGGCCACCGTTCACCTTAACCTGAGCCGTAGGGGACACATAAAGTGCAGAGATCCATCGTAACATATGCGGGCCTAGGCCTGTGTTCCTAAGAACAGCGCTGAGAAAATCCCAGTCCACGCGATCGAATGCCTTCTCCGCGTCAGTGGACAAAATCAGGTAAGGAGGCATCTGATCTCGTGTATGCGCCCAATGAACTAGCTGCATGGCCCTGTTTCAGTTGTCTCTGGCTTCCCGCCCTACTATAAATCCGGTCTGATCTGCGTGTATCAAGTCAGGGAGTAGATGTTTCATGCGATTAGCCAAGATTTTAGAAAAAATCTTGAGGTCTGTGTTTAGGAGAGAGATTGGGTGATAGCTCTGGGGTTGGGTGGGGTCCTTACCATCTTTGGGGAGCACAGTAATATGTGCCAGCGAGGTCTCCTGAGGAAGGCGTCCAGTGGTCGTCAATGAGTTGAGGAGAGCGCAAAAAGGGGCCTGTAACTTATCAATTTTTTTTAAATAATATGCCCTAGTGAAACCGTCAAGCCCAGGACTTTTGCCAGTGGGCAGTGACTTGATAGTGGCCAATAATTCAACTGGGGTAATAGGGTGTTCCAGGCCAGTTGCCTGTTCCGAGGTCAGGGTAGGGAGCCCGATCGAGGAGAGGTAGGAGGCGATTCTAGTCTGTTTAAGTGTTACATCAGCCGGAGAGGAAGCGGAATCAAGATTGTATAGAGACTCATAATAATCGCGAAACATGGACGCAATTTTTGAAGTGTGCTGCGCCAGGTCACCCGAAGGGGAGTGTAGCTTATGCACATGGGCCAGGAGCCTCTTTTTTCGAAGAGCGTGTGCCAACAGCCGACCACACTTATTGCCGTGCTCATAGTATGTATGAGCCAAATAGCGTAGCTTACGGTTAATTTTACGGTCTAGTAGTTTCGAAAAAAGCTGTCTGAGCTCAGTCAGACGACGGAGCTCATCAGGGTCTGCTGTCCGCTTGTGACTGAGCTCGGCTCGCCGTAATGCCTGCAGTACTCTCTGGAAATCCGCCTGCCTCTCTTTCTTAAGCTTGGCTCCCAGGGCAATTAAAGTTCCATGAACCACTGCTTTGTGGCCTTCCCATAGAATGCCATCACTGACCTCTCCGTTTGCGTTTTCCGCGAAATAGTGCGTCAGAGTCTCCTGTACCCCTGCCACTACCCCCAGGTCGTCTAGTAGATTTTCATTCAGTTTCCAGGTCCGGGTCTTGGCGAGGGCCCGTGTCGGTGAGAGAGTGAGTGTCACCGGGGCATGGTCGGATATAGTGATTTGGTCAATGGTTGCCCCTAGCAGAAGGTCAAGGGTATCCTGGTCCACAAGCAGTAGGTCAATTCTAGTGTACACTTTGTGGACACTAGAGAAGTAACTATAGTCTTTTTCAGAGGCGTGAAGTGCCCTCTAGCAGTCCACCAGTGTATGTCCCTGTAATGTCTTCCTAAAATGCCGCAAGAAAGCGTGGGAATGGGTAGATTTGTTCGCTGAAGTATCCAAAAGAGGGTCCGGGCTAACATTGAAATCCCCCCCCCAAGATAAGTCTGCCCTCACAGAAGTCAGCCAGTTGGGCAAGGACCTGATCGATAAACGTGAGTTGCTGCGTATTGGGGGCGTATAGGGTTGCAAAAGTGTACTTTTGACCCATAATTGTACCTTTCAAAAACACATAGCGTCCCTGAGGGTCTACCGCATGGTCAGTAGGTTGAAACTGGCAATGTATGTGTGACAGAACCCACTGTCACTGTGTGCTTTGGAAGGGACTGAGGGCGGGCCTCCTACCCACAGATTATGGCCCAGAAGAGACTGAGACTCGGGGAGAAGCTGGCATTGAGATAATGTAATGTAATGCTACATCCCTTCTCCCCCATCCCCCCCCCTCTTGTTGCTGTGTTTAGCTGTGTTGAGTCATGGCACATAGACAATGGTCTGGACTGCAGACATCTCTCCGCAGGGGATGTGTATTGAGGGGTTGCCTGCTTACCATAATCCCTTTATGTTTATCTGTAGTCTCTGTTTCAATGTACAAGTGTTCAGTTCCCATTGATCTTCCTTGTCCCTTACCCCCCCCTCTATGACAAGGCTAAGGGGAGTGTCCCTAACTGTGTGTAAATGTGTATGTTTTGTATTTAATAAACTGTTGATGCTCTGCATGTTTAACCCTCAACACCTGTGTGGCTTGTCTCGTGATTGAGGGGTTAAGGGCTGGTTATGGCGAATCTGCAGGCGCGTTTGGAGGACAGGAGACACAAGTCTGGCGGATGTGCCCATCTGGGGTATCGGAGATCCATCACAGTGGTGGCAGCAGTGGGGTGTCTCCTGCAGTCCGGGACATCCAAACCACCACCAGGATTCAAGATCCGGGCAGCCGCCGAGGAGCAATACGGGGACCAGCCAGCATGAGAGCGGAGTTCGGGAGGAGGCTGCAAGGCATGCGGAAGCAACATCGGGGACCAGCGACAGAGCGCACCATGCTCAGCTGGGAGGATGTGATCCGCTGGCAACTCTGGCATGAGACACTAAGCCACGAGCGGCACCATCAGGGGAAGATCCTTCCCTCCTCCACAGAGATGTACTGGACGCAGTACTGTGCGCGAGAGGTGTTCCTGAGGGAACGACCGCGAGATGAGTGTAAGATGGAGCTCGGAAGATTGGTCCAGGAGGAGATGAGGCTGGACGCCAGCTACAGAGCCCTCCGGTGGTTCGCGGCTCAACTGTGGCCAAGTACAGCAGATGGCAGCCCGACAGAAGGCGTTGGCTACAGCAGCGTAGGGCTGCTCCATCAAAAAATGTATGGAGACCCAGACTTTGGGAGCGACGAAGAGTGGCGGCTGGAAGACATCCTGGACTTCCGAGATGAGGTGCTGGACCTTCCCGAAGAGGCGTGTGGCCTGGAGGAATTGGAGTTCCTGGTTGAGCAGGAATGGGAGCTCGAGATTGCCTACAAGCGGCTGTTTGACGGTGATCAGCAGCCTGGCATGGCTCCCGTTGCCTGGGACTGTCCTGGAGAAATAGCGGACAGTCGCGAAGATGCAGAGCAAATGGGGCCAGGAGTGCCCCTACGTTTTCCCGTCCTAACCGCAATGGAAGAAGCGGCGATGATACAGAGGGCACTGCGAGGGCTAGAATGCCAGAATGCACCAGAGGTTTCCCAGGCAGCGAGACAAGATAAAAGCATAAAGGTCTCAGAAGGGGAAGTTGAGACGGGCGCTGGAAGGCTGGTAAATGGTGATCAGCAGCAAGTCCAGAGTATCAAATCCGGTGCCCCAGCTGAAGCGCTGGCTACAGGGCAGAGTGCCGCTGGCCTCTGCCCAGCATCAGAAAAAGAGTTGGACCCGGAGAGTCTGAGAGATGCTCTTCGTGAGCCGTTTCCCCAACAGCAGATATCCCCAACGGGAGTGGAGGAAGCAATTCTCCCTCCCCAGCAATTGGACAGTACCCCAATGTTCATCCCCCCAGCAGAAGCGCTGGCTGCAGGGCAGAGTGCCGCTGGCCTCTGCCCACCCTCAGAGTTGGATCCAGGGAGTCCGAGGGATGACCTCAGTGAGCTGTTTCCCCAGCACTTGGACACTACCCCAGTGTTCATCCCCCAGCAGAAGCGCTGGCTACGGGGCAGAGTGCCGCTGGCCTCTGCCCACCCTCAGAGTTGGATCCAGGGAGTCCGAGGAATGACCTCAGTGAGCTGGTTGCCCAGCACTTGGACACTACCCCAGTGTTTATCCCCCCAACTGAAGCGCTGGCTGCATGGCAGAGTGCCACGGGACCCTGCCCAGCCCTCAGTATGTCTTTGGAGGGTTTGGGAGACAGCCCCTGTCAGAAGTCGCCTCAGCAGCTGGTCACAGAACCAGGAGGGGGAAAAACCCTTCCCCCTCTCCAGCGGCTGAACTCTACCGTTGTATATGTCCCCCTAGCAGAATCGCTGGCTACGGAGCAGAGCGCTGTTGGCCTCTGCCCAGCATCAGAAAAAAAGATGGCGAGTCTGGGAGATAGTCCCTGCAAGATACCTCCTCAGCGGCTGGTAACTACTCCAGGAGAAAAGCAAGAACCTTTTTCTCCCCAACTGCATAGCACTGCCAGCCTATGTTCCCTACAAGCTGAAGCGCTGGCATCGGGGCAGAGGATTATTCAGCTCCCCTCAATATCTGCAATCCAGCCCCGGATCACGGGAGTGCGGACAGCTGTTCCCACTCTGCAGCGGCTGTTTTTATTCACGGGAGACCGTATGTGCGATTTTGCTCCCCAGCGCCAGAGACGTACTTTTCCTTTTCCTGGTTGCCTGGGGTGGAAGTTTGTGACTAAAGCAGGTCCAGACCAGTTGGGGGTCAGGAACCTGGTTAGTCTGTTTTTAAAAGGGGAGAAATGTGACAGAACCCACTGTCACTGTGTGCTTTGGAAGGGACTGAGGGCGGGCCTCCTACCCACAGATTATGGCCCAGAAGAGACTGAGACTCGGGGAGAAGCTGGCATTGAGATAATGTAATGTAATGCTACATCCCTTCTCCCCCATCCCCCCCCCTCTTGTTGCTGTTTTTAGCTGTGTTGAGTCATGGCACATAGACAATGGTCTGGACTGCAGACATCTCTCCGCAGGGGATGTGTATTGAGGGGTTGCCTGCTTACCATAATCCCTTTATGTTTATCTGTAGTCTCTGTTTCAATGTACAAGTGTTCAGTTCCCATTGATCTTCCTTGTCCCTTACCCCCCCCCTCTATGACAAGGCTAAGGGGAGTGTCCCTAACTGTGTGTAAAAGTGTATGTTTTGTATTTAATAAACTGTTGATGCTCTGCATGTTTAACCCTCAACACCTGTGTGGCTTGTCTCGTGATTGAGGGGTTAAGGGCTGGTTATGGCGAAGCTGCAGGCTGCGGGTGCGTTTGGAGGACAGGAGACACAAGTCTGGCGGATGTGCCCATCTGGGGTATCGGAGATCCGTCACAGTATGTGAATGGCAATGGCCGTACCCCTGGATTTAGACTTTGGAGAGTTGCTGAGGTACCATTGTGGGAATAAATGGGTAGGCAATTTAGGGAGTGAGGAGTCAGTAAAATGGGTCTCCTGTAGGAAGACCACCTGCGCCCCCAGTCTTTTTAGTTCCAGCCATAGTCTATTTCGCTTGTTGGGGGAACACAAACCACGCACATTGTATGACACTACCTTAATCGTAGCCATGGTGTGATACGGACGTTCGTCCAGATGTCAACCCCCAGTGTGCCGGGACCAGTGAGAGTGGATCCGCCTTCCGAGCGCAAAAAAGAAAGAGAAGAAAAGAGGTAAAGAGAGAAAGAAAAGCAGAGAAGGGGGAGAGAAAAAGAAAAACACATTAGCAAAACATGAACATAAAGTATACAATGTGGGCCCACAGCAGCCTTAATGGCGGCCTGTGGTGATACCCTGTACTGTTTGTCCAACCCATGCCGCTCCTCCGATATTGGAGGGCAGCATAAGCGAGGCAAAGTGCCCATAACCGGGCTAACACCCAATACGGGCAGTCCTATTTGGGAGTCGTGATCGGACATGGGAAGCCAGGAGGTTCCAGCTCCCCACATTGAAAGGAGCTGTAAATGACTGGGGATACAGTATCTAATTAAGGCCCTGGATACTCCAGAGTGCCGGGCCAAGGTCAGGAACGGATGAAGTCCAGCAACAACCTGGCAGTCTAATTTCCCATATATAGAAAAAAAAAACCAAAAAAAACAATCAAAAAATGGGGAAAAAAAATAAGGCGGGAGGGCTTCTGCTAAGGTGCCAACAGTGCACAGTCTTCTTGATTACGTAGCGAAAGAAAACCAAAACCAGTCAGTGGGCAAATCCTAAAGTCCGTCCCTGGCCCATCCCTGAGAAAATTTGAATTCTCGTGGCCCTTCAATCCCCAGCGGGGGGACCCCTGTTTCGCAGCAGTAGAGGAGTTGCGTTTGCGGGAGCGGGAGTTCCGGACATGCTGCCAAGGCTGGGGCACTGGTACCGTAGGAGGGCCTGTAGATAGTCTCCAGTCAGGGAAGTCAACGGGCTCAAACTTTAGCTGCGACAGGAAACGCGGGAGGTCATCTTTATTGCGTAGAGTGGCAGACTTGCCGTCCCTGTCTGCGTGGAGGCTAAAGGGGAACTCCCATCTATAAGTAAAGTGATGCCGGCAGAGCGTAGCGATTCCAGAAGGGGGTTCAGTGCCCTGCGTTGCATCAGGGTGCGGCGTGACAAGTCCTGGTAAAAGAACAAGCGGACTCCATCAAATTCAAAATAGGGGCGTTTGCGCATAAGCTGCATGATTTGATCTTTGATTGTATATCTATGGAGCTTGCATATTATGTCGCGCGGGTTGTCAGCATCCATTGAGGGGGGGTCTGAGGGCCCTGTGTGCTCTGTCAATCTCTACAGTTCCATTAGGGGGGAGGCCCAGCAGTTCCTTGAATATGCCTTGCAATGTGGGGACAATATCTCTAGCTCCCATTGCCTCTGGCAACCCCCTTATGCGGATATTGGACCTGCGACTGCGATTCTCATAATCATCAAGTTGTGAGATTAGAGTCTCTATGTGGTTATCCTGGGCTGCACACTTGTCCCTCAGCTGTGTTATAGCAGGTAAAGCTTCCTCCACTGTTTGCTCCAGAATTTCTAGCCTATTGCCGAGCTGATTTGTATCAACTTTCAGCTGTTCTATGTCCTGCTTGAAGGCCTTCTCCACCCTTGTGGCAAAACGGTCTAGGTCCTCTCTGGTGGGGAGAAACAAGATATGCTGTCTCAAGTCCCTGTCCCCTATTAGTTCAGAGACATCCAAGCCTGGGCCTATCAAGGCAGAGGAGCCAGGAGACTCAGGGGGGGTCGCATCTCTTACCAGCTGCGGCGTCTGGATAGGAGATCCTCCGGGCTGCGGCTGTGGAGGAGGTTTAGGTGTGTTCTTCCCAGCGGTATCTGTCCCCCTGCCTTTCCCGGCCGCCATCTTGGATGTCCCGCCACGCGGCTGTGCTCCGCCGCCGAAATATGCGCCAATGGTACCGGTACCGTACTCTGCTGGAGCCTTGGTTCTGGAGGAGGCTCTCCGGTACTGGGACATGCCTTTCGGGTCAGGGCAGGTGCAATGGATCCGCCGGATCAGGCTAATTAACTGCAGTATGTGAGGAGCTCTGGAGAACTGCTTCCTCACTCGGCCATGTCCAAGTCACGCCCCCGTTAGACACATTTTGAAGACTGCAGCAGTCATAATCACATTTATCTGTGTTCCCCTTTTTTCTTTTTGTTGTTTTGCCTGTGGCGCAGAGTTTTTTTTGTTAGGTGACGCGTATAGTATAGGGCAGGGATATGCAATTAGTGGACCTCCAGCTGTTGCCGAACTACAAGTCCCATGAGGCATAGCGAGACTCTGACAGCAACAAGCATGACACCCAGAGGCAGAGGCATGATGGGACTTGTAGTTTTGCAACAGCTGGAGGTCCGCTAATTGCATATCCATGGTATAGGGATACATCCCTATATGTACAAGTTGCCCCTGGTTTTGTTGCAATCAAGCTGGGCATCCCATAATTCTTATTCCCCATTCCAAGTTATTACTCCTAATAAACAACAAAAACCAAGCTCAAAGACTGTTGCTTGTGTCTGGATGAAAGTGAAAAATGCCTGTTACCTGTCTGTGCAGGAGTGGTGTACCAAGTCATCTGCAAAGAAAAAAAGAAGGAGAAGGGTCTGGTGTCCCCAGTGACACACTTCCATCCCTGTAACATGTAATAAAACAAAGAATTCACCCTTTGGGACTTTAAATGAAGTGTGTGACGTTTCCGCCAGTAAATATAAACAGTAGTAAATACAGTATATAGTTTATTCAAGTAAAATTGTTTACATGCATGGATAACACCAACAGTTGCCAATTAAAATAAAATGAACAGGGAATATTGGTACATGGATGTAGTAACAGTCAGAGTACACGGGCATCATACTACCCGACTAGTTTCGCGAGATCCAGCTCGCTCTTCAGGCGTGGATGTGTGTAACAATGTACCTAAGATGAAAAAATATATATGTGACAATATGGCACAGTATTGGTTATAAAGGCACATGGTGGGAGGGGGTGTGTAGATCCCCATACTCACCACTGAGCTTGACCATGGCTACAGATGTGCGGCCCCAAGACCGCGGCAGCAGGTGCCTCACCGGGGAGCTGAGGGGGCGGAGTACAGATGGGACCCCACCAGGAGCCAAACGGAGAGCAGGCATGGATGGATGTAGTGATGTATCCATAAAGACCTCGTTAGTCCATAAAAAGTATAGGCTGTGAACATAAGTATGTTTGTCAGGCATCTAAAGTAGAGTAAATAAGTATTGGCATAAGAATATATATGCATGAATGAAAGGCCTGGGCCAAAGGTGGTAGGAACATGGAGGTAGTTGGAAACTCAGTATGGCAGAGGGATACTGATAGTGGCGAGATAGAAAAAAGAGGAAAGAGAGGAAAGAGAAGCGAACTGCAATTCTGTGAATGTGTGTGTAGTGATGTATCCCTAGACTCATCGTTAGTCCATAAAGAGTATAAACTATAAACATGAATATGTTTGTCAGGCGTCTGAAGTAGTAAAGTAAAGTCAATAAGTATTGACATATGGGTGTAATATATATATATATATATATCTCAATAAGAAGCCTGGGTCAAGGATGGTAGAGACCTGAAGATGATGGAAAAACATAGGATAGCAAAGGGGTGATAGCAATTGACAAGATGAAAAAGAGATGAACTTGGATTGTATGAAGGAATCTGTGATAGCCAAAAACAGACACAAAAATAAGAATGAAAAAGGGAGTTCTCAAGAGATAAACTGTGTGTAAGAAATGCAAGTGTGCCTAAATATAGTGAGTGACAAAGTGAATATAGTAAGTACCTGAGTATAGTGAATATCCCAAGTGTAGAAGGTAATGAGACACAGCAAGCAATCTCCACAGCTGTGTGTGTCTTCAGTGAGGAATGAAATGAAAACCAAACCATGCCTGACCTCCAATTTAACCCCGGAAGAACCCAGTAGGCTCCGCCCCCAACACCATGTGTGCATGGCTGACATGTGAGTGCAGGAGGCGCCCACTGTCATAGAGAGGTGCGCAATTGCGGACGCCCCCCCATGCCAGCAGATGGTGTAGTGCGTCCAGCTGCGCCGACATCTGCGAGAACGCAGACGCCACGCCTCTGGCGCCTGAACATGGCGCCGATGTGTAGGTGTCCCCATCCGCCCAAAAGCAAATGGGGACAGCAGGAGACTCAGAAAAGCCTCCCTTTATACACATCGCAGCTCCCAATGCGAGACAGAGACGCTAACGCCAACCAATGAAATCGCACAAGGAGCCAAGTCATCTGCGGCCCCTGCGGGTGTAGTGCTACTGATGCTCCCAATAAATGATCATTTTTTTAGTAATTATAATTATTTTACACAAATGCAATAGTCATTTTTTTCTGCCTTGGAAATTCTGTTGCAAAAATGATCATGAGATACAAATATAAATGCACGCAGTTGAACCCATGCAACTTTGTGAATTGATACGACGGTGGGTTTCCAGTGTCTGTATCCATGTACAGTACAGCGAATGTGACCTGTACAAAGGCACTTCCAGTTAATGCGTTCCTGGAAACAATATATAGATGTTGACACCAAGAGGCTGTTAAAGCTGTAATTAGTCTTTGTTGGTGTCTCTCATCGGTGGCTGCTCACCATGTGACTCTGTGAACTGAGACTTACTCACAACCCTATTTGTGTCCTGAACTCTGCGCTCCCTGAAAAGTCTGAGTCTTGTGACCATGTTAATGGATTTTCCCAGATGGAGATGTGCAGTCAACCTGATAGAGGTCCCGTGGAGAGGGAGTTTCATATCGTTCTAGAATAGGAAGCAAAGAATGCAGCCTACACGGGTTATTGGTACTTGGACCGAAATTCTGAACATCTGCCAACAGCTGCTTTATTATAATGGCAAATGCAGCTGTGCAAAACAATTGAAGAACATGGTGGCTTTAAACTAAGGCCCCCATTCTTACTAGTGTAGCATGACATTGGGCATCATGCATATGCTAATTTTTTTTTTTGCACGTTGTGGCTTTTCACCAGTTGGGACGCTTATTCATTTTAATGGGTTACCCTATGCAAAACAAATGAGGCAAAATAGCTCATGTACTTAGTTGAGCGTCGCCTGTTCTGCGCTTTTAGTACCATGTGTTCTTGCACACAAGAATGGTCTTCATGCTTTGTGTGTTTGATGTGCCATTAACAATGAGTAGGACCACAAGCGTATAGTTAGGTTAAAAAAAGACACAAATCCATCTAGTTCAACCAAGGGGGGGGGGGGGGGGGGGGAAACATGCAATCCCATATACACAATCCTATACCCACAGTTGAGTAAGACAAAAAACTCCAGCAAAGCATGATCCAATTTGCTCCAGCAGGGGGAAAATACCTTCCTTTTCCCCCAGAGAGGCAATGGATATTCCCTGGATCAACTTTACCTATAAATGTTAGTATTCAGTTATATTATGTCCAGGCCTTTTTTTTATAAAGCAATCTACTGAGCTGGCCAGGACCAGCTCTTGAGGGAGTCTATTTCACATTTTCACAGCTCTAATGCCCCGTACACACGATCGTTTTTAATGTTATTTTTTAAACCGACGTTTTTCTCCTTGTTTTTTTTCATGTTTCCTCTCAAGCCTGCCTTGCGTACACACCATCATTAAAAAAAACGATCAAGCAAAGCGCAGTGACGTACAACACGTACGACGGCACTATAAAGGGGAAGTTCCGTTCGAATGGCGCCACCCTTCTTGTTAGTAAAGTTTGTTGAGCGATGATTTGCGCTTTTCAGTCCGTTACTGTGTAATGAATGTGCTATCTCCATTATGAACGCTAGTTTTACCAGAACGAGCGCTCCCGTCTCATACTTGATTCTGAGCATGCGCGTTTTTTTTCACGTCGTTAAAGCATACACACTATCGTTTTTCACGTCGTTAAAAAAAACGACATGAAAAACGACGTGAAAAAAGAGAGCATGCCCGGAATTTTTAATGGCCGTTTTTCACGTCGTTAAAAATGCTCTGGAGCCTACACACGATCATTTTTCAGGGCCATTTTTTAAAATGGCAGTTTTAACGGCATGAAAAACGATCGTGTGTACGGGGCATAACTGTAAAGAAACTTTCAATATTTGGAGATTAAATCTCTTTTCCTTCAGACGTAGAGAGTGCCCCCTTGTCATCTGCTATGACCTTACAGTGAATACCTCAACACCAAGTCCACTATATGGACCACTTATGTATTTATACATGTTGATCATATCCCCCTCTTAATCTCCTCTTCTAAATTCAGTTCTTCCAATCTTTCCTCATAGCTGAGCTCCTCCATGTCTCTTTTCTGTTTGGTTGCCCTTCCTTGCACTTTCTCCAGTTTCCCAATATCCTTCTTGTGAACTGGTGCCCAAAACTTAACTGCATATTCCAGATGAGGTCTGGAAAGCATGGAAAGCTTTCTTTGTGCATTTCATGTACATGCATCATATGAGTGATTTTGCAAGAGTTTTCGTGCTAAACTAGTGATAATTAGAAGTTCCACCGGTTGTCAAGTTTATGTAATGCTAAAACCATCTGAATGCCTGCTAGCAGTTTGTTTAAAGTGACTTTTATGCTGACCGTGACCATACATGGATCGACATCAAGCTGGTTTATCAGGGATGTATCTATGTATGGGCACCCTTGTTGTGCAGAAGTCAATCTATTGGTTGACTTGTGTACAACCAGCCTGTTGGGTTTCTCCTGAAGGATTAGTGCCACTGGCTATAGTCAGCAACACTAATCCTTGTGTTTCACTGGCAGGGAAGGCTCCACTGCTCCCCTCAGACAGAACACAATAGCGCTGGTGAAAGGAAAGAAAATTGCATAATCTATAGCAGGGATATGCAATTAGCGGACCTCCAGCTGTTGCCAAGCTACAAGTCCCATGAGGCATAGCGAGACTCTGACAGCAGCAAGCATGACACCCAGAGGCAGAGGCATGATGGGACTTGTAGTTTTGCAACAGCTGGAGGTCCGCTAATTGCATATCCCTGATCTATAGCCTGCCTTATTATTTCCATTAAAATTCATGTTTAAACTTTGTTGTTGAAAATCCAGTTTGAAAACGGGCTCCCTTCAAAGAAGAAAATTTATATTTACCACTCCCACTGAGCGGTCAAACACTGCTGTAATGAAAAGAACTTGCCACCTGAAACTGATTGATCTCCTGGTACCCACTGTGCGAATTGCTTCCTCCTACCAAACCCAACGCCACTACTGTGTCCTCTAATGGTGTACAGAAGGGCCAATGGAACCAAACTGCACAGTGGGGGAACTGAAGATCAACACACCCTGAAGTGTGTCAGATGAGAAGATCCTGCCGGAGGTCAAAGCTCTGCAAAGGAGCAAAAATCCAAGGAATGGGTGGCAGGATAGCTGAGTATTAATAGTCTTCCTTTGCATGTGCTATATTATTTGGCGTGAAAGAGTTGTTGAAAGGTATTACCAAAATACCCACTTAGTATCTGTAGACGAGGACTCCCCAGTAGTAAAATATGGAGGACAAGTCAAGGAGAGACTTCAAATAATTCAATAATTAAAGCAAAAGGTTGAAGAAAAGTTGATGTTGGGTTTTCAGACTTCCATTTAGAAGGGTTGCTGGATGCCCAGGGGGATCTGCTACCTTAGAATTGCCTGTGGGGAATATATCTGTCTTCACACAGACATTAGTGGGGGGGGGGGGGGGTGGTCATACTTAAATGCTTTTGTTGTGGGGATTTCAGGGCCTGGTCCTGGAGATACCAATCAATTGGTAAGGTCATATAGGGTTAAGCAAAGGTGCCCGCTGGTTGCTGGAAAAGGTATTAGTCATATGAGTCGAAGAATACACTCAAGAAGAGAAGTGGGTTTGATTCTTTGATTTCATGCCACAGTGTTCAAGTTTTTTTGTAAAATGAAGAATCTAAGCCCACTTCTCTTCTTAACTAGATTTTTGAACACAGATGACTATCACACTTTCCAGTGGTGCCTTTGTTGCATCTTACATTAGAAGTTTTAATGACCCTGCCAATTGACGCAAAATGCGCACTAAGGTTGCCTTGTTTTCTGGGAGAAACCCTTTCTGCCTAATAATTTTGACAACGAGTCTAATTTTTATTAGCCAGGGAGGTAAAACACCAGCCAAGGGGCAACCTTTACAAAGCTTTATTATTCCAGGACTTGATCACAGAAAAATCTACCCAGACCAAGCATCATTATGATATATTTCACACAAGAAGGATTTAATCATGGAAATCTAAGCCTCACCTCACATGTTTCACCCAAAAAGGGCTTAATCTTAGAGATCTAAGATCAGGCCTTTTTTAAGTGTAGCACTACCCCTGTAGGAGCTGCTGGTTTAAAGTTTTGGGCCTACGGTTACCTTTTCTGTTCACCGCACTCGTGTCAGGGATCCTTCTTGAAGAGCCTGTATAAAAGTTCATCCCAACACCTGGATACGTTTTCTTCAAGAGGCTTTATTTTACCAGTTCCAACAGAGGGATAGGGTAGTTTCAGGTACTTTGCTTTGCGGATCACGGGCGCAATCTCAGATCCAGAGGACAAACAGTTCCACGCTGGATTCAGCAACCACCGGATAGGCCTACTCTCACCGGCCTAGCAACCCGTGCGAAGCTCGCTCAAAAGTCTCTGCCACAGACTTGATGAGTGCCATACAGTCGTTCCACAACCTTCTGCCACAAGATCGTGTAACCACACTGACACTGTAAAAAGTTCCTTCAAGAGTACATAGCTCGCGGTGGGTGCCAGAATCTTTCAGCCATCCGGCAGCACCACAAGGCAAACTGGCCAGGATGCGTCCATCAATTGAGTCCCCAATTGTTCCGCTTCTTCCCGCAGGCAAGACCGCGTAGGATAATCCCTGGACTAGTAGGCCCCAGCAACTCCTGGGCCTACTTCTCAGTTGCGAAACCTGGCGCCAGCAGGCCCCGAGGCCGAAAATGGCTCGTACATCCCTGAGGCCAGGAGGGCCCTCAGGTCAGGATCCGGCAATGACCCCCGGCAACGAACCCTGAAAGAGCGGTCTCTGCCTCTTAAGTACCCTCTCCCAGAATGCACAGCGGGTTGACCACGTCCCCTGAGCCACTTCTGGGAAAGGAATACCCAATACATCCAGCCTGCTGCATTTCCAACCCTGACTCGTGATGACAGCGACACCTACTGTCAGGTGGAAAACGCGCAGCCCAGCCAGACAGAAACAGAGCTATAAATTTACATATTTCCTTCTGAGCTGAACTACAGCTCAGATAACTAAATTTAACATTTAACTACCCAACAGGAGTAGGGCGCTACATAAGTAAAACATTTCAGAATGCAGCTTGGTCTGGTCAGCAAATTCGGATCTAGGGGAGTGCTGTGCCCCCCAGATTTTAGTTGTGCACCAGGTCTCTGAGAGTGCACTAATCCATGAGCCTGTCTGATAGGGACAATTAATATAAGGTTTCACTCTGATGGGGACAGTTGATGTAAGGGGGTATTTGTTGTAAAGGGGCACTTCTGATAGGAAGAGTTGCTGTATGGGGGCACTTTGAAGGTAACAGTTGATTTATGGGGCACTCTGAGGGAGGTTATTGATGTTAGGGGGCACTGTGATGGGGACAGCAGATATAAGGGGGCAGTCTGATGAGAAAAATGTATGTAAGGGGGCCCTGAGAGGGGGACCATGGTGTAAAGGGGGGGTTCTAATGAGTACCTTGAAGTAAAATGGGACTCTGGTAGGGATATACAGTGGAGAAAATAATTATTTGATCCCCTGCGGATTTTGTACGTTTGCCCACTTACAAATGTAGCGGCCTCCTCACTCCCCTCTTTCTCTTCAGCTCGTCTGTCTCTTGTCTAGGGGTATCTTTCAGAGGGGAAGGGAGCGGGGACACTACGCCTGGCCTTTCTCACAGGTGTCAGTGTGATACAAGCAAAGTTCTTTTACCTTCGGGTCAGTGTTGTGCACCTGGAGCCTCCACCGAGAGTTACCTTGAACAATGTCTGTCAGGAAATGAGCCCCACACCATTAAAGTCCAACACTCCTTTATTCTTCTCGAATGAACACAATCAGTTGAACTCCCTTGTAGAAACAGAACAGAAAAGGAGGTGTGGATGCGAGTAGGCCCAGACACAATGTGTTCTCCACTTTCCTTCCTGAAAGTGGGTTGCAGTCTCCGAATGAGGGGGAATTTCCTTCCAGGCGGTCTCCGGTGAGAGACTCACCCGTCACTGGCAATGTGCTGCACCGGGTCTTCAAGTGAGGAGCTCCCCCCGATCCATTACGCCTTCCGGATTCGGGTACCCACTCCCGGAGTTCCCTAGGATCTCCTTCCCTCACGGAACTCAGTGGTGGGCACTGAGCTCCGGACCTCCATCTGAGTACCTCACCCCAGGCTAAAGGTGCCTGGAATGGAACACGACCTCCGGCTGTCCTCTAGGCCTAAGCCTGCCTAGAGAACCAACACGAACCACCGTCCACAGGCTGAAGGTGCCCTGGACTCCGACTCCGTGACAAAGATGGCCGGCCCCTTTATACCCTCTCCCAGCAAGCACGGCGGGTTCCCCGCCCCACCATACCGCTGCCGAGGGAGGACAAAAAGGAAGCACGACACACAGCAATGATTCAACCCCAGCCCAGGGCGACAGCGCCACCCGCTGGACTGCAGGGAATTACACATCACCAATGTCTCTGGCAAGTTCAAATTTACATATAAAACAGTATCATATAAAACTAATAAAAAGTTCAGAATAAAACTGCAGCAGCGCTACGAACAAAGTTCAATTGTGCGTCTTCTATGATAATCGCTTATATAGGTGATGAGGCAGTAAATGGTGAATCTAGTTGTAATATATCCAATTCATAATCTTAGTGCTCCTTTCACCAGTAGTGTATAACACCGCGTGGGGGGATTTTTGAAAGTCCCCTTTAGGGGGCGCACTCACCAGATGTAAGATAAATAAAAGCCTAGATCAACATTCCTCCTTCAGCAATAATATAATTGGAAATTATCCTTCTCCGCCATAGACAGATGTCAAATCAGGTATGGGTATAGAAAAGATATCCTCCTCAATCTATCCTGTCTTCTTATCCTCAGTGATAGAAAAAAGGTGCCACTGGCATATATGTGGAAAAAATACAAACTACATAGGGTAGTACTGTTTGACCATTTAATAAATTTAATCCCCAGGTAATCCCTTAGTTACATATATGCGTACCACAAAGTAAAATAATACAGGCGAAAAGATAAAATGAGCGCTACAGCGCCGGACACTTGCCCCTGATGAGCGCCACGGTGTATTTCCCTCGGCACTTCCTTGTTCGGCAGGTCCTGGAGCGCATGAACGTCACTTCCGGTTTGCTGGGTTGGTTGGCCACGCCCTGACGTTTCGTCACTTCCTGACTTCCTCTGAGGGCCCTGAGATTGAGGAGGATATCTTTTCTATACCCATACCTGATTTGACATCTGTCTATGGCGGAGAAGGATAATTTCCAATTATATTATTGCTGAAGGAGGAATGTTGATCTAGGCTTTTATTTATCTTACATCTGGTGAGTGCGCCCCCTAAAGGGGACTTTCAAAAATCCTCCCACGCGGTGTTATACACTACTGGTGAAAGGAGCACTAAGATTATGAATTGGATATATTACAACTAGATTCACCATTTACTGCCTCATCACCTATATAAGCGATTATTATAGAAGACGCACAATTGAACTTTGTTCGTAGCGCTGCTGCAGTTTTATTCTGAACTTTTTATTAGTTTTATATGATACTGTTTTATATGTACGCTTGATTTTTTAGCAGCTGCTGTTCTTTTTTATATATGTTTTATATTTATATGCTCTTAGGTTCACATATTTATATATTTATATATTTATATCTAGTTTACACATTTTACTATTGTTTATATCCTTATGACATAACATCCACAAGCGCAGAGTGATACTAGAAAGGAGGGCCAGATTATCATTTTAGTATCTTTTTACACAAGTTCAAATTTACACCCGGGAAAGTACATACCCGCTACACAAAGAATGAGGGTCTATCATTTTTTATGATAAGTGTATTTTAAATGAGACAGAATATCAACCAAAAATTCTGAAAAAAACACGATGCAAATGTTATAAACTGAGTTGCAGTTCAGTAATCAAAATAATCAAAAAGAGAGAAAAAAAGAAAATGAAAGCCACTTCCATTGGCTGAAACATGTCGGGTCACATGTTGTAGTGACGTTCACATCGTCACTCACAGTCACGCTGTACGGACGCATGCGCTCTGACGGACTGAATTGGATCATCACTTCCTGAAGCAGGCTTCTGATATGCCGGTTTGAACGGCCGCAATAGCGGGAATATCAGCCCTTTATCTGGCCCTCACCTCAGACAATATCTCGGATTATCTCTGCCTGGAGGATCTACCTAGGGTACCTATACCCCTCCCACCTAAGGAAAACAGAAGCTTTAACCCCCGCACGGGGCTTATGGCATCCATGGCTATACTATCTGCTCTGTATACTTCCTACCACCATGGAGAGGAGAGATCTTGAAGTATAGGATGATTCCCTTCAATTTCCAGGCTGGGTGAGCGGACCTCTGGTCCAAGCAATAATACTAAACTTATGCTTCTTGCTTATGCTGACTATATCCTGTGTTTTCAGTGAATTCAGCTGCTTGCTATATAACATGGACTTGTTCTACATGCTGCTATCCTGCTGCTTTGCATATGCTCCGCTTCTTTGCCTGCCTTATATGTGAACCGATCCATACCATTTGATATACCTACTTATGACTGCCTTATATAACGGATCATCCGGTTGGACTATTTCCCTTCATACTGCATGGTGCAGTGTTGCCAACCCCCTGAAGTGAAATTTACTGGCAAGGATGCCAAAATTTCTGTACGGCACCAATTTCTTACTGGCAAAAATAATGAAGATTACTGGCAGAGCCGCATTTTTTACTGACACTGCAAAACAGTACCTAAAATTACTGTTTTTAGTGCTAAACAGTGCAAATATCAATATTTCAACTATAAACACACAGCTAATGCTAATATCAATGTGTTTAAGTTAAACAAAAGTAAAAAAACATATTTCTCAATTTACATGAAGGTTAGGTTACTATAACCCAGCCAGCACAGAGTTCCCACTTACATCAGAGTCTGCAGGATGCCCCCTTACAGTGCAAGGGCACTCTTATGTAAAGGGGAACGCTGCAGATCATGATGTAAGGGGGAACTCTGATGTGGAGGGGAGCTCTGGTGAATAGAGACCACCTTCCACAGAGTGAATACACTAAGGTAAGGGGGGGGTACTAATATAAGGGGGAAACCTTTATATCAGTGCCCCCTTACATTATTGTATTCATTCACCTTCTTACATCAGTGACCCCCCCCCCCTCAGAATGGCCTGGCGGCACTGTCACTTACCTCCTCCCAGGTGCACAGTGTGAGGCTCAGTCAGACGGCTCCAGCTTGGTGGGTCTGATCTCCTCTCCCCAGTCCACACGTGTGTTTCTTCCTGGGCCGTAACCCCCATCCCGGCGGCACTCCCACTCTTGACTCCTTTCTAGGATCCCCTCAGAGACTGTAGACATGACAAGAGATGGTCAGAGACTGCAGACACGATACAGGAGGTGGACAGAGGCTGCGGACATACTACAGGAGGGGGACAGAGACTGCGGACACACTACAGGAGGTGGACAGAGACTGCGGACACACTACAGGAGGTGGACAGAGACTGCGGACACACTACAGGAGGTGGACAGAGACTGCGGACATACTACAGGGAGGTGGACACTGGAGAGACTGCGGACATACTACAGGGAGGTGGACACTGGAGAGACTGTGGACATACTACAGGAGGTGGACAGAGACTGCGGACATACTACAGGGAGGTGGACACTGGAGAGACTGTGGACATACTACAGGGAGGTGGACACTGGAGAGACTGTGGACATACTACAGGAGGTGGACAGAGACTGCAGACATACTACAGGGAGGTGGACACTGGAGAGACTGCGGACATACTACAGGGAGGTGGACACTGGAGAGACTGCGGACATACTACAGGGAGGTGGACACTGGAGAGACTGCGGACATACTACAGGAGGTGGACAGAGACTGCGGACATACTACAGGGAGGTGGACACTGGACAGAGACTGCGGACATACTACAGGAGGTGGACAGAGACTGCGGACATACTACAGGAGGGGGGACAGAGGCTGCGGTCATACTACAGGAGGGGGGACAGAGGCTGCGGACATACTACAGGAGGGGGGACAGAGGCTGCGGACATACTACAGGAGGGGGGACAGAGGCTGCGGACATACTACAGGAGGGGGGACAGAGGCTGCGGACATACTACAGGAGGGGGGACAGAGGCTGCGGACATACTACAGGAGGGGGGACAGAGGCTGCGGACATACTACTGGAGGTGCTGGAGACACTCTGCGGACATGATGGTGCCCTCCTCACCCCCTCACAGTAGCCTCCTCCTCTGTCCACCACCATATTACTTCTCCACATCATCAGTGTGCTGTGTCCTCCTCCTGTGCCCCTTTCACCTCTCCACAGGTCAGGGCAGCACTGTGCTGCCCTGACCTGTGGAAAGGTGCACAGGAGCCAGAGGAGGACACAGCACACTGATGATTTCGAGAAGTAATATGGTGCCGGTGGACAGAGAGCACATCAGTCTCTGTGTCCCCTGCATGGCACCATTGGCACGGCTTCACGCTCCAGGCTCACTCACTGACCCCCCCAGTTTCACTCACCTCGAGTCTGTCTGACTCTGTCCTCCACCCTGTCAGTGCTCCGCTCGCTCCTCCACCCTGTCAGTGCTCCGCTCGCTCCTATGATAATGAGTGCTACTGCTCACTGCAGGACTGAGGACTCGAGTCGCGCCAGCCGCTGTGGTCACGCCAGTGTATTCAAAAATGGCGCCAGCACGTTACTGTGCGTGCGCCGCCCGGCCGAGCGTGAACAAGTTTCCCTGCGCTCGGCCGGCTTTGGAACGGCGCATGCGCAGTTGTATGGCCGGCTCGTGGCCATCTTTTTTATGGGCGCCGGTGCCCATAGCGGACATTAACGTACACCCCAAAAAAGGGGTTAAATTCACGTACCGTACGTAAATCTACGTACGGTTGGCAACACTGGCATGGTGTCACCTTGTCACATTATAGTCCTTATGTCCATCCGCACAGCCACTTTAATTGCATCTTTCATGTTCCTTAGGAACTGGTCAAGCCCCACTGGCTGACCCTATCGCATACAGGGTAACTGCCTGGATTGCTTCCAGATAGTCATCCTGTTAGCTGTATTTGCATGCATGCATTCCTACCTAGCTGTCTGTGTTTTAATTTTGATAACGTTATCATATTAATTTTATTGTGGGTGCTGGTGAAGGATATTTTGTGCATCATTAAATCGTGTATTTTTTCATATTTTTGTACTATTAAAATAATTTTTTCATAAGCGGCGTGGTCCACCTGTGGCTTCTTTACCCTGGGGGAGTTATTCCTCTTTTCTCTCCCTGGTGGGCATATCTATTTATCAGTGAGTAAAATAAGTATTTGATCTCCTACCAACCAACAATATTTCTGTCTCCCAAAGGCTGGCTACAGTATGTACTCATGTGGTACACAGATTAGTTCTGTCAATTTACGAAGACACCTGTTCACAGAATCTTTCTTCCATTCAAACCTCACCATCATGGGCAAGACCAAAAAGCTGTCTAAAAACATCAGGGACAAGACTGTAGACCTGCACAAGGCTGGAATGGACTACAAGACCATCAGCTAGAAGCTTGGTGAGAAGTAGAAATACAAAATAACCATCAACCGCCCTCGGTCTGGAGCTCCATGCAAGATTTCGCTCCATGGGGTAAAGATGATCATTAGAAAAGTGAGGGATCAGCCCAGAACTACACGGGAGGAGCTTGTGAATGATCTCAAGGCAGTTGGGACCATAGTCACCAAACAAACAAACCATTGGCAACACAATATGATGCCATGGATTAAATTCCTCCATCGCCCACAAGGTCCCCCTTCTCAAGAAGGCACATGTACAGGCCCGTCTGAAGTTTTCCAATGAACATCTAAATCAGTGGTTCTCAACCTGCTAGTGCCGTGACCCCTTGATAAAATTTCCCAAGTTGTGGGGACCCCTAACAGTAAAATTATTTTCATAGCATGGGTTGTCAGCACCCAAGGCAAGGCAAGACAATGCCGAAATCAGGAGATAGGGGCTCCTCCAGCCCCTCCCACTTCACATTCCTCACCAGACAGCTGACCTCTAGTCTCTGCCCCCACCCATGCTGTGAACTGAATGGATGGCTGCGAAGAGGCTGAGTGGGCGGCCGTGTTCTCCAGGGACAGCCCTGCTTGGCGGCTACGAAAAGACTGGGAGAGCGGTGCGGGCTTCAGGAACAGCCCAGGATTCGGTGACCCCTGGCAAATCATCATTTGACCCCCGAGGGGGTCCCGACCCCCAGGTTGAGAACCACTGATCTAAATGATACAGAGAAGAATTGGAAGAAAGTGCTATGGTCAGATCAGACCCAATTTGAGCTCTTTGACATTAACTTGACTTGTCCTGTTTAGAGGAAGAAAAATGGTGACTATTACTCTAAGAATATCATTCCTAAAGTCAAGCACAGAGGTGGAAACATGATGCTTTGGGGCTGTTTCTCTGATAAAGGTACAGGCCATCTTTGCTGCATTGAGGGGCCAATGGACGGGGTCATGTATTGTAAAATCTTGGATGAGAACCTTCTTTCCTCAGCCAGAACACTGAAGATGAGCTGTGCATGGGTCTGCATGACAATGACCCAAAACATACCGCCAAGGCAAAAAGGAAGTGGCTGAAGAAGAAGCACATTAAGGTCATAGAGCTGCCTAGCCAGTCTCCAGACCTTAATCCTGAGTGAGTGAACAACTTGTATAGCGCTACAAATGCGAACTAAATCGCCTCAAGGCGCTTTGCATCCAGTGACGTCCTGATTCTTCAGAATAGGTGGGTCTTGAGTTTTTTCCTGAAGGCCCGATGGTTTTCTTCCATTCGGATGTCCGTGGGTAGAGCGTTCCATAGCCGTGGTCCTTGGACTGCAAATCTTCTTTCTCCCTTTGATTTGTAGCGGGACTTGGGGACTATAGAAAATTCATGGAGGGAGCTGAAACTTTGAGTTGCTAAGCAACAGCCAAGAAACCATAAGGATTTAAATATTTTTGTAAAGAAGAGTGGACCAAAATCCCTCCTGAGATGTGTGCAAACCTGATCACCAACTACAAGAGACGTCTGACCTCTGTGCTTTCCAACAAGTGTTTCTCCACCAACTACCAAATCATGTTTTGCTTGGGGATCAAATACTTGTTTTACTCACTGAACTGCAACTCAATTTATAATATTTGTATCATATGTTTTCTTTTTTTTTTTTTTTTTGATTGATATTCTGTCTCTATCATTTACAGTAAAATACACCTATGATAAAAAATTATAGACCCTTCATTTCTTTGTAAGTGGGCAATCTTACAAAATCTGCAGGGGATCAAGTAATTATTTTCCCCACTGTATACAGGCTCCTTTTTTTTTTTTAATCCTAGTTTAATGAAAGCCTAATTTATACTAGTGTTCCCTGTGCACTCCTGCACTACCAGTCAGATCATAGGTGTGCGCAGCCTATTGCATTAGGGTGTGCACCCCAAAGCTCAAACACACAATAATGCCACCTGCTGTCACAGGGAAGAGGCTCTGATGGTGGGAGACAGTTGATTGGGAGCATATTACGTTACATCCTAAGTATAGGTGTAATGTGTTCCTACAGTTTAACCTAGCCTTTACTATAATGGGGGCATTTTACACTGGCCACTGGCACCCCAACCACCCAGGTGGTGCCACCCCTTAATAATGCTAATGCAATGGGGTGATTAGGGTGTGCCCAGGCACAGCCGGCACACCCTGTGCGCACGCCTATGAGTCAGATATTACTTCTGGGTCATGATTTGTGGTACAGTAGTGCTGTGAAGAAGGGAATACTGGTTCCCTACATCTGTGACAGACTGTCAATGACTCACAGACAGTGACTTTTTTTTCACTGCACCGCCAGATCAGATAGACTAGATCCGGTCCTGCTGGGCAGACTCTTCTGTGATCTATTCTTGGAATAATGAAGCTTTGTGAAGGCTGATGTCAATGAAGTGTGATCAACGTGTTTGTTCATTCCATGTAGGGACCATTAGAGGCTCCATTGGGTGGCACCAGAAACCACAGAGATGGGAAGACCGTGGGCCTTGGGTACCAGGTGGTAACCCTAGTAGGCACATGGTTGCCATGCATCTCAAAAACACCTTTTAAGAAGAACAAAAGGTAATAAATGTAAAAATAAACACGCAGCACACTCTTTTTATTTCCAAAAATCAAATATTTTAATAGTATTGTTATTGCCATATTCAGTGAATTCATTTAGCAGACAATCACAGTGCAAAAGCATGGAGCTCCTGGCGATATATTTACAGAGGTATGTTACAAAGCTCCTACAGGAAGACTTGAGATAACAATGCTCATCGACACATCCAATGGGACTGTAGAATGATTGGCTCAGTGAAGGTTCAGGGGCTTCATCTGACAGTAATACATATAGCATTGGTGGAGGAAAGCTGATTACACACTTAGGCTTATGATTACTAAGTGCTAAGGTCTAAGGCACCTTACATCCCATTTCCATGGGCTATAACTGACTGTATGGCTTAGCAGAGCTTACTAAAAACTAGGCCTCGGTTAAGAATAACACAGACTACCATTTTAGTTTCTACAATCACAACTCACATAGAAAGCTAATTTTACTTTAATCCTGACACTTGGGCTACAGGGCACTACAAACATTTCTTATAACATCTATCAAGTAAGTCTTGTTTAATAGCAAAACGTGGAATCTGATAAAGACAACTAGATAGCCTAATCACCTATGCAAAAGGAAATTAATAGCTTGCTTTTCAAGCCTTTATCTTTTCCAAAGAGTTATAATCTATATTGTGATTCTGACAAGATCAGATGACTTATTGGCTATGGCTATCTAGAGCAATGTTTCTCAAATAGGGTGCTGAGGTGTTTTTACACAACGTCATGCTTTTCCATGGTGCAGACGGACACGCCAAGGTCTTGGATGTGAAAGTAGGCGGCTGAGAACCTTCATAAGAATGTGGAGGGCTGAGGATACTCATGGAAATGGGGTAGATGAGGACTCTGATTTAAAAAAGGGGAGCTGAGAGTTCTGAAATGAAGGGGGTGCTGAGGACATGAAAGAGTGGGACACTGAGGACTGATGTAAAAGGTAGTGGGGCTGAGAAATCTCATGTGAAAGGGAGGGAAGACAGAGGACTTTGGTGTGAATGGGGGGCTTCTGAGGTGGCCTTGAGATTTGGCATTCTTTTAAAGTGTGCCAAGACTAAAAAAGGTTGAGAAACACTGATCTAGAGGGCACAGCAGACTTGGATAGATAGTCTTGGGCCATCAGAGACAGAGCAAGGAAAAACCAATGGGTGGGAGTGGAGATTGGTAACTAAATGCGGGTAGTGTCCAAGATATGAATGTTGGATGCGGGAGAGATTTCTTCATGTCTAATAACCATCCAATGTCTACAGCTAGTTAAATGTATTTAGTACCATCATGTATATAAATTTGGAACTCAATTTAAGGATGTATTTAAAAAGTGCATCATTCTAAGGGACCAGTGTCGATTTTGTACACGCCAGAACTGCTTATCTTCCCATGCAAGTCAACGAGAACACAAGCAGTTTGAAATAGGTTGATGCCAATAAAAAGTAGGTCAGATTCACTATTAAATTCTGAATGATCTCAAAAGGGTCTCTTACCCATCTTAAATACATGTGGATCTGCTATCGACACTGGCCCTAATACTAACATACTTATAAGGCAAAAAACGGGGTGCAAAGTACAGTAATGTTGATGATCTGAAATAATTTTTCAGAACTGCTACAGTGAAATGTGATTTGACTCCACCCTGTTTAAATATTACTGCCAACAAATTCCACTAAAATTTGAACCGTATCCTGAACTAATACCATAAAAAAGGTGCATCTAAAAATTGGGGTTCTGGGAGGATGAAAGTGCATTTCCCAAGCTACAACTATCTAGTGGGCTAGTAATGCTCTCCAGGAACTGTGCTAATGTCAGGAAATTTGCTCAATTTAACTTGAGTTCTGTGTATCCACCAACACACAGTTCCATAGGGGTAGGTTTAAGTATGCAAGAGTGGTTTGGAGGGAGGCAGTAGGAGGGTAATTTCTGTAGCATATGTTGTATAACCGTCTCTGCTTCCTTTATAAGTAATCACATTTAAACTTCCAAGGTAGGATTGAATGTGACTAATGGCTGTGAGAAACTGGCTGGCTAAGTTTTTCTATATGCAGAAGTCAATATGGATCTCTGTACATTCCAGAATCACAAACAGATAAGTTCCAGGATCACTTACTGCAAGTTCCAGAATCACAAACAGATTAGTTCCATGATCACGATATTATCCACATAGCGGACTGGGATGGACTGGTGCAATACAGCTATGCATGAAAATTAAAAAACTTTGCTTGTATGTTTGGAAGGTTATGCCTGTGAACACTTTTGTACATTATCCTAGATAATCTCTACATTAGAACAAATAGTAAAATAGCACTGTTATCCAAAATACTTTGATCAGTCTGAGGCTGAATGTCACTTTGCTTTACCAAAACTATTTTGCCCCATTGCATACAATATTCATGACCAGTTTTTGTTCTTAAACAAAAATACTTTGTTTTCCACCAATACTGATTAACACAGAATTTTACATTAGCAAATGTCGTGCTTTTCACATAGCCACCGGGTTGCAAAATGAAAGCGGTGGTAGCCATCATGATTTGTACCAATCGTTGTACAACCTCTAATATAAATGGAGGAAATCCATCTTGGATTAAGGGAAATAATACAAAGGTGTGCATGAAAAGGGATGTATTAAAAAGAGCATTACGTTACCTACACAACACCATAAAGGTGTACTTAACCCATTTTCCGAAAACAGCATTACATAGTAATGTATTACCAAAAGGATGCACTGTAGTTTACATAATCCATAAAAATCATTTAAAAACCAAGCAATTCACGATACTGACAAGTGTGCAGCAAGACAGAGCCTCACTGATGTCTGTATCATGAGTTTCTTGTGACATCCAATGGCTTAGTCTTGTAAATTCACAGTCTCGTCTGACAAACTTCATGAATGCTGGTGAATTAAACATTATTCAAGAATTTTAGGTCAGAAATGTCCATGGATTTGGATCAGGACAGGTACAAGGCAAAACAATAAAACATTTACAAAAAAAAAAAGTCTGCAAACACTCATATTTAACACACAAAAAAATAAATATATACAGAAGCCATTAGCAATATAGCAAGGCGCATGAAGAAGGCATGAAACCAGTGTTAAGGAAAAGACCACCAATATATACAGTATCTGTCTGGTAGGACACAGTAACCAGACTCTAATCATCTTCCATTTTATTCTACCATTGAAGAAGTTGGAATCTGGTTGGCTGCTGTGGACAAATTGGACAGTTTTTGTACACAAGGCCCGAACCTAGAAGGGTCACGTTTTATTTCTACCACCTTGGGACAACCCAACCAACTGGCAATCCTGTAGCACTTCTTGATCCACGTTCCCCTGGTTTCCACAGGCAAATGTGCTTGCCTATGTACTCAGCCTCTGTCTGCGGAGGTAAAGCTAAAAATAAGGCTAAAATAATACACAATCCTGATTTACTTTTGATTATTCATAAACCAGATTGGACGTTGAATAAGGTCATTATCAAGTTAATCAATAAAGAAGATATTTACTTAAGTGATCAATAAAAAAAGATTACTAACTTGACATTCTCTCAAACAATTATTACCTAGACAAAGCAAAAATAATCTCTATAGACTGCACATTCCTTCTAAGTATTTATTATCTTACGTGTCCTGACTCCTGACTCTACAATATTCATAATTATATCCTGTTTGCACTGAAATGTGCTGACAGATGCAGCAAGGACATTTTAAGGGCTAGTCCACCTACAGCTAAAATTTTGGTTTTTAGATCTCTCGCTGGCTTATTATTTGTGGTAAGATCTGTGCAGCTAAGTTTTTGGACCTTTCCTCCTGTGACTCAGTGGTCTACACTAGCCATTCTCAACCAAGGGTCCATAGAAACCTAGAGTTCCTCCAGAGGATGCTAAGGGTTCCTTGAGCTGTGGAAAATTGACATCCCATCCAATGGTGCATGCATACTTCCAAGTCCGACACTACTTGGCAGAGCCAGCGGCATTACACCAATGATCTTTTTAGCTGGTTGTAGGGATGCATTCTGACCACCACTGTAAGGGGGGCATTTTTCTCACTGACCACCAATGTAAGGGGCATTTTCATAAAGACTCCCCCGATGGACTGATCTTTGCAAAGGTTCCCTAAGACCTGACCACCACTATACTACAAATGTAAGGTGCATTTGCCAATGACTTCCCTGATGGAGTAATTTTAGGAAAGTTTCCCTAAGACCTGATCAACACTGTATAGGGGGGTATTCTTCTCACTGGCTACCAATGTAAGGGGCGCTTTCACAATGACTCCCCTGATGGACTAATCTTTGCAGAGGTTCATTAAGACCTTACCACCACTGTAAGTGTGTGTGGGGGGGGCTTTCTTCTCACGGATTACAAACATAAGGGGCATTTCCCAATGACTTTCCTGATAGATTAGAGGCAGAGGAGAGGTTCCCCAGACCTGATCCCCACTGTAAGTGGGTATTCTTCTCACTGGCCACCTAGGTAAGGGTAATTTTCCCAATGACTCCGCTGATAGAACAATCTTAGCAAATGTTTCTTAGGACTGGATCACCAGTGTTAAGGAGGGGCATTCTTTTCACTGATCACTTAGGTAAGGGGCATATTCCAAATGATTTCCCAATTGACTAATTTTAGCAGAGGTTCCCTAAGATCTAATAACTATTTCAAGGGTTCCTCTGGGGTAAAAAGGTTGAGAAAAGCTACTCTATACAGAAGCGATACCTAAAAAGTATTCACCATGCTGCTTCCTTTAAGACATGGGTGCTCAACCTGTGGCCCTCCAGCTGTTGTGGAACTACAAGTCCCATGAGGCATTGCAAGGCTGACAAGTACAAGCATGACTCCGGGAGGCAGAGGCATGATGGGATGTGTAGTTTCCCAACAGCTGGAGGGCCACAAGAGAACATTCCTGATGTCATTTCCCCAAAAAATAAAAATTGTCAGAACATAGAAGAAAGTTGTCATTCAAGTCTGTCTGGGGCAGCATAATATCTCCATACAGCCCTGCCAACATGTAAGTAGCAAAAATATTCTACTGATCAACTCAACCAATTCTTCAGCTTGACAATTATTGACCAATGTCTAATTCCATACCTTCCCTTCTTTTAAAAAATCAGGACCATCCCACAAGCATATATTTTGTGAGAACCAATATACAAAATATTAAAATTGGGTATTTGTATCCAGGGCTGGACTGGGATAAAAAGCTGCCATGGTATACAGCCCATATTTACCTACGTGAGTGACCTTTGATCACTCACCGGGCAGCTTTTATTAGTGTTTATCTACTGTCACCATAACTGATTAAGTTACATATTAAGGGCCAACAATAGACTAAAAAGTCCCTTTGTACTGGCAGGGCTCCCTAGATTGTTGGATATTATAGAGGAGAGGAAAAAGTGACACGGTTATGACCACATACTGGTGTATTTGTACCAATGAAGGGAGGTTTTATTTTGGCGGTGTTTAGGGTTGCCTCTTGGTTCTAACCCTTATGTTTGAAGACTAAGCTTGTGTTGCAAGATCTTTTCCTCCTGCTGTTACATGTTATTTTTTATGATGATTATTTTTTTTCAAAGTAGTACTAAACTCTCCAAACTTGTAAACTATTAAAATTGGTGCTCCCCAATGCTACCAGCTCCAGTTCGAAGAGTGCTTCTTTTGGACTGGGGAGTGCTCACCTAGTTTTTGGGTTACGTAGGGAAGACAACCACTTTCAATTTTTGTTCCTGTCTGTGTTGGGGAGATTCACCTGCTCTGTTTGTCATAGTGACCCAAACAGAAAGTGATGGGAAATCCAATTTGACAGTTGTCACTAGAACAGGAATACAGGGTAAATCCTCCAACTGAGACACACAAGTCCAGTGACAAAGATAGGGATTTCATCTCACTTGCTGTTGTCTTTGCACGACAGGTATTGTAAAGGGACAGTAAACCACAAAAATCAGACAAGGTTTTAATGATTTCCTGCTGAAAAGTTTGAGGTATACATACCCTGTAAGTCCTGCTTGGGTCCTACTAGTAGCATGTATATACCAAGACAAGCTGGCCCTTGGGGCAAATACCCAAGGTGCCAGTCAATCAGTCCATACCTTGTTTGCTAATGATAGCTAAAGAAATTAAACTAAAGCAAAAATCTGATAAAGTGAAATGTCTTCAGGCTTTTTTTTTTTTTTTTTTTTTTAACCCTATCATCAAATTAAAAAAAGTTGCAGGTAAAACCACAGGAAAATCAAGTATTTCCTGCATGTTTCCTTTCCATAAACAATTTGTTATTCTCTTGCAAAGTACCTTTGAATTTTGACTACTCCAAGAAGAGTCTACTCTATAGCACCGCCCCCTCTTTTCTTGCATGTCATTGCCCTTACTCTTCTAGGAGTGTCTAATTACTGTCTATGCTGGCCCAGCTCCTGTTTGCCTCCCCTCCCCTCACCTCTCTACATAACCTTTGGGGGGAGGAGTGAAAGGGTATACCATAGAGCAGCCATTCTTAACTAGAGTTCCTTCAGAGGTTGTTGCCTGGGGTTCCTTGAGCTGTGGTTGATTGACCTTCTTATTAAAAGGTACCTGCATTGTTCTGGGGCCAACACCACTTGGTGAAACCAGTTACATTGCACAAATTATCTTTTTAGGTGTCTGTAAGTGGGCCACTCTGACCTCCAGCCTTTCTCAACCATGGTTTCATGAAACCCTAGGGGTCCTTCAGAGGTTGCTAGGGGTTCTTTGAGTGTTGGCTGATTGCCCGTCTATTTGATGGTGCCTGCATGGTTCTGGGGCCAACATCATTTGGCGTGGCCAGTTGCATGACAACAATAATCTGTTTAGCTGTCTGGTGGCAGGGGAATTCCTCCCACTGGCAAACCAACATAAGGGGCATTTTCTCCACTGACTTAACTGGGGTTCCCCAAAACCTGAAACTTATTTCCTCCTGAAGTAAAAAGATTGAGAAGGATGCTGCCACCCAATTGAGTTAGAGTCTACTGGGGCTGCTGACATCACATCCCAGATGGCGGTACCCAACAGCAGTCTCAGGGCTTTTGGATGTCTACATAAGGGAGGCTTGTACAGGAAAATAACATACATAAAATATGTTAAAGGCACATATACCCTTACGGGAAGATTGTTTTTGAAATGGGCAGTCTGGCGACAGGGTCTCTTTAAACCTGAGCTTACTTCACAGTTACCAACTATTCTTCCATGATCTGCCTAAAAACACATGTTCAATACATTTATTACATTAATAGAGAATAATTAACAAGCATCACATTAAACCCCAGATATCCCTTAATTTTCACAAAGTCACAAAATATAGCATTTTCGGCCTTCTTTGTCCTAATAAAAACTATCTATATACATTTATTTCCCTCAAACAAAAAAATAAAAATTACCTTCTTTTTTGCGGCACAGAAATATTTATAACAAAATAGGAAATCTGTATTATTTAAAAGCTCATGAGCGCAGTATTGTTGCTGCTAGGGATGCTGGGAAGCACAAAAGAGTTGTATCACATTATTAGCTCAGATGAAGAGAATGGATCAGAATTTGGGAGAATTCTGGTAGTTTGCTTATAATTCTCACAAAAAGTAATATTATGTCCTATAAGTAATACTGTAGGCATTTTTTGTTCCGGATATTTCTAGTAAGCACCCACGATGCATCACACCAAAGGCATGCCGTTTTCTTTAGTATGGTTGTCGGCTAAATGGATTTGGATGAATGAATCTTCGGAGACATCTGTTTCTTGCATGGGCATATCAGCAGAGATAATTTCAATATATATATATATATATATATATATATATAAATGGGATGTATTAAGTTTGCAATCTATGTTCCCTTTTAGAACCACATGGTCTTGGAGGCACCTTTTGGGCCCAGTTTCCTTTAACACTCTGACAGAAAGACGTGTGAAATACATGCAAGCAGAAGAACGGATGGGTACGCAAAGAATTTTGCATTGGTTGATGCATAGATTGGTGGGCCTTATTTATCAAAATGTCTGAACGAAGAAGTGAAATGGGCGCCAACCCATGAAAAGTAAAAGTATACAAATGGGAACTAACCCATAAAGTGAGTCCAGCGTGCCCTTGGTTATTCACAACTTAAAAACATCAACGTGTTTTGGGGATAAACACTCCCTTCATCAAGGCTTAGAAGAATGAAATAAGGACTTGAATGGACTCAACAGAAACCAGATCTAGACTTAATCTGGTGCAAACCCCCCTTTCGGATTGAAATTTTAACAATTAGAACAATGTAACCAGTTCTTGTAGACATTTCATTAAATAAGGTGTGCAGTTTCTAGAGGCACAAAATGGCTGCCAGCCACAGCAGTGCCCATAGCAACAGATCTCCCTTCTCACAAGGGACAAATTCTAAAAATGAGCAGCAATTTAAAATTTATACATGGCTGTTAATACTGGTGGTTCCCATTGGGGGTCACCTGTAGATACATCATACATGTACATATACAGTATACTAATAGAAAAAAAAAAAAAAAAGTGCAAATTCAGCTTTTGCCGGTGATGAATCTCAGTTTACCAAATGTGCCGAGTAAAAAGGCATGACAATGTCACCCTGCTGTACTGCTGCTGGACATGAAGAACAGCTATGCTATGAGACCTCCACACATATAGGGGGGTTAATTCCATCATAGCTAAAGCCATCACCCCAATCCTCCAAGATACAACTGTTGTTTACGCTGGCAAGACCAGCACTGATGTGCATTCTGGGTGCCTGGCTTGCCATTTGTTTTCAGGTATATTTTGGGATATCTCTTCCTGGAAGTAAAGGAAGACAAGGATTGAGTTTGATATCTGAAAAGCATTTGGCAAGCTCCCCCTATATGGCAGGTCTGCAGAGTGATATGTGTTCTCCATATCCCATTTGGCATTAATATTCCCTTACAGCTACGTACATCCCCTTCATTAAAGCCATCCAAAGCTATCTTAAGCTGCTAAACAATGTTTTTTTGGCATTGGTTGGGTGAAATTCTCTTAAGAGCACAGTAGCGCTTTAACTTTCCTAAAGAACTAATCACTATTTATACATCCAATACTAGCCACTCGTGGTTCTACTACCATCTACAATACTAATCTCTATTGATGGACACTCTATGAATCCTATATAAAGCCACTCATGGTTCTACTAGCGTCTATAAGACTGGTCTCCATTGATGGACACTATGAATCATATATAAAGCCTAGCTATTTCAATGACCTGATGCAAGATCAAAATGAAAGAGGATTTCACCAACCTGCCCACTTAACATTCTTCCAAATGGAAGAAAATTTGGCAGAACATTACATTGCTATTCCATTGACTTGGTTTGGTTCCCCATGTTGGGGTTAGGATAACCAAAATAATTTTGTTCTATAGATTCACATTTTGGCTGGAGCTCCTCCTCTGTTTCCTGGAGGAATCCATCATAAGCAGATGAAGCTACGTGTTATATAAATGTCTATTCTTGGCTTCAATAGGTAGGGGAGATGTATGTACGGGGAAATTAGTGTAAGTTCTTGTCAGTCTGGATCAATGAGAAGATGAAAGGAGAGACAGGTGTAGGACTTCACATAGTCATGGCTGGTGAAGATTGGCTTCACATGACGCTCTCGAAGATTATGACTTTGTTGTCCGAAACAGGACTCAAGCTGGTCAGGCTTTTGATATCTTGATCAGGTACCATGTACTCCAAATGGTGAGCTCCCCAGACAGGCTCTGTCAATCGCTGCCAGCGCTGAAAGACAAAATAAGCAAACTCAGGAAGGAAACTTGACGGAAAAAAAAAAATAGGCATGTCTGTGATGACCTCCTTGTGGAAATGCTAGTATGCTCTCATGATTAAACCACTGACTTGAAGCAAACATGCAACCACTGAATTCAGAATAAAGACTGACCTGCACGCTTGTTCCAGGTCAGTGACTTCGAAAATGTTAAACCCAAACATAACAGCTAGGCACTGAGCAAGTTTAGAAGAAGGTCAGTTAATACAGTCTCCAGGCCCAGTTGAGCTTTTCATTTAAATGAGCTAAATACATTCCAGGTGCCCTAAAAACAAAAGGTGTGCAAAGTCTAATGCCGCGTACACACAGTCGGAAATTCCGACAAGAAAACCGTGGATTTTTTTCAGACAGAATTTTGGTTCAAACTTGTGTTGCATACACACGGTCACACAAATGTTGTCGGAAATTCCGATGGTCAAGAACGCGGTGACATACAACACGTACGACGAGCTGTGATCAATGAAGTTCAATAGGCAGTTCGGCTCTTCTGCTTGATTTTGAGCATGTGTGTTTTTTTGAGCGTCGGAATTGCATACAGACGAGCGGAATTTCAAACAAGAACTTTTCCTGTCGGAAAATTTGAGAACCAGCTCTCAAATTTTTGTTGTTGGAAATTCCGACAGAAAAAGTCAGATGGAGCGCGCACACGGTCAAAATTTCCGACCAAAAGCTGACATCGGAGATTTCTTGTCGGAAATTCCGACCGTGTGTATGCGGCATTACAGACTTTACAAAGCAGCCACAGCTGCTGAGTGTAAAAGCCTTTCTCCTGGAAGCTGCAAAGAAAGGGTCCTAGCACTGGCTGTGGAAGCAGTGGGCTCTCTGCAGAAGTTTGACACCCCCCCTACTGAGTTAGACCTATAGGTCTACAGTCAGAAAGGTTCACATGCCCCTTGCTGATTGGAGAGCTTTTGCTCAGAATCAGGAAGCAGTTTGTTGGACCTCCACAGATAGAGTAACTTTTGTTCTATGTATGATCTACATTTAATACATTTTTCAAATTTGAATAATAATGTCATTTTATTCTACCTGATTAGTTTGATTAAGTACAAAGATCAGGTCACTTACTTCTTTCAGCGTCCCCTTGGCACGTGTGATTTTATAGATGAAGGTCAGAGGGACACAAAGCATTGAAGACAAAGCAAAGCACCAGCCGATGGCTTCACCCCACCATGGGTACGTGTAGGTCTTATTGTATGTCAAAGGCTTGTAGTTCACTAGGTTGAAGATAAATATCGCCTGTGTGGTAGAATGTAGGTCACTGGTTACAAAAAGATCTGAAACCTGTTTTCTAGAGCAGCTTGGTCAGATTCTCAAGATCATGCACAATGACCTCTAAGAAAGTTTTTTACGTCTCTAACATGCAAGCAAAACCCCAGGGATATGTAAATTCTTTCAGGTACCCTCCCCACCGTGTATACTCACCTCTCCACCATCCCTGTTCTTCTTGGTATACTCACCTCTCCACCACCATCCCTGTTCTTCTTGGTATACTCAGCTCTCCACCACCATCCCTGTTCTTCTTGGTATACTCACCTCTCCACCACCATCCCTGTTCTTCTTGGTATACTCACCTCTCCACCACCATCCCTGTTCTTCTTGGACTTGGTATACTCACCTCTCCACCATCCCTGGTCTTCTTGTTATACTCACCTCTCCACCATCCCTGGTCTTCTTGGTATACTCACCTCTCCGCCACCATCCTTGGTCTTCTTGGTATACTCACCTCTCCACCACAATCCCTGGTCTTCTTGGTATACTCACCTCTCCACCACCATCCCTGGTCTTCTTGTTATACTCATCTCTCCACCATCCCAGGTCTTCTTGTTATACTCACCTGTACACCATCCCTACCCCACTTGTTATACTCACCTCTCTACCATCCTTTGTCTTCTTGTCATAGTCACCTCTTCACCATCCTTGCTCTACCTGGTATACTCACCTCTCCACCACACCTCATATTTTTGTTATACTTACCTCAACATCATTCTTCCTCTTCTGGTTTTGCTCTCTTTTCCGCCGTCTCTCCCCTCCTGTTCCATTGGCCTCTCCACTATTCTTCCTCCTCTTGCTGTTATACTCACCTCTACACCATCATTCCCCTCCTAGTTTTACCTACCTCTCCACTGTCCCTCCTCTTCTTGGTATCTTGTTATACTCAACTCTCAACCAGCCTTCCTCTTCTTGTTATACTCACCTCTCCGCCATCCTTCCCATCCTAGTTTTACACACCTCTCCACTATCTCTCCTCTTCTTGTTATCTTGTTATACTCAACTCTGCAACAACCTCCCTCTACTTGTTATACTCACCTGTCCACCATCCCTCTTCTTCCTAAATAAAGGTTTTAAAAGGGTGAGGGCCAATTGGAACACAATTTGCAGTATGTATTTAGACCTGCCATGTCCTATCCTTAGGATTCATCAAATTTACTTTTCATTCTTGGTATGTACAGTTTAACAAAATGTAACATGTTTGTGAATTACTTTCGAGAGAACCACTCAGAACTAGTCATTTATTAGAATCTATCCACTTTTAGGCTGTTATAAGAATGCAGTCCTGGCTTTTAGGGATAGTAGTGTGTGCTGTTTTTCACTTGTATTCCTCTCCCTTTTCAGAGGGACATTTCACCTTTAGTGTCAGGTCCCCCATGTAGGCCTGTCTCCTGCCTGAGCTCAGAGATGATAACTAACACTCTCTAGGTTGCTGTAGGGTAAAAATGTTGTTTAACAAAGTCTCTAGCCTTCTTTCATGTATTCCTGACAGCACCTTTTTGTATTATTCCAGTTTTAACTCTGTTGTCAGTTCCATGCGGAGATAGGACACTCTTACAGCCTGGCACATCTACCCTGACAGGGATAGAATACAAGTAATTAATTTTTTTTTTTTTTTAAGTCAAGTAATCCCCGAAAGGTAACAATGCCCCACTTTAACAATTCAAGAATGGAAATTTAGATGATTACAAATTACTATTAGTGACAGGTTCTCTTTAAACATTTTGGGTTTGGCAGTTGAAGATAAAATGTGATATCTTACCATGCAGACGAAGGGTGTGATCACAGACCAGCACCACTTCATCCAAGGGAAGGGCCGATAACCAATCATACGAGCAATATCATCCATAAACCTATCAGCACCTGTAGGGGCAACAGAAAATAAAACGTCATTGGTTGGCAACGGTGTATTACTGAGCTAAAATATGGATCTGTCAGGGAATGCATTAAAAAAGATGAGCACTTTCATTGTACAGCAGATCGAGCCCATTTAGTGTGACGGACCTGGCATGTGAAAAGCACTCTGCAGCATGTTGGCAGCTTGGCACCCAAGGACAAAGCTATATTAAGGAGCGTTACGGGAGCGCTTGCTCTGGATTACAGCCAACAGACGTTCACGCTCCAGCTCCCTCATCAGCTTAGGAAGAGTTTGTGGAGCACTGAGAGGGTTTATTGGCAGGTATTATTACTTAAAGTATATCTAAAGACAAAACTTTGTTTTTTTATTTTATTTTTATAGCTGGGCATGGTTAAAACTCCTATCAGCTTTTTTGTTTTACGTATTCCCTTCACTTTCTGTCTCAGAGACATAACAGGTAACGAGAAGACATTTCAATGTCCCTTCCAGAGCTGTCATGGAAAGATAGAAGAGCGAAGGGAGGAAAAGTCCAAGAGGTCCATCAAGTCTGCCCTTTTTAAAAAAAAACTTTTTTTCCCCAAGTTTGTCTCAAGTGCTTTTCAAATCACTTAAGCCCTGTACACACGATCGGATTTCCTATGGATTCTAAACCGATGGATTTTTCCATCGGAAATCCGATGAAGCTGACTTCCATCAGTGTTGCCTACACACCATCAGTCAAAAAATCCGACCGTCCCAAACGCCGTGACGTAAAACACTCCGACAAGCCGAGAAAGATGAAGTTCAATGCTTCTGAGCATGCGTGGGTTTTTTGTCCGATGGAGTTTCACACAGACGATCGGAATTTGCTATCGTTTTTTTTCCCATCGGATAAATTTAAAACATGTTCTATTTTTTCTCACCGATGGAAAAAAGACTGATGGGGCCCATACACGATCGGTTTGTCCGATGAGAAAGTCCATCGGCCTGTTTCCATCGGTAAAACCGATCGTGTGTACACGGCATTACTGTTGATGGACCTTCATATCCTCTGCTGGAAGTCTGTTCCAAGCATCAACTACTCTTTTGGTAAAATTATACTTTATTTAGGTTAGTTTTGAAATGTCCTCCTGCTAGTTTAAAGGGTTGGTTTTTGTTTATCCAAAAATACTCCATGCGGTCCCTATTACACCCATTAAAAAAAAATGCATTAATGCTATTTCCATAATGCTTTGTACACACGATTGCGATTTCCGAAGAGAAAAGTGTGATGTGAGCTTTTTGTCGCAAATTCTGACTTTGTGTAGGCTCCATCGCACTTTTTTTTGTGAGAATTTCTGACAAGAAAAGATTGAGAGCAGTGTCTCTATTTTCGTGACGGGAAAAATTCCTATCGGGAATCGCGATCTTCTGTATGCAATTACGACGTGCAAAAAAACACGCATGCTCAGAATCAAGCAGAAGAGCCAAACTGCCTATTGAACTTCATTGATCTCGGCTAGTCGTATGTCTTGTACGTCACTGCGTTCTTGACGTTCGGAATTTCAGCCAAGATTTGTGTGACCGTGTTTATGCAACACAAGTTTGAGCCATTTTCCGGCTGAAAAAAACCTGCGGTTTTCTTGTCGGAAATCACGATCGTGTGTACGAGGCATAACTGTAGGGCATCTCCACATCCTAGGGATCCTCCAGAGATTGTCTGTGGTTTCTAGGGCTGTGAATAGTTGACCTTCTATCTGATGGTGCCTTCATAGTTCCGGGTCCAATAGCACTTGGCAGAGTCAGCAGTATGACACAAATCCTGTCATTAGCAGGCTGTAAGGTTGGCATTCTAATTACCACTGTAAGGCGGCCAATCATCTCACTAATCGTCAATGTAGGGGACATTCTTTCCACCACTGTAAGGAACTTTCATCCCAATGGCCACCAATGTAAGGGACATTTGTCTCACTGACCACCAATGTAAGAGACATTCCCTCCACTGACCCCCAATGTAAAGGACATTCCTCCCATTCACTACCAATAGAAAGGACATTTATCCCTCTGCCCACCAATGTAGGGGCATTCTTTCCACTGACTGACAATTCGTTAGAAATCATTTTCGGGTCTCTGAGCACCCAAGCTAAAATTAATAAATAGGGGTCAATAGGACGAATGTAAGGGAATGTAAGGGACATTCTTCCCACTGATCACCAATGTAAGGAGCATTCTTCCCACTGATCACCAATGTAAGGAACATTCTTCTCACTGATCACCAATGTAAGGAACATTCTTCCCACTGATCACCAATGTAAGGAGCATTCTTCCCACTGATCACCAATGTAAGGGACATTCTTCCCACTGGCCACCAATGTAAGGAGAATTCTTCCCACTGATCACCAATGTAAGGAGCATTCTTCCCACTGATCACCAATGTAAGGAACATTCTTCCCACTGATCACCAATGTAAGGAACATTCTTCCCACTGATCACCAATGTAAGGAACATTCTTCTCACTGATCACCAATGTAAGGAACATTCTTCCCACTGATCACCAATGTAAGGAACATTCTTCCCACTGATCACCAATGTAAGGAGCATTCTTCCCACTGATCACCACTGTAAGGAACATTCTTCCCACTGGCCACCACTGTAAGGAACATTCTTCCCACTGGCCACCACTGTAAGGAACATTCTTCCCACTGATCACCAATGTAAGGAACATTCTTCCCACTGATCACCAATGTAAGGAACATTCTTCCCACTGACCACCACTGTAAGGAACATTCTTCCCACTGATCACCAATGTAAGGAGCATTCTTCCCACTGATCACCAATGTAAGGAACATTCTTCCCACTGATCACCAATGTAAGGAACATTCTTCTCACTGATCACCAATGTAAGGAACATTCTTCCCACTGATCACCAATGTAAGGAACATTCTTCCCACTGATCACCAATGTAAGGAGCATTCTTCCCACTGATCACCAATGTAAGGAGCATTCTTCCCACTGATCACCAATGTAAGGGACATTCTTCTCACTGACCACCAATGTAAGGAGCATTCTTCCCACTGATCACCAATGTAAGGAACATTCTTCCCACTGACCACCAATGTAAGGAACATTCTTCCCACTGATCACCAATGTAAGGAACATTCTTCCCACTGATCACCAATGTAAGGAACATTCTTCCCACTGATCACCAATGTAAGGAACATTCTTCTCACTGATCACCAATGTAAGGAACATTCTTCCCACTGACCACCAATGTAAGGGACATTCTTCCCACTGATCACCAATGTAAGGAACATTCTTCCCACTGATCACCAATGTAAGGAGCATTCTTCTCACTGATCACCAATGTAAGGAGCATTCTTCTCACTGATCACCAATGTAAGGAACATTCTTCCCACTGACCACCAATGTAAGGAACATTCTTCCCACTGACCACCAATGTAAGGGACATTCTTCCCAATTTTTCTTTATTAAAGAACTTGCAATCAATAAGCATAAAAACAATATATATACATATTTACATAAAAATGAAAATAAATATAGCAAATCTGCTCTCAAACAAAAAAGACTTTACAGCAAAAGCAAAAATCATGTCATTGCTGAAAATAAATCTTCCTACAACTCACACCAACACAGAAAAAGAAAAGAGCTCCTCACCCAGAGATGGGCAGATCACCAAAGGCAGGTCTGATATGCCATCAGGATGATTGGGGGAGTCGTTTCTTAACCCTTACCACATTCTCATCCCCAGAAACAGCTCTCTTCAGACTGTGTGACTCCCCCTCATCCATAGATGATAAAGAGAAAGACACATCTGACCTGCCGGGTGATGAAATAACAGAAAAGGTGTTGCCAAGAGGAACCCCTCCTGGGTCCGACTCTGAGGAAGAAATTACCGCTTTTCTTGTCCTCCTCTTCTTTTTTTTCTTCCTCCTAATCTTCTCCCACCCCTCATCATCCGAATCCCCATCAACAGAGCGTGAGACATGGGGTATGGACACCCTTCCATCAGCCCCACCCCCATCCAGCAGCCCCACATTCCCCTGACCACGCTTGCGCTGCCGAGGGGCAGGGACTGGAGGCTGAGTGGGAAGATCCGCTAAACCTGCCCCCCCAGCAGCTTCCGCCAGTCTGGAGGATCTACGTACCACAGGAGGGACAGACTCAGGGACCACATTACTAGGGGAAACAGAAACATCAGCTGTAACAGACACAGGAGGGACAGACTCAGGGATCACATTACTAGGGGGAACAGAAACATCAGCTGTCACAGACACAGGAGGGACAGACTCAGGGACCACATTACTAGGGGGAACAGAAACATCAGCTGTCACAGACACAGGAGGGACAGACTCAGGGATCACATTACTAGGGGGAACAGAAACATCAGCTGTCACAGACACAGGAGGGACAGACTCAGGGACCACATTACTAGGGGAAACAGAATTAACAGATGTCACAGACACAGGAGGGACAGACTCAGGGACCACATTACTAGGGGGAACAGAAACATCAGCTGTCACAGACACAGGAGGGACAACAACAGTTTCAGCGGCCTCATCCTCCTTATCTAGCCTCTGCAGCTCAGCCTCCAATCCCGGCAAGTTATGTAATGCCTCCGGGCATTGACTATAAGGATGACCGAGCTTTTGGCACAAATTGCACCGAACATCGGTACAATCCTTAGCCAAATGGCCCAGCTCCTGGCACAGTGAACACTTTTTACGGATGCAGGTAGATGCAAAATGGCCTTTTTCACCACATTTGTTACAGACTTTAGGCTGACCTTGGTAAAAAATGGTCAGCCTATCCCTCCCCAGAAAGGCTGAACAGGGCAGATGTTGGACTACATTTCCCAGCACCCCCAATTTTAATGACACTGTCCAGGCCCCTGTCCAAATCCCATGCAGATCAAGGACCTTCCGCAGTGGAGCGAGGACCTCACCATATCGGCGTAGCCATACTATTAAATCAGCCTCTGGTATAGATTCATTACGCACCAGGATCGTCACAGATTTTATCAGAGGCTGCCTGGAAATCACCTTTGGCACCCAACCGTTCCACTGCGGAAGGCCCCCGCACCTCCTAAATCGTTCCCAAAACAAATCCAGACCCTCAGGCTTTACAAAGGACAAATCAAACTCATAACTCCCCACGGGGCAAATCAAAGCAAAAATATCTGAAACACTAAAACCCATTTCCAGAACCAACTCTGCCACCCTCCCCCTTACTGGTGGGGTCCCCTCCCCCTCCCACTTCAATTGGACCACATTTCTCCTCTGGTACCCACTAACCATCCCACCCCCAAACCTCCGCAAATTGTGACCACTAACATTTGCAGCATTCCCCCCACCCTCCTTGGTGCGACTCCCCAAAACTGACGCATAGCTGCCAGTGCTCACAGACCTCCCTGCAGATGATCCAGTTGTGCGTTTAGAAACGTCTGACACAACTCTGGCCGATAACAATTGCACACCTGATGAGTCTTTCCTCTGCTGAGCAGGAGGAGAAATGTCATTTTTACCTAAAGCAGCGACATTAACCCCTTCACCACCACTCACCATGTCCATTGCTTTATCCATATTATTGCTGTCATTATTTTCTGGCACATTCGTAGTTCCTGCCGTGTCCATACTCACTGCTGTACCCATAGATACTTCACCTCCAGGCAGACTCTTCTCCATCAGGACAGGATTGTCAGCTAAGCAGAGTGAAGGCTGTTCTAATTCAGCAACAGGTGAATCATTGCAGGAGACTTCCCTGGCTGCTTCCACTTCACATGCTGCACTGTGCTGCTCCCCTCCCCCACCTGCATCAACCAGCCCAGGTGAGGCTGAAACAGGCTCTTTGGAGCTGGCAGCCATCTTGCTTGTGGAACTACAGGTCCCAGCAAAATCCATGTGCGGGGGGCATGATGCAGATCCATCCACATTGCTCTGGTGCTGCTGATCCACAGAACTCACCGATGTCTGGCTGGCAAATCTCGTCTCATTGGTAAACTTTTCTGCCAAAGCTCCACTTTTATCTTTCAATTTCTCCAACAATAAAGATTGCTTCTTCACCTTCTCCTCCATCTCCTGTAACTCTGGCTTCATGGCCAAACGATTCTTACTCCAGGCCTGGAAATACTTGGCCCTGAAGTTTTTATGTTCAAATTTTAAACATTTAAGTTTCTCCTCAGCCCTTCCGATCGCCCGGAAACGATCAATGATCTTCTGTCTGTAGACATCAACATTCTTACCAAGGCCTGGGCCCACAGTCAGGTCCTCCACCTCCTCCTCCTCCTCACTAGGCCCCATAACATCAGGGGGATCCCTCCCAGGGCCTCCCCCAGGATCAGGCATTATTCCTGGGCCAAGCTAGCAGGCAAGGCCCAGGCTTGAAAAAGGCTGGTTCTCTCAGAGAGCTCTTTGGGTGTGTCCTCCTCCTTCTTCCCACTGACCACCAATGTAAGGAGCATTCTTCCCACTGATCACCAATGTAAGGAACATTCTTCTCACTGATCACCAATGTAAGGAACATTCTTCCCACTGATCACCAATGTAAGGAGCATTCTTCTCACTGATCACCAATGTAAGGACCATTCTTCCCACTGATCACCAATGTAAGGAGCATTCTTCCCACTGATCACCAATGTAAGGAACATTCTTCCCACTGATCACCAATGTAAGGGACATTCTTCCCACTGATCACCAATGTAAGGAACATTCTTCTCACTGATCACCAATGTAAGGAACATTCTTCCCACTGATCACCAATGTAAGGGACATTCTTCCCACCGATCACCAATGTAAGGAGCATTCTTCCTACTGATCACCAATGTAAGGGACATTCTTCCCACTGATCACCAATGTAAGGAGCATTCTTCCCACTGATCACCAATGTAAGGAACATTCTTCCCACTGATCACCAATGTAAGGAACATTCTTCCCACTGATCACCAATGTAAGGAACATTCTTCCCACTGATCACCAATGTAAGGAACATTCTTCTCACTGATCACCAATGTAAGGAACATTCTTCTCACTGATCACCAATGTAAGGGACATTCTTCCCACTGATCACCAATGTAAGGGACATTCTTCTCACTGATCACCAATGTAAGGAGCATTCTTCCCACTGATCACCAATGTAAGGGACATTCTTCCCACTGATCACCAATGTAAGGGACATTCTTCTCACTGATCACCAATGTAAGGGACATTCTTCCCACTGATCACCAATGTAAGGGACATTCTTCTCACTGATCATCAATGTAAGGAACATCCTTCCCACTGATTACCAATGTAAGGAATATTCTTCCCACTGATCACCAATGTAAGGGACATTCTTCTCACTGATCACCAATGTAAGGGACATTCTTCCCACTGATCACCAATGTAAGGGACATTCTTCTCACTGATCACCAATGTAAGGGACATTCTTCCCACTGATCACCAATGTAAGGAACATTCTTCCCACTGGTCACCAATGTAAGGGACATTCTTCCCACTGATCACCAATGTAAGGGACATTCTTCCCACTGATCACCAATGTAAGGAACATTCTTCCCACTGATCACCAATGTAAGGGACATTCTTCCCACTGACCACCAATGTAAGGAACATTCTTCCCACTGATCACCAATGTAAGGAACATTCTTCTCACTGATCACCAATGTAAGGAGCATTCTTCTCACTGATCACCAATGTAAGGAACATTCTTCCCACTGATTACCAATGTAAGGAACATTCTTCTCACTGATCACCAATGTAAGGGACATTCTTCCCACTGATCACCAATGTAAGGGACATTCTTCCCACTGATCACCAATGTAAGGAACATTCTTCCCACTGATCACCAATGTAAGGAACATTCTTCCCACTGATCACCAATGTAAGGAACATTCTTCCCACTGATTACCAATGTAAGGAACATTCTTCTCACTGATCACCAATGTAAGGGACATTCTTCCCACTGATCACCAATGTAAGGGACATTCTTCTCACTGATCACCAATGTAAGGAGCATTCTTCCCACTGATCACCAATGTAAGGGACATTCTTCCCACTGATCACCAATGTAAGGGACATTCTTCTCACTGATCACCAATGTAAGGGACATTCTTCCCACTGATCACCAATGTAAGGGACATTCTTCTCACTGATCATCAATGTAAGGAACATCCTTCCCACTGATTACCAATGTAAGGAATATTCTTCCCACTGATCACCAATGTAAGGGACATTCTTCTCACTGATCACCAATGTAAGGGACATTCTTCCCACTGATCACCAATGTAAGGGACATTCTTCTCACTGATCACCAATGTAAGGGACATTCTTCCCACTGATCACCAATGTAAGGAACATTCTTCCCACTGGTCACCAATGTAAGGGACATTCTTCCCACTGATCACCAATGTAAGGGACATTCTTCCCACTGATCACCAATGTAAGGAACATTCTTCCCACTGATCACCAATGTAAGGGACATTCTTCCCACTGACCACCAATGTAAGGAACATTCTTCCCACTGATCACCAATGTAAGGAACATTCTTCTCACTGATCACCAATGTAAGGAGCATTCTTCTCACTGATCACCAATGTAAGGAACATTCTTCCCACTGATTACCAATGTAAGGAACATTCTTCTCACTGATCACCAATGTAAGGGACATTCTTCCCACTGATCACCAATGTAAGGGACATTCTTCCCACTGATCACCAATGTAAGGAACATTCTTCCCACTGATCACCAATGTAAGGAACATTCTTCCCACTGATCACCAATGTAAGGAACATTCTTCTCACTGATCACCAATGTAAGGAACATTCTTCCCACTGATTACCAATGTAAGGAACATTCTTCCCACTGGCCATCATTAATTCATTTTAGTTTGGGTGCCCAGAGACCTGAAAAATTATTTAAGGGTTCCTCTGGGGTAAAAAGGCTGATCTAGATTCTCTCTTTGTATGTGTAGTGGGTATGTACTTTCCGGGTGTAGATTAAACTGGCAGAGACACCAGTGATGTGCAGTTCCCTGCAGCCCAGCAGGTGGCGCTGTCACCCTGGGCTGGGGTTGAATCATCGCTGTGTGCCGTGCCTCCTTTTTGTCCTCCCTTGGCAGCGGTATGGTGGGGCGGGGAACCCGCCGTGCTTGCTGGGAGAGGGTATAAAGGGGCCGGCCATCTTTGTCACAGGGTGGAGTCCCAGGCACCTTCAGCCTGAGGGCGTGTGGTTCGTGTCGGGCCTCTAGGCGCCCTAGGCCTGGAGGACGTCCGGAGTACGTGTTCCATCCCAGGCACATTTAGCCTGGGATAAGGTACTTGAATGGAGGTCCGGAGTTCAGTGCCCCACACTGAGTTCTGCTAGGGAAGGAGATCCTAGGGAACCCAGGGATTGGGAACCCGAATTCGGAAGGTGTAATGGACCGGTGGGAGCTCCTCATTCGAAGACCTGGTGCAGCAGATTGCCAGTGACGGGTGAGCCTCTCATCGGAGACCGCCTGGAAGGAAATCCCCCCTCACTCAGAGACCGCAACCCACTTTCAGGAAGGAAAGTGGAGAGTTCATTGTGTCTGGGCCTACTCGCATCCACACCTCCTTTTCTGTTCTGTCCTCCAAGGGAGTTCAACTGATTGTGTTCACTTGAGAAGAATAAAGGAGTGTTGGACTTTAATGGGGTGGGGCTCATTTTCTGGCAGACATTGTTCAAGGTGACTCTTGGTGGAGGCTCCAGGTGCAGAACACTGACCCGAAGGTAAAAGAACTTTGCTTGTATCACACTGACACCTGTGGTGAAGGCCAGGCGTGGTGACCCCGCTCTCTCCCCTCTAAGGTACCCCTAGACAAGAGAGAGACGAGCTGAGAAAAGAGGGGAGTGAGGAGGCCGCTACCAATGTATTGCAATAAAAACCTGACCAAGGTTCTAACCAACTTCTACTCTATCCACAATGAGATAAAATGTGTTTTGACTTTACGCACATTTTATTATTACAGAGGCTTGTTCAATAGACACTATGAGGTTGATTTATTAAAACTGGAGAAAAAATCTGGTGAATCTCTGGACAGAAACCAATCAGCTTCCAGGTTTTATTATCAAAGCTTAATTGAACAAACTGAAGTTAGAAGCTGATTGGCCACCATGCAGAGCTGCACCAGATTTTGCACTCTCCAGTTTTAGTAAATCAACCCCAATGTGCACATTACATGATTTCCATCAACGTCTTTATGTAAGAGGTTGCAGCAACATGTATTGATATACCTGTATATGTAAATGTTTCCTAAACAGACTACACCATGAAATTCCATAAGGCCATTTGCAGTTGGGGGTGGTAAAAATAGGCAGCCGAGCTGCCCCAGACTGCCCAGCTTAACATAACATTGCGCCCATTGTGACAGGATGCAGGTTCCTTGATCAAGAGTGGAGTCACTCTAATACAGGAGGATGTATTACTGGCCAGAACACCAGGTGAAAACAGAGGGGGAAAAAAGCCTACAAAAAGAAAACTAATGCAGCCACCTCATATAATGATTGGTTACTTATATGCAATATATAAAAATTTTGGTTTTGGGTTTAAAGTATAACTAAAAGCAAAACTTTTTTTTCAGTTTTGGAGAGAGTGGAGATGAATTAGAACACCTGTCAGGTTTTTATTGCTGTCTTTGTCCCCGTTAGGGAGATTCACCTTCTCCATCTGTCCTGTTCACCATTATCATTGAAAGTGAAAGTAAAAGAACATTTTGGGTTGTCCCCAGGAAAAGTAATAGAGGGGAAATCTTCCAATGGGGACACTAGTTCTGGTGACTTAGGGGGCACCCAGGAATTCCCTTAATTTGCAAGGATTTCCTCTCATTTCCTGTTTGTCTATGAGACAGGAAGTAGGGTGACCACATTTCCAAACTACCATTCAGGGACACCCTTCCTTCCCAAAAATCAGCTTGTGCTGTAACGAATCAAAGCACAGTGATTGGACACAATAGGCGGGATTTATGATTTCTCCAATCACAAGCAGGGGGCGGGGATTGTGCTCCTCCAGGCATTCCGGGCCAGGACAAGTACTGTCAGTGAGTAAAGCGGTGATGTGGCGGCCTTTTTTGGGGGCATCAGATTGGCCCGGGGGGGTGGCTGTGTCAGTTTCATTCCGGGACACTGTATTGTCCTGGAATGAATGTGCCCGGGACAGACCTGCAAAATGCGGGACTGTCCCGGGCAATCCGGGACACGTGGTCACCCTAACAGGAAGTGAAGGAAAATCTCCACAATGGGACACAGATGGCGGGAAAAAAAAAATCTGGCAGGGGTTATAACCCTCCCTTACTTGATCCAAAATGGGGAGAAAAAAATCTTTTGCCTATAGTTTTACTTTAATACCGCATTAAAAAAGAAATCATCCGCAGTATAGTGTAATACTGAGTGTTGCCTGTAGAGGTCTCTTCTCCACTATAAATTTCTAAAACTGCAATGCTGGGCAGATAGAAATCTGTTCTACTGATTCTGCTGAATTGGAAATGACTCATTAAGAACAAAGGAGCCAAATGATTAAACCCCACGGGACGGGTGACGTCAGAAATCCATGGGACATTCTTCGGAAAGTGTATCATGAATTGACCATTATTAGATTATTCACGTGGCTCTTTTTCACTCCATTCCTCGTGTTCTGACCTGAGAATTTTCCACCCAGAACTGATATAATAAGCTCCAGGTATATTGGGGAGGGATAAATCCCTTGCTATCTCCCTTAGAATCATAGGGCAGAATTAACAAACCCGTCAACAATGATTATGTGTGCATTTTCGAAACGCTTAGATGTGACTGGAGACTTAGGCCGCGTACACACGACCGGTTTTCTCGGCAAAAAACGACAAGAAAACTGCCGGGAGAGCTTTCTTGCCGAGAAAACCGGCTGTGTGTATGCGGGTTTCAGTTTTCTCGTCAAGAAAGCTGCCCAGATTCCCCGACGAGAAAAAAGACGACCTGCGAATTCGTAGTCGATGACGTCACCGCGTTCGTGCCATTCAAAAGAACGGCGGTTCTTTTGAATCGTACGTGTGTACACTCGGCCGGGACAAGATTCTTGTCAAGGTTCTCGTCAGGAAAAACAACGTATTTTTCCTGACGAGAATCTCGGCCGTGTGTACGAGGGTTTCAGGGAGGACTCTGATGAGTAGTCCTGGATCTAAGGGAAGAGTCAGATGGACACTTTAGAGTAAGAGATGGACTCTGATGTACTCTCTTGGATGTAATGGGAGACTCTGATGGGTACTCCTTAACCACTTGCCTACCGGGCACTTTCTCCCCCATGCTGCTCAGGCCAATTTTCAGCTTTTAGCATTGTCGCACCTTGAATGACAATTGCGCTGTTATGCAACACTGTACTCATATGACATTTTTGTCATTTTTTTCTACACAAATAGAGCTTTCTTTTGGTGGTATTTAATCACCACTGTTTTTTTTTCTTTTTGCTTAACAAATAAAAAAAGGCCGACAATTTTGAAAAAAAAAAGTTGTTCTTAGTTCCTGGTATAAAATGTTGCAAATAAGTAATTTTTCTCCTACACTGATGTGTGCTGATTAGGCGGCACTGATGGACACTGATTAGGCGGCACTGATGGACACTGATTAGGCGGCACTGATGGACACTGATTAGGCGGCACTGATGGACACTGATTAGGCGGCACTGATGGACACTGATTAGGCGGCACTGATAGACACTGATTAGGCGGCACCGATGGACACTGATTAGGCGGCACTGATGGACACTAATTAGGCGGCACTAATGGACACTGATTAGGCAGCACTGATGGACACTGATTGATTGTCACTGATTGGCAGCACTGATGGGCACTACTGATAGGGCTACATTGATTATCAGAACAATGATGATCAGTGCCCGGATTATCAATGTAAATGTCCTTTGTTAGGCTGCACTAATTGGCGGCACTTATGAGGGCGGCACTGATAGGCAGGACTGATGGGCATTGATAGGCAGCACTGATAGGCACTGTTGGGGCTGCACTGATTATCAGAACAATGATGATCAGTGCCCAGATTATCAATGTAGATGTCCTTTGTTAGGCTGCACTAATTGGCAGCACTGATGAGGGGGGCACTGATTGGCAGGACTGATGGGCACTGATTGGCAGGACTGATGGGCACTGTTGGGGCTGCACTGATTATCAGAACACTGATGATCAGTGCCTGGATTATCAATGTAGATGTCCTTTGTTATGCTGCACTAATTGGCACTGATAGGCAGCACTGATGATAGGAACAATGATAGGCAGCACTGATAGGCGGAACTGATGGACACTGATAGGTGGCGCACTGATTAGGAGCACTGATAGGTGGCACTGATAGCCAGCACTCATGGGCACTGTTAGGGATACACTGGATAACAGGACACTGATGATCAGTGTAGATGTCCCCTGTCACACTTGGCAGTTACCAGCTCTCTTCATGCTGTGACAGCACGTGAGGAAAGGAATGCCGATAACCAGCAAGCTTTTTTACAGCTGGTTACAGCTTATCACATGGTAAAAGGACTCTGTGATTGGCCCTTTATCCCGATCACAGAGCACACTGGATGCGCCCTGCTGCGGGCGTGCAGGGAGCGAGGTTCTGTGAGGATGTTAATAGATGCCCCCCCAGAACTGGTTGACCGAATGATGGCTACAGCGCAGAAAGGAAGTGGTTAATGTAAGCGGTGGCTCTTTATAAAAATTATATTAATAATTGTAAAATTCAAAATGTGACCCTCAGTCATACTGAAAAGCTTGGAGATCCCTGCCTTATGCTGTGGAGATGAGGATAGTTGGAGGGTGTTCTGTAGTCCAGCTGGGTAGGACTCAGGCATGGCTGACAACACTACTTAAGATTTCCGTGTACTGTAATGTTGTCTTCTCCCTACAAGAAAGTTGGAGCTCACTGGTTTTCTTGGTAGGATCAACAGGTACTTTTCTGCACTGGGATAGAACATAGGGAAATGTGCATGTATTGCAAAGATGTTCTAAATCGTATTATTTTGCCCAGACATACCCTTTAAACATATCTGTACATGGACAACCAATAGAATATCAATAAAAAATGATTTAAACAAACTGTTTTTTTTTTTTTTTTTTATATCTCAAACATTGGACCCTTGGCATGATTTCCACTGACTTACCATACACCCAAGCAATGACCACGCACTGCCAAAACGTCTGCCACAAGAGGGTCATCCCACTGGCGGAATAATAATCAAACAGCTGGAAGACATACATCCCACCCTGTGGAAAGAAATATATACGTGACATATCATGTGTAACACACATTAACCCAAACCCCATGTCCTTCTCATAACGTTTTCTTCTAAATTCTTGGAACTGCTAGAGAAGATCAGTTGGGAAATACAAGTCACGTGGCAAGCTGCAATCATCAGGTCTGCTGGTCTGCCTGGAGACACGTCCTCTTTAAAGCCTTCTACACACAATAAAAACATCTTAGCACCACTGTAAGCAGGCTGCATTTACCGTATTTGCTTTATTATAGCAAAAGACAAAAACTTGTTTCGGGGGCCAATATCCCCCCTTTATCAGGGTTTGTCTATTGGAGTCAAAGCAAAAACTCCTGGAAGTAAACCATTAACAGCAGGACCAGATTTAGCCTGTATGATTGTGGGGTGCAGTAAAAAAATGTCAGGGGGGGGGCAAAGGATGGAAGGTCAGTAGGCAGAGGGGGGCTTGGGCGGGCGTATCTGAAATCTGGGGGGAGGTGGAGCTCACCAGCACACCCCCCCACCCTAGATTTTTCTCCTATTAGAGGTTTATTTCCATGAGAGAATGCCAATTGATCATCTCAAGAGTCCCAGATACTATATTGGTATTATCACATGTAACAAAAGACATCCAACGAGTTTCAGGGGCCAAAATCCCCCTTCATCAAGGCCTGGGTACTGTAGCTAAAAGCTGTCTAGTGGACTCAAAGCAAAAACTGCTGGTAAAGCTTAACGGGAGAAAAAAAATGATATGCGATTAAGCCCACATCTACGGCCCAGTCATGGGGAGATCCTTGTCACTCAGCCATAGATGCAGGCACAATCACATATTAATTTATTCTCCTAATAGAAGTTTATTTCCAGGAGTTTTAGTTTTTTGTCCAAGCACTGTTGAAGAGAGAGCATCTCAAAAGTCCCTGGTATACTATATTGTCAAAAGTATTGGTACACCTGCCTTTACACGCACATGATATTTATTGGCATCCCAGTCTTAGTCTGTAGGGTTCAATGTTGAGTTGGCCCGCCTTTACAGCTATAACAGCTTCAACTCTTCTGGGAAGGCTGTCCACAAGGTTAAGGAGGGTGTCTATGGGAATGTTTGACCATTTTTCTAGAAGTGCATTTGTGAGGTCAGCCCTGATGTTGGAAGAGAAGGCCTGGCTCACAGTCTCTGCTCGACTTCACAAATGCGCTTCTAGAAGAATAGTCAAACATTCCAATAGACTTTCTTGTGAAAAAAAAACATTCTCATAGACACACTCCTAAACCTTGTGGACAGCATTCCCAGAAGAGTTGAAGCTGTTATAGCTGCAAAGGGTGGGCCAACTCAATACTGAACCCTACGGAATGAGAATGGGATGCCATTAAATGAATGTATGTGTTGAACAGGCAGGTGGTCCAATACTTTTGGTAATATAGTATCTATCTATCTATCTATCTATCTATCTATATTTATATATTATATAGATAGATAGATAGATATTTTTTACATCAAGCTTATCCCTTTTACACTCCCTTTAAATACAACTGTAACTGGTTGACTTGTTTTCCACTTTGCACTATAGTATGTGCACGTGACTGCCAAAGAAGGCATTGGCATTTGTCCCTGTAGTTCTCGGATCTCATTGACATAATTGTTTTGTGGTGAGTTAGGCTAAGCTTTTAGCATTTGCTGCTATTTGGCTAACAATTCACCAGAGGAGAAAGCAAACACTGTGTGTGCAGGGTGCTCATACCCTATTCCCATTGGAGAAGCAAGGCTTGACCATGTGAGAACAGTAGTGGTGATACTGTATATCTCCTATAAATTAGAATGGTGTCCTGCCATCCACAACAATTAATCAGGTGTGTTTCCTTTATATTATAAACTACCTTATAAAGTTAGAGATCAAATCTGCTTTTCAAATGAGACCTGAAGTCATATAGCAAAGATTTTCTAAGTAAGGCCCCTTTCACACTGGGGCGGGCAGGTGGGGATGGAGGTATAGCGGCGCGATTTTCAGCGCCGCTATACTGTCGTTATCACCACGGTATGCGGCCGCTAGCGGGGTGAATTTAACCCCCGCTAGCGGCCGAAAGAGGGTTAATACCGCCCGCAAACCGCAGCTAGTGCCGCGGTTTGCGGGCGGTATTACCGCGGTGTCCCATTGATTTCAATGGGCAGCCGCGGTAAAGGAGCAGTGAACAGACCGCTCCTTCACCGCTGTAAAGATGCGGCTAGCAGGACTTTTGGAGCGGTCCTGCTAGCGCACCGCTTCAGTGTGAAAGCCTTCGGGCTTTCACATTGAAGAATACAGGGCACGATTTTTCAGGCGGTATAACAGCGCTAATATTAGCGCTAAACCGCCTGAAAAACGTGCCAGTGTGAAAGGGGCCTTATAGGGAACATCTAAACAGTACCAAAAAAATTGTCCCTTTGTCTTATATTTTTTTGTATATTTGCAACATGAGATCTCTAAGGCCCCTTTCACACTGGGGTGGGAGGTGCGTCTGGCGGTAAAGCACGGCTATTTTTTAGCGGGCGATGTACCGTCGGATTTGCAGCGGGAATTCGGCCGCTAGCGGTGCGGTTTTACCCCCTGCTAGCGGCCGAAAAAGGGTTAAAAACCACTTCAAAGCGCCTCTGCAGAGGCGCATTGCCGGCGGTATAGCCGCGCTGTCCCATTGATTTCAATGGGCAGTAGCGGTAGAGTAGCGGTAAACACACCGCTCCTTCACCGCTCCAAAGATGCGGCTAGCAGGACTTTTTTTCACGTCCTGCTAGCGCATCGCTCCAGTGTGAAAACCCTCGGGGCTTTCACACTGGAGAAACAGCAGCCGCTGTTTCAGGTCGGTTTGCAGGCGCTATTTTTAGCGCAATAGCGCCTGCAAACCGCCCCAGTGTGAAAGGGGTCTGAAGCACTGCTGTCTCTGGCTGTGATGCCGCGTACACACGATCGGAATTTCCGACAACAAATAAACAATAACAAGTAAATGGGCGCCATGCCACAGTTGCGCTGCAACCATGTATAATGCACGCCGTGGCTGGCTTTTAGTGGATAACACAGCAGGTGAGGAGGCGACATATCAACTCTAATGCCGCGTACACACGATCGGAAATTCCGACAAGAAAAGTTGGATGTGAGCTTTTGGTCGGATATTCGGACCGTGTGTAGGCTCCATCGGACATTTGCTGTCGGAATTTCTGACAACAAATGTTTGAGAGCTGGTTCTCAATTTTTCCGACAACAAAAGTTCTTTTTGGAAAATCCGATCGTGTGTATCCAATTCCACCGCACAAAAATTCTATGCATGCTCGGAATCAATTCGACGCATGCTCGGAATCATTGTACTTCACTTTTCTCAGCTCGTCGTAGTGTTGTACGTCACGGCGTTCTTGACGTTCGGAATTTCCGAGCAACATTTGTGCGACCGTGTGTACGCAAGACAAGTTTGAGCCAACATCCGTCGGAAAAAAATCCACGGTTTTGTTGTCGGAAATTCCGATCGTGTGTACGTGGCATTAGTCTTGGGAGATTTGGTGATGCCACTACAGTACTGTTCTGCCCACTGTTGTCCTTGCCGGACAAAAAGCTGCACTTGATGACCTGTAAAGCAAGGATCTCCCTGCTTCTGCTTCATCCATTCTATTAGTCTGTATTTCCTCCACCTCGTCTGCCGCTTGCTCACTATTCCTCCATTGGTCATCAGATCACCAGTTGTCAGAGGGGCAACTCTGACATGAGCAAGCTCCATTACTCTGTCAGAGCCAGAAGTCAAATACTGTGTAAGTTTAGTGTTGGTGGTTTTAGAGCTCACATTGGGTTTATCATGTCACCCTCTTCCTCAATGCTTGGTCCTGGAAATTGGTCACTCCTCTTGTGTGAAGGTAACCTGCCACCCCCCTCACCTCCAAAAGTCTGATTTGTTTCACAAGGGCTCAGACAAAGCAACAGAGGAGCAGGTTTCTGCGTATGCACTAATCCAGCAAAACCATATAGGTTATGGTAGGAAGGAAGTAAAGGTTTCAAAAGCCTTCCAACCAAATCAATGCGTAGCTCAGCTGAGTCCTTTAAGAACAGAAGGAATTATTATGGCTCATTCCATCACATATCCCAGAAATAAAAAAAAAATATTCCTCATCTTAGGAAATGCAAATCATTCCTTTGTACCCCAATGGCTAAATCCACATGCAGAACTGCTGGGATATAGTGGAAATATGACCTTTTTTTTGGCCATAACCAGTTTAGTATATGGAATCTATGGCTTCTATGGGGTAGGGCTTGAGACCCAACAAGCAAGTATAACCATTAAGGTCATACTTGCTTGTTGAGTCATGCTTACTTGTACTCCCCTAACTATTAAAGTTAAAGGACTAAATCAGTGGTCTCCAAACTGCGGCGGGCAGGCTGCATGTGGCCCTTTGCTTGCCATTATCTGGCCCTTGGGGCACTGTTCCTCCCACTGATACAAGGCACTGTTTCTCCAGCTGAAACCAACAATAAGGCGCCATTGCTTCAACTGACACCAATGATGGGGCATCATATATCCCACTGACGCATATGACGGGGCACTATTCCTCCCACTGATACCAATGATGGGGCACTATCCTTTCCACTGACACCAACAATGGAATATTAGTTCTCCCACTGACACCAATGATGACGCACTAATCCTTTCACCCATACCAACAATACCATCGATGGAGCACTGGCCACAGGTGATATGTATTTTTTTTTTACTTCCACCAACCACCAAGCCTGAGGTACTGCCCACCTACTCCCATCTGCCCCGCTAAGGTCTGAAGGACAGTAAACTGACCCTTTGTTTAGAAAGTTTTGGGACCCCTGGACTAAAGGAATCACATAACTCTCCAACTAAATCAGTGTGTAGCACAGTAAAGCCTTCTAAGAATTCCATCACATATTCCTAATTTTAGGACAGTGGGCAGAACCATAAAAAACATTCATTTATGCCCCAATGGCCACATGCACTAAAAAGACAGTACCAGCACTTGTAGTGCATTGTGAAATGACACCTTGATCCACTGGACAATGCAAGGACATGATATTTGCACTCACCTCTGTCAGCATAGAGAGGTCTATGAGGAACATGACTGCACAGAAAATGGCTACAGCCACCTCTCTTTGGTAACGGAAATAGTAGCGGGCTGGGAGCAGGTCCAGGATGGCAGTAATGAATCCCTCTACTCCAACAAACTGTAATGAGATATAAAGCTATTCTCAGTACTGTAAAAGTTAAATTTCAAGGTACTGTATGTACAGAACACGTTCCAAGAACATTACCCCAGCTATAGGAGATAGTAAAGCAGCAACCCCGTGTCACATTACTTGAGAACACGCAATCTAATATCTCTACCATGGCCATGAGTACATAGCTAATATGTGTCTTGAAACAAGACTGCCATGAGGGAACCCATGGAGATGTTGGGAGCCCATCAAAACTCAAAAAAGATAACGTCTTTGATGGGAAACAACCTAGGATCCCAGTACTTGCAAGACAAGAATGCTAACCACTATTCATATTGCCCTTGTTTGCATTGTCTGTAGACAATGCAAACACTTGTAAAGATAGACAGTTCCCATGTTCACCAAGTACCTCCATTGAGCATCAACCCTACTCTGGTACAGCATGAAGATGGTACCAGTGTTCATTGGTACATTGTCAGGCTTCATATGTTTTTCCTCTTACTAGCAGTGTTCATTGGTGGCTTCAACAAACAAGGCTGGCAAAGAAGGTTAGAGCTTGAAGCTCAACCGGCCTCAGGGCCCATGGAAGGCTGCACTCACTCTAACTTCTTCAACTCCTCCACTGACTCCCGTGTCCCCAGTTCTCTGTATACCATACCCCACCAAATGTTGCCCAACACATATATATTTACCTGGCTGTCCAAACCGAGAAGTAGCAGCATAAAAAAGAACAGAGCGGACCAGAGAGGCGCCACTGGCATCAGACTCACTGCTCGTGGATATGCAATAAAAGCCAGTCCTGGCCCTGTGCAAGGGAAATAAACTTGTTATTATATACAATCTCTAATCCTTCTAAGATGGATTTATTCTTAGATCCAACTAATCAGTGTATACATAGATATCTATACAGTGGACCTAAAAAAGACAGTACTGGGATAATTTTAAAGACACATAATCCTTATCTACAAATAGTTTTATTTGAAAGTGCAATCAATAATATGCATAATTTGTATATGAAAAACCTCCCATATCTTACCATAACTAATTGAGATCAATTTCTTTTTTCGGTGGGGGGCAGATATTTTGCTACTCACAGCTAAATATCTGTCCAGCAACACCATCAAATAGCACGCCGTTACTCTAGAGTAGTGGTTCTCAACCTTCTAGTGCCGTGACCCCTTGATAAGATTTCCCAAATTGTGGGGACCCCAAACAGTAATTTGCGCCCCTAACCCACGGACATTTAGCGCTCCCTGAGTCCCTTCCACTCCTACAGTATAAAAAAAACGCTTATGGTACATTTTAGGATGTACCACTCTTTCTCTTTGTTCTCCTTTCTTTCCCTTTTTATCTCTCTCTGTCCTAATTTCTTGTTTTTTCCCCCATCCCTCTCTCTAGCTGTCTCTCTTGTTCTTTCTCTTATTCTTTCTCTCCCTTTTGCTTTTTTCCATCCCCTCTTTTCCTCTCCCTTCCCATGTATTCTCTATTTTTATTTCTTCTCTTACTACTTGGTGGCAGTGTTGGTGGGGGGGAAATGGGATGAGTGGCAGTGCTGGGGGGAGTTCTGATCAGCCAACTTAGGTGCTCTTGATCAAGGTCATCTGCTGATCTGAGAACTGTAGTGGGGACTTTTAATGGCCTTTAAATCACAGGTAGTGTTACTCACTCCGTCTTCGGCTTCACTGTGTGTCCAACTTTGTGGTGTCTCTTAGCAGTGACACCTAAGCCGAAATCAGGAGATGGGGTCTCCTCCAGCCCCTCCCACTTCACATTCCTCATCAGTCATCTGACCTCTAGTGTCTTCCCCCCAGCCATGCCATGAACTGAATGGGCGGTTGTGAAGAGGCTGAGTGGGTGGCCGTGGGCTCCAGGGACAGCCCTGCTGGGCGGCTGCAAAAAGGCTGGGAGAGGAGTGCTGGCTTCAGGAACAGCCCAGGATTCAGTGACCCCTGGAAAATCATCAGTCGACCCCCAGGTTGAGAACCACTGCTCTAGAGAAACCCTTGAAATAATATTTAGGGAATTCCTGTTAAGAATTTCAATTAGGAAAATGCTCCTTACATTGGTGGTCAGTGGGAAGAATACTCCTTACATTGGGGGTCAATGGAAAAAATACTTCTTACATTGGGGGCCAGTGGGATGAAGGCTCCTTACATTGGTGATCAGTGGGAAGAATGTCCCTTACATTGGTGATCAGTGGGAAGAATGTCCCTTACATTGGTGATCAGTGGGAAGAATGCTCCTTACATTGGTGATCAGTGAGAAGAATGCTCCTTACATTGGTGATCAGTGAGAAGAATGTTCCTTACATTGGTGATCAGTGAGAAGAATGTTCCTTACATTGGTGATCAGTGAGAAGAATGTTCCTTACATTGGTGATCAGTGAGAAGAATGTTCCTTACATTGGTGATCAGTGGGAAGAATGTCCCTTACATTGGTGATCAGTGGGAAGAATGTTCCTTACATTGGTGATCAGTGGGAAGAATGCTCCTTACATTGGTGATCAGTGAGAAGAATGCTCCTTACATTGGTGATCAGTGGGAAGAATGTTCCTTACATTGGTGATCAGTGAGAAGAATGTTCCTTACATTGGTGATCAGTGGGAAGAATATTCCTTACATTGGTGATCAGTGGGAAGAATGTTCCTTACATTGGTGATCAGTGGGAAGAATGTTCCTTACATTGGTGATCAGTGAGAAGAATGCTCCTTACATTGGTGATCAGTGGGAAGAATGTCCCTTACATTGGTGATCAGTGAGAAGAATGCTCCTTACATTGGTGATCAGTGAGAAGAATGCCCCTTACATTGGTGATCAGTGGGAAGAATGTCCCTTACATTGGTGATCAGTGGGAAGAATGTTCCTTACATTGGTGGTCAGTGGGAAGAATGTTCCTTACATTGGTGGTCAGTGGGAACAATTCTCCTTACATTGGTGATCAGTGGGAAGAATGTCCCTTACATTGGTGGTCAGTGAGAAGAATGCCCCTTACGTTGGTGATCATTGGGAAGAATGTCCCTTAAATTGGTGATCATTGGGAAGAATGCCGCTTACGTTGGTGATCATTGGGAAGAATGTCCCTTACATTGGTGATCATTGGGAAGAATGTCCCTTACATTGGTGGTCAGTGGGAAGAATGCTCCTTACATTGATGATCATTGGGAAGAATGTTCCTTACATTGGTGATCATTGGGAAGAATGCCCCTTACGTTGGTGATCATTGGGAAGAATGCCCCTTACGTTGGTGGTCAGTGGGAAGAATGCCCCTTACGTTGGTGGTCAGTGGGAAGAATGCCCCTTACATTGGGTGTCCCTGGGAAGAATTCCTATTACATTGGGTGTCCCTGGGAAGAATGCTCCTTATGTTCAAAATCAGTGGGAAGAATGTCCCTTCCAGTGGTGGTCAGAATGCCACCCTTATAGTTGGCTCAAAAGGGTAACCGGTGTCACCCTTCTGGCTGTGCCAAGTGTCGATGGATGTGTAAAACCAACGACACCATCAGATGGAAGATCAATAAACCACAGTTCAAGGAACCCCTACCAACCTCTGGACAAACCTAATGCCCCATACACACGATCGTTTTTCATGCCATTAAAAATGGCATTTTTAAAAATGGCCATTAAAACTGATCGTGTGTATGCTCCAGAGCATTTTTAACGACGTGAAAAACGGGCATTAAAAATTTCGAACATGCTCTCTTTTTTCACGTCGTTTTTTTTAACGACGTGAAAAACGATAGTGTGTAGGCTTTAACGACGTGAAAAAAAACGCGCATGCTCAGAATCAAGTATGAGACGGGAGCGCTCGTTCTGGTAAAACTAGCGTTCGTAATGGAGATAGCACATTCGTCACGCAGTCACGGACTGAAAAGCACGAGGCTGAAAAGTGCGAATCGTCGCTCAACAAACTTTACTAACATGAAGGGTGGCGTCATTAGAATGGAACTTCCCCTTTATAGTGCCGTCGTACGTGTTGTACGTCACTGCGCTTTGCTTGAACATTTTTTAAAATGATGGTGTGTACGCAAGACAGGCTTGAGAGGAAACAAGAAAAAAAATGACGAGAAAAACGTCAGTTTTAAAAATGGCATGAAAAACGATCGTGTGTATGGGGCATTAGGGTTTAATGGAACCTTGGTTGAGAATGGCTGGTCTATACAATGGTAAGCATCTCAAATGCTGTATGTTGATATGATAGGAATCGGATATGGGAACTTTTACATTAGGTATTCTCATTGATAGAATGTGTTTTTATGGAAAACCTTTTAACAGCAATATACCTGATTCAGCCACTTTTGAGATGTCCACCCCCTGCTCATTAGCCATGAATCCGAGAATTGAGAAAACCACGAAGCCAGCAAAGAAACTGGTCCCACTGTTTATTAGTGCAAGGATAAAGGCATCTCTGTAAAAAAACAAAAAAACAGGAAAAGTGGGTTAGAAACATGTATGCATTAATATATTCCAACCTTCGCACTATATTAAATCTAAGGGCTTTGTACAAATGAGGAGGAAAGAAAGGTGTTGCCAATAGAAGGTTTCATTTTCTCACCCAGACTGGAGAAGTGATAATTGGATACAATTGGTTGATTTGTCTAATAGTAAGAACTTGTTATATAAGTTATTTTTAATGTTTCAGCTACTAAACCTGAGGAATATGCCTGCCTATGAGGAGAAGGAAAAGCCAAAAAAAATAAAAATAAGCCCAGCCAATCTCTAGAAAAGGCCAATAAGGAGGTATGTGCACCCTGAAAGGCTGCTTGTTAGACTTTTATTTGTTCTGTGCTATCCTCAGGGGGAGAACTGGTCAGCTGTGTTTACTGCTGTGCATTCACCAATCAGCTTCAAGGTTCTATTGTCAAAGCTTAATTGAACAAGCTAAAGTTAGAAGCTGATTGGCTAGCATGCAAAGGCTGCACCAGAGTGTTCCGGTTTTAGTAGATCTCCCCCCAAAGTCTTTACCTGGTACCTACTCTATTGATACATTTCATCCAAAAACTGGGCTTATGCCGCGTACACACGATCGGAAATTCCGACAAGAAAACCGTGGATTTTTTTTCCGACGGAATGTTGGCTCAAACTAGTGTTGCATACACACGGTCACACAAAATTCCGATCGTCAAGAACGCGGTGACTTACAACACTACAACGAGCCGAGAAAAATGAAGTTCAATGATTCCAAGCATGCGTCTAATTGATTCTGAGCATGGGTGTTTTTTTGCGCGTCGGAATTGCATACAGACGATCGGAAATTTCCGTGCAGAACTTTTCTTGGCGGAAAAATTGAGACCCAACTCTCACATTTTTTGTTGTCGGAAATTCCGACAGAAAAAGTCCGATGGACTATACACACGGTCGAATTTCAGACCAAAAGCTCACATCGAACTTTTCTTGTCGAAATTTCCATTCGGATGTACGCGGCAGCGGTCGGAAAGATTGTTGGCTTGGGAACCTGTTTGAGAGATTTCTCCTTTATATCCTGTCAAGCTGAGAGAACTGAGACAATTGTCACCATTATTAGGCCAATTTTTGCATGAAAAAGTCTCAGGTGGTGTAATGGTGTATAACTCCTGCGCTACCACGTGTGCTCTAATTTTAAACATAATAAATATATATATATATATATATATATATATATACACACAGTGCATCTGGAAAGTATTCACAGCGCTTCACTTTTTCCACATTTTGTTATGTTTCAGCCTTATTCCAAAATGGATTAAATTCATTATTTTCCTCAAAACTCTACAAACAATAACCCATAATGACAATGTGAAATTTATTAAAAATCAAAAACAAAAAACATCCCATGTACATAAGTATTCACAGCCTTTGCTCAATACTTTTCTGAAGCCCCTTTGGCACCAATTGCAGCCTCAAGTCTTTTTGAGTATGATGCTACCAGCTTGGCTCTGGCTTGGCCACTCAAGGACCTTCACAGAGTTGTCCCATAGCCACTCCTTTGTTATTTTGGCTGTGTGCTTAGGGTCATTGTCCTGTTGGAAGATGAATCTTTGCCCCAGTCTGGAGCAGGTTTTCATCAAGGATGTCTCTGCACATTGCTGCATTCATCTTTCCCTCCATCCTGACTAGTCTTCCCGTTCCTGCCGCAGAGCCACCACCATGCTTCACTGTAGGGATGGTGTTGGCCAGGTGATGAGCAGTGCCTGGTTTCCTCCAGACATGGCGCTTGCCATTCAGGCCAAAGAGTTCAATCTTTGTTTCATCAGACCAGGGAATTTTGTTTCTCATGGTCTGAGAGTCCTTCAGCTGCCTCTTGGCAAACTCCAGACAGGCTGTCATGTGCCTTTTACTGAGGAGTGGCTTCCGTCTGGCCACTCTACCATACAGGCCTGATTGGTGGAGAGCTGAAGAGATGGTTGTTCTTCTGGAAGGTTCTCCTCTCTCCACAGAGAAACGCTGGAACTCTGTCAGAGTGACCATTTGGTCACCTCCCTGGGCCCTTCTCCCCGATCTCTCAGTTTGGCCAGGTGGCCCTCTCTATGAAGAGTCCTGGTGGTTCCAAACTCCTTCCATTTACGAATAATGGAGGCCACTGTGCTCACTGGGACCTTCAATGCTGCAGAAATGTTTCTATACCCTTCCCCACTTCCCCAGATCTGTGCCTCGATACAATCCTGTCTCGGAGGTCTACAGACAATTTCTTGGACTTCATGGCTTGTTTTGTGCTCTGACATGCACTGTTAACAGGGTATCCTTAGACAGGTGTGTGCCTTTCCAAATCATGTCCAATCAACTGAATTGACCACAGATGGACTCCAATCAAGTTGTATAAACATCCCAAAGATGATTAGTGGTGTGTTACGGATGGTTACCCTAGAGATAATGGTTTTAAAGGAAGAAGACAGCAGAACCTCTTCGTTAACTGAGCTTTTACTTGATGAACCAGCAAACAGAAAAAAGGTTAATGTTCTTCTACTTCACTTCTGGAGGTAAGGGACAATTTATATCAGATTCAAATTAAGGACAGGTACAGGTCTTAAAAGCCACCTTGAGGTGTGCCTTCCTTAAACTCCTGAATGCTGTATCCCCAAGTATAAAGGGCAAACTGTAGACTAAATTTCTCCAGGCCAATCCCGGAAGCAGGACCACTTTGTCTAACTGGTCTCAAACCTGCTCCAGACTGTGGTGTGAAGCCTCTCTATTCCTAATGGGTACCTGTCCCTATCTAAATGCGGTTTTTACTCCAGGATGCCCCCTGTGACGCAGACTGTGCTATTATAGTACCCAACATACCAAAATTGTCACCGAAATCTCATGGTAACTTCAAAAATGTAGCCTAGATCCCATGGCAGAGGACACATAAGTCATGGGACCACTTTTGTTTACTAGTACGAGCAAAGGAGGAAGTGATTTAGCAATCAAAGGGTTGCATGAAACTACCTGCTCCCACCTACCTAGTGGTGCATGGGGCATGGGACGAGTCCCACTTGGCTTCTGGTACCCCACCAGCCAAGAGAGTGAGCCATTGTAATGGGCTTGTGAGTAGTGAACATATTTCTTCGGGGACACGCGACAATAAAAGTTTGACACATTTTAATCCTTCCCCGCTCTTTTCTAAGCTAAACTGAGTTGGCTGAAGTTGGGTTTTAACTCAATATCAACTTCACACTTAGTCTGCCGTGGATATAGGGTTGCCACCTCATCCCTTTAAACCCAAACACATATGAATTACACAGATTCTGAGGCTAATTTAATGCAGATGAGGCACCAAGTGAGTTTAACCACTTAAGCCCCGGACCATTTTGTAGCTAAAGGACCAGAGGTGTTTTCAGAATTTTGCACTGTGCTGCTTTAACTGGAAATTGTGCGGACATGCAATGTTGTACCCAAACTAAATTTGCGTCCTTTTCTTCCCACAAATTGAGCTTTCTTTTAATGGTATTTGATTGCCTCTGCGATTTTTATTTTTTGCGATATAAACGGAAAAAAAACAAAAATTTTTTAAAAAAATGATATTTTCTACTTTTTGTTATAAGAAAAATCGAATAAACTCAATTTTAGTCATACATTTAGGCCAAAATGTATTCAGCCACATGTCTTTAGTAAAAAAAATGTCAATAAGCGTATATTTATTGGTTTACGCAAAAGTTATAGCGTCTACAAACTAGGGTACATTTTCTGGAATTTACACAGCTTTAAATTTATGACTGCCTATCCCATTTCTTGAGGTGCTAAAATGGCAGGGCCGTACAAAACCCCCCCAAATGACCCCATTTTGGAAAGTAGACATCCCAAGGAAATTGCTGAGAGGCATGTTGAGCCCATTGAATATTTTTTTTTTTTTGTCCCAAGTGATTGAATAATGACAAAAAAAAAAAAATTCCAAAAAGTTGTCACTAAATGATATATTTGCTTACACATGCCATGGTTATATGTGGAATTGCACCCCAAAATACATTCTGCTGCGTCTCCTGAGTACGGGGATACCACATGTGTGGGACTTTTTGGGAGCCTAGCCGCGTACGGGGCCCCAAAAACCAAGCACCGCCTTCAGGATTTCTAAGGGCGTAAATTTTTGATTTCACTCCTCACTACCTATCACAGTTTTGAAGGCCATAAAATGCCAAGATAGCCCAAAACCCCCCCAAATGACCCTATTTTGGAAAGTAGACACCCCAAGCTATTTGCTGAGAGGCATGGTGAGTATTTTACAGCTCTCATTTGTTTTTGAAAATGAAGAAAGAAATTTTTTTTATTTTTTTATTTTTTCAATTTTCAAAACTTTGTGACAAAAAGCGAGATCTGCAAAATACTCAACATACCTCTCAGCAAATAGCTTGGGGTGTCTACTTTCCAAAATGGGGTCATTTGGTGGGGTTTTGTGTCATCTGGGCATTCCATGGCCTCCGAAACTGTGATAGGTAGTGAGGAGTGAAATCAAAAATTTACACCCATCGAAATCCTGAAGGCGGTGCTTGGTTTTCGGGGTCCCGTACGCGGCTAGGCTCCCAAAAAGTCTCACACATGTGGTATCCCCGTACTCAGGAGAAGCAACAGAATGTATTTTGGGGTGTAATTCCACATATAACCATGGCATGTGTGAGCAATATATCATTTAGTGACAACTTTTTGTACATTTATTTTTATTTTTTTTATTTTTGTCATTATTCAATTACTTGGGACAAAAAAAAATATTCAATGGGCTCAACATGCCTCTCGGCAAATACCTTGAGGTGTCTACTTTCCAAAATGGGGTCATTTGTGGGGGTTTTGAACTGTCCTGGCATTTTATGTACAACATTAGGAAGCTTATGTCACACATCATCCACTCTTCTAACCACTTGAAGACAAAGCCCTTTCTGACACTTTTTGTTTAGATGAAAACATTTTTTTTTTTGCAAGAAAATTATGTTGAACCCCCAAACATTATATATTTTTTTAAAGCAAAGGCCCTACAGATTAAAATAGTGGGTGTTGTATTTTTTTTTTCCACACAGTATTTGCGCACTGATTTTTCAAACGCATTTTTTGGGGAAAAAACACACTTTTTTATTTTTAATGCACTAAAAAACACTATATTGCCCAAATGTTTGATGAAATAAAAAAGATGATCTTAGGCCGAGTACATGGATACCAAACACGACATGCTTTAAAATTGCGCACAAACGCGCAGCGGCGACAAACTACATTCATTTTTAAAAGCATTTAAAAGCCTTTACAGGTTACCACGTTAGATTTACAGAGGAGGTCTACTTCCAAAATGACTGCCCTCTATCTGACCTTCGTGGTGATACCTCACATGCATGATGCAATTGCTGTTTACATATGACGCTAGACCGATGCTTGCGTTCGCCTTTGCGCAAGAGCAGGGGGGGACAGCGGTGCTTTTTTTTTTTTTTTTTTTTATTATTTATTTTGCTTTTTTATTTTATTTTTAAACTGTTCCTTCCATATTAATTTTTTTTACCATTTTTAGTTTTATCTCAGGGAATGTAAATATCCCCTACGATAGCAATAGGTAGTGACAGGTACTCTTTTTTTGAAAAAAATTGGGGGGTTAGACCCTAGATCTTTCCTCTGCCCTCAAAGCATCTGACCACACCAAGATCGGTGTGATAAAATGCTTTCCCAATTTCCCAATGGCGCTGGGTGCTTGTAAAAGCAGTCTAGAGGCTAATTATCTGCTAGAATTGCTTTTACATGAAAGCCGGCCACTGGCTGAAAAGAATGATACCAAGATGATACCTAAACCTGCAGGCATCATTCTGGTATAAACATTCAAAGTCCAGCAACATACCAGTACGTTGCTGGTCCTTGTTGGTATATAAAAAGAAGGATGGGGCTACTGGCTGCCCTCCCAGATGTACGGGGCACTTGTTAATTACCAGGTCCCGGACAGGAGAGTGATCGCCCTTCACCCACACAGCTGCATATGCCAGGGCTCGGAAATACGATCGCTTAGTGACGCTGGCGTTAGGGGGTGAAAGGGTTACCTGGGGGGCAATCAAGGGGTTAAACCTTTATTAGGGGGGTTAGGGGGCTACCCTGGACCTAAAGGGGCCTAAACCTAACTGCCCTGCAACTTTTTACTGTCACAAATGACACTGATTGCAGTGATCAGTAAAAAAATGACCACTGCAAACGGTGCACTGTGACTGGGGGTGATCTGGGGGTGACTGGGGGGTGAAAAGTGTGCCTACGTGTACTGGTGTCAGTGGGCTGTTGTTGCACTTACTGTGAGATGTCTTCTCTCCTCGCGCCGGATCGAAAAGACCGACACGAAGAGAGATGACATCACTTCCTCTGCCTGTGTTTACATTACACAGGCAGAGGAAGGTTTTCATTCGCCGGGAGCGATCGCGAGGGGGTGGCCGGAATCGAATGGCCGTCCCCTCATCCCGGATCGCTCCCGAACAAATAACCACCGCTCACTGTATAGAAGGGGGGTCCGATTGGACCCCCCAACTACACGAAGGCAGTCACGTACCGGCACGTGATTGTGCCTGTCCGTGCCATTCTGCCGACGTATAATTACAGTGGGCGGTCGTTAAGTGGTTAATTACCACCTTAATCAGCCTCAGAACCTGTGTAATTCATATGTGTTCGGGTTTAAAGGGATGAGGTGGCAACTCTAAGTGGATAACGGTTATTGTCTGTTCATTTCCTGATGTGGAAATGTGGAAATTGAAGAGGACAGGAGAAGCGTCTCCATCCAGCTCTATTTATAGGCTAAAAATGTGACAGCAGCCCCAGGAACTTTTGTTTCTGACCAGCTGTTGAGTTACAAGTCACTTCCATGAAACGAGGAAGGGGATGCAGATTCCTGAGGGCCATGCTTATACCGTGTGGACACAGCTTGGCTAACTAAGATCTGCATTACAAGCAACAGCTGAGGTGTCATAGAAGCACAGTGCTCTGGTCTTCCCTTACAACAGCTGCTGTGCGCCAGCTAACTGCCTCTAATACTGCTGGCGAAGCACATGTCTGGACCATAAAGTGGACCTGTCGTCACAGTTTCAGGCTTACTGATTTAATACCAAGTCGCTATTCAGAGCTGGATTTCAGTTGAAGTGCTATAACCCGATCTGGAGTGTACTGGACAGTATTTATAAACATCCACCAAAATCCCCTATATTAAGAATTGCATATGGTAGGGTGATCAAAGACTGCTTCTTCAGGTAGGTACCCCTGAGGCTGATGACCCTGAAGGGTGCTGTGCTGGCAAAATGGGGTGAAAAATGCGCCACTCCAGATGACAGGTTGGATCACAAAGATATTTCCTCAATGCAAAGTAGCCTCCAGATGAGTTCACTGGACCATTCAAAATCTCTACCTTCTTCTCAAGAACCTTTCCTAGACTAAAGCCTCGTACACACGGTTCGATTGTTGGCAGGGGATTGTCTGACAGACTGTTGGCCTAAAATCAGACCGTTAGTACGCTCCTTCAGACAATTGGTGTCCAACTTTCGGCCAACAAATGTTGGATGGCAGGCTAGCAAATTTTCGGCGTACAACGGTCTGTTGTCAGATTTTCGTATCGTCACACAAAAGTCCAAAGTACAAACACGCTTGCTCGGGATCAATGTTTACCAAACACAACATTAGCAGAAGGTGCCCAAAGGGTGGCGCTCAAGAGCTGAAATTCCACGTTCGTGTTTGTGGCACGACAATTTGTGTAACGTTAGTATGCAAGACAAAATCCAGGCGCACGCCCTTTTGACAAAAGTCTGACGCTCGATTGGCCAAAAATTCAGATCATGTGTACGAGGATTAAGAGTTTCAATTTGTATGCAATCAAGCAGGCCCTTGCACTACATGGTTTCGGTAAATCTGAAGACAAAAATCTGCAGAAAATCTAAAGCCTCGTACACACGATCACACTAAATGCAGTTAATTTGAGGTTTACATCTACTTGTTTACTATAAACACACTATACTTTGCCTTTAAGGTGAACTTTTCTGGAGTCAGTTAGGCCGCAGTCCGTGTGAGTACGAGGGAACGCAATGTGAGGGGTGTTTATCGCCCACTTGGCAGAGGAATGAGCAAACAAGTTTACCCCACATAACTATGAGCTCCTTTCATTGAGGCCTGGGGGGGGACTGTATGTGCTGTACGGCTCATCCTCTACCCACACAGCCATACAAGGCACAAGGCACCAGGACGGGACACAACATGATTTATTCCTGCAGGAAAAAGAAAACAGCCATCTCCACTCAAAAACAACCAGCGGGAGGCTTGTCTGCCCATCCTCCAGTGTTACAAAAATAGGACGTTTTCATTCCACCATTCTCTTGAGCATAGAAAATGCCAAAGAACATCGGAAAAAAAAATACAACGCTGGTATTGTCAACAAACCACGTACTGACTACGAGTAAACTCTTTTCATGACGTGTGTACTTGTCCTTTCATTTTTTTTTTATTAGACTACACATACAAACCTCTTATACGTACAATTTGTGGCACAATTTTTCATTTTTATTTTTTAAGTGCAACTAAGGTCATGTCTCCATGTTATATGTAATAGGCAAAAAGATTGGCGTTGCTCGATAAAATTGAATTTACGACTTACCTTTTATAAAGCCTTATGCGCATGTGTGCCCGGGGCTGTATAATGTAAAATTCTGGTGTAAATCAATGGCTGTATGTTGGCACTTGCTGGTACTTGAGTAAACAAGCATATGCCTATGGGCGGGCGCAGACCAGGGGTGTACTGTACGTCCGTACGCATGCACCCGTTTAAGCCAGTATCAGCATAGGTCCACGTACTGCTGCGTAGAACCATTCATTTTTATGGATGAGGAAATATGCCCAAATTTTACATTGTAAAGCCCCCAGCTCCCATGTGCACGAACCCCTAAAAATTATTCAAATGTTTTGAATTGAGCCTCAAGGCCCTTGAGGACTGGAGTTGAGAAACACTGGACTAGACAACATAGAACATCCCCACAAATTACAGGGATTTAGGGTTCTAGCCTTTCTTCAAGGCTATACAATATACATAAAAATAGTTTATGACCATCTTTATATCCATTTTATAGCCCTGAAGAAGGGATAAATCCTTAAATCCTAATACATGTTGGCTGTTCCATGTTGTCTTATCCCATTATGAATCATCACCAATGTTAAATTACTTTGGACCTTTCATGTGGCACTCTCTTTAGACTTTGTACACATGTGGGGTGGGGGCAGTGACATCATCCACCTGTGTAAGCTCCAACAAGTGAACCATTATAGGAATTGTTTTTGTTTATGACCATTTTAGGTCTGTCTTACAGCCTTGAAGAAGGGGGGAGATCCTTACAGGGACTTTAAAGGTTCATTAAAAAAAACAAATACTTGCCTGCTCTGTGCAGTGCTTTTGCACAGAGCAGCCCCGATCCTCCTCTTCTCGGATACCCCGGCTCCTCCTCTTCAGCCAGAGCCTCCAATAGCAAGTCGCTTGCTCTGGGGGGCACTGGTGCGTGCTCACTCCCGAGCCCCACTTATGCGTCCCCCTGACACTGGCTGTGATTGACAGTAGCAGGGGCAAATGGCTCCCTCTGCTGTCTCAGCCAAAGAGCAATGAGAGACCCGGGAGAAGCTCAGCTATCATGCACATCGCTGGATCGAAAGGATGCTCAAGTGAGTATTGGGGAGTCTGGGGGGGCCGCTGCACGCATTGTACTTGATACCTCCTATACCCAGCTGCAAGGATTATGCTATCTTGTAGCAACTCCTGACCTACGCATACACATTTATGTTGCAGCTGTTTTCCATGATCATGGACATTGAGAAACCCCAAGGGACACATCTTTCATCCTAATCCCATCCATCCTCCAGCTGACACCCAGAGGGGCCCGGCTGGATCCACTCCCTCAGCTCCCTTGCTATGCTTATGCAGCTGCCACTGTTTGGGAAACCAGCCTGTTGCACCTTGGTATTGCCTATTGGTAAGTGTGGGACCTTCCACTCATGAGGTCCCCCTTTCTCACCATGTTGTTTTAATGATTCCTATCATCACCACATATACCTACAATTGATGTTTTCTATTTTAGATACACTGCTAATGTACTTACTCCTGAAGAAGCGAGCATTGACACGTGAAACGCGTCGAGTTTTAGATGTTGTGTATTATATTACATGGATCTTTGCAACAGATGTGTTTTCATCATATTATATATTCTACCTATTACCAACTGGTTTTTTTTTTCACAAAATCCATCTGTTGATGTAAACTATGTATGATTACCTTTATATACTTAATAAAGTTACCTTTTTTTTTTACATATTTTGGCCTTAAAATGTTCACCTCTACAAAGTCCCAGGGCAAATATCAGTTTTTATATTGTCTTATTTAGGGACGGAGGTGTATCATTGGTAGCATTAGACCTATTCTTTGCTTTAACACCACTTTAAGACCCCCAAATGCATTGGCCGTTCTGTGTTGTCTAGTTATGAACCATCACCACTTTCACTTTGGACAAAGATATAGTGTCCAGTTAAGCCATATTAAAAAAAAATTCTTCTGCTTATGTTATCTATTCAAGTAGATTTTATATATAATCCAACATTCTTACTTGTAGCAGTCATTGTGAAAACGATTATAGCTGCCCAAAGCTGTAAGTGCTCCAAGTCCTATGGCATAGGAGAAGAAGATCTGTGTTCCGGCATCAATCCACACCTAATGAGAAGACAGGATTGCGTTATTATAGGTGACAAAGTTGTGGCATGATAGCTAAGTAATTGGCAATAAAAGATTCACTATGTGAATTTTAATATAATACATTTTTGTATAAATCTACCCCTTGGCCCTTTGTACAGTACAGCAAGTCTTAAACATTTGTCACACACGTTGTCTGAAGTTCACAGCCAAAAGGGAAGAGGTTGAATAACAGTGGATCTAATATAATAATAATTTAGAAAAGCCTTTCTCAACACAGAAGAACCCTTGAAATAATTTCCTGTCTCAGGAAACCACTACGAAAATTTACTATATCTACAACTCATGATACATTGGTTTGATGATCCTTGGGCGAATGCTCCTAGCCCTTGTCACTGGGAAAAAATGTTCCCCTTACAAATAGCTAAAAAGATCAATGGTATCAGTGGGAACTTATCTGAGAAGCAGAAATTGCTCAAGGAACCCCTAACAACCTCTAGAGCAGTGGTTCCCAACCTTACTAGTGCCGTGACCCCTTGATAAAATTTACCAAGTTGTGGGGACCCCTGACAGTAAAATTATTTTCGTAGCGTGGGTTGTCGGCACCCAAGGCAAGACAAGTAATTTGCACCCCTAACCCACAGACATTTAGCACTCCCTGAGTCCCTTCCACTCGTACAGTATTAAAACCGCTTATGGTACATTTTAGGATGTACCACTCTCTCTATTTGTTCTCCTTTCTTTCCCTTTTATCTCTCTCTATCCTAATTTAGTTTTTTTCACCCATCTCTCTCTCTAGCCGTCTTTCTTGTTTTTTCTCTTATTCTTTTTCTCACTTTTTCTTTCTTCCTCCCCCTCTTTTCCTCTCCCTTCCATGTGTAGCGCTCACCCCATTTAGGGGTGCTATATACCCAAATTTAGGGGCTGGTCTGAGATAGTAGTTGGGCTCAGACCGTTCACAATTTATAGGTTGTGCTATTTTATTTCCAGGTGGTATACTGGTGTGCAGTTCCCTGTGGCCTGTAGGTGGCACTGCCATAATGGGTCAGGGTTGAACCACTGGTATTAGTGCTGTGCCTTGGGGTGTCCCCTCTCGGCAGCGGTACAGTGGGCGTGTTTGGCCTGCTGTGCATGCTGGGGGAGAATACATAAGGGGCAGACGCTGCCTGGGGGGGGGGGGTCTTCGGAGGAGGAGAGGAGTCGGAGTCCAAATGCGTGGAGCATGGCCCTCCAGGCCATGGGGCCACGCGTGTATCAGTCCCAGGCACCTTTAGTCCTGGGGCTGCGTCTTCAACACTGGGCCCAGCACCTTTAGCTGGAGCCCACATCGAGGAAGAGAAATCCCAGGGTGTCCCTCGCGAGGGAGCCTGCTTCTGAGAAGAGGAGGCCGGGGGAGGACCTTTCTGACGGTAAAGCCCCGTACACACGATCGGATAACCTATGGATTTTCGTCCGATGGATTTGACCATCGGAAATCCGATGAAACTGTTTTTCATCAGTCTTGGCCACACACCATCAGTCAAAAAAACGACCGTTCCAAATGAGGTGACGTAAAACACTCCGATGAGCCGAGAAAAATGAAGTTTAATGCTTCTGAGCATGCGTCGACTTGATTCTGAGCATGCGTGGGTTTTTTATCCGATGGACTTGCTCATAGACGATCGGAAATTCCCATCGGTTTTTGATCCATCGGAAAAATTTAAAACAAGTTCTATTTTTTCCATCCGATGGGAAAAAAGACCGATGGGTACCATACACGATCGGTTTGTCTGATGAAAACCATCCATCGGACGGTTTTCATCAGTTAAACCGATCGTGTGTACGGGGCTTTAGAGTTCACGGTGAAGGAAGGGGCCCGGTAACTCTCTGGAGGGATTCTTCTATCCACCAAGGGCCTAGTGATGTGCTGCTGCTGGCACCTGTCCTTTTGCACCAAAAGCTAAGAGGTTCGGGGTCTGATAGATTCTGTGGCAGAGAGTCTCCCGATCGCATCTAGGAAAATAACCTGATCAAACGTCCGAGCATCACTTCGGCTGCTGGAATCCACTTTGTAGGAGACTATCCGGGTGAGCTAAACCTACTCCTCACCTCCAGGACCCCTTCAGAGCTTCTCCCACCTTCTGGGGCTCCCTTCCACAATATGTCTATCTCCTCTGTCTGCCTTTAGGCGATCCCTGAAAAAAACATATTTCTTCAGGAAAACCTATACTGCCTCTACCGAAAACCTGAACTTTTACTTTTTCCATCCACTCATCTCCCCCACCATTCTGGGGTTGTTACCTTTTGTATCAATTAGCCCTTCCTTTTAGATTGTAAGCTCTCATTAGCAGGGCCCTCTGAACCCTCTTGTACTGAATTTTCAATGTAAGTGTGCTGGCTTACTCTGATTTGTAAAATACTGGGCAAACTTGGCACTATATAAATCCTGTATTGTAATATTAATGAAAAATAATTATTTACTGGTGGGATAAAAGGTAAAACCTGATTACTATGGGTAATGCATCTTCCACTCTACTTTTATAAAAAGATCCCTTGTATCTTGGTGGGGTCAATATGGTTTATCTTACCTGGGCGGTCCAAAGCTTGGACCAGTCAGGCTTAAGGTAGTATATAATGCCTTCCACAGCACCTGGCAGCATGGCACCACGAACAAGAAGGATTAGTAGAACCACGTATGGAAACGTGGCCGTGAAATAGACAATCTGTAAAAGAAACAAATCACATTTAGGGTTTTATTATAGTTAAACATTTAGCAATATTGAAGAACAGTAAAAGTTGATAGTAAAGGTTTGGATGCCATAGGGCAGGGTTCTCCAAACTTTCTAAACAAAGGGCCAGTTTACTGTCCTTCAGACTTTAGGAGGGCCGGACTAGGGCCATTGGGAGTAGAAAATGTCAAGAGGGGGTAAACAATACCATTCCTTTGGTTTTAGTGGGAGGACTAGTGCCCCATTGTTGGTGTCAATAGAAGGAATTGTACCCTTTTGATAGTGTAAGTTGGATGAATAGTGCCCCATTGGTGGTTTCAGCAATAAAAATGATTTGCCATTGTTGGTTTCAATAGATGGAATAGTGCCCCGAGGGCCGGATAAAGGCAAGCAAAGGGCCGCATCTGGCCCCAGGGCCGCAGTTTGGAGACCCCTGCCATAGGGTATAATAAACATCTTTACTGCTCTCCTTTTAATTAATATTATATTGTATTTGTGTTTGTTTGTCCTGAATGTTGTATTCGTGTTCAAGTAATCTCACAGAGTAAAGGACGCTCACTTATCACAGTTCTGTAGCATATTTATAGGCAGTCTAGCCATTACGTGATAATCTTCATGTCACAATGAATCAGTGTAAAGCACTTCCATTCAGAAGAAGGTCACTTCTAAGATCTGAATGAAGCTCATTTATTAAACAGACAGCTTGTCAAGGAGAGGTATTAGGTGGCCAATCTCATTCAGCCGAGTTCAGTTCCCTTGCTGAATAACGATATCTCGCTCATGGCTTGAGAAGGCTGAATCAGTATGATAAGAGGAGATGCTCACTCATTAAAAGGTGGTTTTGCTGTGTCAAGGATAGTCCCTCCTAAATAACTAGACACTTTGTTAAATTGTATCTAAACCCCTAATGCCGCGTACACACGCTCGGAAATTCCGACCGTGTGTAGTCCCCATCGGACATTTGCTGTCGGAATTTCCGACAACAAAAATTTGAGAGCTGGTTCTCAATTTTTCCAACAACTAAATCCGTTCTCGTAAATTCCTAGCGTCTGTAGACAATTCCGACGCACAAAATTCCACGCACGCTCTGAATCAAGTACGAGACGGAAGCGCTCGGTCTGGTAAAACTAGAGTTCGTTATGGAGATAGCACATTCGTCACGCTGCAAGCACGTCACGGACTGAAAAGCAAGAGGCTGAAAAGCGCGAATCGTCTCTCACCAAACTTCTACTAACACGAGATTTAGCAGAAAGAGCCCAAAGGCAATTGGTATTGAACTTCTCTTTTATTGTGCCGTCGTAAGTGCTGTACGTGACCGCGTTCTTGACGTTCGCAATTTCCGACAACATTTGTGCGACCGTGTGCATGCAAGACAAGTTTGAGCCAACATTCCGTCGGAAAAATATCCACGGTTTTGTTGTCGGAATGTCCGATCGTCTGTACGCGGTATTACAGTAAAATCCTCTTATTTGCTCCCACATGGTCTGTTAATATATTATAGAAAGCTTTATTTAATTTTTTTTATATTCTCTGTTTTTGCGGAAAAAAAAATCTGTAGATCTTGTCAGAAATCCTGTGCTGTCTTGTGTAGGGGATAAGCTTGGGCTGGGCTCCAGGTTCCGTTCAAACCCATATTTGGCTGAACCTGAATATCAACTGTCAATGCTGGGCCAAAGAGCCATGAGCAGGGGCTTCCCTGCCTCATAGCTGCACCTACACCGAGTAGTGGCGATGCTTGTGACTTAATTGACGGTATATGGCTACATGGCCATATTGGGTCAAAACGTCATTGACCTAATTTGGCCATATTGGGAAAATGATGTCACAAGCATGCCCACCCTCTTGTGTATGTGCAACTGTGGGCCGGGGCATGTCCCAAGTGCAGCTGATCGATTCAGGAATGACAGCTGCCTTCTGGGTTTAGCCGTACCCAAGCTCATCACTAGGCATGTGCATTTCGTTTCGTTCCGAATCGAAATTCGGACGAATTTTCATTATTCGGACGTTCGGATGCGTCCGAATTAACGAATTACAATGCTAACGAATTCAACCGAATCCGAAAGTTTCGAATCGAAAAACCACGGACGAAATTCGAATCGAATTCGAAAAGAATTCTAGTCGAATCGAATTTGAAAAACAATTAGAATAGAATAGAATAGAATAGAAAATATTGGAAATAATCAAATAGAAAAACAATAGAACAGAATAGAATAAGTATAGTTCAAAAGTACTCCATGGGCCCAATGGGATATGTGGAAATAATATAGTTTGACCATGTTAACTGAGGAAGATATGCCCACTGGGTTGCGGGGGACTGGAACGTGTGTTTGCCTTTGTTAGGTTGGTCTTGGGGTACCACCCTCCCCGCCTTATGTTTATTTTTCGCTTCCCTTCCTTGCCGCCCCCCCCCTGCCCGTACTTGGAGGGGGGGGGGAGTGGGGGTTGTTGGGGGGATGGGAAATGGAATACGTATAAAATGTAATGAAGAGCTGTACCATATAACCTGTTCCTTATCTGAAATATAAATAAAGAATAAGAAAAGAACAGAATAGAATAAAATACAATATATATATTATATTTTAGTCTATTCTGTTCTATTTTTTTCTAGTCTATTTTCTATTTCTATTCTAATCTTTTCTAATTGGATTTCGAAAAAACGGTCGCATTCGAAAATATTTCAACCAAATTCGAAAATATATCTACCGAATTCGATAATATTTCATCCGCATTCGTTAATATTTCAACCAAATTCGATATTTCAACCGGATTTGAAATTATTTCAACCAAATGGAAAAGATTATAATAAAATAGAAAAACAGATAATAGACTAGAAAAACAATAGGACAGAATATATTATATTTTATTCTATTCTGTTCTATTTTTTTTCTAGTCTATTCTTTTATATTCTATTCAAATCTTTTCTATTAAAATCAAAATCATTATATACTGAATTCGAATTTCGGAAGATGGTTATATATATATATATATATATATATATATATATATCATTTTTTTTCCGACATTCGAATTTCTTATAGAATGAATTCTAATTTGAATAGAAAAGATTAGAATAGAAATAGAAAATAGACTAGAAAAACAATGGAACAGAATAGAGTATAGATACTATCTATTAAATTTTTTATTTTTTTGCAGATTACTATTTGTTTCCATAAGATCTCCTGCAGACTATTAGCATCTATTTAATTTTTTATTATTTTTTTTTGCAGATTACTAATAGTCTGCAGGAGATCTGAAAAAAAAAATAGATGCCAATAGTCTGCAGGAGATCTTATGGAAACAAATAGTAATCTGCAAAAAAAAATAAAAATTAAATAGATAGTATCTATACTCTATTCTGTTCTATTGTTTTTCTAGTCTATTTTCTATTTCTATTCTAATCTTTTCTATTCAAATTAGAATTCATTCTATACGAAATTAGAATGTCGGAATTTTTTTTTATATATATATATATATATATATATAACCATCTTCCGAAATTCGAATTCAGTATATAATGATTTTGATTTTATTAGAACAGATTTGAATAGAATATAAAAGAATAGACTAGAAAAAAAATAGAACAGAATAGAATAAAATATAATATATTCTGTCCTATTGTTTTTCTAGTCTATTATCTGTTTTTCTATTTTATTATAATCTTTTCTATTTGGTTGAAATAATTTCAAATCCGGTTGAAATATTATCGAATTTGGTTGAAATATTATCGAATTCGGTAGATATATTTTCGAATTTGGTTGAAATATTTTCGAATGCGACCGATTTTTCGATTTCCAATTAGAAAAGATTAGAATAGAAATAGAAAATAGACTAGAAAAAAACATAGTACAGAATAGAATAAAATATAATATATATATATTGTATTTTATTCTATTCTGTTCTATTGTTTATCTATTTGATTCTTTCCAATATTTTCGATTCTATTCTAATTGTTTTCGAATGCGGTTATAATGATTTCGAATCATGTTGAAATGATTTTGAATCCGGTTTCATATATTTTCGAATCCGAGCGTTTTTACGAATTCGGTCGAAAACGGAACGAAATCCGAAAACGAATTTAACAGATTTAACGAATCTAAACCAAATTAATTAATTAACGAATTAAAACGAAACAAAACAATTTTTTTTCCTTTTGCACATGTCTACTCATCACTAGTCCTAGGTACTGCGCACTCTGCAGTGTCATATCAAACACTGGTTTCACGTTAGGCCTAAAAAACACCCCTACTATATTATAGCGATGAGGAGCAAAGGAGTTGTCCTTTTAGTCCTTCCACACTTCCAATCCTAGGGCAACAACGCTGCTTTTCCATAGAAACAGTCAGGGCTTTTTTTCTCAAACATTAGGTGCTGAAACTCAACCACGACCCCCCAAAACCCCTCCACCCGCACACACCCTCAAAAATCACGTCAAATAGTGGGTGTGGTCAGTCAAATTTCACGAACAGTATGAGGGTCTTAAAGGGGCATTAAAGAGTGCAGGGGGGTTACATACAGAGTGCAGAGCTGTCACTTGTAAACACAGAAACCGGACTTCTGTGTTTACAATTAATGGTGGTGAGCAGCCCCCCAAGGGTCTGAACCAGAGGTGGTGGAACTGAGTTCCACCAGGTTCCCTCTGAAAAAAAAAAAGCCCTGTACAGTGGGAGAGTGTGGTCACCCTAGGACAGAAAGTGTGTCAGGCTCCATGCACATTAGGCTTAAAAAAAGTCTGTTCTCAAATAGAGCATTTTTTGTACAAAGTCTAGACGAGTTTAGGAGAGTTTTACGTTTTTTCTGCCAGTGAGCTCCAATCAGAAACGCGAATGAGGAGAAGGTTTTTTTTTCCTGCCTCTAAACGTTGATCTCAAAATATATGCCTGTAATCGTCCAAATGTACATGGATACATAGGATAACATTGAGTTGCTTCTACAGGCAGAACACAAAACTCCCGTAGAAGCAACATTTTTTACGCCAGTGTGCATGGAGCCTTCCTGGCACAATCACAGGTCATAATACAGAAAAACGTGTTAAAAATAAATAAATAAATAAATCAACGAATACAACCGTCACATCTAAGGATCGGTAAATATTTAGATCCATTTTAAGCTAAGGAAAAAAATATCATGTGCTAAAAGTTGATATTTTCCACCTGAAAGTGGAAGTCTTGCCGTGTTGTGGCTTTAGCATGATCTGCTGCTTCTAAATAACCAAAACCACTATGAGTTTTAGTGGCGGTTCACACTGGGGCGGCTTCAAAGTCGCGCGATTCTGAAGCCGCCCTGTACAGCGCGACTTGCAAACTACTTCTGTAATAGAAGTCAATGCAAGCCGCTCCGAAGTCACCCCCAAGTAGTTCAGGAACCTTTTTCTAAGTCGGGGATACTTGAGTTGCTCTGATTAGAACGGTTTCATTGCACTGCATGGAGTGCGACTTGTCAGGTGACTAAGTCGCCTGACAGGTCACCTTAGTGTGAACTGGGACTTGGTGTTAATTTGGGGTCTGTGACCTTTTGCCTGTAAAGTTTCTGACCTTATAAATGGGTGTAGCGGGTGTCAAATTTAGTGGGGTGTATCTGGGCCATAGATGGCCCAGATACATTGATTTTAGGGATTTATGGACACTTTGGAGTGTGGGAGGTATGAATGGTGTCATGTTCCCTGTGGTCCCTGGGTGGCGCTGTCACCTGGGACCGGGGTTGAACTACCATTCTATAGCCATGCCCTTTTTGTCCTCTCGCAGCAGTAGTATGGCGGGGCGGGGAACCCGCTGTGCCTGCTGGGGGAGGATATAAAAGGGGGTGGACATCTTGTGCACAAGGTCCATTCCCCAGGCACCTTCAGCCTGGGGGCTGCTGCGGTTCGTCTGTGCCCAGGCGCCCTTGGCCTGGGCGCGTGGAGTCGAGTTCCATCCCAGGCACCTTCAGCCTGGGGTGAGGTACTATACCAGGAGGCCTGGGGCCCAGTACCTTCGACTAGGTCCCGCGAGGGCGAAGCATTCCTAAGGTGCCCCCGGTATTGGGTGCCTGAATCCTGGGCGTAAGGGACCGGAGAGGTGACCTCCCTGTAGAGCCGGCGCAGCATTTGCTGGTGCTGGTGGAGGCCTCTGGTGACAGTCCGGATGGATGTCTTCCTCTGACAGGGGCCGTTTGTTCTAAAGAAGGTACTTCATGTTCTCATGGTCTATGGCAGAGACCCATCTTCATCGGGTCAGTGGCAGGCCTCATCCAAGGCCTATGGCAGGGGCCTCAACATTCACCCAGGTCAGTGGCAGGGACCAAATTCACGGTGGGTGGCAGCAACTGTGCGCCAAGCCTGTTTGCACTAAACGGAACAGGAGAAACTTAATTCATCAGTTGTGCCTGGACCTACTCTTCCCTACACCTTGTCTGTTCTTTTAAAAGTCAACCAGTTTCAAGGCAATAAAACAGTGTTGGACTTTTCTTGGTGTAGAACTTGTGTTACTGGAAGCTAAGTGTTCCTGTCAGTGACAGTGACAATCATCCTCCACAGAGAAAGCTGAGGTTCCGACCTAAAACGCAGAGCCAAGGGTAAATGGTTTAGCTCATATCTCTGCATCCTACATCAGAGAGCCGAGCTGGTGGTGTGCATCTTTCCCCCTTTTCCCAGATACCCCTAGACGAGTAAAACCAGCCGTGAAGAGAGGGGAGTAGCTGGGGGAGGACCGCTACATGGGGAAACTACCCAGAAACTATCACTACTACTGTTTGAAACCAGCTGAGCTTAGCTGAAGTGACCACTAAGAAAAGGATCTTGCGGTATGTTTCATAATTATGTAGATTCCTAAAGCATGTATCATACAAGATCTAGTACTGGAAGAAAGATCATATCTTAAAGGTCTGCTTACGTTTGAATGTGAACATGGAGCTTGGAGGCCCTACAAAGAATTTGCTACGTGGCCCAGTAATCTAACACTACAACTCTGTTCTTATCTCTACTCCTTATCTCATTAGCCAGTGACTTTGGGTGGTTTCCATAACTATGTAGATTCTTATAGCATGTATCACACAAGTCTTTTGTTAGATGGTGGCCCAGTATTGGAAAACAAATTGTATCTTAAAGGTCTCCTCAATTTTTAACGTGATTATGGAGCTTGGAGGGCCCTACGAAGAAGATGCTACGTGGCCCAGTAATTGAACACTACCCCTCTGTTCTTATCTCTAGTCCTCTTATTTCTTATTAGCTGGTGACATAAAGTTATCTCACACTTACATCTGTAGCGGGGTCTCCTTTAAGACCCCGGGACTACGTTACCCAGAACCCCGTTCGGCACCCAGAGTGCAATTAGCCACCGCAGAGACTCATGGGAGGGGCTATTTAAGGAGGAGGAGAGGCGGAGCTTGGCCTCTTTGGACACCGCGCTGCAAGCAAGAGTTTCTTCCTGTGCAGATCTGCTGCAGTGCAAGGCCTGAAGCCTGGGCCTTGCGCAACTTCCAAAGAGCCTTCCACCCCACTGCGGAGCCTGGATGGCACCGGACTTGTCGAGTGAGGACATCAGTTGGATCGGGGACCCGATCGTTGCAGACGCTGTGTGCGGAGACACAGCAGGTGGAAGTCCCGGATGGGATCGCGCCCGGAGTGGTGAGCGAGCACTTGCTCAAGCAAATAGACTGTACCGTGTTTAGGCCTATAGACTGCCTTGGCCCACCTATCGTTGTTTGTTGTTCCATTGGGAGACCAGTAGCAGGACAGAGTTAAAGGGTCTCCAGTATAGTGTTCCTTGAGACTGTCTACTTGTGGTTTACAAATACTATTTCATCAAGTGCACCACCGAAAGTTTGCATGCAAAGAAATAACAAGTGAAAAGACTGAGAATTCTTATATGTCAGGCCTGACCAGGGAGGGGAGATAGAATATTGTTTAGTGCGCCACAGGACTCGTACACCATAATAGCTGCGCGCGGTGGGTTACCGCACTGGGCCATTGTTGTGTGCTACACCTATTGCTGCAGGGATCTGTAAGCAAGTTGCATGTGTTCTGTTCTGCCTATGCTTTCGATATAAAAGTAAAGCTGTTGCATTTGATCTCTCGCCTCAGTGTGTTGCCTTACTGCAAAAGAGATTACTCCTAGCAATATTACTGAATGTGATATAAGTTTAACCCTGGACTAGCTGTGGCAGAGTGGGTCGAGTAAGATTGTCGGGGGTTGGTGGTGCTGTATGCAGGGCCCGAAATCAAACCAGCGGCTCTCTTAACTGGGGGTAGCGCTACACATCCAACATGGTCAACATAATATGCTCAAGAGAGTCATTCTTTCTCATAGTTATGTTTATGTCCTTCTCATTTACTAAAAGCTCATTAATCAGTAAATAGGTAACCAGTTGGGTTAATTAGAATTTATTTTCACACAGCGGTAACAAGCTTCTCATTAGAAATTTAAATGGCCTTCTTAGTAGACACTCAGTGGACAAGAATTATTCATTACAGGATCCTCTTTCACACTAGTTATACTCTTTGGACGCAGCGATAATCAGCACTGAACAAAGTCTTACGCATTTCAGATGAGTCATTAGTGATTTAACTTGATTGCTTTGATTAAGAGCTCTTTAATAAAACGTATTACAAATTTCAGCAGGAGAAAATGATTGTGTGATTGTAGCCTCAATAGCTTGCGTGGACAGATAATGAGTTTCATCAGAAACAAGATCCACCCATTGTGTTCTGATCAATCTGTTCCCCTTGTGTGAAATCCTAAATCATCAAGCTAGGATGATAAAAGCCATTCCTTGCCTTCCCTGAAGCCCCTTTCCATTATTTGAAGCAATTCATTATACATACCTTAAATCTTGCAGCCTTCTGGCAGGTTAGGAGACATCACAGGTCCTCTTCTTCTCCAGTGTTGGTGGTGGTGGGTGGCCTTTACTTCAGTGGTGCTTATGTAATTACGTGTCACAGCCACTCTGTCCAGGAGTACCGTTAGCCTAGGCTGATAAATGATGTACCCCGTGATGGCCTAGGCTCACAGAAAGTGGTTTGGATGGAGATGAGCATGGGCGTAGCATAAGGGGTTGCAGGGGTCACAATCGCAACCCCACCCCTAGCTCCAAGGGGCCCCTGAAGCCCCCTTGTCATATTATCACAGCCCTGTGTAGTGTGGGGGGGAGGAGCTGTATACAGTACTGGGATGGGAAAGGAGCCTCTGCCAAGTGACCTGCCAGGGGTCCCCGTCCTCTGATTCTCCAGTGGTTATTCCTGTCCTCTCATTCTCCAGCAGTGATTCCTGTCCTCTCATTCTCCAGCGGTGATTCCTGTCCTCTCATTCTCCAGCGGTGATTCCTGTCCTCTCATTCTCCAGCAGTGACCCCTGTCCTCTGATGTAATGAGGGACTCTGGGAACTCAAAACTCTTAAGACACTTTGAGTATCTTGCCATGCGGTGGGTGTATCTGCACGCACAGTGAAAGTGGTGGGTGGTAGTAAAGGGGGGGGCCCAGGTCAACTTTTGCATCGGGGCTCACAAGCTTCAAGCAACGCCTCTGGCGATGAGTGTCATTCAACCTGGAAGATGACCGAAGCTGGATAACAGAGCAGTAAGCTTGTGTGGAAAAGAGGTGGTGTGTGGTGACCTTACGACAGAAAAAATCTTTGCATTCATTGAGAAAGTGCAAAGTGTTCTCTGAATGGTGCCCCTGCTTAGCACGAGACTTCCTGGGTTCTGAATGCAGTAGGGCAGCTGCTTGGCATGGAACTCAGAAACTAGAGGAGATCATTAGATTAGGGGTGGCTATTACAGAGATGTCAAGCTTTTATGAGGATCTCGCAGGTATGGTACACACTTACCATACTTAGGTATGGTACTCACTTACATCGGTCCAGATATTAAAATTGCCATACCTGTAATGAATGCAGATTTTTTGGGGTTCAGGTCTAATTTAAAGTACCATTCAAGCCAAATTCTAACGAAGCCTAAATCTGTTCCCACCCTCATCCTAAGTCTATTCTTTCTACCTGAAATGAAATATCGCTCCAGTCTGGTCACACAATTAGGTCCCAACGCAGTGGCTGTCCCTCCTTCAGTATAGAGGGAGGACAGCCGACAAAGGCTGCCCCCACAGTAAGCCTATGGGTGATGTCATCGCACAGACTCTGCCCCGGAGCAGCTTCAGAATAGGTAAATATAGACCTCTTTCCTTTCCCTTGCTTTGTGCACTGGTGCGCAGTCATGTTGGAACAGGAAGGGGCCATCCCCGAACAGTTCCCACAAAGTTGGGAGCATGAAATTGTCCAAAAATCTCATGGTATGCTGACGCCTTAAGAGTTCCCTTCACTAGAACTAAGGGGCCAAGCCCAACCCCTGAAAAATAACCCCGTACCCACCAAATGAGGTCCATAAAGACATGGATGAGCGAGTTTGGGGTGGAGGAACTTGACGGGGCTGTAGAGTCCTGAATTCAACCTGATAGAACACCTTTTGGGATGAATTATGCGCTTCTGGAAGAATGGTCAAACATTCCCATAGACACACTCCTAAACCTTGTGGACAGCCTTCCCAGAATAGTTGAAGCTGTTAAAGCTGCAAAGGGTGGGCAACTCAATATTGAACCAGGGGCGGATCCAGGGGGGGCAACGGGGCAATTGCCCCCTCCGAGAATGCAGGTGAGAGTGGGCAGCTCCGCGAGTCTGCGGGTGTGCAGCTCCGCACATAAGATAGCAGGCGCTCGGTCGGTGAGTGGGCGGGTGAGAGGGGGGTAGCTGGGCGGCTCGGTGTGTGAGCGCTGCTGGCCAATCAGGGAGCTGGCAGGCACGGGAGCAGAGAGATGACATCATCTCCCGGCGCCCGCCCTGCATCCTTGCAGTTCCGCCCTCACTGTCCAGGCAGCCGTGGGCAGCAGAGAGAATACATTATCTTTCTGTTGCCTGACTTTGGGACAGAGCACCTTAGCAGGAAAGTGACACAACAGGTGACAATCTGCAACGCGTGGCAGGCGACGTGGCAAGTGACAATCCGCAAAGTGTGGCAGGTGACGTTGCAAGTGACAATCCGCAACGTGTGGCAGGCGACGTGGCAAGTGACAATCCGCGACGTAGCAAGTGACAATCCGCAACACGTGGCAGGTGACGTGGCAAGTGACAATACGCATTTGGTGGCAGGCGACGTGGCAGGCGACGTGGCAAGTGACACGCTCAGGGCTCCCACTGATTCTGCATTATGGTGAGTTTGAACTATTTCTTTTTATATTACAATGTAATAATAGAAATAATGCGCTTCAATCATCCCGAGACCATAACAACCATGGTGCCGTGATGATTGAAGAGCCAATACCAGCCATTTCCCCGATTAAATTGCCCCCAAAAAATATATTTTCTGGCAGTGCCCCTCCCGAGACTAGACTCTGGATCCACCCCTGTATTGAACCCTACAGACTAAGACTGGGATGCCATTAAAGTCCATGTGCGTGTAAAGGCAATTCTTTTGACAATATAGTGTATGAATTATTTTTGCTTGGACTGACCTTTATCAGGGTAGCACAAAAAAACTGTGAATGGCAGTAGACCATCACATTTACCTTTCTATGGGTTGGATGGAGCTTGGTTACTACACTTGGTAAATTGCTTTATTAAACCACAGTCATTGTCTAATGCCCCGTACACACGGTCGGACTTTTGCCCAACAAACTTAGTTTTGAGCAAGTTGGACCAACAATCCGACCGTGTGTACGCTCCATCGGACAAACTTTTTTCGTTTGGTTTTGGATTTCATCGGACAAAAGTTGGGTCTGCAAACGGACAAACTTTTGCCCAACAAAAGTCCGATGGAGCAAAGCTCCAACCGTGTGTACAGATAACCATCGGACTTTAGTCCGATGGACAAAACAACTAATGTTAAAATCAACCAACAATAGCAGAAGTTGACCAAAGGGTGGCAGTAAAGAGCAGAAAAGAGCAGAAAAAACACGCGATGTTGTAAGAAGTTTTAAGAAAGTTTGCAGAAAAGTCAGAGCGTGTGTATACTATGGGTGTTCCCAACCAACTCCGTTCGGACAAAAAACCACGGAAAAGTCCGATGGAAGTCCGACCGCGTGTACGAGGCTTTAGATCGATTATCATCATGTTAGAGGGGTACTTTTCATCCCATTCCTCCTCTTTGTGTCAGATTACTAGTGAACATGGCCATTGTTCTCTGGTGTGTTAATCAGCAAATCTGTCTAGAAGTGGGAGAATCGCTCCCGCTTCCCCCCCCCCCACCCCTCCCTTCCTATTCAGGAGCATATGATTCCCAAGAGTGTGACCATTCCTGCTGACTCAACAGATTGCAAGACAGCAGCTGACCCTTCAGGCATTCAGTAAGTGGGGAATTCACGTACAAGAGGCTCTAGATTTGTCACTTGCAAAGAAACGTTTACTGCTTTCCATCTGCTTTGAATTCAACATCCATTCACAAATCCTAGCCATACTCCTCAATAGACAAAAGTTAAATATTACAAAAGAGATCCAAGCAGAAGATCCTACGCAAACCTGTGCTGGAGGGATTTTGGCGAGCCATTTAAGATCTACACACGTTAAATCTTCAGAGCTACCTATAATCCATTGAAATGTATGTAGGGGGAAAAACCAAATACATTCAGTACATTTTTCCATTACAGAGGCATTTCTCTCTACTTGGTCGCTAACAAACATACACTATATTACCAAAAGTATTGGGACACCTGAATTTACACGCACATTAACTTTAATGGTATCCCGGTCTTAGTCCGTAGGGTTCAATATTGAGTTGGCCCCACCCTTTTCAGCTTTAACAGCTTCAACTCTTCTGGGAAGGCCGTCCACAAGGTTTAGGAGTGTGTCTATGGGAATGTTTGACCATTCTTCCAGAAGCGTATTTGTGAGGTCAGGCACTGATGTTGGACGAGAAGGCCTGCCCAGAAGATCAGCCCAAATGTGTTCTTTGATTGCTAAAAGAAAATTTCCAGCCTAAACCCGAAGTATAAAATACAGTATCTCCATTCTTAAAAAGAAAAAGGAAAGCCCAATCTCAGCTTGATAACAAAATCTTTGGATTAGGCTTTTCACTAATACTGGAATCTCCGTTTCAGCCACCTGCTGCTTATGTATTTGTCCCAGGACATGCTCTTATGCCACTAGTACGCCCCTCAAGGAAGACGGGACAGAAGATTGGACAAAGGGCGGCAATGACAGTTCAAGGGCAAAGCCATCCAAGCCTCCGCTGTGTGGGCTGATTCATTCCTCTTCATTGTTAGACCGTTGCTGAGCAATTGCACAAGTTTCCATTCTTCCCCTAAGTTAAAGGGAAAGTCTCAGTTCAGACAACGATTGGTAAAAACTATGAGGAATACATCTGTGTCTTTTCAACAATCAAGTTCTGCCTCTATCAACTTTTCAACAAAGAGGAACCCTTAAAACAGTGGCGGCTGGTGCTCTAAAATTTTGGGGGGCGCAAACAAATTGAAAAAAAACAAAAAAAAAAAAACATCAATTGCAGCCACACTGTGCCATCAAACACAGCCACTGTGCCATCAAATACCGCCACTGTACCATCAAACGCAGCCACTGTGCCATCAAATACCACCACTGTGCCATCAAATACCACCACTGTGCCATCAAACGCAGCCACTGTGCCATCAAATACCACCACTGTGCCATCAAATACCGCCACTGTACCATCAAACGCCGCCACTGTGCCATCAAATACCACCACTGTGCCATCAAACGCAGCCACTGTGCCATCAAATACCACCACTGTGCCATCAAATACCACCACTGTGCCATCAAACGCAGCCACTGTGCCATCAAATACCACCACTGTGCCATCAAATACCGACACTGTACCATCAAACGCCGCCACTGTGCCATCAAACGCAGCCACTGTGCCATCAAACGCAGCCACTGTGCTCATCAATTGCAGCCACTGTACCATCCAATGCTGTCACTGTGCCATCAAATGCTCCCAATGCTGCCACTGTGTCATCGAATGCTGCCACTGTGTCATCAAATGCTCCCACTGTGCCATCCAATGCTGCCACTGTGCCATCAAATGCTCTTAATGCTGCCACTGTGCCATCCAATGCTGCCACTGTGCCATCCAATGCTGCCACTGTGCCATCCAATGCTTCCAATGCTACCACTGTGTCATCAAATGCTTCCAATGCTGCCACTGTGTCATCAAATGCTCCCACTGTGCCATCCAATGCTGCCACTGTGCCATCAAATGCTCCCAATGCTGCCACTGTGCCATCAAATGCTCCCAGTGTGCCATCCAATGCTGCCACTGTGATCTCCCCCACTCGCTCGCCATCTGCACGGCACTTACCCTGTCTCGGTCGGGCAGCGTGTGACGGCGAGTGGTGTCTTCTCCCCTCCATGTGTCTTCTCCCCTCTATGCGACTTTTCCCCTTCCATGAGTCTTCTCCCGTCCTCCTCTCCTATGATTGGATGCCTGATAGGCGTCCAATCACAGCGCCTGACTTTTCAGCCAATCAGGGTACCGGTAACAGATCCGGCAACCTGATTGGCTGAGAGGCGGGTCAATGTTAGCAAAGCCGAAAGAATTCGCTTTGCTAACATTGAGCTGAGTGAGAAGGAACGCACAGCGTTGCGCCCGCTTCTCACTTTTTTGGACGCCTATTAGAGCAAAAGGCTCTAATCGGGTGCTTCCAAAAAACACCCCCACCGCTGTAATTCAGGTGCCCGGTGACCGAAAAGGGGCCGGACTCCTGAATAGGGGGTGTCAGCACCGACCATAGATAGATTCATGCAATGCACAAATCTATCTATGGTGATTAGAGAGTGACAGGAGAGGGGGGCGGCGCTCCTGCGCCCTTATGGACGCACCGCCACTGTCTTGAAATAACTTTCCAGTCTCAGGGAACCCCTGCTAAAAATTACTATATCTACAACTCATGATACATTAGTGTGATGGTCATTGGGAAGAATGCTCTTTACACTTGTGGTCATTGGGAAAAATTACCCCCCACCTTACAGTTGGCTAAAAAGATCAATGATGTCATGGGGAACTTATCTGAGAGGCAGAAATAGCTCATTACTCAAGAAACCCCTCGCAACCCCTGGAGGAACCTTAGAGTTCCATAGGAACCCTGGTTGAGAAACCTTGATCTAGTTGGTTTTTATTAACTACACTAGAATAATGAGAGCCATAATCCGGCCGGTTGGTTCAGATGACACAGACATCCTGGAAGGCAATGGGATGAGAATAATGTTTAATGTATATGTATAGCAGCCATTTTTTTTAAAGAGAATGGAAAGGGGGAAAACCCTTGCTGTCAATGAAAGGCAATTACCTTTCATTTCCTGTCCTGGAGACACAACAGGAAATGTGAAAAAATCTCTCCAAAGGTATAGACTGCTCTTTTTAAACAAGTGCCCCATTGGAAGATCTACCTTTTACTTCTGGTGAACTCTAAAATGCTGGATTTCACATACTTTGCATAGGCATACGTTAAATTCTGTGTACAAATTTCAGGATGAGTTATTGATCTCTGCAAACAGACCTTTTTTAACAGGCTGTTTTGATATGGAAAAAAGTATGTGAAAGGAGTCTAGGGCACCACCTTTTGGCTGGATAAAGTACTGCATATAATTCATATGCATAATATCTTATTGTCAGGACGTGCAATCTCGAACCTCTTTTGTGTTGTCTGGCAGTATCTCTTCTTGCTGAGCCACCTGAGATGCGGGACCGATCCCTGACTAAGATAGCTTTGCCTTCCTTGTGTCATGTTTCTCTTGAAACCTTTGCTCCTCCCATGAGCTTCATATTTAAGCCTGGCAGTATTTCTTCTTGCTGAGCCACCAGAGAAGCTAGACAGCTCCCTGCCTAATTTCTTAGACAGACTTGCCTTCTTCTTGTTTCTCTGGAACCTTGCACCTCTTGCTCCTCCATGAACTTCCTATTTATACCATACCTTTGCACTTCCTGTTTGCCAGATTATTGTGCTCTCTCCAGCCAATATCTCGCTTTTGTCACTACTGCTGCCATCCGTATCTTCGCTACCACTTATTACTAATCTATGGATTGCTCCTCAACTATGCTTCTGCTTGATCCCAACCTGCAACCCTTTTTTACAACCTTTGGCTTGTTTACTGACTATGCTTCTTCTTGATTCCTACCTGCTATATATGCTACTGGACCCTGGCTTGCACACCTCCTGGTGGGGCGATCGAGGACCTCGACCTGGTACTTACACGCAGCAAAACCCATCTTTACCATTAGGAGCTCTGGTGAATACTGGTTAATGATTAGACCCTGACCTTGGGTGAGCCAGTATTATCTGCCAGGGTAACGTGCTTGTATACAGCTTATATCTTGCTGGTCTCTATACTGCTATAGCTACTGGTCTCTGAGCCTGACCATGACATTTATTTACTTTACTAAAAACATTCTTACAATTTTATTTAGTTCTGGCTATTCTAAAGAAAATATATACTGTGTGTGTATAATATATATATATATATATATGACAGTTTAAGGAGCTGATCAGGGGCCCAGAAGGATTGTTATTTAGGGAAACAGACTCACCAAGCCCTGTTTCTTTGATCTCTTTGGAGTAGTCGCCCTTTGAATATATAATAATTGTTTGTAACATAAGTGTAGCGGCCTCCTCACCCCCCTCTTTGCATCAGCTCGTCTTTCTCTTGTCTAGGGGTACCTTAGAGGGGACAGAGCGGGGTCACCACGCCAAGCCTTCACCACATGTGTCTGTGCGGTGTAAGCAAAGTTCCTTCTCTACCTTCGGGTCAGTGTTGTGCACCTGGAGTTACCTTGAACAATGTCCACCAGAAAAGAGCCCCACACCATTAAAGTCCAACACTCCTTTATTCTTCTCTAGTGAACAGCACAATCAGTTAGACTCCCTTAAAGAACAGAACAAACAAGGAGGTGTGGATGCGAGTAGGCCCAGACACAATGAACTCTCCACTTTCCTTCCTGAAAGTGGGCTGAGGTCTTTTAGCGAGGGGGGGATTTTCCTTCCAGGCGGTCTCCGATGGGAGGCTCACCTGTCACTGGCAATCTGCTGCACCCGGTCTTCAAGTGAGTAGCTCCCTCTGGTCCATTACGCCTTCCGGATTCGGGTACCCAATCCCTGGGTTCCCTAGGACCTCCTTCCCTCGCGGAACTTAGTGTTGGGCACTGAGCTCCAGACCTCCATCCGAGTACCTCACCCCAGGCTAAGGGTGCCTGGGATGGAACACGACCTCTGGACGTCCTCTAGGCCTAGGCCGCCTAGAGGACCGACACGAACCACCGCCCTCAGGCTGAAGGTGCCTGGGACTCGAACCCGTGACAAAGATGGCCGGCCCCTTTATACCCTCTCCCAGCAAGCACGGTGGGTTCCCCGCCCCACCATACCGCTGCCGAGGGAGGACAAAAAGGAGGCACAGCACACAGCAATGGTTCAACCCCAGCCCAAGGCGACAGCGCCACCCGCTGGACCGCAAGGAACTGCACATCGCTGGTGTCTCTGCCAGTTTGAATTACACCCGGGAAAGTACATACCCGCTACATAAGATTTTATAAAGTACATTTATCCAATTAATAAATCAGGGTCCAGTACTCTTTTAAGAACCTCATTCTAATTGGGTTTTTAATGTCATCTTGAGATCTGACTTGACATCCATACGATACCATAATCTGGTATGTTATGTATATTCCAAATACTTTGCTGTCAGTGTCAAATAGTAAATTCATTGATTGGAATTTTCCATCACAGAGGCTCCTCCACCATTTGCCTGTTAGGAGGAAGTTGTGTCCAAAGTTCTCCCAGGTAACTCCCTTCCCCTGGAAAGACCCATCATTAATGACTATCACAGTGTCTGTAGAGCCATAGTTGTTATGGCATGGGTCATAAAATCCCGAAACTTTGAATGACAAGCTGGACTGGCTTCTGGCTATATCTCTAATCGATTTTATTGACTTGGCTTATCACACTACAAGTTATGAGTTCGTTCCTAAGGTCAGCTTGCTTTGTTTCTACACAAAGCCAGTTTTAACTTGGCCAATGTTGGAATTTGAACATTAAGTCTTAAAGCAAACTACAATAAAAAAAAAACAATTGGTAGGAGGTGGAGCTAGGACACATGTTATCAATCGTTTTACCATGAAGGTAACCCTGAAGTAACTTTTAAGTAGCAGCTTAACATTACTTTACTACTTGCAGCTTACGGTACACTAGCACAAACAGAAAAATTGTAGATATAAAAATAAATAAAAGAATATAAAATGTGACATACTTACCATATTTAACAACCAAGGCTGCTCTATTTGACAATATTTTCAGTAATAATAATAATGAAATGAAACATATAATTAAAATGACCTGAAAAAGGAAAGCAGACAGTCAGTGGCATGTCTCTTTATGCTGGTGGTCAGTGGGGAAGAGCCTCATTTCCCTGGTGGTCAATGGGAAGAATGATACTTACACGGTGGTCAGCGGAGAAGGATCCCTTTCCACTGATGTTCAGTAGGGAAGAATGGTTCTTACACTGATGGTCAGTAGAGAAGGAACTCATTCCACTAGTGGTCAGTGGAGAAGGACGTCATTCCACTGATGGTCAGTGGAGAAGGACGTCATTCCACTGATGGTCAGTGGAGAAGGACGTCATTCCACTGATGGTCAGTACAGAAGGACATCATTCCTTTAGTGGTCAGTGGAGAAGGACAACATCCCACTGATGGTCAGTGGAGAAGGATGCCATTCCACTTATGGTCAGTGGAGAAGGATGCCATTCCACTTATGGTCAGTGGAGAAGGATGTCATTCCACTGATGGTCAGTGGAGAAGGACGTCATTGCACTGATAGTCCGTAGAGAAGGAACTCATTCCACTAGTGGTCAGTGGAGAAGGACGTCATTCCACTGATGGTCAGTACAGAAGGACGTCATTCCATTAGTGGTCAGTGGAGATGGACAACATTCTACTGATGGTCAGTGGAGAAGGACATCATTCCACTGATGGTCCGTAGAGAAGGAACTCATTCCACTAGTGGTCAGTTGAGAAGGACAACATCCCTCTGATGGTCAGTGGAGAAGGACGTCATTCCACTGATGGTCCGTAGAGAAGGAACTCATTCCTTTAGTGGTCAGTGGAGAAGGACAACATCCCACTGATGGTCAGTGGAGAAGGACGTCATTCCACTGATGGTCCGTAGAGAAGGAACTCATTCCACTAGTGGTCAGTGGAGAAGGACGTCATTCCACTGATGGTCAGTACAGAAGGACGTCATTCCATTAGTGGTCAGTGGAGAAGGACAACATCCCACTGATGGTCAGTGGAGAAGGACGTCATTCCACTGATGGTCAGTGGAGAAGGACGTCATTACCCTGATGGTCAGTGGAGAAGGACGTCATTCCACTGATGGTCAGTGGAGAAGGACGTCATTACCCTGATGGTCAGTGGAGAAGGACGTCATTCCACTGATGGTCAGTGGAGAAGGATGTCATTCCACTGATGGTCAGTGGAGAAGGACGTCATTCCACTGATGGTCAGTGGAGAAGGACGTCATTCCACTGATGGTCAGTGGATAAGGACGTCATTCCACTGATGGTCAGTGGGGAAGGACGTCATTCCACTGATGGTCAGTGGAGAAGAATGGTACTTACACTGGAGAAAAACCTCATTCCACTGGTGGTCAGTTGGAAAAATGGTATTTATACCGAAGGTCAGTGGGGAAGGACCTTATTCCACTGGTGGTCAGTAGGGAAGAATGGTACATATTTTGAAGGCCAGTGGACAAAAACTCCACTTTATTGGTGGTCACTGGTCAATGGCAAGAATGGTACTTACGCTGAAGGTCAGTGCAATAGCGCTTTATTCCACTGGTGGTCATTGGAAGCAACGGCACTTACACTTTAAAAAAATAAATAAAAATTACTTTCACTTACACTGGCCCCCTTACAGATAGCCAAAACGGTATTTATTGATGTCAACAGTTACTTATTGGAAAGGCAAAAACTGTTCTTGCACAAGGAACCCCCTAGCAACCTGTGGAGGAACCTCGTTGAGAGGCTGGAATAAGGCATTGTCACCAGGACTGAAAGTTAAGGACAATCCAAAATTTTGAGCTGTCTGAGGAGCAATGGGGAATTTTTCCAATGGGGACATTTGTTTCAGAAACAATTGTTTAGGCTGTGATTTCCCCTATTCTAAAATGATTTCTTGTTGGCTCTGCAGGACAAGAAGTCTTAAATGGGACACAAATGGAACCCCCCCCCCCCTACCCAAAAAAAACTGTGTTTTAGTAAATCTGTTCTATAATTGCAAACATGACCTGTTGATCCTACCAGAAACCCAGTGAGCTGGCTCTGCCTCTACTGACTGTTAGCATTGTTCCTAGGTCTCTCTGGACTAAAAAACACCTTACCAATATGTAATAGAAAATATGGGAGGGGGTGTTTTAGAGTCCTGTGCTACTGTTCCTGCATAGATACAGTACAGTGAGCGATGTCACCCTAGGACAGGTTTAGGAGTGTGTCTATTGGGAATGTTTGACCATTCTTCCAGAAACGCATTTGTGAGGTCAGGCACTGATGTTGGACGAGAAGGCCTGGCTCAGAGTCTCCGCTCTAATTTATCCCAAAGGTGTTTTATCGTGTTGAGGTCAGGACTCTGTGCAGGACAGTCAAGTTCCTCCACCCCAAACTCGCTCATCCATGTCTTTATGGACCTTGCTTTGTGCACTGGTCCAAATCATTTAGTGGAGGGGGGATTATGGTGTTTGGTTTGGCCCCTTAGTTCCAGTGAAGGGAACGCTTAAAGTGGATGTAAACCGAATTCATGAAATTTGAGCTGGGCACTTATATCTGCAGTTTTTTGTTATCTCTCTTCAAAGCACTATGTCCCATAGCTGTCTCCTGCTCCGATCTTCTGTTATCAGCCTGATAACTCCTGACAAGTTCTCTGTCACATATGATAAAACCAGCTGGAGTTTTGTGTTGGGGAGGATGCTATAAAGAAATTTGCATAGAGCTGAACTATTCAAGGGACAGAGCTGAAAGTCTCTACCTATGAGGAGAGGGGGTGTGTGCCTTTCCTCCAATCAGCTGTCTTGGCTGTATGCCCAGGCGTCACTGCAGTGCTAACCAGGAAGAGAAAATCTAATGCCGCGTCCACACGATCAGATTTTCCGTCGGAAAAACCTTGGATGGTTTTTCCGACGGAATTCCGCTCAAGCTTGGCTTGCATACACACGGTCACACAAAGGTTCTCTGAACTTTCGACCCTCAAGAACGCAGTGACGTACAACACTACGATGAGCCGAGAAAATTAAGTTCAATGCCTCTGAGCATGTGTCGAATTGTTTCCGAGCATGCGTCGGAATTTTGCGTGTCGGAATTGCTACAGACAATCAGAATTTCCGATTGGAATTTCTTCCGTCGGAAAATTTGAGAACCAGCTCTCAAATTTTTGTTGGCGGAAATTCCGACAGGAAAAGTCAGATGGAGCCTACACACGGTCGGAATTTCTGACCAAAAGCTTACATCGGACTTTTCTTGTCGGAAAATCCGATCGTGTGTACGCAGCATAACATGAGATGTGCACTTTCTAAACAGTATATAAGGATGAAGTCAGCAGATATACATGTAAAACTTATGTCAGGGGATTTGTTTCATCTCTGTGTATCATCTGAGGCTGTTCACTTCACTGATTATATGTGAGGGTTTACATCCACTTTAAGGTGTCGGCATACCAAGACATTTTGGACAATTTTATGCTCCCAACTTTGTGGGAACAGTTTGGGGATGGCCCCTTCCTGTTCCAACATGACTGATCACCAGTGCACAAAGCAAGGTCCATAAAGACATGGATAAGAGAGTTTGGGGTGGAGGGACTTGACTGGCCTGCACAGAGTCCTGACCTCAACCTGATAGAACACCTTTGGGATGAATGGGAAACTGGGAGCCAGGCCTTCTCGTCAAACACTAGTGCCTGACCTCACAAACATTCCCATAGACACAGTCCTAAACCTTGTGGACAGCCTTCCCAGAAGAGTTGAAGCTGTTATAGCTGCAAAGGGTGGGCCAACTCAATATTGAACCCTACGGATCAAGACCGGGATACCATTAAAGTTAATGTGCGTGTAAATTTAGGTGTCCCAATACTTTTGGTAATATAGTGTATGTTTGCTAGCGACCAAGTATAGAGAAATGCCTCTGTAATGGAAAACTGTACTGAATGTATTTGGTTTTTCCCCCTACATACAAAGGCAGGTGTCCCAATACTTTTGACAATATAGTGTAGATTTAGATATTTTACAGCACTTTTGATTTTTACAGGCTGATTTATAACTGTGATTTATGTGAAGTGGGTGTACCCATATAGGAATAGAAAGAAATGGAAAGCCTCAAAAACTGTTGAAAACATATTTATTTTGTCATTTTTCCATGTGCAGTTGAATGCGCCAGCCTTTCATAAAGTGTGATGAACACAGGCTCGCCTCTGTCCAGCCATTCGCTTCAATCGTTGTCCTGTTTGCGTCTCTCAGAAGCGAGCTCGTCACGGGAGCCCACCCTCGCTTGCTGGTCGTAGGTGGAAAGTTACAGAAAGAATGGCTGTTCTCTGACCTTACTATTCCAAAGGTTACCATGATGCTTGTCGAAGAGTTACCCTTCTCACAGCAGAGGAAGGCTCCTCATCCGCATTATTCATCACAGTAAGGGCAGAAGTTAGCTTTAATAGGGCTCAATTACATGTGTGGCCCTGCTTGCTGCCCCCTCTGCAGTGGATTGCCCCCAGAAGCATTTGACAGGCGGCTTATGCCTCGTACACACGATCGGAAAATCCGGCAAGAAAACCATGGATTTTTTTCCCACGGAATGTTGGCTCAAACTTGTGTTGCATACACACGGTCACACAATTCCGATCGTCAAGAACGCGGTGACTTGGCTTAACCACCTGTTTTTTTATACCGTCCCTTTTAAACATGAGTGAAGAAGGGGTAGCAACTAGTTAAGGTTTTAATTGCAATCTGTGGGGTGAATTTTGTTCTCACTCCTGGAGTCCTGGAACAGGAAATGTAGGGAAACAACCTAATTTTGGATAATAATTAGTGCCATCTGTGCCTCTTTGTCCTGGTGAAGACCGTGCCCCCCATTTCTTAAGGGAAAATCTCAGCAATGGCATCACAGACAGATAAAAATTTGGAAATTGTATGTAAATCCTAAGGCCCCATTCAGGGCTGCCCGTAAAGGGCCGCCTTTACCGGCACGGGGATGCACAGCTTTTGTGTGCATCCCCGTATCGGCGTCCCATTCATTTCTATTGGGACATGTGGCTGCACCGGCAAAGCTGCTGTGTCCTTATATAACATGCGGGTTGGGACAGGTCCCCAAGCGCATACAGGACATGTGTCTGTACCCCTGTGTGAATGGGCCCTCAATCTATTTTTTTTCTGTGTTTTGTGAATCTATTGCAAAGTTTCTTGGGGATTGCTAGGAGTTTCTTGAGCATTGAACAATTTCTGCCCCTTTAGCTAAGTTATCACTGACACCAAAGAGTTTTTCAGCTATATGTAAGAGGGAATTCTTCTCAATGTCCATTAATATAATGGGACCCTTCTCTACTGATCGCCAATGTAAGTGGGCCATTCCTACACAAACCATCAATCTAATCACTGACCACCAATGTAAGAGGGCACTTCACTAACCACCAATGTAAGAGGGCATTTCACTAACCACCAAGTAAGAGTGCACTTCATTGACCATCAACGTAAGAGGGCACTTCATTGACCATCAACGTAAGAGGGCACTTCATTGACCATCAACGTAAGAGGGCACTTCATTGACCATCAACGTAAGAGGGCACTTCATTGACCATCAACGTAAGAGGGCACTTCATTGACCATCAACGTAAGAGGGCACTTCATTGACCATCAACGTAAGAGGGCACTTCATTGACCATCAACGTAAGAGGGCACTTCATTGACCATCAACGTAAGAGGGCACTTCATTGACCATCAACGTAAGAGGGCACTTCATTGACCATCAACGTAAGAGGGCACTTTATTGACCATCAACGTAAGAGGGCACTTTATTGACCATTATCGTAAAAGGGCACTTTATTGACCATCAATGTGAGAGGGCAATTTATTGACCATCAATGTGAGAGGGCACTTCATTGACCATCAATGTAAAAGGGCACTTTATTGACCATCAATGTAAGAGGGCACTTTATTGACCATCAATGTGAGAGGGCACTTTATTGACCATCAATGTGAGAGGGCACTTTATTGACCATCAATGTGAGAGGGCACTTTATTGACCATCAATGTAAGAGGGCACTTTATTGACCATCAATGTAAGAGGGCACTTTATTGACCATCAATGTGAGAGGGCACTTTATTGACCATCAATGTGAGAGGGCACTTTATTGACCATCAATGTGAGAGGGCACTTTATTGACCATCAATGTGAGAGGGCACTTTATTGACCATCGATGTGAGAGGGCACTTTATTGACCATCAATGTGAGAGGGCACTTTATTGACCATCAATGTGAGAGGGCACTTTATTGACCATCAATGTGAGAGGGCACTTTATTGACCATCAATGTGAGAGGGCACTTTATTGACCATCAATGTGAGAGGGCACTTTATTGACCATCGATGTGAGAGGGCACTTTATTGACCATCGATGTGAGAGGGCACTTTATTGACCATCGATGTGAGAGGGCACTTTATTGACCATCAATGTGAGAGGGCACTTTATTGACCATCAATGTGAGAGGGCACTTTATTGACCATCAATGTGAGAGGGCACTTTATTGACCATCAATGTGAGAGGGCACTTTATTGACCATCAATGTGAGAGGGCACTTTATTGACCATCGATGTGAGAGGGCACTTTATTGACCATCGATGTGAGAGGGCACTTTATTGACCATCGATGTGAGAGGGCACTTTATTGACCATCAATGTGAGAGGGCACTTTATTGACCATCAATGTGAGAGGGCACTTTATTGACTATCAATGTAAAAGGGCACCTAATTAACCATCAATATAAGTGACAGAGCACTACTATTTTCACGGTGTCCATTTTTATCTGCCCATTACTAAATTTATTACGTTTTATTGTTATTCCTGAAAATGATTTTGTTGTAAGGAGCAGCCCTTGAAGTCAAATATTTTTTTTTCTATTAATACTTATATCCACAATTTACTGTTAACTTTAATTTACCATGAATGGTAGATTTAATAATTATTGGCAGGGGTTCACTGAGCCTTGAAAGTTATTTCAAGGGTTCCTCCATGTTAAAAAAGGATACGATAAAGTACAGAGTGCAATCACCCATAGTAATCAGTCTACTATAACCAGGTCAGCAAGGTCATGATTGCATTTAGATTGAAGAGGGCTTGATCATCATTTTGATCATCATCATTGTCATCAGCACCATTCTTTGAACTATCTTATACACAAACTTATAAATGTTATGGCCCCTTTTAAATTCAACATCCCCATGCATCTTACCTTTCCAGTAGATTTGACTCCCTTCCAGACACAGAAATAAACCAGCGTCCAGCAAGCTAGCAAGCACAGCAGCAACTCCCAGTTTATAGAGCCCAAATCGTCCAGGCCGGAGGAAAGTCTCAGCACTTTGTTCCTGGAAGAGTGAATGCACTGAGCAAATCTGGATCACACTGAGAAGATACACAACCTTATGTTAGTCCATAAGGGACACTCAATGATGGGTCTAGTAAGATGTGGTACATGGACAGGAAGGAAAAGGGACAGACAGAGGATATATTTAAATTTTTTCTTGTTTCAAGTGTCAAACCTGTGTCTATTCTAGACCATTGATTAAGGCTTACAACATCAACGTGTTTCGGTTTTTGGCTGGGCACTGGATGGAAAAACTTGCTGGCTTCTTACATCTCTAGGTGGGATAAATTCCAGGAGTTAGGTAGTCAATGCTCCTTCAAATTTTCTGCTGGTGCCAAACTTTTGAGGTTTTACCTAGGTGTCAATGGAGCTGGTTCCTAAAAAAAAAAAAAAATTGCTGGCCCCAGGATTGGATAGACCGGCTCCTGAATTCCATATAATTTTGTTCACACTGTCTTAAGGAGACCCTGTCACCTTGCCCACTCTTTAAAACCAACCAACCTAGATTTACTCACTTTTACAGCACTACCCGCCACTCCTTTCACCATTACAGCCACCACAAAATGTCAAGCGTTTACAGAAAGTGATGGTGTCACCCCAATGTCATGTGTTCAGGCCTAGAATGGTCGCCAAGCCTAAGCAATGAATTCTGGGAGAAGGTTTCATGCTTCCCCCCTACCCAGAAGCCTATGACCATGGCTTTGATAAAAGAGGGTGAGCGCTGTATAGTTGAGTATACCTGGGTTAGTAGGTGAGCTGGCCTAGAGGCCCTACAACTTAAATTGAGTGGGCATAGTGACGTGTTCGCTTTAAGATGGCCACACACAATTTACCAATGAGTATGTTCATGTTTAGTAGTGTTAAGTCTGCCATACATGGCTCAAGGTTTGGGCAATTCTTGCTAAATTGGCTAAAATTTGAGCTGTGGGTGACCCTGTTGGCACCACTCGACTCAACAAAAAGTAAAAATTGTTGGCCGAACAATGGCTGCATCCAAACAGATCCAGTCACTTTTCGGATATTCTGACATCTACAGGTCTTATTACACTAGCTGTCAGTAGAGAATACTTTATCCATGTTGTTTAGCGTGAATGGCAGCATCTACTGGAAATCTTTTGCTTACTTTGTTCCGTATGGCTAGCCTTAGTGCCGCGTACACACAGGGGCAACCCGACTTACAGCGCGCGACTTTGCAAGGCGATTTGTGGGCGACTTCAGCACGACTTTGAGCAACTTACAACGCGACTTAAAGTTGCCTCCAGTACAGGTGACTTTGGCTGTGGCCAATCACAGAATAATCAACTCTGTGGGAGGGAGGGGTTTGCCTAGGTAAACCATTTTCTTTTCCTGTAAAGTTGCTTCAATTAAAGTGGTTGTATACCCTCCTTTGCAAGTTACACCTACAGGTAAGCCTAGATTAAGGCTTACCTGTAGGTATTTGCAATGTCTCCTAAACCTACACGGTTTAGGAGATATTTGCCAAAAGGATTACACCGTTGTGTACGGCGCATGCGCGCTGCAGACAGCGCAGGCGCACTGTAAATCCCATTCACAAATCCGGATTTGACAGCTCCCGCACGCATGCACGGAGTGACGTCTTCGCTGCTCCGGCCAATCACAGCGCTGGAGCGGCGATACCCGGAAGTAACCTTCCGGTGAGATGACTGCGGCTGGAGGGAGAGACGTGGACGGTTTCGGGGTCTTCGATCTAAGGTAAGTAATGCATAATGAGTCATACTAGCTCATTATGGCTTTGTCTTGCAGGTTGTTTTTTTTTCAGGGTTTACATCCACTTTAAGATGGAGATCCGACTTGGAGGCAACTTCCATTGAAATCTATGGGTACAAGTTGCCTAGAAGTCGCCTTGATGTAGTACAGGAACCTTTTCTGAAGTCGGAGCAACTTCAGTAGTGTAAATTAAGACGGCTCTCATTCACTTCAATGGAATTTCTTATATCCAGCGACTTGGGGCAACTTGAGGTCTGACAAGTCGGATCCCAAGTCGCTGTAGTGTGAACCGGCACTTAGGGTCTACCTAAATGAAATTACCGTATATACTCGAGTATAAGCCGAACCGAATATAAGCCGAGGCACCTAATTTTACCACAAAAAACTGGGAAAACGTATTGACTTGAGTATAAGCCTAGGGTGTCCATCTGCATGCCTCACTGTGCCTCACTGTGCCCATGCCTCACTGTGCCCATGACTAGACTGACGTTTAACATGGGAGTCTATGGAAGGGGTGCCCGGCTTTGAAAAATCGGTGCTCACCGGCCGTAGGTCCTCCAGACAACAAATTTTGCACACTTGTAGAGGAGAAATGGGGCTACATGTGTACCAAGTTTCGGGTCCAGAGGACCTACGACCGGCCAGTACTGGGTCCCCAAACTCACCGGAGAAATTACCGTTTAACATGGGAGTCTATGGAAGGGGTGCCCGGCTTTGAAAAATCAGGGCTCACCGGCCGTAGGTCCTCCAGACAACAAATTTTGCACACTTGTAGGGGAGAAATGGGGCTACATGTGTACAAAGTTTCGGGTCCAGAGGACCTAAGACCGGCCAGTACTGGGTCCCCAAACTCACCAGAGAAATTACCGTTTAACATGGGAGTCTATGGAAGGGGTGCCCGGCTTTGAAAAATCGTGCTCACTGGCCGTAGGTCCTCCAGACAAAAAATTTTGCACACTTGTAGGGGAGAAATGGGGCTACATGTGTACAAAGTTTCGGGTCCAGAGGACCTACGACCGGCCAGTACTGGGTCCCCAAACTCACCAGAGAAATTACAGTTTAACATGGGAGTCTATGGAAGGGGTGCCCGGCTTTGAAAAATCGTGCTCACCGGCCGTAGGTCCTCCAGACAAAAAATTTTGCACACTTGTAGGGGAGAAATGGGGCTACATGTGTACAAAGTTTCGGGTCCAGAGGACCTACGACCGGCCAGTACTGGGTCCCCAAACTCACTGGAGAAATTACCGTTTAACATGGGAGTCTATGGAAGGAGTGCCTAGATTTGAAAAATCGGTGCTCCCCGGCCGTAGAGGAAGAGTGGGGCTACATTAGTGCCAAGTTCGGGGTCCAGGGGACCTACGGCCGACCGGAACTGGGTCCCCAAAGTCCGGGAGATCAGGCGCAAAAAGTTGACTCGAGTATAAGCCGAGCGGGGCATTTTCAGCTCAAAAAAATGTGCTGGAAAACTCGGCTTATACTCGAGTATATACGGTAAGCTGAAGAGATTGTTGTTATCGGCATTCATATGATATAATTGTTGGTAATTCCCAAGCGGAATGCCCAGAGATTGTACAATCAGATTCTAACGAGGCCCCATGGTAGTTTCTCTGCTAGAAGGCCATAACGCGATTTCACATTTGAACTTCAAAATTGTTTATACAATCTCTATAGAGAATCATTTTGGCTTCAGTGTGAGAATTCAGTGGAATTGGAAAAAAGATCTCCTCTCTGGGATTCCCGCGGGATGTAAGGAACCAGCATGTGATTCAACTGGCCAGCAGCCACTTAGGACTAAAACGTATGTTTTACATATCCATGCCTTGAAAATGGCATTTCCACTAATACTCGTCTACTTCTGTATTTATTAAGTTTCTCTTGTGAATGTGAACGCCACACCGGAGAAACAACGGTGCTAAGTGAAAGACTATCCACTATGATCATAGACTGCACGGTTTTTAGGTTTGTGCCAATGAATATGAACAATTTAAGAAAACATTGACTTGCATAACTAGTGCTTTTAACAGAATTGTATTGGTGTAGCTCTGATTTTTTTTTTTTTTGCACGTCGAAACTATATATATATATATATAAAAAAAAAAAATCGGTGTTTTTGTAATTGTATTCTCTAAAAGTGGAAGGTAGAAGTGTCCATGGATGGGATTCTTAAGGCCCATACACACGATCAGATATTCCGACAACAATTGTGTGATGGACGTGTTTTGTCGGATAATCCGACCGGCTGTACGCTCCATCGGACAATTGTTGTCGGGAATCTCCAACAAAAAATGTTGGATTGGTCATGCTCTCAAATTGTCGGACAACAAACGTGTTCCTTCGGATTATCCGATCGCGTGTACACAAAAATCCATCGGACTAAAATCCAAAGTACAAACACGCATGCTCCGAACCAATGCTAACCATCAGACAACATTAGCAGAAGTTGCCCAAAGGGTGGCGCTAAAGAGATGAAAAACAACGTTGTTTTGTGTATGTTGGCTGAAAAAGTTCTGCCGTCTTAATGCAGAACAAGTTCACGGCCAAGAATCCACGGATTTGTCCGATGGAAGTGCGAGCGTCTGTACGAGGCTTTACTCAGCAGTGCTGACACATGTCTTCTGTTTGGTTTATGGACACAGAAGTGATTCATTCATTTATTTTTAGAAAATAAGTGGAAGCTTTTTTTTTAAATAAAAAGCAACTTCTGTTTTTTCATCCAAGCTTATATTGTAAAAGAATAAAATAAATCAGAGCATGTTTGAAAATAGGAAAATCAGGAAGCAAGACACCATTAATGAAACCGATCATGATTGTAGCAGGGCTTTTTTTTTCTTTCATTTTTACAATGAATGTATGTAATGGCAAAGAGGGCTGTGGTGTGCTTGGAGGGTCTATTGCTGCTGTCTGTTGGGGAATCTATTGTTGCTGGTGGGGATCTATTTTTGTGTGGAGGTCCATTATTGCTGGGGAGGTCTATTGTTGCTGCTGGGGATCTATTTTTGTGGGAAGGTCCATTATTGTTGGGGAGGTCTATTGTTGCTGGTGGGGATCTATTTTTGTGGGAAGGTCCATTATTGCTGGGGAGGTCTATTGTTACTGGTGGGGATCAATTTTTGTGTGGAGGTCCATTATTGCTGGGGAGGTCTATTGTTGCTGGTGGGGATTTATTTTTGTGTGGAGGTCCATTATTGCTGGGGAGGTCTATTGTTGCTGGTGGGGATTTTTATTTTTGTGTGGAGGTCCATTATTGCTGGGGAGGTCTATTGTTGCTGGTGGGGATCTATTTTTGTGGGAAGGTCCATTATTGCTGGGGAGGTCTATTGTTGCTGGTGGGGATCTATTTTTGTGTGGAGGTCTATTATTGCTGGGGAGGTTTATTGTTGCTGGTGGGGATCTATTTTTGTGTGGAGGTCCATTATTGCTGGGGAGGTCTATTGTTGCTGCTGGGGATCTATTTTTGTGGGAAGGTCCATTATTGCTGGTGAGGATCCATTTTTGTGTGGAGGTCCATTATTGCTGGGGAGGTCTATTGTTGCTGGTGGGGATCCATTTTTGTGTGGAGGTCCATTATTGTTGGGGAGGTCTATTGTTGCTGGTGGGGATCAATTTTTGTGTGGAGGTCCATTATTGCTGGGGAGGTCTATTGTTGCTGGTGGGGATTTATTTTTGTGTGGAGGTCCATTATTGCTGGGGAGGTCTATTGTTGCTGGTGGGGATTTTTATTTTTGTGTGGAGGTCCATTATTGCTGGGGAGGTCTATTGTTGCTGGTGGGGATCTATTTTTGTGGGAAGGTCCATTATTGCTGGGGAGGTCTATTGTTGCTGGTGGGGATCTATTTTTGTGTGGAGGTCTATTATTGCTGGGGAGGTTTATTGTTGCTGGTGGGGATCTATGTTTGTGTGGAGGTCCATTATTGCTGGGGAGGTCTATTGTTGCTGGTGGGGATCTATTTTTGTGGGATGGTCCATTATTGCTGGGGAGGTCTATTGTTGCTGGTGGGGTTGTCTTATGTTGCTGGGAGGGATACGCTGTTGAGGGAGAGGTCTACAGTATTGTTGCTGGCTCCTGGAGGGTCTATTGATGCTGGCTACTGGGAGATCTGGGGTGGTGTATTGTTGCTGGGGGGGGGAGTCTATTGTTGTGTAGGGGATATATTGTTGCTGGAGTGGGGGTCTATCGTTTGTGTGTGTGTGTGGGGTCTACTGTTGCTGAGGTGGGATCTATTTTACTGTCTTTCTTGTTATCATTAACAAATTCCATGCAAATCACTTAGTAGCACAAAATGATACTTGGTTCTGTATTCTCTAAACGGGGTGGTGCTGGGAGGTGGATAGGTGGTGGAACCAAGGGATGGTGTTCAGAGGGGGGGGGGGGGTAGGGAGCAGAAACAAAGAATGACTCAGAAAAGGGGGGGGGGGGGAGTTTCTGCACCTATTCTCCGAGAAGAAAAGCCCTTGATTGTAGTAATTTGAATCTTTTCTCTTGATCTTTTTCAAAAGTGCAGCCCAGAAGGGGTAACTCTGATTTTGGACTATTTTCTTGTATTCTTACCCTGTCAAAGCAGACGTTTCAGCATGAGCGTCGGGTCAGGTTGAAACGGAACCTTGGCAACCCTGGACTTTTAGACCCAACCTACACCAGTGCTGATGCTTACAATGGAACGAGTGTTGGTGCCAAGTCCTCACCTCGTTATGTGCACACTGGTGTGAGAAAAGGGCTGCCAAACCCACAAAGCAGTATTGCAGCAGTGAGCTATGGCATGTCCTCCAGATCAGATGTGGTCTACATTGAAATTGGTCACGTGACCACTACTTTTATGGACAAAAATTTAATTTTTTTTTTTTTTTTTACCCCCTTAATGACAGGCCATTTTTTTTGCGATACGCCACTGCATTATTTTAACTGACAATTGCGCGGTCGTGCGACGTTGTACCCAAATAATATTGATGTCCTTTTTTTCCCTCAAATAGAGCTTTCTTTTGGTGGTATTTGATCACCTCTGCGGTTTTAAAAAAAATTTGCGCTATAAACAAAAAATGAGGGCTGTGGAAATTAACTATTAATTCCTCGATTAATCGATTAAGTTTTTTGATCGATCAAAATTCCGGGTCTTCAGAGAGTTCCATCGGAGATCCGGTGACGTCACGGACACCGGCGGGGCTTGCTGTGTCCATCTGAAGGGCTCCTTTGCTGTGTCTTCATATCTGCATGCCGGCGGGACCTTACTATCTGCCACACGCAAGGGCTGTTACACTTCCCTCTATCACTTCCCTCTATCACTTCCCTTTATCACTTCCCTCTATCACTTCCCTTTATCACTTCCCTCTATCACTTCCCTCTATCACTTCCCTCTATCACTTCCCTCTATCACTTCCCTTTATCACTACCCTCTATCACTTCCCTCTATCACTTCCCTCTATCACTTCCCTTTATCACTTCCCTCTATCACTTCCCTCTATCACTTCCCTCTATCACTTCCCTCTATCACTTCCCTTTATCACTTCCCTTTATCACTTCCCTCTATCACTTCCCTTTATCACTTCCCTCTATCACTTCCCTCTATCACTTCCCTCTATCACTTCCCTCTATCACTTCCCTCTATCACTTCCCTCTATCACTTCCCTCTATCACTTCCCTTTATCACTACCCTCTATCACTTCCCTCTATCACTTCCCTCTATCACTTCCCTTTATCACTTCCCTCTATCACTTCCCTTTATCACTTCCCTCTATCACTTCCCTTTATCACTTCCCTCTATCACTTCCCTTTATCACTTCCCTCTATCACTTCCCTTTATCACTTCCCTCTATCACTTCCCTCTATCACTTCCCTCTATCACTTCCCTTTATCACTTCCCTCTATCACTTCCCTCTATCACTTCCCTCTATCACTTCCCTCTATCACTTCCCTCTATCACTTCCCTCTATCACTTCCTTCTATCACTTCCCTCTATCACTTCCCTTTATCACTTCCCTCTATCACTTCCCTCTATCACTTCCCTCTATCACTTCCCTCTATCACTTCCCTCTATCAACCTGGGATTCTACAGCCATCCACTGGGAGTTGTGATAGTTCCCTTCACAGGACATCTACATGCCGACGGACTGATGTTAACCCCTCCCCATCTGGATTCAGCAGTGGTATCGTTGTACACATTTTTATACCAGTATCATACTTAGCTACATGTTTTTATGACTGCTTTTGCTAGCGTTTGGTATTACCCGCACCATTTTTACAGTTTATGTAGCTACATCGATTTTATCTCCAGTGCTATATTTATTTTGTTACCTACTTGGAGACTATAAAAGTTGTAATGCTATTCCCATCGAGCGCTGCCTCTGTGTGTTTTTTGTATCCTGCTATCCATTTTTCCAGTGGTTGGGAGCTGCACTGGGAATCGGCCTGCAAGGAGATCAGCTAAAAGTAGTTGGATCTGTATGTGCGTTATAATTAATCGAAATTAGTCGATTAATCGATTTAAAAAAAATTGATTAATCGAACAGGAAATTTTTAATCAGTAACAGCCCTACAAAAAAATGAATGATAATTAAAAAAAATATATAATTTTTTTTTTATTTTTTGCTATAAAACATACCCAATAAAAAAAAAAATCGAATTTCTTCATCAATTTAGGCCAATATGTTATCTGCTACATGTTTTTGCTAAAAAAAATCCCAATAAACGTATATTGATTGGTTTGCGCAAAAATTATCGCGTCTACAAACTATGGGATATTTTTATGGCATTTTTATTTATTTATTCTTTACTAGTAATCGTGGCCATCAGCGATTATTAGCGGGACTGCGACACTGCGGCGGACAAATCGGACGCCTAACTGACACTTCTTGAAATTTTTTGTTTGGGGACCAGTGACATTATTACAGTGATCAGTGCTAAAAATAGGCACTGTCACTGTTCTAATGACACTGGCAGGGAAGGGGGTTAAGATCAGGGGCGATCAAAGGGTTAAATGTGTCCCTAGGGGGTGCTTGCTAACTGTGCAGAGGATGCTCTGACTGGGTGAAAACAGAGATCTGTGTTGCTTAGCAGGAACACAAGATCTCTATCTTCTCCCCTGTCAGAACGGCGATCTGCTTTCTTTACATAGGCAGACTGCCGTTCTGACTCTCTCGGAAGCGATCGCAGGTGGCCGGCGAACATCGGGTCCGCAGGACCTGCTGATTGGCTCCCCCTCTGTCCAATCAGCGCGCGATCGCGCCTCCGGCGGCGTTCGCGCGCGTTCCCTAGTGGCTATTGCACGAAATGATGTACAGGTACGTGATTTGGCACAATAGAGCCGACCTGCCGCAGTACATGTATGTTAGGTGGCCAGCAAGTGGTTAGATATTTTTCATTTGTAGAAGAGGAGATCAGCTTTAATGCTTGTAACAGACACTTCAAAACTGAAATGTCCCTAAAAAAAAGCTTTGCAGATCAACAGTTTTATTCTTTCTCTGGAAACTCAAATAGGGGGTCAGTTATCAGCTCTGAGCTTGGGCAGTAGACAGGTCAGCTTTTAAGAAGGCCTGGCACTGGGTTGATAGTTTTGTTCTGACAGGGAGAGAATACAACTATATACCAGCAAAAACACACCCATCCCTGACTGGTAAGGCTGCGCTTTTTTACAACTAGAGAGTGGAGATTCAGATTCTTACAAATACCCATTTAGGACTAGTTTACTTTAAAATGGCAAGGCAGATACCAGAGGCCCCTTATAATTTTTTTCAGATCTGTTTTTCAGGTCAATACGTGTTTTATTCGTGATAAATGGGGACCACACAAAGGGTGCCGCATTGTAATGCTCAATTTCATGTTGCTTTCTTGCATTGGTAAAGCAGTGGACCTGCAGTGCATGACTCCATTTTGTTATCATTGTCTATGTCCACCTTCTCCAATCCATAGAACTATTAGATTGCCCTCAGCAAAGCAGTGAAAGCTTGCTTTGCATTTTGGGAGCAGTGATCTGGTTTATGCTCTTTAAGTGTGTCACTAAACCCACATCATAAAAAAAAACTATTAATAAATGGTGTATTATATGCTGTTCATACTCACTTAGTCACTATGAGATTCATTTTCTGTATTCTGCAAAAAACCTGGTTGATCCTGCTGCTCTCTATCTCCCCCTTCTATCCATGTCCCCAATTCAGCTAGGGATTTTGCAGCTGTGGTGGTAACTCTGCACATGCTCAGTTTTCAGTGAGTTTCCATGCTGAGCATTTCCTCCCTATCACATCTGAGCAGCCCATGTGACTATAGAGTCACACATGTGGGTGTATGCACCATTTGTAAATGACAGCCAACTCCCTCCCTCCTCCTCCATGCTTACTTATCAGCTAAACACAATGGGGGCTGGATATTACATGTGGATTATTGGAGGCTTCATCTCCATCTTATTCTAAGATATAGGCTAGAGGGGCGTGACACAGCCTGTTACTGGCAGAACTCCTCCCACACCAAGTTATTGCCAAAAAATAATAAAGATTTGATTACAAATATATATTTGTATGCCAATTTAAAAACAGTTTATTAATATTCAATCTTTTTTCTTTTTTTTTTTTAACATGTGACCAGCAGCAGAGGCCCAGAAGCTCCTCCTGCCACTGTTTCCCTGCAGTCTACTGCTGGGAGAGAGCTGGGTCACGTGACGGCTGTATATCGATTAGGAAAAAGGTACTTTTAAATGTAGTTCTACTGGAGAGCATCCCTTGCAATAGGGATGCGCGTCAGGACCCTTCGGGGTAAGACTGCGCTATATTAAGATACCTCTCAACTCAACTCAATAGTATAAGAAAGTCCAATGACCTGAGTTATGAATATTTATTTCTCTCTGGCAGGGAATTTTTTTTTGCCAGTGGTAAGGGTATACTGAACATTTGCCTGCAGAATAGGTGTGTTCAGCCTTTCTTTAACCTCCCAGGTCTGCTACCCGGGGAGGACACATGCTTGGAGAAGAAACTAGGCCTGGATTTAGAAGCCCACAACCCTGCACTGCTTTGCCAGAGGACCTACCTGAGCTGGAACACTCAGTCCTAAGCAGGAGGGTCCCTATCCTGCTGGAGAATGTCCCTTACTATAATGTAAGAAGAGCCAATAACCTGAATTATTAATATTTATTTCTCCCTGGCCAACCACTAGGAGGTGTATTACCAATGGTGCATGCTGAGGGAGAGTATACATTTTTGGGGTAACCTTTGGGAAGCTCTCATTCCTCCCAGGCTTTGCCTTCATCAGTCATTATTTAACCTCCCAGGCCGGCTGCCACATGTTTAGAGAAGAAACTAGGCCTGGATTAAGAGACCTACAAGCTTTCACTGCCTTGCCAAATGACCTACTGTACCTACTGTCCTAAGCAGGAGTGGACCTATCCTAAATTTAGCTCTGCTAGGGAGTGTCCCTGACAATAGTGTAAGAGGATCCGAACCTGAATTATGAATATTTTTCTCTCCCTGGCCAACCACGAGGAGGCTTATTGCCCATGTTGCATGACGAGGGAGCGTATAACCTTCTGAAAGCTCTCCTGCCTCCCAGGATTTTCTTGTGTAATGCCTCCGTACACACGATCGCGATTTCCGAAGAGAAAAGTGTCACGTGAGCTTTTTGTCGCGAATTCGTGTGTATGGTCCATCGCACTTTTTTGGTGAGAATTTCCGCCAAGAAAAGACTGAGAACAAGTTCTCTATTTTCGTGACGGGAAAAATTCCTATTGGGAATCGTGATCGTCTGTATGGAATTACGACGCGCAAAAAAAAACACACATGCTCAGAATCAAGCAGAAGAGCCGAACTGCCTATTGAACTTCATTGATCTCGGCTCGTCGTACGTCTTGTACGTCACCGCGTTCTTGACGGTCGGAATTTCAGCCAAGATTTGTGTGACCGTGTGTATGCAACACAAGTTTGAGCTGTTTTCTGGCTGCAAAAAAAAAAACGGGGTTTTCTTGTCGGAAATTGCGATCGTGTGTACGAGGCATTAGACATGTTTTCAGACATTCTTTAACCTCCCAGGCCCACTGCCTGGGGAGGACACGTGCTTGGAGAAAAAAACTAGGCCAAGATTTGGAGGCCTACAGCTAGCACTGCCTTGCCCAGAGGGTCTACATGGGCTGGACCACCAGGTCACTGGGCGTGCCTGAAGCAGAATACAAACAGGCTTATTTGTGTCCTGGGGACCGAAATGTTGGCAAGTATGGATCACAAGGCTGGGTGCCTGTTCCATTAATAATGTGGCCAGCATAAAGGATCTACAAGTTTTATGCCGCGTACACACGATCGGAAATTCCGACAACAAAACCGTGGATTTTTTTCAGACGAAATGTTGGCTCAAACTTGTGTTGCATACACACGGTCACACAAATCTTGTTGGAAATTCCGAACATCAAGAACGCGGTGACGTACGACGAGCCGAGATCAATGAAGTCCAATAGGCAGTTTGGCTCTTCTGCTTGATTCTGAGCATGCGTGGTTTTGTGAGCGTCGGAAAAGCATACAGACGATCTGAATTTCCGACAAGAACTTTTCTTGTCGGAAAATTTGAGAACCAGCTCTGAAATTTTTGTTGTCGGAAATTCTGACAGCAAATGTCCGATGGAGCTTACACACGGTCAGAATTTCTGAGCAAAAGCTCACATCGAACATTGCTGTCGGAATTTCCGATCGTGTGTACGCGTTAGAGTGGGTTCAAAGCTAGGCTACTTAGTTAAAAGGGACTGGAATTTTTTTTTTACTTACAATAATAAGTTAACAAAACAATTTAGATTTATTTCATGTATTTAAATACATCTATTGTCTGCATTGAATTTCAGCAATTTTTTTTTTTTTTTAGGACTTTACAAAAGACAAGGGGAAAGAAGATTACTATTTACTTAGGAAGGGGTTCTTTGCCGTAGCGGGGATCAAGCTGTGGAATGCTTAAGAAAATAAGGTTTTTGCCTAAAACAAGGCTTACCTGTAGGTACCTTGAATATCTCCTAAACTTGCACAGTTTAGGGGATATTCAGTATATGTGCTTGCGCCGATATTCAGTATATGTGCCTGCGCCAGTATATGTGCTTGCGCACTGAAGAAACGGACCACTGGTGCCGTAACCAGCAGCTCCCGCGCGAATGCACGGGAGTGACGTCATCGCGGCTCCAGCCAATCATTGCGCTGGAGCCGCGAACCAGGAAGTAACTCTGGTGGAAGATGTCTGCATTGTACTCGGAGGGCCGACGCCGATCCAGGGCATCGTTCTGAGGTAAGTATTTCATAATGAGCTAGTATGCGATGCATACTAGCTCATTATGCCTTTTTGTCTTGCAGGGTTTTTTTTTTTTTTTTCCAGAGGTTTATAACCTTTTTAATAAACTGCAGACAATTGCCCAGGATGGTTCTTTATTGCTCTTGGCTGGACCAAAACTGCAGGAGCTATGAGAGGCGCAGGAATGTTATTTATATGTAATTATAAGTAACTAGTTGACATTTACCGTTGCAAAGGTTGTTGACAGAGTGTGCAATGAAGAAGGGGGGCTGTGCTTGGCAATTGACTCTTCCGAAGAAGTAAAATTCGATAGTATGTTAAGAGGCACATTGCAAGTCAATAAAAATTTGTTTTTGAAAATGGGAAATGTTGAAGGTAATATATATATACAGAGGCGGCTCTAGGCTGTGTGAGGCCTTAGGCAAAACGTAGACATGAGGCCCCACTCACGCCCATAATGGGAAAAAGAATTCAAACAAGTAAAAATGGCTGCAGAAAATGCACGGATCTAACACACAGGTGATCAGCGCCACTTCCAGGGCACCCTCCTCACCCATCAGACATATTCAGCCAATGCAAGACGGGGGAGAGGGGGAGGTGAAAAAGAGAGAGGGGTAATAGAGAGATCCGATGATGCCTACATTAGTATTGATTACAGGAAAATTAAGCGGGCGCGAGGCCCCTGTGAGTGCGAGGCCTTAGGCGACCGCCTAACTTGCCTAATTAGAGAGCCGCCTCTGTATATATATATATTTTTTTTATGTCTTTATCTGCAATTTCTATGCTGGTCTCACTCTCACTAAGTGCAGACATTTATCTAATTGTATGTACTTGAGCTATAGGTTTGGCTTTACTCTTCCACTTCTATTACTATTTTTTATTTTTATTTTTTAATAATGAGATGACATAGAAAATCAGCTACACAGTTAATGTTCAGAATACTATATCCAATTTATGACATAACCAAGAAACCAACATATGAAGAAAAAAAAGGGGTAAAGTACACATAGTCATAATAATAATAAAAGGGGATAGGCTGTTGTCAGGCTCACATGTTTCAGAATCATGCTAACAAGACCATCCCACCCTGCAGCTGCCAGCGAGAGGCCGTATGATCCGCTCCTGTCCCGGGTTTGCTGGGGCGCAGTGCATGGGCACACTTCCCCCACCACCGCCACTCGCTCGCAGCACTGCAAGAAAACATCATAGCAAGAGAACGGACAAAAGCACAGCAAGTGAAGTACGCTATCACATTGGGTAACTACAGTTAAATATATAAATATATCTGCATTTCTTGAATCTCACATACATGGGGAAAAATATACCTTACAAAGACTGTTCATATCAACCTTGAAGTACACCTGTAAACTGTAAAGATGGTAGGTGGGAACGGTAGGTGCTATGCTTGTTTTTAGGGTATAAAGTAACATAGAGACATAGAAGGGTGACGATAGAAAAAGACCAAGTGGTCCTTCAAGTCTACCGTGTTTACCCTTTTTTGTCTGAGCATAGATCTACGTCTGTCCCAAGCATGTTTAAATTCACTTACTGATGGCTAAAGTACAGTGCCTTGAAAAAGTATTCATACCCCTTGAAATTTTCCACATTTTGTCATGTTACAACCAAAAACGTAAATGAATTTTATTGGGATTTTATGTGATAGACTAACACAAAGTGGCACATAATTGTGAAGTGGAAGGGAAATGATAAATGGTTTTCAACATTTTTTTTACAAATAAGTACCGTATTTATCGGCGTATAACATGCACCCCAAGTTTAGGAGGGAATTTTAAGGAAAAAAACTTACATTTAAATGTCCATCATTGCAGCCTTGCCCAGTGTCCATCTGCAGGCTTGACCATCATTGCAGCCTTGCCCAGTGTCCATCTGCAGCCTTGTCCATCATTGCAGCCTTGCCCAGTGTCCATCTGCAGCCTTGTCCATCATTGCAGCCTTGCCCAGTGTCCATCTGCAGCCTTGTCCATCATTGCAGCCTTGCCCAGTGTCCATCTGCAGCCTTGCCCATCATTGCAGCCTTGCCCAGTGTCCATCTGCAGCCTTGTCCATCATTGCAGCCTTGCCCAGTGTCCATCTGCAGCCTTGTCCATCATTGCAGCCTTGCCCAGTGTCCATCTGCAGCCTTGTCCATCATTGCAGCCTTGCCCAGTGTCCATCTGCAGCCTTGCCCAGTGTCCATCTGCAGCCTTGCCCAGTGTCTTTGCAGCCTTGCACAGTGCCTTTGCAGCATTGCCCTGATTTAAAATTGGCGCCGATTTCCGCTGACTGTGAGCAGAAAGGAGCGAGCAGAGCCGAGATACAGAAAGCCGAGTGTACTTCGGCTAGACTCGGCTCTGCTCACAATCAGGGGCGGGACTGCGAGAGGAGCCGAGACTAGCCGAAGTACACTCGGCTTTCTGTATGTCAGCAGCGCTCGCTCCTCTCGCAATCAGTGGAGGTGGGCGTGACTGCGAGAGGAGCCGAGTAAAGCTAAGTGTACTTCGGCTTTGTGTATCTCGGCTCCTCTCGCTCGTTTTACTCAAAATCAGCGGGGGATCGGCGTATAACAGGCACCTACGATTTTCCCCTGATTTTTGAGTGTTATACGCCGATAAATACGGTATGTGAAAAGTGTGGTGTACATTTGTATTCAGCCCCCCTGAGTCAATACTTTGCAGAACCACCTTTCACTGCAATTATAGCTGCAAGTCTTTTTGGGGGTGTCTCTACCAGCTTTGCACATCTAGGAGGGGGACATTTTTGCCCATTCTACTTTGTAAAATAGCTCAAGCTCTGTCAGATTGGATGGAGAGCGTCTGTGAACAGCAATTTTCAAGTCTTGTCACAGAATCTCAATTGGATTTAGGTCTGGACTTTGACTGGGCCATTCTAACACATGGATATTCTTCGATCTAAACCATTCCATTGTAGCTCTGGCTATATGTTTAGGGTCGTTGTCCTGCTGGAAGGTGAACCACTGTCCCAGTCTTAAAGTGAAGCTCCGCCGTTAAAAAAAAAAATTAAAAGCCAAAAGCTACAAATACTGCAGCTGCTGACTTTTAATACATGGACACTTACCTGTCCTGGAGTCCAGCGACGTCTGCAGCAATTGCTGGTCTATCTGCTGCCCCCACCGCCATCCTCGGTGAGGGAATCCAGGAAGTGAACCGTTCAGGCTTCACTGCCCGGTTCCCTACAGCGCATGTGCGAGTCGCGCAGCGCCGTCCTCACTGGTCCCCGCTGTGTTCTGGGAGCCGTGTGTTTCCCAGAACACAACGGGCGGGGGGCGGGAAGTGACGCACTACCCGCAGAATACCCGCAGAGAGGACTCCCGGAAGTGGGTGCAAATACCTGTCTTAGACAGGTATCTTCACCCCCCTCCCCCCTGAAAGGTGCCAAATGTGACACCAGAGGGGGGGAGAAATCCGATGAGTGGAAGTTCCACTTAGGGTGGAGCTCCGCTTTAAGTCTTTTGCAGACTCTAATGCCCCGTATACACGACAGGTTTTCCCGTCGGAAAAAAAAACGATGGTTTTGCTGACAGAATTCCTCTCAAACCTGCCTTGCATACACACACTCACACAAAAGTCCAGTGAACTTTTGACTGCCAATAACGCGGTGACGTAAAAGACTACGACGAGCCAACAAAATGAAGTTCCATTCTTCCGAGCAAGCGTGTTTTTTTTTCCCGACGGAAAAGCATACAGACTAATGTTTTTTCCGCTAGGATTTTTTTCCTGACGGGAAAAAAGAGATCCTGCTCTCTTTTTTTTTTTCCAGCAGTTTTCCTGTTGGAAAAAGTCTGATGGAGCATACACACGGCTGGGATTCCCGACCAAAAGCTCTCATCAGACTTTTTCCTACAGGAAAACCTATCGTGTGTACGGGGCATCACAGGTTTTCTTCTAAGATTGTCCTGTATTTGGCTCCATCCATCTTCCCATCAACTCTGACCAGCTTCCCTGTCCCTGCTGCAGAAAAGTATCCCCACAACATGATGCTGCCACCACCATGTTTCACGGTGGGGATGGTGTGTTCAGGGTGATGTGCAGTATTCGTTTTCCGCCACACATAGCGTTTTGCTTTTTGGCCAAAAAGTTCAGTTTTGGTCTCATCTGACCAGAGCACCCTTTTCCACATGTTTACTGTGTCCCCCACATGGCTTCTCACAAACTGAAAATGGGACTTCTTATGGTTTTCTTTCAACAATGATTTTCTTCTTGTCACTCTTCCATAAAGGGCAGATTTGTGGAGAAGCACGACTAATAGTTGTCCTGTGGACAGATTCTCCCCCCTGAGCTGTGGATCTCTGCAGCTCCTCCAGAGTTACCATGGACCTTTTGGCTGCTTCTCTGATGAATGCTCTCCTTGCCCGGCCCGGTCAGTTTAGGTGGACGGCCATGTCTTGGTAGGTTTGCAGTTGTGCCATACTCTTTCCATTTTCCGATGATGGATTGAACAGAGCTCCGTGAGATGTTCAAAGCTTGGGAGATTTTTTTATAACCTAACCCTGTTTTAAACTTCTGCACAACTTTATCCCTGACCTGTCTGGTGTGTTACTTGGCCTTCATGGTGCTGCTTGTTCACTAAGGTTCTCTAACAAACCTCTGAGGGCTTCACAGAACAGCTGTATTTATACTGAGATTAAATTACACACAGGTGGACTCTATTTACTAATGAGGTGACTTCTGAAGGCAATTGGTTCTATTAGATTTAGGGGTATCAGAGTAAAGGGGGCTGAATACAAATGCACGCCACACTTTTCACATATTTATTTGTAAAACTTTTTTAAAACAATTGATAATTTTCCTTCCACTTCACAATTATGTGCCGCTTTGTGTTGGTCTATCACAAAAAACAAACAATAAAATACATTTACGTCTTTGGTTGTAACATGACAAAATGTGGAAAATGTCAAGGTGTATGAATACTTTTCAAGGCATTGTAAGTCTCAGCGAACATACCAATTGACTTATATATGGTTCTAAACATTCAATTCTTTTTTTCATTAAAATAGTTCAGGGTTTCCTATGAAAGATTTTTATTTCTCGCCATATTTTCTTACTTACTTTAAGGGTGATGCTTTAGTCTTGGAGTCAGGGGTGAAAGTTCACCCTACCATGTGACAATTGCTGCCTTGTCCACCATCTGACCTCCTACACTTGTGGTTGAGCTCAGGATTTAGGAGACAACTGTAAGAGGTCAACGAGAAGATATAAACTCGGCACTGGACACGGAAAAATTGGTATTATTTGTGCCTGTTGGCTTGGGTTCAGCAGCTATACATATATCTGGGAGTCTCCATATGAAGTAGAGGTCACATAAGTTGGGAAGTCCACTTGTAGTTGAACCATTCAGAGCACCAAACTAATCCAAGAGTCCTGGACTAGCCCTTCCAAATTTTTATTAATACTTTTAAGCTTTTCAACGCCCATGATTGCCTTAAAGTAGAACTATAAGCAAACCTTTTTTTAATTTCATTTTGGATAGAGTAAGGGAGGGTTTTAACCCCTGTCAGATTTTTTTTTCGCCATTTGTGTCCCATCGTGGGGATTTAGCTTCACTTCTTGTCCCAAAGCCAAACTGGAAGTGAGAGGAAATCCCTGCAAATTACGAGAATTCCTTGGGGACCCCCAGGTCACCAGAACTAGTGTGCCAATCGGAAGATTTCCCCTCTATGACTTTTCTGGGGACAACCCAAAATTTTGTATTTTCTTTCACTTTCAATAATAATGTTAAACACTAAACAGGACAGATAGCAAGGGTGAATCTCCTTAAAGGGGGCATAGACAGCAGTAAAAACTGACAAGCGTTCTTATCCCTCTCCACTCATAACAAAAAATAAGTTTTGCCTTTAGTTATACTTTAATGCTGCGGTAGAATGAGGCACTACAGCAGTGGTTCTCAACCTTCTAGTGCCGTGACCCCTTAATAAAAAAATTCAAGTTGTGGGGACCCCTAACAGTAAAATTATGAGTGGCAGTGGTGGTGGGGAGTTGGGATGAGTGGCAGTCCTGGTGGGGAGTTGGGGTGGGTGGCAGTGTTGGTGGGGGGTGGGATGGAGTGGCAGTGCTGGTGGGGAGTTCTGATCAGCCAACTTAGGTGCTCTTGATCAAGGTCATCTCCTGATCTGAGAAATGTAGTGGGGACTTTTAATGGCAACTCTAATCACAGTTAGTGTTACTCAATGTGTCTCTGGCTTCACTGTGTCTCCGACTTTGTGGTGTCTCCCAGCAGTGACTAGGGTTGCCACCTATCCAGGATTCACCCGGACAGTCCGGGTTTTGAATCATGTGTCCGGGTTTCGGTCTGTCTGAAACCCAGACACATTATTCAGACTGGGCTGTGGCTCCCCAAGTAACTGAGATAGTTACACAAAATTTTGTTCCCACCTGGGAGCTGCAGGTCGCTGTCTGGGGGCAGGTCCAGCATTTCTGCTGGGAGGAGGGGGGGTGGTGATGATGTCAGCAAGAGCAGTTTTGCCACATCCACTGTTCCAGGTCTTTTATAATTCTATAGTGTATACTACAGCCAAAAATATTTGCCCTGTGCCGCTAAAGTGTTCGGGTTTGGCTTGAAGAAAAGGTGGCAACCCTAGCAGTGACACCTATGCCGAAATCAGGAAATAGGGTCTCCTCCAGCACCTCTCTCTTCACATTAATCACCAGTCAGTTGACCTCTAGTCTCTGCCCCCCACCTATGCTGTGAACTGAATGGGCGGCTGCAAAGAGGCTGAGTGGGTGGCCGCGGGCTCCAGGAACAGCCCAGCTGGGCGGCCGCAGGCTTAAGGGACAACCCTGCTGGGCATCCACAAAAAAAGGCTGAGAGAGTGGTGCGGGCTTCAGGAACAGCCCAGGATTTGGTGACCCCCTGCAAATCGTCATTCGACCCCTGAGGGGGTCCCAACCCCCAGGTTGAGAACCACTGCACTACAGTCTCTATTATATAGGGGATGTCGGGGTCCATACACGTCCAATGAAAGCCATGATTAGGGCATGGAATAGAACTAGAGTTCTTTACAAAACATCATTCAATAGGTGGTCTCCATATACCCCTTTATGGAGAAACCCTAACTACCGCATTTCATCAGCCTCTTGGAGCCAGGCATCTGGGCATCCAAAGGAATTAAGTCTTTGGGAGATATGTTTGAAGGCAATGTCATGCTAAGGTTTTCTACGCTACAAAGCAAATATTCTCTCCCCAAATTGGTACTTTTTTTGCTACTAGCAGCTTTATCATGCCTGCAACTATAAATTTTGGTCTACATAATATTACCCTCACTGTTACAGGGCTAGAGTAGCTCCTAAAGATCCGAATGCCTTTCTAAACCCCACTCAAATATTTATAAGGCCCTGCATCGTCCTGCTCCCCTGGTATTACTCAAATGCTGTGAAAAGTGGTCCCGTGATCTCACAGCTCCGGATAGCGAGGACTGGGAGGATACATGGGATTACCCTTTGCAACATTTAATCATGGCAAGGGATAAGTTCATACAGTACAAAATGGTGCACCGCGTTTATCTTACACCAGCAAGGCTGCATGTAATCTCTTCCCAGTACTCTGCCTCCCTGCTGGAGATGCTCTCATATCCCAGAAGATTTCGTACATGTGTTCTGGTCATGCCCTGAGATCCCAATATATTGGTCCAGGATAATACAATATGTAACTGATCTTACAACTGTTGTGGTTTCTAAGGAGGTGGGGATCTGTCTATAGAGCCTCTAATTAATTTCAGGGCAACCAAAATGCTACTTAAGCCGGCCATTGATAGTGAGATCTTTTACTGCAACCACAGTCAGTGTAGATGAGGGAATCCCTCCCGTGGAGCTATTGTGTTCTCCTGGTAGGGGGGCATGGGGGCTGCCCCTGCCGGGAGAACTCACAGTGATTATTGCTAGCGGCAAAACTCCAACATGCTGGTTGTACCAAAGTTGATTGATTGATCAAATTGGGTGCAATCAGTCTGCCGATGCATGGTTAGAATCTTGGCCGGTCCCTGCTGAACCGACAGATTCAAACCATCTATGGCCAGCTTTAGTCTCTTACTATTTTATGCCAGAAAAGCAATTGTCCTTAAATCAGCCCCCTCCCACTCTGGCTCAATGGAAAACTCCACACTACCTTTTTTACAAAGCTGCTTATAGCAGTAGAGGAAGTCCAGTTAATTTAATAAAACCTGTTCTCCTGGTCTGGTATCCTGCTTTGAGGGCCAGAAATTCCCGATCCCGAGAGCTTGAACAATATATAAAAATGTCTATAAAGCCTCATACACACGATCGGACTTCCATCTGACTTTTCCGTGGATTTTTGTCCGAATGGGCGTTGGCCGTGAACTTGTTCTGTATACACACACGGCAGAACATTTTCAGCCAACCTTCACTAAATCACGTGGTTTTTCAGCTCTTTACCGCCACCCTTTGGGCAACTTCTGCTATTGTTGGCTGATGTTCAGCATTTGTTCTGAGCATGCGTGTTTGTACTTTGAACTTTAGTCCGATGGACTTGTGTACACACATTCGGATTATCCTCCATCGGACATTTGTTGTCAAAGTTTGAGAGCATGCACAGCGAACATTTGTCCGTTGAAAAAGCAACAGCAATTGTCCGATGGAGCATACAGACGGTCGGATTGTCCGATAAAACAGGTCCGTTGTTGTCGAAAAGTCAGATCGTGTGTATGGGCCTTTAGACTAAAAACAAAAAAGCTCCCAGGTATCCGTATTTGTAAATCTATAGCAGCGGACAAGCCAGCAAGTGATCAATATCAGGGACAGAAACAATAGACCTTTTGATACAGTGTTCAAGTTCCAATGATAGGGGATTTTTGTCCCTGAAATACGTTGAATGCTTCTTGCTTTCATGTTGTTGTTTGTGGAAATAAGAAAAAGACTTTGGACTCTTGAGACATTTGGCACTCTTATTGGTTCAACTACACATCGACTTATCAATATGGGTGACTCTTTCCTCCTTGGGTACCCCAGATATGTATAAGGCTGCCAAACCCAGCCAGAAAACCCAGTAAATACATTTTTTTTGGGCTAAAAGTCTGTGTCCAGTGCCTTGTTTAGACTTTTTTCATTGACCTCCTTCACAGTAGTCTTCTGACTCCTAAACGTGTATATCAGTACCAAATAACAGCACCAACTAGAACTACTTGGCTCTGTTTGATACTGTTGTGCATATTTAGAGGCTGGAAGACAGTAAATGAGGTGACTCTAAAGCCCCGTACACATGATCGGGATTTCCAACGGGAAAAGTCCGTCAGAAATTCTGACGGGAAAATTGAGAACCATCTTTCAATCCCTTTCTGTCGGAATTCCCGACAGAAAAAGTCCGATGGAGCATATACACTGTCGGAATTCCCGAACGAAAGCTCCCATTGGACTTTTTCTGTCTGGAATCCCGATAGTGTGTACGGGGCTTTAATGAAAGAGTCAAGTTTAGATAATATATACAATATAAGGGGGTTAAAAATCTTTCATACATATGCTTGTGTTGGGTAAGCCCTCTCCCACACTATCCAGCTTTTCTGGTTTTAACAGTGGAATCTGTAAGGAAGTAGAATTATATAAAGCTTGGCATTGTAATTTATCTTCTGAGAAGATAAATTACAATTCAATCTTTCACCCTTCACCTAGTCCCGTGTTCCTAATAGAGGCACACAGGACTAGAGAAGGTCTTGTATATGACAATACAGAACAACACATGAATTTTAATCATTGGAAAAACACAGAATAGCATCTACCTCTCCTACCATCTTACAGGTGCACTTAAAGAAATATGGAATTAACTCGCTACTACAAAATTCCAGCATGCCCTGACAGTTGTAAGTGATCTCATTTTAATTCATCATGGGTCACAAATAGAAAACCTGGAAGAAAAAAAAATTGCCTGCATTGCTCATACCAATCCATCAACATATAGCTTGCATTTTTCTAGATAAAAGGTAGAAAATCACGGTAGGAATCTGACTGTTTTCTATCAAGCCTTTAACTGATGGTAGCACACTTGAAGGTTTGTAGTCGCCTATATAAGTGCACTTAAAAATATTAAAGCAGTATTACCTCAATTTTTTTATTTGCGCTAGCAGTTACATTTTTAGGAAAAGCTTTTGGAGGTCAACCCTATTCTTCTTAACCATACAAATTTACTCTTAACACCTTGGGAAATCTTTTGGGTATCAGTACTGCTTGGACCATTAGTAGAGGGGGGGTTGACCCCTGAAAGTTTGTCCTGTAAACGTAACTGTTAATGCAAATGAACAAAAGTATTAAGGACAGTGCTCAAATGCAATGTTGAAGGTAGCACTAAATACTAATCGTGCAAGGTATACCATTGGATGCAAAAGTTCCAAGAGTATTAGTCCGAAACAAGAAAGGCACCTAAAGGAAATGTTCCACTGAAAAGATCTGACACATCAAATGGTTTCACCAATGCAACCCTGGGAGCTATCATGTAATTATAGCAGGAAGACCCTCCAACCTAGTAGACAGGAAAACTGATTGGAATTTATGGTTCAGTGGCAGCCAGTACCAACCCAATGCAGAGACAAGAGAGACTCTTGCCGTGGGTGCAGTGGGGGATGACAGTAGTCTTGACAACTCAGCCCTGCCCTTTACGCTGGTAGAGCGCCACTCTCGCACTGAAGCTCTACTATCCATGTGGCAACTGCCTGATCTGTATCACAGAGCTCAGCTGACAGGCTGTCAAAGTTATAGCTGTTTTTATAGTGGTGCATAAAACACAGTTGGTACCAGGAACCTAATTTTATGGTACCAAACTGAGGAAAAAATTCATTCTTAAGAGGAGTTATAATCTGGTCTTACAGTGCCTTGCGAAAGTATTCGGCCCCCTTGAACTTTTCATCCTTTTGCCACATTTCAGGCTTCAAACATAAAGATATAAAATTTAAATTTTATATCTTTATGTTTGAAGCCTGAAATGTGGCAAAAGGATGAAAAGTTCAAGGGGGCCGAATACTTTCGCAAGGCACTGTAGTTCCCAAATGGAAGAACAAATCTTGTAGGGAAAGCCTGTGTTGAAGTTGCCTAAAGTCTATATAAAGAGTTAGAGCACCAGAACTCTGAGGGACAAGGGTCTCCTAAGTGGGGGATAGAGGTTCTTTGGTGAAAATGTGTTGGTATGGTGCTGGCCCTAGAACTGCATGAGAATCATATTGATTGCAATCTTTGAAGGCTGCTCTTCATCAACCTCGGTGCTCCTGGACATCCCCAGGAGATCCATAACACAAGATTTAGTCCAGTGAGCATTTATTATTTAGAACAAAAGGTAAGAAATTATAGCCAATGCGTTTTCAGGAGGGCTCACAAATCGATCTTCATAAGGGCTATCAGGCCCGCAATGATGTATTATAATACTGGTCGGGTAATTTTGGCAAGTGAACCTGAAGATAATCTCCATTTACTGTAAAAACCTGTCCAGTATTATAATACATTATTGCGACCATACAAGACCTGGTGAAGAGATATTTGTGAGCCCCCAAAAAAAGTTGCCTATACTTTCTGATCTTTATTATGAATAACAAATGTTCACTGGGCTAAATCTTGTGTTGTGGATAACCGGGGGATGTCCAAGAGCACCTTGACGGACAGAGAGCAGCCTCCAATCATTGTATTAGATATGCTTGTCGTGCAGATCTGAGGCCAGAGCCCTACCAACATATTTTTCACCAAAGTGCCTCTACTCCTTACCCTTCTCTCAAAATTACTATAATGTTAATGAAAACCTGGCCTGGTTCATCACACTTCTTATGACTACATTACGCTTGTTTAATTATGCCACAATCCATCCCATTTTGTTTTCCTTGGCCCAACAGGTTATAATCTAATGCCTCGTACACACCATCGGGATTTCCGAAGGGAAAACGTCAGTCGGGAATCCTGACGGGAAAAAAAGAGACTGGTTCTCTTTTTTTCCCGGCGGTTTTTGGCAGTTTTCCCTTCGGAAAAACTGCGAGGGAGCATACACATAGCCGGGATTCCCGGCCAAAAGCTCTCATCGCAGTTTTCCCGTCGGAGAACCCGGTCGTGTGTACAAGGCATTAGGGTTTGGAGGCCAGTTGGACCGCAGACATTCAAGCTTTATCTGTCTCAGTACAGGGTAAAGTTATGGCCTTGGATGTAAGTGGACCTCATACCAGTTCTAGTTTTAATAAAACCACTGGAGGTGGAACTCTGCATTGAGGTTGCAACGTATAGATCTGACCTAAAGGAGACTTAATTTCAACACTTTCACAGCCTCTGGGATTCATTGGGGATTATAGGTTGCATGAATCCTCACAGTGCATAGATTGATGTTCAATAATAAGGCATAGCCAAGCTAATCAAGGACAGTTGAAGGGACTTGCCTAAACCTCAGAGCATTTTCGGTAAAGAAAAACATGAACTTAAAAATAGATGCTACAAATGATTTATGACCAACATAGCATGTTATTTCTTGCTTACACACAGCCGCTTTCTGTTCTACCATGTATGTACATAGCATATTGCCCCCAGGAGAGGTGTTTAAGCAAGACTTAATATTACCAGATACCTTGGCTGCAAGACATACCCTAAGCGATACATATAATAGCCCTAGAAATAAATATCTCTCTATTTTACATTTATCAAAACATGTATGACAGATGCAGAGAAGTGATGGGAACAGTGTAAAGCAATGGCTTGCATATGTTTTAGAAGTAACTGTTCGCTATTTTATCTTGATATCACAAGGTCAAATTTGATAGGACACTGTGTATTGCTTTGGAGTCCCAGATGAGGGGCACTTTTTAGCACATAGCACATAGTATGTCGGCAGTCTTGCTACATCCCCATTTATGTGGACCACAAAAAATTAAAATGCAGAAAAATGATTGGTTGGACCCAGAAGACCTGGCTCTGGTTCACCACACTTATTATGACTAAATTGCCCTAGTTTAACTATGCAACACCCCATCCCATTTTGTTTACCTTGGCCCAGCAGATGGTAATCTTGGGTTTGGAGGCCGGTGGGCTGCAGACATGCAAGCTCCATCTGTCTTAGTATGGGGGAAACTATGGCCTTGAGTGCAAGTGGATGTTGTCCTAGTTCTGGTTTTAATAAAACAGTTGGAAACTGTGGCCCGGGGGCCAGATGCAGCCCTTTGCTTGCTTTTAACCGACCCTTGGGGCACGGTTTCATCCACTGATACCAACAATGAGGCATTATTCATCCCACTGAAACCAATGAAGGGACTCAATTTCTCCCCAGTGACACCAACATTGGGGTCCAGTGACCCCAATGATGGGGTATAATGCCCCCCAGTGACAACAGCAATCGGGCCCAGTGACCCCAACGATGGTGCACAATTCCTCCCACTGGTACCAATGATGGGGCACAATTACTCCCACTGAAACAAAGGATGGGGCATTAGCTATGTCCCACTGACGTTGAGACCTTTTCTATTCCCAATGACCCTAGACTGAGTATTGTCATTGTGGGAATAGTAACCTCTGTACTAGCAAGGGAGATCTGGGCACATTCTCAGCAGCGCCTCTGGGGGTAAGCACTATACTTGTTTACACACAGCAACAGCCTCCTTATTTTCGCCTACACACATATCATATTGGCCCCAGGAGAGGCGTTTATGCAAGACCTAGTCTTATCAGATGCCTTGGCCTCAAGACATAACTTGAGCAATATAAATTATAGCCCTAAAAATAAATAACTCTATATTTTACATTTATCAATACATGTATGACAGATGAAAATAAGTCATGGGAACAGTGTGAAGCAATGGCTTGCATATTTTTAACACTGCTAATACAAGTACTGTAACTTTGTTCGCTATTTTATCTTGATATCACAAGGAGAAATTTGGTAGGACATTGCATAATACTTTGGAGTCCCAGATGAGGGACACCTTTTAGCACAATGTTGGCAAAGGGCAACCCGCTGGTATATCCCCCAGTAATGCGAACCACAAAAAGATTAGAATGTAGAAAAATGGTTTGTTGGACCCACACATGCTTTTTTTTTTCCACTACTTTTCCCTTATACTGGCTTTTCAAAATAACAAATGCAATTATTTGGTTGTATGAAATATTTAGTGCAGTATAAGGGCTTGTGCACAATATGCTATGTTCAGATCTGCAATGCATACATTTATTATGGATCTGAATGCGGCTGTATGTTATGCTATATGGGCCCATGCTCACACCTGTGCACAGATTTGTAATATGAAGCTGTATTTATGTATGTATTAAAAAATAAGAAAAATTGGTGTCCATGGTCCTGGTGCATACAGCATTTAGCATAAATGGATTCTATTGGCCCTGAATACCAAGGATGCTATACTAGGTGGCAGGGGTTGTCTGCGTTTTAGCTACTGAGGGTGGTTGGAGGCAGGAGTAGCCTGCACCCTAGCAACCTAGGAAGCCAGGGGGCAGGAGTCACCTGCATTCTTGAATCTGAGAATGCTAAGCAGTAGAAACCTTAACAACTTAGGGCACAAGGTGACAGGAGCTTCCTGCATCCTAGCACCCTTAAATGCTTGGCAAAAGGGGCAGCCTGCATCCCAGCAACAAAGGACCCTAGGAGGCAAGAGCCACCTGTGTCCTTGCAACTTAGGCAGGAGCCACCTGTGTCCTATCAACTTAGGCAGGAAATGAGAATGCTAAGTGTCAAAAACCCTTCTGTGTTATAACGGCAGGAGCTGCTTGCATCCTAGCAACACTAAAGGCTTGGTGGCAGGTGCTGCCTGCATCCTAGCAACCAAGGACACTAACAGGCAATCACTTGCTCCCACCAACAGAAGAAAGCATGATCTAAGCATTTCACTGCTCTACTTCTGTGCGCTACACACAGGAGGAAACACAACTGGCAACCATTTCTTCGTAGGGATGTTATGCTCTTCCTGGTTGGATTTTAGATTTAACAACTTCTTACTCTAAAATCTAAAATAAAATAAAAATTATCTTGGCTTTTGAGTACATTTTTATAGCGGTCCATACATCTGATAAAAAAGAGGGACAACTGAGAAGGAGAGAGGATTTGGATCCAAATGATGGATGGTTAGGAGCGGTGCATTGTGTATCATAGCTCCCATAGCTTCAGCAGATAAAAAAGATTCAGGTTGACCAGATCCATGTGTGTTACCTGACAGGGCATGCTGGGATATGTAATTGTATCTAAACATTCACGCATTGGCTAGGACTAAAGGGTTTATAGACTTTGTTCTTCGATATTTTTAACATGGCTCATCAAGTTGTCCTGGCTTTCTCTTACGACATATTGATAAATGAAGCCCATTCTTCCCTCTAGCTCACTACACTGATTCTCTGATTGATTTTTTTTTTCCCCAATTTCACAGATAACACGCTTTCCATCAGCCCAGCCTAGTCACTGTATCATACATATCTGTAAGATCTTCTGAGGGATGTCTCAGACAACCTGAAACTGTCCTTACTCCTCTCATTTTATGCCTCATCTCTGTCCTCCTCTGAACCAACCATCTACTTGCAAACTGCCACCAGAGATTTATTAAAGTAGAACTTCAGACAAAACCTTTTTTCCCTATCACTACTATTTAGGTTCTAGATAAGGAAGAGGCAAATTGGCACCACATCCCAATATTGAATAAAGAAAATATGGAGAATTTGGGGGACTTTAAAAAGGTGTGAGTAAACACAAAGTATGTTTAAAAAGTTTTTGAAAATTTATTATACATCATTAAAATTAATTTGGTAAAAATAATGGGTTTCAACAAAACACATATATCACATTTCATGTGACAATTGATGCTTCCACTCGACATGTTTCGCCAAATTTGTTACACAGCTTCTTCAGGAATACTCCAGGAATAATCAAACTTTTTTACAAAACAATACATACATAATTATTTAATTATTTTATACAAAGATCAATTATAAACAAAATATTTCATTATATTGTTGCATCCAGCAGAACATTGGCAGATTCATGACCGTTTTATATATTTATTTTGGCATACCTGTAAATATTTGATGATAATTGATACCCATACAGTAAAAAAATCTGGACAGCTGAATAGACGACCACAGAGGGGATATAAGGTCCAAGCTATATATAAGATATTCAAAATTGGACTCAAGTATGTATGCATCCATAATCGACAGCATTTAACCATAATTATATAAGGTATAGACTTACAATTATCATCAAATATTTACAGGTATGCAAAAATAAATATACATAATGGTCATGAATCTGCCAATGTTTTGTTGGATGCAACAATATAATGAAATGTTTTGTTTATAATTGATCTTTGTATAAAATAATAAAATAACCATGTACCGTATATACTCGAGTATAAGCCGAGTTTTTCAGCCCTTTTTTTTAGGGCTGAAAGTACACCCCTCGGCTTATACTCGAGTCAGTACTTGAAAATCTTCTTATACTGCGGCCGGCGTCCATTGTTTAAATATCGCGGCTTTCTCCTGGTCTCTTCCGTGAGTGTTCCGCCTATCATGGAGGTCCTCTTATTCTCGGACTCCGTTTCCCAGCAGACACTGTGTTCAGTGTTCCGCCTATCATGGACGTTCTCTTGTCCGAGGATGAAAAGACGTCCGTGATTGGCGGAACACTGAACACAGTGCCTGCTGGGAAACGGAGTCCGAGAATAAGAGGATCTCCGTGATAGGCGGAACACTCAACATAGTGTTTGCTGGAAACGCCTATCACGGAAGGGACCAGGAGAAAGCCGTGATATTTAAACAATGGACGCCGGCCGCAGTATAAGAAGATTTTCAGGTACACTGACTCGGGCACAGGGAGGCTGCAATGGACACAGTGAGGTTGGGCACAGTAAGCTGGCAATGGGCACAGTAAAGTGGCACAGTGAGGTGGCAATGGGCACAGTAAGGTTGGGCAATTGGCACAGTGAGGTAGCAATGGGCACATTTCCCCCCCTAGGCTTATACTCGAGTCAATACGTTTTCCCAGTTTATTGGGGTAATATTGGGTACCTTGGCTTATACTCGGGTTGGCTTATACTCGAGTATATACGGTATGTATTGTTTTGTAAAAAAGTTTGATTATGTAAAATCAGTACGATTTTCTTATGAAGTTTTGGTGTCCTTCTTAGATTGATGGATATACTCCTGAAGAAGCGGTGTAACAAATTTGGCGAAACATGTTGAGTGGAATCATCAATTGTCACATGAAATGTGATAGATGTGTTTGAAACTTTTAATGATGTATAATAAATATTCAAATGCTTTTAAAACATCTTTTTTGTTTACTTGCACCTTTTAAGGTCCCCAAATTCTCCATATTTTCTCTTTTTTTCCCTAGTTTTGGGGAGAGTGTAAAAGAATTTATACCGCTGTCAGGTTTTGGTCGCTGTCTGATGACCTGTTTTGGATATTCATTCTCCTGGTGGTGGCCATTGTCTACCAAGTTCAAAGAAGAGGAGAAATATCCAAATGGGGGCATCTGTCAAAAGTGGGGATCTCCCTAATGGGGACACAGACAGCAATAAAAATCTGACAGTGGTTTTCAACCTTCCAGACTCTGTCCAACGCTAGAAAAAAGTTTTGGCTGAAGTTTCTCTTTGCAGCAGAGAAGTTAATAAAAACTTGCAGGGTGGATGGTGCTTGGAAATAGGCATGATATCAGTTTCACATAGAGCATGCCTTGAGGAAAACTTACAATTTGCAGCCAAACAATTCATTCTTACAGGATTAACCATTCCAACTGCAAACGTATCTTGCTTGCAGTAAAGCAGGCTGTTGAAGCAGGCAGGAATTATCCATCACCCTAACACAGTGGATGCAGCCATTACGTACAATAAAAGCAGCAATCATGAAAGAACATTCTGCAAATAGATAAGAATCCATGGAATGAATTATGTATATTGCTGTACTAGATATTTATCAATACATTTCCCATCCAGTTTTCTTTTAGCTTCCAAGTTGTCTCTTGAAAAAAGAGCAATCCAGCACTTTAAAAATAAAAGAATGGGTGCATGTCCTAAATGCACAGAATATAACTGGCCATTAATATCTATAAGGAATAAAATGGTAGATTGTTGATCCAAGGAGTATCCAATTATCTGGGGGATCAGGAAGAAATGTTTTTCCTGTTGGAGCAAATTGGAAAAGTGGATTATGCTTTCTAATGCTAGCCACGCACAACTCATATTTTGGCCAATTCCTGCTGAATCTTCCAAAACTTGAGCCATGGGAGCCCCTGCCAGCACCGCCAGGCTCAACAAAGCGCAATTTATTAGCGACTGAGCCAAGCGGAAAATTGTTAGTTGAAGAGTGACTTCACTCTATAGCCTCATACACACGATCGGACTTCCATCAGACTTTTCCGTGGATTTTGTTCCGAAGGGGCTTTGGCCGTGAACTCGGTATGTCTGAATGCAATAGTTGGTAGGGGAATTGTCTATATCCATGTGATTTAGTGATTTAGTGTGGATGGGAATCAACTTCTTTTATCTTGTTCAGCCATGGGCTAACACAAGAAATTCTAGCCATGTGTTGCTAGCCTAAAAGTTAATTTTTTTTCTTCAACAGTGGGTTTCAGATTCTCAGGATTGTTTTGTAAATCTATGAACCCTTCCTGACACCAAGAATGGGATTATGCAACTAGAACAAAGTGGTTCCACAACTCTCACATCTCCCATCTTGTTCTTGGAGAATCATCATCTAGACCAGGGATCCTCAAACTACGGCTCTCCAGCTGTTGCGGAACTACACATGCCATGAGGCATTGTAAAACTCTGACATTTACAGACATGACTAGGCATGATGGGAATTGTAGTTCCTGAACAACTGGAGGGCCATAGTTTGAAGACCCATGATATAGACTGCCCTTTCTGAAAAAGGGTTCGGTGGAAGCCTAAGGTTCCTCTAGAGCAGGGGTGCCCAACCTTTTGAAGAGCAAGGGCCACTTAAGCAACTTAGTAACCAGTCACGAGCCACAATGAGCGGAGTGGGGCGGATGACAGGTCCGTGTCCACTTTGCATGTACAGAGTGGACACGGACACAGCCCACTCTTCTCTATGGGCCCTCTGATCCGATCAGATGGAAGGGGACGGACGACGGATCCACTTCTGTTTACATCTGCCGCTCCATAGAGGTGAATGGAGGGTCCGATTGGGTCGGACCGATCATGTGAAAGGGGCCCAAGGCTGCTTTTACACTGATGGTCTGTGGTTTACCCGCACCGCGGGTGCAGCGCAGTACACCTGTGGTTTTCCTGCGGGTTAGATGCACTTTGCCATAGAATTCTATTATATCCTGCAGGTGTGGTGCACTTTCTGAAAGCGCCCCAACCCGCAGGTAAAGCCAGAAGTCTATGGCTCAGTGCAAGTAACCCGCAGGTGCACCTGCGGATCAGTTTGAAAGCAGCCCAGTAACCACTGCAGAGCAGATATGCCCAAATATACACTGCGATTTTAGTAATAAACTTACCATTGATAACAGTTTTCCATTCAGGTATCGCCGCTGGCTGTTGCTGTCTCAGGCAGAGTACATTTGGTATCACTCCGCCTATTACAGGAGCCGGTGCTATACAGGAAGCATTGGCTTATGCGGCTCTGCTCTGCAGCTGCTTGCCTTCACCGTTGGCTTCATTCACAACACTGATGCTCTGGGATGGCGGGTCGGAAACCTGCAATCTGGGCTTGCCAACCCGCCATCCCAAGGCAGGAGGTCACAGGCCACATCAGAGGGCTCCGCGGGCCACATGTGGCCCCCAGGCCACTGGTTGGGCACCCCTGCTCTAGAGGTTGCTAGGGGTTCTTTGAGCAAAGACCAATTTCCTTGAGACCAGAAAGATATTTATAGGGTTGAGAAAGGATGATCTAGACATTCCATGAAAATTGAAGCAAGGTGTTGGTGCTAATTGTGTGTATATGTTGGGGTATATCCCTGACACTCAATTGAACTGAAGAACTGGCCTGGAGAAGCTACAAAACCTCTTCTACATTACAGAACAAGTCCAGTTAAATGTGGCCAACTAGATAACATGACCTTAATAAATGAGAACCTTCACAGACATATGGGTTGAACTTAATAGGCCGTTTTCTACAAATATTTGAATGACAACCCTTTAATTGGAAGCCAGAAAAAAAAAAAAGGTGGTCAAATCTGGTCTTTTGGGGGGGTTTTTTATATACAGAATGTGCTGTCATGAATAACAGGTTAGCACCCAATGACTGCTTCCAGCTTGCGTAAATGGTAGTGTAACAGAATGTCATTACATTAAAAGAAGTTCAAATATTTCTTTATTCCTAGGTTGATAAAAGGGTACTTACTCCCAGAATTCGGTGATGGGAGACACCTTGTCAGACAGTTCATCGCAGGTCAGGTTCCCAAAGGTGGAATTGGAGGTAGCATTGCTGCAGTCCCCTTGCCGAAATATCTCCACGCATTCCGGGGTGTTCCAGGTATTGTTACAGTGTGACCAGGGCAGCACTGATGTGAATGACTTCACCAGGTAGTAAACGCCCCAGGTCAAGATCATAATGTAGTAGGTGTTGCAGAAAAACACAATCACCACCGAGGCAAACCCGATTCCTATGGAAAAAATACACACAGGGTTGTGAGTAAGGGAAGTACAAAGGATTATTAGGAAATGTTATCATTAAAGTTTAACTTAAGGCTCCATTCACACGTGAGCTGAGCATATTCGATTATTTTTTGGGGCTTTTATTTGAACATTTGTATGGACGTTGTTCAACATGTTTCAGGTTTGAGCCTTTTTTTATTATTTTCAATATCGTTCTTTTTATTATAATTATTTTTTTTTCTAGCCAAAAGAAAGCAGTTACTAGGCAGAAAAGAACTTGGAAAAACCAATTGGAGTCTATCAGGGTCAAAATGTATATACATAGATGCAAGCTTCCAGGTCTATGCTCGGGTGTGGAGGGGCACCATTGAATGTACGGTAATGGAAATCCTAGAGTTGAGAGCTTCTGGTGAAACTTTCAGTCGCTCAAGTGTAAATGGGGCCTAAAGCTGAACTCCAGGTAGATATAGAAGACACAAATTAATTCAGGTATGTATTCATGAATATATAATAAAAAAAAATATATATATATATATACTCTATCATTTTACACCACTCCTCCCTTCTGCCTTCTCCCTTCATCCCATGTTGGATCCCTCTTTCCATTGACATTTACCATATATACTCAAGTATAAGCTGACCCAAATATAAGCCGAGGCACCTAATTTTACCACAAAAAACTGGGAAAACGTATTGACTCGAGTATAAGCCTAGGGTGTCCATCTGCATGCCTCACTGTGCCTCACTTTGCCTCACTGTGTCCATGTGCATGCCTCACTGTGCCTCACTGTGTCCATGCCTCACTGTGCCTTACTGTGCCCATGCCTCACTGTGTCCATGCCTCACTGTGCCTTACTGTGCCCATGTCTCACTGTGTCCATGCCTCACTGTGCCTTACTGTGCCCATGCCTCACTGTGTCCATGCCTCACTGTGCCTTACTGTGCCCATGCCTCACTGTGTCCATGCCTCACTGTGCCTTACTGTGCCCATGCCTCACTGTGTCCATGCCTCACTGTGTCTTACTGTGCCCATGCCTCACTGTGCCCATGCCTCACTGTGCCCATGCCTCACTGTCACTGTGCCCATGCCTCACTGTGCCCAATCTCCCTACCTGATCTCCGGCGCTGTGTGACTAGACTGACGTTTAAGATGGGAGTCTATGGAAGGGGTGCCCGGCTTTGAAAAAAAGGTGCTCCCCGGCCGTAGGTCCCCTGGACAACAAACTTTGCACACTTGTAGATGAAGAGTGGGGGCTACATGTGTGCCATGTTTGGGGTCAAGGGGACCTAGGGCCGGCCAGTACTGGGTCCCCAAAATCACCAGAGAAATGACCATTTAACATTGGAGTCTATGGAAGGGGTGCCCGGTTCTGAAAAAATCGATGCTCCCCGGCTGTAGGTCCCCCGGACAACAAACTTTGCACACTTGTCGAGGAAGAATGGGGCTACATGTGTGCCAAGTTTGGGGTCCAGGCGCACAAATTTGAAGATGGACACAGACTCGAGTGTAAGGCCCCATGCACACGAGACGCTGTTATTTGCTGTTGAACGCGCGTTCAGAGGCAGTTGGACGCTTTTTTCAACTGCTCCTGAACACATTCAATGTTATCCTATGTGTCCATGCACACACTCTCGTTTTTTGGCGTTTACAAGCAGTTGCGTTTAACCTCGTTTTTCCAGAAGCAAAAAAATGGGTTCAGACGCAAAAGTTTTCTACGTTTCAGACGCTAAACGCTGCTAAACGCGGCTAAACGCGGTACCGGCGTTTTGCCGCGTTTGCGTTTATAAGCGTTTTTAAAGGTGACCTATTTTTTAACATTAGAAATCTCAAAAATGATGGCAAATGATGAAAAACTATTAAAAAATATAAAAGAAAACTGTAATTGCTTGCATTGCATTGTGGACAATCCACAACTTGTGGCAGGTAACGTGGCAAGTGGACAATCAACAACTTGTGTCAGGTGATGTGGCCAGGTGACGTGGCAAGTGGACAATCCACAGCTTGTGGCAGGTGACGTGGCCAGGTGACGTGGCAGGTGACGTGGCCAGGTGACGTGGCAGGTAACGTGGCCAGGTGACGTGGCCAGGTGACGTGGCAAGTGGACAATCCACAACTTGTGGCAGGTGACGTGGCCAGGTGACGTGGCAGGTGATGTGGCAAGTGGACAATTCACAACTTGTGGCAGGTGACGTGGCACGTGATGTGGCCAGGTGACGTGGAAAGTGGACAATCCACAACTTGTGGCAGGTGACGTGGCAGGTAATGTGGGCAGGTAACATGGCTAGGTGACGTGGCAGGTGACGTGGCAAGTGGACAATTCACAACTTGTGGCAGGTGACGTGGCCAGGTGACGTGGCACGTGATGTGGCCAGGTGACATGGCAAGTGGACAATCCACAACTTGTGGCAGGTGACGTGGCCAGGTGACGTGGCAGGTGACGTGGCAAGTGGACAATCCACAACTTGTGGCAGGTGACGTGGCCAGCTGACGTGGCAGGTAACGTGGCCAGGTGACGTGGCCAGGTAACGTGGCAAGTGGACAATCCACAACTTGTGGCAGGTGACGTGGACAGCTGACGTGGCAGGTAACGTGGCCAGGTGACGTGGCCAGGTAACGTGGCAAGTGGACAATCCACAACTTGTGGCAGGTGACGTGACCAGGTGACGTGGCCAGGTGATGTGGCCAGGTGACGTGGCAGGTGACGTGGCAAGTGGACAATCCACAACTTGTGGCAGATGATGTGGCAAGTGATACGCTAAATACAAGTACACTGCTGCTCTCTCAGCTGCTGCTACTCACTCTGGTCTCACAAACTGGCTGAAATGGTTAAAATTTACTGTTTTTTGAGCTTAGGGAGGGTCTATGATGAAACGCTTATAAACGCAAACGTGGTTAAACGCCGCTAAACGCGGCCGCAAACGCGGCAAAACGCGCGTTTAAAAACGCCGGTTTCAGCGTTTAAAAACGTGTGTTCAGCAGAGTTTGCACCTGCGTCTCGTGTGCATGGGGCCTAAGCTGAGGGGGGCATTTTCAGCACAAAAAAATGTGCTGAAAAAAATCGGCTTATACTCGAGTATATACGGTATCTTCTCCACCGATTTCATAGATGATCCCCTGGTTGGGGAATGGAAACTTGGTATGAAAGTCTCCTTGCCCTTTAATTAACAGTTGAGGAAAGTCGAAAAATAACACTGGGCCTGTACAGTTATCTCAGTGGAATTGCCAGGTGTTTTTTTCAGCAGGAATGTGGGGGAATGCAGTTCCAGCACCTCCAGCACTGAATGCATGTAATGGCAAAGGGTGATGGGGTGTGCTGAAGGGTCTTTTGATGCTGGCTACTGGGGATCTCTTTCACAGGGGGGGATCTATTGTTGCTGGTGCTTGATCTATTGTTTCTGGGGGGTTAATTGCTGCTGGGAGGGATCAACTGTTGCGGGAGAGAGAGGTCTGCTGATGCTGGCTTATGGGAGATCTGTCGTTACTGGTGGGAGTCTATTGTTGCTGGGGGGGGGGATTTATTGTTGCTGGCGACAGGGGATCTATTTTACTGCTTTTTTTGTTATCATTAGCACATTCCCTATGTAGCAGACCCCCCAAATTTGGGGGTCGCTATGTTCTAAATTTAGGGGTAGTATGAGCCATAGTTGGCTCAGGTTCTCTAATTTTGCTAGGTATGGACTCTGTTCTGCTATGGTGTTGCCTGGTGTATGGTTCCCCTTGTCCTGTGGTGGCACTGTTGCCCAGGTCTCGGGTTGAACCACGGGTGGCATTGTGGTGTGATTGGGTGTCCTCTCTCGGCTACGGTGGGCGGGTTTCGCCTGCTGTGCATGCCAGGAGAGGGTACATAAAGGGCAGACGCCATGATCTGTGGTGGTGTGCTGGGGGGATTCCAAGGAGGACCCCTGGTGGCGAAGTCGTGCCCTTTGGCCCTGCTGGCCGGGGGGTGCGTGAACTGGCCGAGGAGTCTCGGGCACCTTTAGCCCGAGGCTACAGCGTTCCAGGTAGGCCCAGTACCTTCAACCAACACACTGGGGTCCCAGGGAGCCCGTGTGAGGGTGGCCCACTCTGAAAGAGAGGAAACCGGGGGAGGACCTGTGCGATGGATCAGTGATGGAGTTCACAATGAAGGAGAGGCCTGGTTACCTATCAGAGGAAGGATTTGTGAGTTGCAGTATAGCCCCTGTAGTGTGTCCCACTGACACCTATGGTCTCTACTAATCCTACGGGGTTTTGTTCAGAAGTCATAATTCAATCATTAAGGATTCTGTGGCAGAGGATCTCTAGGACTTGTCTGTGAAGGGGACTAAATTCAAGTAAAAACTGTTCGTGCTTCACTCCGGCTGCTAGAACTGTGAGAGGGATCTATCCGGGTGAGCAAAATTCATACTCAGGCTTGAGTGAAGAATAGGGTAACTGAGTGCCGCCGCGTGCCTGAACCTATCTCCCTACCTACTTTGTCGCTGTCTTCAACCTGTTCCCAAATCTGTTTGAGTAAGATAAAAATAGACTTGGCTGTTTGGAGTTTGAACACTGTTTGGACATTGAGTTTCTTTGGGGAAAGAACACAGACTTTTCCCTACATTCTGGGGACGAGAACCAGTGAACGGGAGGTGACTCTCTGCAGGACCCAAAAATAAAGAACACCGCTCAACCTTCTAAACCAGGAGGATCCGGGCAAGTGGCACGGTGTGCCTTTATCCCTGCAAGAAGAAGGTAAGCAGGAGAAAAGGGTCCGTGTGCTACACCTACAAATTACTTTAGCACCACAATATGATACTTTGCTCTGTTTTCTCTAAAAGGGGTGATACGGGGTTGTGGAACCATGGGATAGTGCTTGGAGGTAGGTAGGGGGCAGAGAAAGGGTTGACTGGAAAAGAGGGTGTACAGTAAAACCTTGGATTGTGAGTATAATTAGTTCTGGAAACATGCTTGTAATCCAAAGCACTTGTATATCAAAGCAAATTTCCCCATAAGAAATAATGGAAACTCAAATGATTCATTCCACAACCATTTATTCATAAGTCCTTCAGTTTATAGTCCATATAAAAAGATTAGAGCAATGTGATTGGTTGTGTAACTATAAAATGCCCATCCGCAAATAGAAACGTCCACAAGGGGATTAGAAGCAAAATCCAGCAGGAGCTACAGAGTATAAAAAATAATTGAGGCGCCTCTAAAGCCCCGTACACACGATCGGTTTGACTGATGAAAACAGTCCGATGGACGGTTTTCATCAGACCAACCGATCGTGTATGGTACCCATCGGTCTTTTTTCCATCGGTTGTAAAAAATAGAACTTGTTTTAAAATTTTCCGATGGATAAAAAACCGATGGGAATTTCCGATCGTCTATGGGCAAGTCCATCGGTTAAAAAACCCACGCATGCTCAGAATCAAGTCGACGCATGCTCAGAAGCATTAAACTTCATTTTTCTCGGCTCATCGGAGTGTTTTACGTCACCGCGTTTGGAACGGTCGGTTTTTTGACTGATGGTGTGTGGCCAAGACTGATGAAAAACAGTTTCATCGGATTTCCGATGGACAAATCCATCGGACGAAAATCCATAGGTTATCCGATCGTGTGTACGGGGCTTTAGTGTAGAAATAAGTTGCTAAATGTTGTACCTTGGTTAAATGTAACCATATTGCTACACTTAGGGGGCTCCTCTCTTTTATACTCAGTTGTGACATGACGCTACTCTTATATCAAGACATTGCTTGTATATCAAGTCAAAATGTATTAAAAAAATTTTGCTTATCTTGCAATACACTCTCAAACCAAGTTACTCTCAAACCAAGGTTTTACTGTACCTGCACCTATTCTCTGAGGAAAAAAAAGCCCTGGATATTGCTATCTTAAAGTTTTGATATTGATGTAAATGATCTGGTTCCCGGGCAGGCCACTTCTACATTTCAAAGGATCTTCACGGTTTTCTTGGCTTGTAGTGTAATGTAACAAAAATTGAAAATGAAGGGCCACACCACTGCGAAGAGGTCCAGATACAACTTTATGGCAGTAAAAGTCAGGGGGACAATCCAAAAAGTATCCGACATGTTTCAGGGGTCCAAGCCAGATTGATATGGAAATCTTCTTTCTACCCCTAAAAAAGGGGGCACTCTTGGACCCCCAAAACACAAACACCTTTTTGGATTGTCCCTCTGACCTTTATTGGAATACAGTTGTATCTGGGCCTCTTAGCAGGTGTGTGGCACTTACATTTTTTTTGTTACATAACTTTTAATTACCAGGACAGGTAAAAGGGTTTAGGCTAACTCTGGCTTTACTGAAGTAATAAATTGTAATAAACAACGTCTACTTTGGTCACAAGCCTCACACATGATGCTATTCCCTCACCGGCCCTGCTGTACTCGAGGAGTGAACATAGAAGGAGAAAACACCATTACGCGTTATTTAATTACCAAGAGGCAGCTCGGGGCTAGAACAGTACAAGCTTGTCGGACAAGAGACAGGAACGCGGCTCCTGCTTGGATTGGAAACGCTTTGCTGAGCTTGCATACATTAGTTTGGGGTCATGAGACCGTATGTAGAGTTCAGTAAAGGAGAAAGCTAAATTAACCCAACCGCTAGGGTTGCCACCTTTTCTTCAAGTCAAACCCGAACAGTTTAGCGGCACACAGAATTTTATTTATAGTATAAACCATACATATATTTTGCTAATAAATAACATTTCTAATCATATGACGTTAATAACAAGAGTCCCCCTTTACATCTGAGTCCACAGAGTTCCCCTTTTACATCTGAACTTGCAGAGTTCCCTTACACTGTAAGAGGAGACTCTGCAGACTCTGATGTAAGGGAGAACTCTGGGGACTCTGACATAAGGGATGCTCTAGGAACTCTGATTTAAGGGGAAACACTGGGAACTCTGATTTAAGGGGAAACACTGGGAGCTCTGATTTAAGGGGAAACACTGGGAACTCTGATTTAAGGGGAAACACTGGGAACTCTGATTTAAGGGGAAACACTGGGAACTCTGATTTAAGGGGAAACACTGTGAGCTCTGATTTAAGGGGAAACACTGGGAGCGCTGATTTAAGGGGAAACACTGTGAGCTCTGATTTAAGGGGAAACACTGGGAACTCTGATTTAAGGGGAAACACTGGGAACTCTGATTTAAGGGGAAACACTGGGAGCTCTGATTTAAGGGGAAACACTGGGAACTCTGATTTAAGGGGAAACACTGGGAACTCTGATTTAAGGGGAAACACTGGGAGCTCTGATTTAAGGGGAAACACTGGGAACTCTGATTTAAGGGGAAACACTGGGAACTCTGATTTAAGGGGAAACACTGTGAGCTCTGATTTAAGGGGAAACACTGGGAGCGCTGATTTAAGGGGAAACACTGGGAGCTCTGATTTAAGGGGAAACACTGGGAGCTCTGATTTAAGGGGAAACACTGGGAACTCTGATTTAAGGGGAAACACTGGGAACTCTGATTTAAGGGGAAACACTGGGAGCTCTGATTTAAGGGGAAACACTGGGAGCGCTGATTTAAGGGGAAACACTGTGAGCTCTGATTTAAGGGGAAACACTGGGAACTCTGATTTAAGGGGAAACACTGGGAACTCTGATTTAAGGGGAAACACTGGGAACTCTGATTTAAGGGGAAACACTGGGAGCTCTGATTTAAGGGGAAACACTGGGAACTCTGATTTAAGGGGAAACACTGGGAACTCTGATTTAAGGGGAAACACTGTGAGCTCTGATTTAAGGGGAAACACTGGGAGCGCTGATTTAAGGGGAAACACTGGGAGCTCTGATTTAAGGGGAAACACTGGGAGCTCTGATTTAAGGGGAAACACTGGGAGCTCTGATTTAAGGGGAAACACTGGGAACTCTGATTTAAGGGGAAACACTGGGAACTCTGATTTAAGGGGAAACACTGGGAACTCTGATTTAAGGGGAAACACTGGGAACTCTGATTTAAGGGGAAACACTGGGAACTCTGATTTAAGGGGAAACACTGGGAACTCTGATTTAAGGGGAAACACTGGGAACTCTGATTTAAGGGGAAACACTGGGAACTCTGATTTAAGGGGAAACACTGGGAACTCTGATTTAAGGGGAAACACTGGGAACTCTGATTTAAGGGGAAACACTGGGAACTCTGATTTAAGGGGAAACACTGGGAACTCTGATTTAAGGGGAAACACTGTGAGCTCTGATTTAAGGGGAAACACTGGGAGCGCTGATTTAAGGGGAAACACTGTGAGCTCTGATTTAAGGGGAAACACTGGGAACTCTGATTTAAGGGGAAACACTGGGAACTCTGATTTAAGGGGAAACACTGGGAGCTCTGATTTAAGGGGAAACACTGGGAACTCTGATTTAAGGGGAAACACTGGGAACTCTGATTTAAGGGGAAACACTGGGAGCTCTGATTTAAGGGGAAACACTGGGAACTCTGATTTAAGGGGAAACACTGGGAACTCTGATTTAAGGGGAAACACTGTGAGCTCTGATTTAAGGGGAAACACTGGGAGCGCTGATTTAAGGGGAAACACTGGGAGCTCTGATTTAAGGGGAAACACTGGGAGCTCTGATTTAAGGGGAAACACTGGGAACTCTGATTTAAGGGGAAACACTGGGAACTCTGATTTAAGGGGAAACACTGGGAGCTCTGATTTAAGGGGAAACACTGGGAGCGCTGATTTAAGGGGAAACACTGTGAGCTCTGATTTAAGGGGAAACACTGGGAACTCTGATTTAAGGGGAAACACTGGGAACTCTGATTTAAGGGGAAACACTGGGAACTCTGATTTAAGGGGAAACACTGGGAGCTCTGATTTAAGGGGAAACACTGGGAACTCTGATTTAAGGGGAAACACTGGGAACTCTGATTTAAGGGGAAACACTGTGAGCTCTGATTTAAGGGGAAACACTGGGAGCGCTGATTTAAGGGGAAACACTGGGAGCTCTGATTTAAGGGGAAACACTGGGAGCTCTGATTTAAGGGGAAACACTGGGAGCTCTGATTTAAGGGGAAACACTGGGAACTCTGATTTAAGGGGAAACACTGGGAACTCTGATTTAAGGGGAAACACTGGGAACTCTGATTTAAGGGGAAACACTGGGAACTCTAATTTAAGGGGAAACACTGGGAACTCTGATTTAAGGGGAAACACTGGGAACTCTGATTTAAGGGGAAACACTGGGAACTCTGATTTAAGGGGAAACACTGGGAACTCTGATTTAAGGGGATACACTGGGAACTCTGATTTAAGAGGAAACACTGGGAACTCTGATTTAAGGGGAAACACTGGGAGCTCTGATTTAAGGGGAAACACTGGGAGCTCTGATTTAAGGGGAAACACTGGGAGCTCTGATTTAAGGGGAAACACTGGGAACTCTGATTTAAGGGGAAACACTGGGAACTCTGATTTAAGGGGAAACACTGGGAACTCTGATTTAAGGGGAAACACTGTGAGCTCTGATTTAAGGGGAAACACTGGGAGCGCTGATTTAAGGGGAAACACTGTGAGCTCTGATTTAAGGGGAAACACTGGGAACTCTGATTTAGGGGAAACACTGGGAACTCTGATTTAAGGGGAAACACTGGGAACTCTGATTTAAGGTGAAACACTGGGAACTCTGATTTAAGGGGAAACACTGGGAGCTCTGATTTAAGGGGAAACACTGGGAACTCTGATTTAAGGGGAAACACTGGGAACTCTGATTTAAGGGGAAACACTGGGAGCTCTGATTTAAGGGGAAACACTGGGAGCGCTGATTTAAGGGGAAACACTGTGAGCTCTGATTTAAGGGGAAACACTGGGAACTCTGATTTAAGGGGAAACACTGGGAACTCTGATTTAAGGGGAAACACTGGGAACTCTGATTTAAGGGGAAACACTGGGAGCTCTGATTTAAGGGGAAATACTGGGAACTCTGATTTAAGGGGAAACACTGGGAACTCTGATTTAAGGGGAAACACTGGGAACTCTGATTTAAGGGGAAACACTGGGAACTCTGATTTAAGGGGAAACACTGGGAACTCTGATTTAAGGGGAAACACTGGGAACTCTGATTTAAGGGGAAACACTGGGAGCTCTGATTTAAGGGGAAACACTGGGAGCGCTGATTTAAGGGGAAACACTGTGAGCTCTGATTTAAGGGGAAACACTGGGAACTCTGATTTAAGGGGAAACACTGGGAACTCTGATTTAAGGGGAAACACTGGGAACTCTGATTTAAGGGGAAACACTGGGAGCTCTGATTTAAGGGGAAACACTGGGAGCGCTGATTTAAGGGGAAACACTGTGAGCTCTGATTTAAGGGGAAACACTGGGAACTCTGATTTAAGGGGAAACACTGGGAACTCTGATTTAAGGGGAAACACTGGGAACTCTGATTTAAGGGGAAACACTGGGAGCTCTGATTTAAGGGGAAACACTGGGAACTCTGATTTAAGGGGAAACACTGGGAACTCTGATTTAAGGGGAAACACTGGGAGCTCTGATTTAAGGGGAAACACTGGGAACTCTGATTTAAGGGGAAACACTGGGAACTCTGATTTAAGGGGAAACACTGTGAGCTCTGATTTAAGGGGAAACACTGGGAGCGCTGATTTAAGGGGAAACACTGGGAGCTCTGATTTAAGGGGAAACACTGGGAGCTCTGATTTAAGGGGAAACACTGGGAGCTCTGATTTAAGGGGAAACACTGGGAGCTCTGATTTAAGGGGAAACACTGGGAGCTCTGATTTAAGGGGAAACACTGGGAACTCTGATTTAAGGGGAAACACTGGGAACTCTGATTTAAGGGGAAACACTGGGAACTCTGATTTAAGGGGAAACACTGTGAGCTCTGATTTAAGGGGAAACACTGGGAGCGCTGATTTAAGGGGAAACACTGTGAGCTCTGATTTAAGGGGAAACACTGGGAACTCTGATTTAGGGGAAACACTGGGAACTCTGATTTAAGGGGAAACACTGGGAACTCTGATTTAAGGTGAAACACTGGGAACTCTGATTTAAGGGGAAACACTGGGAGCTCTGATTTAAGGGGAAACACTGGGAACTCTGATTTAAGGGGAAACACTGGGAACTCTGATTTAAGGGGAAACACTGGGAGCTCTGATTTAAGGGGAAACACTGGGAGCGCTGATTTAAGGGGAAACACTGTGAGCTCTGATTTAAGGGGAAACACTGGGAACTCTGATTTAAGGGGAAACACTGGGAACTCTGATTTAAGGGGAAACACTGGGAACTCTGATTTAAGGGGAAACACTGGGAGCTCTGATTTAAGGGGAAATACTGGGAACTCTGATTTAAGGGGAAACACTGGGAACTCTGATTTAAGGGGAAACACTGGGAACTCTGATTTAAGGGGAAACACTGGGAACTCTGATTTAAGGGGAAACACTGGGAACTCTGATTTAAGGGGAAACACTGGGAGCTCTGATTTAAGGGGAAACACTGTGAGCTCTGATTTAAGGGGAAACACTGGGAACTCTGATTTAAGGGGAAACACTGGGAACTCTGATTTAAGGGGAAACACTGGGAACTCTGATTTAAGGGGAAACACTGGGAACTCTGATTTAAGGGGAAACACTGGGAACTCTGATTTAAGGGGAAACACTGGGAACTCTGATTTAAGGGGAAACACTGGGAGCTCTGATTTAAGGGGAAACACTGGGAACTCTGATTTAAGGGGAAACACTGGGAACTCTGATTTAAGGGGAAACACTGTGAGCTCTGATTTAAGGGGAAACACTGGGAGCGCTGATTTAAGGGGAAACACTGGGAGCTCTGATTTAAGGGGAAACACTGGGAGCTCTGATTTAAGGGGAAACACTGGGAGCTCTGATTTAAGGGGAAACACTGGGAACTCTGATTTAAGGGAAACACTGGGAACTCTGATTTAAGGGGAAACACTGGGAACTCTGATTTAAGGGGAAACACTGGGAACTCCGATTTAAGGGGAAACACTGGGAACTCCGATTTAAGGGGAAACACTGGGAACTCTGATTTAAGGGGAAACACTGGGAACTCTGATTTAAGGGGAAACACTGGGAACTCTGATTTAAGGGGAAACACTGGGAACTCTGATTTAAGGGGAAACACTGGGAGCTCTGATTTAAGGGGAAACACTGGGAGCTCTGATTTAAGGGGAAACACTGGGAGCTCTGATTTAAGGGGAAACACTGGGAACTCTGATTTAAGGGGAAACACTGGGAACTCTGATTTAAGGGGAAACACTGTGAGCTCTGATTTAAGGGGAAACACTGGGAGCGCTGATTTAAGGGGAAACACTGTGAGCTCTGATTTAAGGGGAAACACTGGGAACTCTGATTTAGGGGAAACACTGGGAACTCTGATTTAAGGGGAAACACTGGGAACTCTGATTTAAGGGGAAACACTGGGAACTCTGATTTAAGGGGAAACACTGGGAGCTCTGATTTAAGGGGAAACACTGGGAACTCTGATTTAAGGGGAAACACTGGGAACTCTGATTTAAGGGGAAACACTGGGAGCTCTGATTTAAGGGGAAACACTGGGAACTCTGATTTAAGGGGAAACACTGGGAACTCTGATTTAAGGGGAAACACTGTGAGCTCTGATTTAAGGGGAAACACTGGGAGCGCTGATTTAAGGGGAAACACTGGGAGCTCTGATTTAAGGGGAAACACTGGGAGCTCTGATTTAAGGGGAAACACTGGGAGCTCTGATTTAAGGGGAAACACTGGGAACTCTGATTTAAGGGGAAACACTGGGAGCTCTGATTTAAGGGGAAACACTGGGAACTCTGATTTAAGGGGAAACACTGGGAGCTCTGATTTAAGGGGAAACACTGGGAACTCTGATTTAAGGGGAAACACTGGGAACTCTGATTTAAGGGGAAACACTGGGAACTCTGATTTAAGGGGAAACACTGGGAGCTCTGATTTAAGGGGAAACACTGGGAGCTCTGATTTAAGGGGAAACACTGGGAGCTCTGATTTAGGGGGAAACACTGGGAACTCTGATTTAAGGGGAAACACTGGGAACTCTGATTTAAGGGGAAACACTGGGAACTCTGATTTAAGGGGAAACACTGGGAACTCTGATTTAAGGGGAAACACTGGGAACTCTGATTTAAGGGGAAACACTGGGAACTCTGATTTAAGAGGAAACACTGGGAACTCTGATTTAAGGGGAAACACTGGGAGCTCTGATTTAAGGGGAAACACTGGGAGCTCTGATTTAAGGGGAAACACTGGGAGCTCTGATTTAAGGGGAAACACTGGGAGCTCTGATTTAAGGGGAAACACTGGGAGCTCTGATTTAAGGGGAAACACTGGGAACTCTGATTTAAGGGGAAACACTGGGAACTCTGATTTAAGGGGAAACACTGGGAGCTCTGATTTAAGGGGAAACACTGGGAACTCTGATTTAAGGGGAAACACTGGGAGCTCTGATTTAAGGGGAAACACTGGGAACTCTGATTTAAGGGGAAACACTGGGAGCTCTGATTTAAGGGGAAACACTGGGAACTCTGATTTAAGGGGAAACACTGGGAACTCTGATTTAAGAGGAAACACTGGGAACTCTGATTTAAGGGGAAACACTGGGAGCTCTGATTTAAGGGGAAACACTGGGAACTCTGATTTAAGGGGAAACACTGGGAACTCTGATTTAAGGGGAAACACTGGGAGCTCTGATTTAAGGGGAAACACTGGGAACTCTGATTTAAGGGGAAACACTGGGAGCTCTGATTTAAGGGGAAATACTGGGAACTCTGATTTAAGGGGAAACACTGGGAGCTCTGATTTAAGGGGAAACACTGGGAACTCTGATTTAAGGGGAAACACTGGGAACTCTGATTTAAGGGGAAACACTGGGAGCTCTGATTTAAGGGGAAACACTGGGAGCTCTGATTTAAGGGGAAACACTGGGAGCTCTGATTTAAGGGGAAACACTGGGAGCTCTGATTTAAGGGGAAACACTGGGAGCTCTGATTTAAGGGGAAACACTGGGAGCTCTGATTTAACGGGAAACACTGGGAACTCTGATTTAAGGGGAAACACTGGGAGCTCTGATTTAAGGGGAAACACTGGGAACTCTGATTTAAGGGGAAACACTGGGAACTCTGATTTAAGGGGAAACCCTGGGAACTCTGATTTAAGGGGAACATTGATTTAAGGGGGAACACTGGGAACTCTAATCTACGGAGAGGACTCTGATGTAAGGGGGAACACTGTGGCCTCTGGTGTAAAGGGGAACTCTGATATAAGGGGTGCTCTGAGAACCCTGATTTACCTTGGTGTACTCAGAGGCAGGAGAGAGAAGGGAGGAGACTTCAGTCACAGACAGGGATGAATGGTGAGCTAACTTACCCCTTGGCAGTCAGCACCTCTCATCCAGATGTATCTGAGGCTGCTGGAATTTTAATTTATGGCCCCCAATTTCCTTTTCTGAGAAAAAGCGCCAGGGATTGGATTGTGGGCAGACACAGAGGGGCAGGACGGGAGGAAGAGGAGCAGATCGAGCCCTCTCTCCTCACCTGTGTGTGTGCGTGTGTGTGTGTGTGTGTGGGGGGGGGCAATTGTTAGGTTAGTGCTAACTTTGGGCAGTGTGAAAGAGAGTGTAACAGACACACTCGGCTTAGACAACTGCAGCCAGCAACCCTGCTGAGAAGTCATAGTCTGGTCTAAATAATGTGTCCGGGTCTCAGGCAGTCTGAAACCTGGACACATGATTCCAAACCCGAACTGTCCGGGTGAATCCTGGACAGGTGGCAACCCTAACCCAACCGCTAATAAATGCAAGAGTGTGCATGAAGCTAGGAGCATGGTCTGCAAAGCTACGCTCCATGGTATGGATGAGTTCTACAAAGCCCATTCATTATTTCCCTCCTACAAATGATCAATCCACAAACAGAAATATTTGTACAGGAAAATATGAGAATCTCTGTAACTCCGTTCACCCATATAAGTTCATTAACCTCTTGGCGCCCATATGACGCATATATGCAGCAGCAAAGAGGATGAGCATTAACGCCCCAACGCCACGTAAATGGGTCCATGGACAGCCAAGGTTTCTGTGCTAAGAGTGTGCTCACTGCGAGCTCCCAGCACTGTGACCAAGCTCCCGGGCTCTACTTACGATCAGGACCTGGTGGGACTACCACCTGATCATGCGACCACGGTCATAGCCAATTACAGTGGGTCATGTGATGCGGCAGTCCTTCCCGTTCCCCAGGCATAAAGTTAAATGGCCGCCGGGGCTAGGTGGGAAGGTGTTATACAGTAGCTGAACCCCAAGTATGGAATTTATAGCATAGTTACATCGGTCCAGTTTGGAGACTGACCATACACTGTACAATCTGATTGTACAATCTCCTTTAAGAACGCCGCATACATGGCAATGAGAGTGTACAATCGACTTTAGATCTACCAATAACTGCCTAGTGCAAGGGCTTGCCTGACTGCATACAAGCTGATTAAATAGTTAAGGTAGGTCCTCATATTGCATATGTAGCGATAACCCCGAAGGGGCTGCTGGATTACTTTTGGGTCCTGCCGTTACCCCACATTTTACCGTCCCAGAACTTAAGAGTCTATGTTAAGTAATTAGAATAGAGGTAATTGCCTGTCACGTCAGTCCTTTTCTCAATTTCTTTATTAAAAAACTTCAGGTAGGGGATAGAGGGTTAGGGGAAGTTCAGATACCTTGGTTTTGCTGATCACTAATGCGATTCTTGAATCCAGGTGACAACAGCTTTCTGTCCGTGGTTCTTGCGACAACCGGATAGGCCTCTCACACCGACCTAGCCGCCGGTATGAAGCATGGACAATGTCTCTGCCACAGACATTGTGTGAAAAAATGGAAACTCCTGGATAATCCCCTGCCACGGGATTGTTTAGCCAGAAGTCAGTAAGTTAGGTGAGCTGCACAGTACCTGACCCTTTAAGCCATCCGGCAGTACTGTGAGGTAGGTTACTTGGGTACATCCTCCAAACGAGTCACCAGGCCCTTTCTGAGATACCAGCCATCAGCTCGGTCCTCTCCAGTAAGGTCCTCCCCTGGAATATTCTTCGCTTGAGTGGCTTCTTCCCGCAGGACAGACAGCACAGGACCGACAGCACAGGACCACCTTCAGTTAAGTAGGCCCCAGACAGGCTTCTGGGCCTACTTGTAGCAGCACAGCCTCGAGCCAGCAGGGCCCGAGGTAGAAGAGCCAGCAGCGTGGCCTCAGGCCTGAAGGGCCATGAGGCAGGAACGAAGCACATAGCGCTGCCCCTTAAATATCCTTCCCCAGCATGCCCAGCTACAAAGAAGCTCCTGATTGGGCTGTATTCTGGAGAAAGAATATCCAATACACTTCAGCTGGCTGTATTTCTCACACTGGCCTGTTTAAACAGTGACACCTACTGGCAACAGTGGGAAATGCACACAAACAGCCAAAGCTGGAACAAGAAACCAACAATTTACATAATCACTCTGAGCTATCTACAGCTCAGATACCCCTAAATTTACAGAATAGCGCCTGTTCAAAAGTAGCAGGGCGCTACACATAATTTTAGTAAATCTGAAGTTGTAAGGTGTATAGTGGCCCTTAGATCTATCATCAAATATGTTGGATAAGGAGAGTTTTTCCTTGAATTTCGAAACAATTAAAGTATATGTTAATGATCACCTTGTAAAACAAGCCCTTCACCTTAAAATAGAAAAAAAAAGCCCTCTAAGCTCCTTATGCAGCTGAGAACAGAGAGCTGGGGGAGGAGAAACAGCTATACACTGAACTTCCCAGTGAATGTCTGCACAGGGGGGCGTGTTAGAACAAGTCTGATCACTGGAGGAGAGCAGGCTGAGTTCCCAGCACAGCTAGAGAACTGACTACGCTGTTCTTTCATGCCTACTGTAGTCAGTTTTTAGTAGGAAAGCAGAGGGACTGGCAGGAACACCAGAGATTTCACTAAAAGAAAGCAATACAAAAGAGAACAGGATACTTTTTCATACAAGTACATGGTACAACAGGCACGTATCAAGAATATGAAATGTTGGGTTTACCTATTATTTAATGGTTTAGACTAGAGCATCAAATACAGTCAACGAGTTTCGAGGGGAAAAAAAGCCTCTCCCTTTGTCAGGGCTTAATCATGAGCCAGCTGTCTTTAATGCCATCAGGAGATGTTAGTCTTCATCGAGTCTTACCACAGACCCCTTTAGTGCAGGGGTATCCAAACTGCGGCCCTGGGGCCGAATGCGGCCCTTTGTGTGCCTTAATGCGGCCCTTGGGATACTATTCCATCCAACTCCAATGGGGCATAATTCTTGTTGCTGACAACAATGGGGCACTACTCCACCAACTGACACCATCAATTCTTTTCATTGACACCAACGCTGGGGCACTAGTCCTCCCACTGACACCAAAGATATGGTATTGTTTACTCCCACTGGACACCAGGTCATTTTCTACTCCCGACGGCCCTAGTCCGGCCCCCCTAAAGTCTGAAGGACCGTAAACTGGCCCTTTGTTTAGAAAGTTTGGAGACCCCTGCCTTAGTGCATTCTGTCCTGATTCTATTAGCAGCAACAGCTGAAGCCCTGAGGAAGGGGGAGGCTATTTGTCTGAAACATGTTGGTTGTATTTAAAGCTCTTAGCCGTTAATTGTTTCAAAAAGTCCTTCGAGTGAGATGAACTTTTTACACCAGGTGCTCCTCTATACACATCCAAGAATTGACCATATGGTGAGTGCTCCCTTTGTTCCTATCAGAGTGGTAGCAGCCTAGGACCATAACAGGGTCCACCCATACTATATTTCAATCACAAATCAGAAAAAGAACTTTATGGTACAACCATCGGAACCAAAAAAGGAGCGAATAAGAGAAGTTCGTGGTTACAGTTAACATGCACAATGTGTGATTATCTGCACAATGTTCTCCTCAAAGGACTGACCTTGGAAAAGAGGGGCTATGTTCCATACAGCAATGCTCCCAGCCTTCATGAACTGTCCCAGGGCGATTTCCAGGAAGAAAATTGGAATTCCACCAAAGATGGCGATCAGGACATATGGAATGAGAAAAACACCTAAGGAAAAAAAAAGAAGAAATCCTTTAATATAAAAGCAGAAAATTTCCCATATTCCAATCGTTATCACTGGCATGTAAATATACACTATATTACCAAAAGTATTGGGACACCTGCCTTTATACTCACATAAACTTTAATGGCATCCCAGTCTTAGTCCGTAGGGTTCAATATTGAGTTGGCCCCGCCCTTTGCAGTTATAACAGCTTCAACTCTTCTGGGAAGGCTGTCCACAAGGTTTAGGAGTTTGTCTATGGGAATCTCTGACCATTCTTCCAGATTTGTGAGGTCAGGCACGAGAAGGCCTGGCTCGCAGTCTCCGCTCGAATTCATCCCAAAGGTGTTCTATCGGGTTGAGGTCAGGACTCCGTGCAGGCCGGTCAAGTTCCTCCAACCCAAACTTGCTCATCCATGTCTTTATGGACCTTGCTTTGTGCACGTGGTGCGCAGTCATGTTGGAACAGGAAGGGGCCGTCCCCAAACTCTTCCCACAAAGTTGGGAGCATAAAATTGTCCAAAATGTCTTGGTATGCTGACGTCTTAAGAGTTCTCTTCACTGGAACTAAGGGGCCAAGCCCAACCCTTGAAAAACAACCCCACACCATAATCCCCCCTCCACCAAATGATTTGGACCTGTGCACAAAGCAAGGTCCATAAAGACATGGATGAGCGAGTTTGGGGTGGAGGAATTTGACTGACCTGCACAGAGTCCTGACCTAAACACGATAGAACACCTTTGGGATGAATTAGAGTGGAGACTGCGAGCCAGGCCTTCTCGTCTAACATCAGTGCCTGACCTCACAAATGTGTTTCTGGAAGAATGGTCAAACATTCCCATAGACAAACTCCTAAACCTTGTGGACAGCCATCCCAGAAGAGTTGAAGCCCCTGTTACCTCAGCTCCCATGGCAGACACCTCTGACAGTCCTCATCCTCTGGCTACACATACACAGCTGACGTGAGTTTTTAAAGGGGTGGTTATTCTGTCCCCTCCATCTACAATACTTACCTTCAATTTTTTGGTACATTATTAGACCATTTGGCTATTATGCTTTTTTCTTTTTAGACAACCAATGCATCCGCCCCTGAAGAGTTGGTATGACCTAATGAAATGCGTCGGACTTTTACACTTGCACCACGCCCTTACCGATTGCCACACATGTCTTTTTACAGTGTTTCACTTATGATTTTATTACATCATTTAGTCTTACAAGTGATTTTATGATATGGAGGACATTCTCACCCCATACCTTGCGAAGTACCATGACGTCTGATATCTGTATACGGTCTGTAATATGCTTGCAACCTTGTACATGTCTTTTTTGTCATTTAATATGCTTTTATGTCTTTAGGACAATAAATAATATTTTTTCTACATTGACTGCATGCTGGCCATGTTATACATGTCTCATTTAAAGTCCCAAAATTCCCCCTTTCTTCCTATATCCATTAGGGATGGAGACGTATGTCACTATGCGTCTCATTTAAAGTCCCAAACCTATTCTAGTTTATGGGATGCCATTAAAGTGCCTGTGCATGTGAAGGCAGGTGTCCCAAAACTTTTGGTAACATAGTGTATATACAGATTGCACTTTGTTTAAACGCTGAACTCTGGGAACACAAACGCTGATAGCGTGAGGAGAAAAGAAGAAAGCCGATAACCAGCTGGTGTTAAAGGGACTTTGGCACTGATTATCAGGACACTAATTATCAGTGCAGTCTAAGTAGTGCCCACCAGTGCTACCAATCAGTGCCCACTGCCCACCAGTGCTGTCAATCATTGCCTCCTCATCAGTGGTGCCCATCAGTGCCGCCTATCAGTGTACTTCAGTGCCTATCAGTGACACCTGTCAGTGCCCTTCAGTGTTGCCTATCAGTGCAGCCTCATTAGTGGCCATCAGTGCAGCCCATCAGTGCCCGCCAGTGCAGCCTATCAGTGCAGCCTCATTAGTGGCCATCAGTGCAGCCCATTAGTGCCCGCCAGTGCAGCCTATCAGTGCAGCCTCATTAGTGGCCATCAGTGCAGCCCATCAGTGCCCGCCAGTGCAGCCTATCAGTGCAGCCTCATTAGTGCCCATCAGTGCAGCCTATCAGTGCAGCCTCATTAGTGCCCATCAGTGCCTGTCAGTGCAGCCTATCATTGCTCATCAGCGCACATCAGTGAAGGAGAAAAATTACCTGTTTGCAAAATTTTATAAAACTATATTTAGCAAAACATAAAAAACCCAGAGGTGATCAAATACCACCATAAGAAAGCTCTATTTGTGTGAAAAAAATGATAACAAGTTTATTTGGGTACAGTGTTGCATGACTGCGCAATTGTCATTCAAAGTGTGACAGCGCTGAAAGCGGAAAATTGGCCTGGGCAGGAAGAGGGTAAAAGTGCCCAGTAGGCAAGTGGTTAAAGCGAACCTTCATTCCCAAAAGGGAGCACTGTAGAGCGGTTTGGCTCTTTACTGTACCTGGACAGCACTGCTTATCTGCCTTGTTGTAGTGATTTTTTTTTTTTCAATTTAAAATGTGAGTGCACGTTATTACGTTTTAACAAATCAGTTTTTAGCAGTGAGCACTATGTTTGTTTGTTTTTTTGTTTTGTTTTTTAGCATTATCATTGGGAGTTTCTCCCTGAATAGCTTTACCCTGCTGGAGCTGGAGGATTGCTGAAGCTGTTCCTTGTAATGCCGCGTACACACGACCTTTTTTACGACGTTAAAAATGCAATTTTTTAAATTGGGCATTAAAAATGATCGTGTGTAGGCTCCAGAGCATTTTTAACGACGTGAAAAATGGGCTAAAAAAAAAATGAGAACCTGCTCTATTTTTTTCAATCAGTTTTTCACGTCGTTCTTTTTAACGACGTGAAAAACGGTAGTGTGTATGCTTTTACGAGGGGGGAAAAAAAAACGCGCATGCTCAGAATCAAGTATGAGACGGGAGCGCTCGTTCGGGTAAAACTAGCATTCGTAATGGAGATGGCACATTCGTCACGCTGTAACGGACTGAAAAGCACGAGGTTGAAAAGCGCGAATCGTCTCTCACCAAACTTTACTAACATGAAGGGTGGCGCCATTCGAACGGAACTTCCCCTTTTATAGTGCCGTCGTACGTGTTGTACGTCACCGCGCTTTGCTCGAGCGTTTTTTTTTTTAATGAACGTGTGTACGCAAGACAGGCTTGAGAGGAAACAAGAAAAATCACGTCGAGAAAAACGTCGTTTTTTAAAATGACATTAAAAACGGACGTGTGTACGCGGCATAAGTCTAATGCCTCGTACCCACGATCAGAATTTCCGTTGGAATAAACTCCGATGGGTTTTTCCGACGGAATTCCGTTCAAGCTGTCTTGCATACACACTGTCACACCAAATTCTGACCGTCAAGAACGCGGTGACGTACAACACTACGACGAGTCGAGAAAAATGAAGTTCTATGCGTCGACTTGATTCTGAGCATGCGTGTTTTTTTTTTCTCCGTTGGAGTTCCATAAAGACGAACTGAATTTTTTGCCTTTGAAAAAAAGAGAACATGTTCTCTTTCTAACTCCGTCATAAATTCCGACGGAAAAAGTCAGATGGGGCATACACACAGTCGGAATATCCGATGAAAAAATTCCATCTGACGTTTTTCCTCGGGAATTCCGATCGCGTGTACGGGAGTCATGTTGTTAGCACATGATTGATATTTTTTTCAACATATTTTGTGTTATTATATTGCATTGCAAGTTTAATTTGCTTTGTGTGCGCAGCACTGATTAATACACAGCTAAAAAGGTTTCCATATACCTATTCCACCTTTGTATTTAGTGGAGTTCGGCTTTAGGAATCATTCGCAAAACATATTGAGCAATAATAGAGCAGTTCCCTCAAGCAGCCAATCAGATACTAACTTGAATTTCCAAGTATCCTTGGGGAAAAATAAGCAAGCATCTGATTGGCTGCTCCAACAACACTTCCCCGGTGTAGAAGAAAGCGTTTCCTCTCACTTCTACCCTGTTCTTGCGAACATCTGCTCTGAAATATTGTAATATTTGAAAGCCAACCAGTTTTTAAACATCTTTAACAGAAAGGTCAGTTCATAAATTTGCCGTCACCATTCGTACAACAAGCGGGAGACCTACTTAAGCGAGTCATCGCCATGGCTGGGGACGCTTCCATTTGTGTCTGTGTTCAGTAAGCAGTACAGGCGGTTTGATTTATAAGAGGATTCCGAGGATTAGGGCATCAAAATAAGGTGACGTTGGTGCTGTAGGAGAGCGCGGTGACAAGGCCTACGTGCCATTGCTATATCGGGAGGATGATGGAACAAATACTATGGATGCTCTACTGAAGGCCCAAAATGCTGCATTTTATAGATCTGCAGCACAGAAGCAGTTGAAGCGGAACGCCAGAAAGATTGTGAATTATGGGCGCTGTTTTATCTGCTCGAGGATTTGTAAATTTGAAAAATTGTTCTTGCGATTCACAAATGCTAGCCTGCACAACCAGGATGGCTTTGTATTACCCAATGAGCCCAAGTAGAAGTGTGTCAAATACTAATTGGGTAGTCGGGCGTTGCCTTCTTTGTAAGGTGTGTCGCCTGCATGGGCAAAACATGTGTGTCACGTTCCTGGTCAAGAAATAAGCGTGTTTCCTCCTTCAATAGAATATAAGTATGTCACCTGCCATACCAAGAAGTTAGTGTAGGGTGACCAGACATCCCCGGTTTCCGGGACAGTCCCTGAACCAAGTCTGTCCCCGGTTTTGTCCCCGGATTGGATTTGAACAGGGGCTGGGGCAATTTCAAAGACAGTGCAGAATAAAAAAAAATATCTGAATTGCACACCCCCGCTCCGCCTAGGGTTGCCACCTGTCCGGGATTCACCCGGACAGTCCGGGTTTTGAATCATGTGTCCGGGTTTCAGGTGGACTGAAACCCGGACACATTATTCAGACCGGGCTGTGGCTCCCCAAATAACCAAGATAGTCACACACAAATCTGTTGCCGTCCAGGAGCTGTGGGCGGCTGTCTGGGGGCAGGTTCGGCATCACTGGGGTGCAAGGTGATGATGTCAGCAAGAGCAATTTGGCCAGATTCACGTTTTTGCTGCGGCACGCTATGTGCACCGCATTACTACTCTCCGCTGGGCACACAAAGGTGTCCCAGGCCGCTAAAGTGTTCGGGTTTGGCTTGAGGAAAAGGTGGCAACCCTAGCTCCGCCGCTCCTACTAGCTTAGGGGGGTGTATTTTTTCCATTATCTGTGCCCCTTTCTGATGATCATGTGCTGGTCGGAGGGAATAATTCTTCAGTTTCGGGTGCATGCCCATTCAGCTCCACTCCCATGTTCTTCTGCCTTGGCTCAAGTCCCGGCCAGCCGCCTGCCTGCTTTTCTCCCTGCCTTCCCTGGCGGAGTGATCTTCCTCCTCTCCCCACCCAGTAGTAGCCAGGGGCCCAGAGAGTAAGACTTAAAGTGATTGTAAAGGATCGTTCTTTTTTTTTTTTTAAATAACAAACGTGTCATACTTACCTCCACTGTGCAGCTCGTTTTGCACAGAGTGGCCCCGAATACCGACTTCTGGGGTCCCTCAGCGGCTCTCGCGGCCCCTTCCCGCATCAGATAACCCCCTAGGAGAAGCGCTCTCCCGGGTGCACTCCCGAGTCATTCATAGCCACCAAATGTATGACTCTGCCCCGCCCCCAGCGACCGCATCATAGGTTTTGAATGACAGCAGTGGGAGCCAATGGCTGCACTGCTATCAATCTAGCCAATCAAGAGCCGGGACCCTGTGGAGAGAGGGACGACCGCCTGAGGGAAATTCGGGGTTCAGGTAAGTAAAACGGGGGGGCTGGGGGGCCGGTCACTGCAAGGTGTTTTTTCACTTTAATGCTAAGGATGCATTAAGGTGAAAAAACACAAAGGTTTACAACCCCTTTAACAGGCTGTGAGGCGGGTGGCGGCAGCGGCGCCAGAGAGTCGCTGATTGCCGCCATTACTAGTAAAAAAAAATAAAAAAATATGTCCCGGATTTCTTTTTAAAAATCTGGTCACCTTAAGTTAGTGGGTCACCTGCTAAACCAGGAAGTTAGTGGGTCACCTGCTAAACCAGGAAGTTAGTGGGTCACCTGCTAAACCAGGAAGTTAGTGGGTCACCTGCTAAACAGGAAGTTAGTGGGTCACCTGCTAAACAGGAAGTTAGTGGGTCACCTGCTAAACCAGGAAGTTAGTGGGTCACCTGCTAAACCAGGAAGTTAGTGGGTCACCTGCTAAACCAGGAAGTTAGTGGGTCACCTGCTAAACCAGGAAGTTAGTGGGTCACCTGCTAAACCAGGAAGTTAGTGGGTCACCTGCTAAACCAGGAAGTTAGTGGGTCACCTGCTAAACCAGGAAGTTAGTGGGTCACCTGCTAAACCAGGAAGTTAGTGGGTCACCTGCTAAACCAGGAAGTTAGTGGGTCACCTGCTAAACCAGGAAGTTAGTGGGTCACCTGCTAAACCAGGAAGTTAGTGGGTCACCTGCTAAACCAGGAAGTTAGTGGGTCACCTGCTAAACCAGGAAGTTAGTGGGTCACCTGCTAAACCAGGAAGTTAGTGGGTCACCTGCTAAACCAGGAAGTCGCCTTTTTTGGTCAAGAAATGTGTCACCTCCCTGGCCAAATCCTAAGTGTGTCACTGTCAAGTGATAAGCAGGAAGTTGGCGTGTCACTTTCTTGGTTAGGAAATAGGTGTGTCACCTGCTTGGGCAAAATGCAAGTGTGTCATTTGCCAAACCAGGAGGTCAGTGTGTCACTTTCCTGGTCAAGAATTGTATCACCAACTTGGATAGGAGATAAGTGTGGCACCTTCCTGGCCAACATAATGTGTGTAACCTGATGAACTAGGAAGTCAGTGTGTCACCTCCTTGGCCTGGAAATAAGCATGCCACCTGCTATACCAGGAAGTCTATGTAGCACCCTCCTCACTCCCCTCTTTCTCTCGTCTCGTCTCGTCTCTTGTCTAGGGGTATCTTAGAGGGGAGGGAGCGGGGACACCACGCCTGGCTTCCACCACAGGTGTCAGTGTGATATAAGCAACGTTCTTGTATTACCTTCGGGTCAGTGCTGTGCACCTGGATCCTCCCTCCAAGAGTTACCTTGAAAAATATCTGTCAGGAAATGAGCCCCACACCATTAAAGTTCAACACTCCTTTATTCTTCTCGAACGAACACAATCAGTTGAACTCCCTTAGTAGAAACAGAACAGAAAAGGAGGTGTGGATGCGAATAGCCCCAGACACAATGTGTTCTCCACTTTCCTTCCTGAAAGTGGGCTGCGGTCTCCGCACGAGGGGGAATTTCCTTCCAGGCGGTCTCCGACGAGAGGCACACCCGTCACCGGCGATATGCTGCACCGGGTCTTCAAGTGAGGAGCTCCCCCCGGTCCATTACGCCTTCCGGATTCGGGTACCCACTCCCGGGGTTCCCTAGGACCTCCTTCCCTCGCGGAACTCAGTGTTGGGCACTGAGCTCCGGACCTCCATCCGAGTACCTCACCCCAGGCTAAAGGTGCCTGGGATGGAACACGACCTCCGGCTGTCCTCTAGGCCTAGGCCACCCAGAGGACCGACACAAACCACCGTCCGCAAGCTGAAGGTGCCTGGGACTTCGCCCGTGACAAAGATGACCGGCCCCTTTATACCCTCTCCCAGCAAGCACGGCGGACTCCCCACCCCACCATACCACTGCCGAGGGAGGACAAAAAGGAGGCACAGCACACAGCAATGATTCAACCCCAGCCCAGGGCAACAGCGCCACCCACTGGGCTGCAGGGAATTGCACATCACTAATGTCTCTGCCAAATTCAAATTTACACCCGGGAAAGCACATACCCGCTACATCTATATGCCACCTTCTTGGACAAGAAATAAATGTGTCTCCTTCTTGGCCAGCAAATTGGTGTGTGGCCTCCTCCTTGGTCAAGATAGAAGTGTGTCAAATGCTAACCCAGGAAGTCGAAATGTCACCTCCATGGTCAAGAAATAGGTATGTAGCGTCCTTGGCCATAATATAAGTGTGTCACATGCTAAACCAGGAAGTTAGTGTGTCACATGCTAAACCAGGAAGGCACTATGTCACCTTCTTGGCAAGGAAATAAGTGTGTCACCTGTTAAACCAGGAAGTCAGTGTGTCACCTTCTTAGCCTAGAAATGGGTATGTCACCTCCTTGGCCGGGAAATTGGTGTGTAGCCTCCTTGGTCAAGATAGAAGTGTGTCAAATGCTAACCCAGGAATTCAAAATATCACCCTCATGGTCAAGAAATAGGTATGTTACCTCCTTGGCCAGGAAATAGGTGGGTAGCCTCCTTGGCCAAAATATGTGTATCACCTGTTAAACCAGGAAGTCAGTGTGTCACCTTCTTGGCCAAGAAATGGGTATGTCACCTTCTTGGCCAAGAAATGGGTATGTCACCTTCTTGGCCACGAAATAGGTGTGTAGCCTCCTTGGCCAAAATATAAGTGTGTCAAATGCTAACCCAGTAAGTCAATGTCACCTTAATGGTGAAGAAATAAGTCGGTCACCTCCTTGGCCAGGAAATAGGTGTGTAGCCTTCTTGGACAAAATATAAGTGTGTCATCTGCTAAACTACGAAGCCAGTGTGTCACCATTTTGGTGAAGAAACAAGTGTGCCACCTTTTCCACTGCCTGGCTGTGTATTGTAACAGGTGTAAGCAAATCATAAGACTGGTTGTACAGAATTGTAAATCCTTTGCCATTTAAAATAGTAAAGCCCCGTACACACGATCGGATCACCTATGGATTTTCGTCCGATGGATTTGTCCATCGGAAATCCGATGAAACTGTTTTCATCAGTCTTGGCCACACACCATCAGTCAAAAAACCGACCGTTCCAAACGCGGTGACGTAAAACACTCCGATGAGCCGAGAAAAATTAAGTTTAATGCTTCTGAGCATGCGTCGACTTGATTCTAAGCATGCGTGGGTTTTTTAACCGATGGACTTGCCCATAGACAATCGGAAATTCCCATCGGCTTTTTATCCATCGGAAAATTTTAAAACAAGTTCTATTTTTTACAACCGATGGAAAAAAGACCGATGGGTACCATACACGATCGGTTGGTCTGATGAAAACCATCCATTGGACGGTTTTCATCAGTCAAACCGATCGTGTGTACGGGGCTTTAAAATACTTAGAATATATGTATTTAGACTATAAATTCAGCTGTTTGCTGGGAGATGAATGTTGCATGTAATACATTCAATAAAATAATATTTTTTTCAAGAAATTTGCCCTTTGAAACCCAGCGATGTCATCACTGGGTCTTTCTGCTGGTCTTTGGTCCGAGTTTGGTGGGAGGTACTGGCAGACTCCTGTAGATGTCACAGCACCCTGCCTTGGATCTAATTTAAGGAGCATTCTATGAAATAACACATCCCTGCCATTGCTTTAGATAGGCACCCCTGCTGGCCATTAGGTGCTGCAGACTTAAGCTGTGCAATCTGTATCAAGCAACTGATCAGCAGATTGCACACCGAAGACCCATGAAACATGCATGTCTAAAAGGTGCCACAGATATGTTCCTTCATAGAATGCTCAGGAACATAATGACTGAAGGAAGAGAAAGCAAATAGCCGTGAGAGGCAGGCAATGACAGGACAGATCAGGAAAAAAGGAGATTGATTATGATTGAAGTGAATTTGTTACATCAAATGTAAATAGTAAGCCTTGGTAGCCAGGTAATCAGGTTTGTACATAATATCTATTCATTGTCCTGGTACACCACGTCTAAAAGATTAACTCATAGTTAACCTGTTACTAAGTTACCGGACTACAGACATCATAGGATCTACAATAAATGGAATGTGTAAATAGACATAGTGCACCATAAGGCTACATCTCTCAATGCAAGGAATAGATTGCACTGACACTGCGTGTACTGGTAGAGGCAAATCAGATCACGAAAAGTTATGTAGACAAATTGCCCAATGAACTATAAAGATATTAATAAAATCAGTGAAAGTGAGGAGTCCTTGGGTCTTTTTTCTCATGGTTCCAGTTTCTCCTTACCACCTGTTGTAAAAATGCTGTTTACAAAGCTCAATAGCTCAAGCTATAACATCGAAGAGTGAATAAACTGTATGAGTGGCTGGGTCCTAATCTGACTCCTTGCCAACGTTCAGATGGTGACAAGCATGGCAACCAGGTGCGGAGTACAAAGACAAGTGTGTCTTGCCTACAGTCAAGCATGGTGGTGGGAGTGTCATGGTCTGGGGCTGCTTGAGTGCTGCTGGCATGTATGTATAATTTGTATGTATATATGTGTGTGTGTGTTTATATGTATGTGTGTATGTATAGTGTGTATCGGTGTATAATTATATGTATGTATGTATGTATAATGTGTATGTATGCATGTATAATGTATATGTATGTATAATGTGTGTATGTATATATAATGTGTATGTATGTATAGTGTGTGTGTGTGTGTGTGTGTGTGTATAATGTGTATGTGTGTGTGTGTGTATGTATGTATAGTATGTATGTATAGTGTATGTGTGTGTGTGTGTATGTATAGTGTGTGTGTGTGTGTGTGTGTATGTATGTATAATGTGTATGTATGTATAGTGTATGTATGACAAGTGTGTCTTGCCTACAGTCAAGCATGGTGGTGGGAGTGTCATGGTCTGGGGCTGCATGAGTGCTGCCGGCATGTATGTATGTATGTATGTATGTATGTATAATTTGTATGTATGTGTGTGTGTGTGTGTATATGTATATGCATAATGTGTATGCATGTATAGTGTGTGTGTCGGTGTATATGTATGTGTGTGTATGTGTGTGTGTATATGTGTATATATATATATATATATATATATATATATATATATATATATATAGTGTGTGTATGTATAATGTGTATGTGTGTATGTATAATGTGTATGTATGTGTGTGTGTATGTATGTATGTATGTATGTATGTATATATGTATATATATATATATATATATATCATTTTATGGTTTTTTTTTTCTGTTGAAGGGCCTTAAAGCAGAACTTCAGCCTAGGATTTATTGGTTAAACTAGATGGGCTTGTGTCTTTTTTTCAACCAGACTAACTATGAATACCAAGACAAAAATGAATACATCCTTAAAAGATAAAATAATACTATTATAAAAAATAATAATAGATTTTGCTGCAATAATTACTTGAAAGTCAGAGATTTTCCCTACAGTGTTTTCTTTTTTTTCTCTGCCACTAGATGTCCTCAGTCTGGTGACCAGCAGCAGGTGATCCCCGACTCAACCCCAACCCATGACTGGACAGTGAAAAGAGAAGCAGCACAGCGATGAGCTCATCTCTCTGTTACTCTCCTCTCTCCTACTATCAGCAAGCTTCTTGTTAGCACATGAACTGGCTCTTTTTGCTGTTTCCTCCTCTCACACGCCTGCCCTGCTGTACAGGGAAATGCAAGAGGCTGATAACAGGTCACATAATTTTTTTTTACACCGTTTGCCTTTTAGGAAATACATTTATTGATGTGTTAATGATTGATGTGTTAATGACTATAGAGCGCCATCAATTCATCTTCTATATATTATTTGAATGATCTATATGAAATGGTCTTGGGTTCTTGTCATAGACCTGCAGTAAAAGGAAAATGCCTGTGATCATGTAACCTCATGCAGTATTTTTAGGAACAGCTCCAGAACAGGCCTGGAGTATCTATCTGGGTCATGCCGTAAGTTTGTGTTCTGCCCTGAAAGAGCGGATTCTCCACCGTTTGCTTGATATGTTTTACTAGCTAGCCGATGGTTAATGCTGTTCAGATTCCCAGGGGAATAAACACTCCTAAGTAATGTGGAAACACACAGAGGAGGCCTAGTAGCTGGAGATGTGAAGAGATGGATGGACTGCAGGGCACTGTATGAGTGTGAAATACCGAAACACCACCAATGAGCGATGAATGGAAAACAAGTATTTTTAGCCTATGGAGGTGTGTGTATTTCTAGGGGAAGACCTGGATTTTCCTATACTGATCCAAAGTCTGATGGATAATAAATATGGCCATAATGAGATTATTTAGGGAGCAGTATAGTGTATGAACACATCTTTTAGGTTATTATGTCATAAAGCTGAACTCCAGACAGATATGAATTTGTCATTGTGCTGCTTCTCTTTTCACTGTCCAGTGACGGGTTGGAGGTTGGTCCGGGATGACCCGGGCTCAGAGGAAGTGAGTTGAATGATGCAGTGTGAGAGGGAGAAGCCTGCTGATCATAAGAGAGAGACGAGTTTTTCATTGTGCTGCTTCTCCTTTCACTGTCCAGTCACGGGTTGGGGGTTGGTCCGGGATGACCCGGGCTCAGAGGAAGTGGGTTGAATGCTGCCGTGAAAGGGAGAAGCAATACAAGGAGCCAATCAGTCCATGTGCTAACAAGAAGCATGCTGATAGTAGAGATGAGTTTGTCATTGTGCTGCTTTTCCTTTCACTGTCCAGTCTTGGGTTGGGGGCGGGCCCAGGATAACCTGGGTTCAGATGATGTGAGTTAAATTATGCAGTGTGAGAGGAAGAAGCAGTACAAGAAGCATGCTGATAGTAGAGATGAGTTTGTCACTGTGCTGCTTCTCCTTTCACTGTCCAGTCACTGGTTGGGAGTTGGTCCGGGATGACCCAGGCTCAGAGGAAGTGAGCTAAATGATGCAGTGTGAGAGGGAGAAGCATGCTGATTGTAAGAGAGAGACGAGTTTGTCGTCGTGCTGCTTCACCTTTTACTGTCCAGTCTTAGGTTGGGGGTGGGCCCAGGATATCCTGGGTTCAGGTGATGTGAGTTAAATTATGCAGTATGAGAGGAAGAAGCATGCTGATAGTAGAGATGAGTTTGTCACTGTGCTGCTTCTCTTTTTGCTGTCCAGTCACAAGTTGGGGGTTGGTCCGGGATGACCCTGGCTCAGAGGAAGTGAGTTGAATGATGCAGTGTGAGAGGGAGAAGCAGTAATAGAAAGTAAAGCAGTTTATGTGCTAACAAGAAGCCTGCTGATAGTAAGAGAGCAGAGTGACAGAGAGATGATTTTGTCATTGTGCTGCTTCCCCTTTCACTGTCCAGTCATGGGTTGGGTGTTGGTCCAGGATGACCTGAGCTTAAAGGAAGTGAGTTGAATGCTGCAGTGTGAGAGGGAGAAGCAGTACCGGAAGACAATCAGTTCATGTGCTAACAAGTAACAAGAAGCCTGCTGATAGTAAGAGAGCAGAGTGACAGAGAGATGATTTTGTCATTGTGCTGCTTCCCCTTTCACTGTCCAGTCATGGGTTGGGTGTTGGTCCAGGATGACCTGAGCTCAAAGGAAGTGAGTTGAATGCTGCAGTGTGAGAGGGAGAAGCAGTACCGGAAGACAATCAGTTCATGTGCTAACAAGTAACAAGAAGCATGCTGATAGTAGAGATGAGTTGTCATTGTGCTGCTCCTCCTTTCACTATCCAGTCATGTGATGGAGGATGGTCCAGGATGACCTGGGCTCAGAGGAAGTGAGTTAAATGATGCAGTGTGATAGGGAGAAGCAGTGCCGGAAGCCAATCAGTTTATGTGCTTATAAGAAGCATGCTGATAGTAAGAGATCAGAGTGACAGAGAGACGAGTTTGTTTCATTGTGCTGCTTCTCCTTTCACTGTCCAGTCACAAGTTGGGGGTTGGTCCGGGATGACCCGAGCTCAGAGGAATTTATAGACGCTATAACCTTTTTGCGCATACGCTTATTGGGATTTTAGGTTTTTTACCAAAAATATGTAGCAGAATACATATTGGCCTAAATTGATAAAGAAATTAGATTTTTCTAATTTTTAATTTTTTTTTATTTAATAACAGAAAGTAAGAAATATTGTTTTTGTTTTTTTCAAAAATTCTTGTCTTTTTTTTTGTTTTATAGCGCAAAAAGACAAAAACAAAAAAAAAGACCGCAGAGGTGATCAAATACCACCACAAAAAAAAATAAAAATCTTTATTTGAGCTTTAAAAAAGACATAAATGTTATTTGTGTACAGCGTTGCATGACCGCGCAATTGTCAGTTATAGTGGAGTTCCACCCAAAAATGGAACTTCCGCTTTTCGGAATCCTCCCCCCCCCCCTCCGGTGTCACATTTGGCACCTTTCAGGGGGGAGGGGGGTGCATATACCTGTATAATACAGGTATTTGCATTAAGATAACGCAGTGCCATATTGCAAAAAAAATGGCTTGGTGAAATAAAAAGCAATGCGTTCCCTATACTATACACTATAAAGAAGACTCAAGGTAAAGGAAGACGCCCTGCAGACACGCGAAGGTCATCTGCAAGCTTTAAACTCTCAATTTGAAAGCAAATAAAGACAAAGTTCACGGAGACACTAAACACAAACTTGTAAAAACCGTATGACTAGACCCCCCTAGTCAGAGCCGGGACAAGGTCCTCCAACGCCTAAGGCAAGAATGCCAAAGGGTGCCCTCCTCCAAAGCAAAATGATTGGTTGAACCCACAACTACTTTTGTTTTACCTCCTATATGTCCCTCTTTTTTGGCTTTTCAAAATAACTATTGCAACCATTTTAGATTGGAGGAATATGTTAGTGTGGTCACTTTTGGTAGTTAAATAATCAATGAAATCAGAGCTTTTTTTTTAGCAGTTCCGGCACCTCCAGAACCTAATCTGTATGTAATGGCAAAGGGGGGTGGGGTGTGCTGGAGGGTCTATTGCTGCTGAGGGGGGGATTTATTTTTGTGGAGGAAGGGGGTCTTTTGTTGCTGGGGAATTCTTATGTTGCTTGTGGGGGATCTATTGTTGCTGGGAGTGGGTCAATCTTTGCTGGGAGGGATCTACTGTTGATGGAGGGGTCTTTGTTGCTAGCTGCTTGGGAATCTATTGTTGCTAGAGGGGATCTATATTTGCAGAGGGGGTCTATTGTTGCTAGGGAGGCCTATTGTATCTGGTTGGGGATATACGTTACGTACATAGTGCAGAGTTCAGGGGTGCGCTGCATACCAAGTGCAGAGTTTAGGGGTGTGTTATGTGCAGAATTCTGGGAAGCATTATGTACATAGTGCAGAGTTCAGGGGTGCGCTGCATACAGACTTCAGAGTTCAGGGGTGCATTATGTACACAGTGCAGAGTTCAGGGGTGCATTATGTACACAGTGCAGAGTTCAGGGGTGCATTATGTACACAGTGCAGAGTTCAGGGGTGCATTATGTACACAGTGCAGAGTTCAGGGGTGCATTATGTACACAGTGCAGAGTTCAGGGGTGCATTATGTACACAGTGCAGAGTTCAGGGGTGCATTATGTACGTGGTACAGAGTTCAGGGGTGCATTATGTACATGGTGCAGGGTTCAGGGGTGCATTATGTTCATGGTGCAGAGTTCAGGGGTGCGCTGCATTCAGACTGCAGAGTTCAGGGGTGCATTATGTACACAGTGCAGAGTTCAGGGGTGCGCTGCATTCAGACTTCAGAGTTCGGGGGTGCATTACGTACATAGTGCAGAGTTTAGGGGTGCATTACGTACATAGTGCAGAGTTTAGGGGTGCATTACGTACATAGTGCAGAGTTCAAGGGTGTGCTGCATACAGAGTACACAGTTCAGGGGTGCGCTACACACAGAGTGCAGAGATCAGGGGTGCGCTTCTTCCACAGCTGCTTACCTCTGCAACCCCCATCCACATCTCACTTTCACCCCTCTTCAGCTCTGACCTTTGCATGCACCCCCTACCCCTAAAAGCTCCACCATCTTCCACGTTTTACTTTTGTTCCTGTATTAGCCTGAAGCACCCAGTGGCTCCACCCCTCTCACGTACAGGAAAATTAACCAGTAAAGGTGTTGGCATCTGCAGTGCACCCTGGGCATCTGCATTTCCCTTGTCCCCATCCTGCACTCAGTGAGAGCTGTCCCTTGTAAACACAGAAGCCAGACTTCACTGTTTACAAGTGATCGTGGTGAGCAGGAGGCAGATGGTCTGCACCAGAGGTGATGGGACCGAGTTCCACCACATTCCAGCTAAAAAAAAGCCTTGCCATTCTAGTATTAAAATAATTTATTTAAAAGTTGATTTTTATTTTTATTTTTATTATAGTTTTTAAATTTTTATGCATTTGTCGTCCTGTAATAAACAAACAATGAAAAGTGTACCAAGTAAAAACCTTGCATGCCTTGGGCATCTCGCCATGAGATGTCTGGTAAGAAAGGGTTACTCACAGGACGTTCAGCAGCCGGATTGTGCATCCACCAGTGGCGGTGCGTCCATAGTGGGCGCAGGAGCGCCGCCCCCTCTCTCCCCTGCACCGTCACTCAAATCAACAATACATACATTCATGCATTGCATGAATGTATGTATTGTCGCCAGCGCCGCTGCCGCCCACTATTCAGATGGCCGGCCCCCTGGGGAGGGCCGGCCATCTGAATAACAGCAGTTGGTTGGTTTTTGGAAGTGTCTATCAGAGCCAGTGGCTCTGATAGGCTTCCCAATTACAGCCTGTGGGCTGTAATCGGCTTCCAAATAGTTAAGCAGGGGATGCACAGGCTGTGCGTTCCTTGGTTAACACTGACACGCGTCTCAGCCAATCAGGTTCACCGGGTCTGGTTACCGGTAACCTGAGTGGCTGAAGCGACATCGAGGGCGGCAGAAGACATGAGGGAGCGTGGAGGAGGATGGCGCTGACCCAAGGAAGGTAAGTGCCAGGCTGCGGACAAACTGGCTGTATTTGGGGGGTAACTGGCTGTATTTGGGGGGAAACTGGCTGCATTTGGATAAAACTGGCTGCATTTGGGGAAAAACTGGCTGCATTTGGGGGAAAACTGGCTGCATTTGGATAAAACTGGCTGCATTTGGGGAAAACTGGCTGCATTTGGAGAAAACTGGCTGCATTTGGATAAAACTGGCTGCATTTGGGGGGAAACTGGCTGCATTTGGATAAAACTGGCTGCATTTGGGGGGAAACTGGCTGCATTTGGATAAAACTGGCTGCATTTGGGGAAAACTGGCTGCATTTGGGGAAAACTGGCTGCATTTGGGGAAAACTGGCTGCATTTGGAGAAAACTGGCTGCATTTGGGGAAAACTGGCTGCATTTGGGGAAAACTGGCTGCATTTGGGGAAAACTGGCTGCATTTGGAGAAAACTGGCTGCATTTGGGGAAAACTGGCTGCATTTGGGGAAAACTGGCTGCATTTGGGGAAACTGGCTGCATTTGGGGAAAACTGGCTGCATTTGGGGAAACTGGCTGCATTTGGGGAAAACTGGCTGCATTTGGGGAAAACTGGCTGCATTTGGATAAAACTGGCTGCATTTGGAGAAAACTGGCTGCATTTGGGGAAAACTGGCTGCATTTGGGGAAAACTGGCTGCATTTGGGGGGAAACTGGCTGCATTTGGGGAAAACTGGCTGCATTTGGGGAAAACTGGCTGCATTTGGATAAAACTGGCTGCATTTGGAGAAAACTGGCTGCATTTGGAGAAAACTGGCTGCATTTGGGGAAAACTGGCTGCATTTGGGGAAAACTAGCTGCATTTGGGGGGAAACTGGCTGCATTTGGGGGGAAACTGGCTGCATTTGGGGAAAACTGGCTGCATTTGGGGGGAAACTGGCTGCATTTGGGGGGAAACTGGCTGCATTTGGATAAAACTGGCTGCATTTGGATAAAACTGGCTGCATTTGGGGGGAAACTGGCTGCATTTGGGGGGAAACTGGCTGCATTTGGGGGGAAACTGGATGCATTTGGGGATGCATTTGGGGAAAACTGGCTGCATTTGGGGGGAAACTGGCTGCATTTGGGGAAAACTGGCTGCATTTGGGGAAAACTGGCTGCATTTGGATAAAACTGGCTGCATTTGGGGGGAAACTGGCTGCATTTGGGGGGAAACTGGCTGCATTTGGGGAAAACTGGCTGCATTTGGGGGGAAACTGGCTGCATTTGGGGGGAAACTGGCTGCATTTGGATAAAACTGGCTGCATTTGGATAAAACTGGCTGCATTTGGGGGGAAACTGGCTGCATTTGGGGGGAAACTGGCTGCATTTGGGGGGAAACTGGATGCATTTGGGGATGCATTTGGGGAAAACTGGCTGCATTTGGGGGGAAACTGGCTGCATTTGGGGGGAAACTGGCTGCATTTGGGGAAAACTGGCTGCATTTGGGGAAAACTGGCTGCATTTGGGGAAAACTGGCTGCATTTGGGGGGAAACTGGCTGCATTTGGGGGGAAACTGGCTGCATTTGAGGGGAAACTGGCTGCATTTGGGGGGAAACTGGCTGCATTTGGCTGCATTTGGGGGGAAACTGGCTGCATTTGGGGGGAAACTGGCTGCATTTGGATAAAACTGGCTGCATTTGGGGGGAAACTGGCTGCATTTGGCTGCATTTGGGGGAAACTGGCTGCATTTGGCTGCATTTGGGGGGAAACTGGCTGCATTTGGGGAAAACTGGCTGCATTTGGGGAAAACTGGCTGCATTTGGGGGGAAACTGGCTGCATTTGGGGAGAAACTGGCTGCATTTGGGGAAAACTGGCTGCATTTGGGGAAAACTGGCTGCATTTGGATAAAACTGGCTGCATTTGGAGAAAACTGGCTGCATTTGGGGAAAACTGGCTGCATTTGGGGAAAACTGGCTGCATTTGGGGGGAAACTGGCTGCATTTGGGGAAAACTGGCTGCATTTGGGGAAAACTGGCTGCATTTGGATAAAACTGGCTGCATTTGGAGAAAACTGGCTGCATTTGGGGAAAACTGGCTGCATTTGGGGGGAAACTGGCTGCATTTGGGGGGAAACTGGCTGCATTTGGGGAAAACTGGCTGCATTTGGGGGGAAACTGGCTGCATTTGGGGGGAAACTGGCTGCATTTGGATAAAACTGGCTGCATTTGGATAAAACTGGCTGCATTTGGGGGGAAACTGGCTGCATTTGGGGGGAAACTGGCTGCATTTGGGGGGAAACTGGATGCATTTGGGGATGCATTTGGGGAAAACTGGCTGCATTTGGGGGGAAACTGGCTGCATTTGGGGGGAAACTGGCTGCATTTGGGGAAAACTGGCTGCATTTGGGGAAAACTGGCTGCATTTGGGGAAAACTGGCTGCATTTGGATAAAACTGGCTGCATTTGGGGGGAAACTGGCTGCATTTGGGGGGAAACTGGCTGCATTTGGGGGGAAACTGGCTGCATTTGGATAAAACTGGCTGCATTTGGATAAAACTGGCTGCATTTGGGGGGAAACTGGCTGCATTTGGGGGGAAACTGGCTGCATTTGGGGGGAAACTGGATGCATTTGGGGATGCATTTGGGGAAAACTGGCTGCATTTGGGGGGAAACTGGCTGCATTTGGGGGGAAACTGGCTGCATTTGAGGGGAAACTGGCTGCATTTGGGGGGAAACTGGCTGCATTTGGCTGCATTTGGGGGGAAACTGGCTGCATTTGGGGGGAAACTGGCTGCATTTGGATAAAACTGGCTGCATTTGGGGGGAAACTGGCTGCATTTGGGGGGAAACTGGCTGCATTTGGCTGCATTTGGGGGAAACTGGCTGCATTTGGCTGCATTTGGGGGGAAACTGGCTGCATTTGGGGAAAACTGGCTGCATTTGGGGAAAACTGGCTGCATTTGGGGGGAAACTGGCTGCATTTGGATAAAACTGGCTGCATTTGGATAAAACTGGCTGCATTTGGATAAAACTGGCTGCATTTGGATAAAACTGGCTGCATTTGGGGAAACTGGCTGCATTTGAGGGGGCAAACTGGTTGCGTTTGGGCACAATGGCTGCGTTTAATGGGCACAGTGGCGGCAATTGATGTTTTTTTTTTTTTCAGTTTGTTTGCACCCCCCCACAAAAATTTTGAGCACCAGCCGCCCACTGGCATCCACCAATGAAGGTCTAGAAGTAGCTTGGTTGCTGCATTCACATAGTGGCAGATGCTACTTTAAGCTCCTTGAGTGAGGAGCGCACATGTTCTTGTCTGTCTCAGTTACAGCATTTTTTACTGTGCAGGCTTTCTGCCAGGAGTCAATTTGCAAAACACTATAGCAGTCTCTTTTGGCCGACTCGGGGCTCATAAACTAATATTCTATCAACAACTTTTTTTTCTTTTGCTAAATCAATGAAAGGTTATATTTTTCATTGTCATCTCTGTCCCCTCACTTCCTCTCAGTGACACCAAATGCATTGCCGTGCGGTGGACCGCTTGCTCTGTAGGCTGCGTTCCGCATATAGTCTATGTCTAGGAAGACGCAACTAGGAATTTTGACTTTTCCACCTGGTTGTACACTCACCGGCCACTTTATCAGGTACACCTGTTCAATTGCTTGGTAACACAAATTGCTAATCAGCCAATCACATGGCAGCAACTCAATGCATTTAGGCATCTAGACGTGGCGAAGACGCCTTGCTGTTCCAACCTGAGCATAATAGTTACATAGTTAGTCAGGTTGAAAAAAGCAGGGCCGGATTAAAGGAACACTAAAGGCAAAATTTTTCTTTGGGGATGGCCCCTTCCTGTTCCAACATGACTGTGCACCAGTGCACAAAGCAAGGTCCATAAAGACATGGATGAGCGAGTTTTGGGTTGAGTCCTGACCTCAACCCGATAGAACACCTTTGGGATGAATTAGAGTGGAGACTGCAAGCCAGGCCTTCTTGTCCACATCAGTGTCTGACCTCACAAATGCGCTTCTGGAAGAATGGTCAAACATTCCCATAGACACTCCTAAACCTTGTGGACGGCCTTCCCAGAAGAGTTGAAGCTGTTATGGCTGCAAAGGGTGGGTCAACTCAATATTGAACCCTACAGACTAAGACTGAGGGATGCCATTAAAGTTAATGTGCGTGTAAAGGCAGGCGTCCCAATACTTTTTGAAATATCGTTTGTGTGTATTAAACTGGTTTAAGCTAAATGTTCAATTGGCCGTTAAAATCTCCACAGTGGTCACCCAAGGTGACTTAGAACACAGAACTGTCTGTTTTTACCCTAAGTAACGTCCAAGTCATAAGAAGCATTGGTTAAATATTAACTTCTCTGTTTGCTCTGTGAAGTAGGATACCTGAATATGTGTGCAAAAAGAAGGCACGTTTCATGGGCCCTATACAGGTATTAGAAAATATGCACAGATCTGAAAAAGAACAGATCTGAAAGCTATCTATCTAATAGCTTCATCATGGGCAGGCAACCATGAAATGCATAGAAAGGAACTCATTAACATTGTGTTAGTGTGTCTGACTTACAACACTTAGCAACCAACCTGCAGTAAACTTTGAACAAAGTAGTGCAAGACCTACGTGTCCTTTTATTTGAAGGGACAGTCCCACGTTTGGAACCATATTGCTATTACCCCACAAATTGCTTAGTTTTAATGACTCATGTAATGACCTTTATATATAAATATACTAAAAGGTTGGCCCCGTTAAAAGTGTTATTATGATGGCTGTCCCGAAAGTAATGCAAAAGTTGGCATAACTTTTTTATTAAAGTGGTAGTACAGTGGAACCTCGGATTGCGAGTAACGAGCGTTTACGAGCACTGTATTTTAAAATATCCTAACTCACGAGCTAAAACTAGCAGGATTCAGGCCAAAGCGGTGTGCAGTACCTCGGGAAAGGAGTCTTTACGAGGTTTGCCGAGGTCAGCCGAACTGTCCTCTGGCCTTTCCGGCCTTTACGAGGCTCTCCGGTGCCCCCCCGCCTCTGGCCGCATGCGGCATTGCATGCCATTGAAATCAATGCAGAACAAATTCTTTGTTTCCATTTACTTCAATGGGGAAACTCGCTTTGATATGCGAGTATTTGGATTACGAGCATTCTCCTGGAACGGATTATGCTCATAATCCAAGGTTCCACTGTAAATCTTTTTTTTGATCTTGTACCTACAGGTAAGCTTATAACAAGGCTTACCTGCAGTTACAGTGAATATCTTCTAAACTTGGGGTGTTTTGGAGATATTTACACTGGAGGCAGATGGTTATGTCACCAACGCATGCGCTCTAAAGGTCCAGCTTACCGTGCGTGGGAGTGATGTCATTGCAGATCCTGGCCATTCATAGAGTCTGCGAACCTGGAAGGAAGACTGGGGGCCTTTTCGTCAAGAGCTTAATGACCTTTTTGGCAAGAACTCAATGATGGCACGTTGCTTCTGGAATCCATTAAGAAGAAGAGTTACTATAGAGTGAAGCCTCGTACACACGACCGAGTTTCTCGACAATAACCAGCAAGTAACTTGTTGGCAGAGCTTTCTTGCCGAGTAACTCGGTCGCGTGTACGCGGCTATCAGGTTTCTCGTCAAGAAAACCAACAAGAATCTCGACGAGAAAAATAGAGAACCTGCTCTCTATTTTCTCGTCGAGATTCTTGTCAGCATGTTTCTCGACGAGAAAAGTGTGTGTGTGTGTACACTTACCTATCGCCGTGGAAACCCGTGCATGCTCGAAATGACTTCAACGCATGCGCGGTAGCTTCCTAGGCATAGGTAGGGTGTAGCAAGATGGCGGCGACGGCATTGAATGTGACGAGCGCACGCTCGTCGTAGTCTATGACGTCACCGCGTTCGCTCCATTCAAAGAACCGCGGGTTCTTTGAATGGAGCGTCTGTACACTCGGCCGGGACAAGTTTCTTGTCCAAGAATCTCGTCAAGAAAAACAACGTGTTTTTTCTTGACGAGATTCTCTGCCGTGTGTACGAGGCCTAAATTAGAACGACCTTTTTCATTACTTTCGGTACAGCCATCGTACTAACAGGTGAAGCCTGGTGGGCTGGAGATCTCCAATAGGGATCTCCTTGTCATGCCTCCAGTCCACCTGGGAGTTTTGGGTGTTCCTGGCCACTGTTACATTTTCCTGTTCCTTCTTTTGCATTACCCATCAATAGGGAGAATACGACCCCTCTAACCACAACTGTTGGGCAGACCCAGGAACTAGGTGGAGGGATCTCATCAATCCCCCAGAGATACAAGAACCTTTCAAGTGGATTCAATCTCCAACATCTACAAAGTTTATACAAACCTAAAGTAGAAATATGGTCAAGCTATAAGATCACATATGTGATGTAGGTTGCCCATACCAGGAAGACTAGGCTCTTTGTTTTTCTAATACCTGTCAATCCTGTCAGTAGAACCATTGGATAGGCACTTCCTTTGATAGGATGGCAACTCTTTTTCTTCTACAGTGGAATCACTGCAGCATTGCTGCTGTAAGCCACTGGCACCATTGATAGCGCTATAATTGAATAGCCACGCTCCACCCACAGCGATTCAAATTGACAGTACATTGCTTTATCTGAAGGAGCTTAGAGAAATTTTGTAGAATCCCTGCTCAGTGCCTGCCATCCCCCTCCAGTACTTTCTAGCAGGGAGCAGGAAATATCCAGCTTCCGAGCTGCCATTACTAATTATAAAAAGTGAAAGTACCAGTGGGTTTAATAACAATTTTTTGAGCATTAACATATTTCTACACTTTTTTTCATGTATGAAAACTGGCCTTCACAGCAAGGAGCACATGGGAGCACAACACATTTCAAACAAAAGCAACGAAAAATCCCAGCTCAACTCACCAATCAGTCTGCAAACAACCGAATTGTCCTGTCTAACAGTTTGCGTTAAAAATGGGTTTGGTTTGTACTTATTTGAAAATACATGCGTAAGCTGCAGAGCCACTTTACGACACCCCAGTATTAGCCTTTAAAGAGGGGTGTGCTCCCTCCAGGCTTACCTGCCCTCTATCTATTATTATGCATGTGCTTCTACTTTGGAGGCTCTCCAAAATTTAGAGTTAGGGCTGCGGATAATACCGGGGTGCCGTGAAGTGGCTCTGTAGCTTACGCATGTATTTGCAAATGTGTGAAAACTAAAGACAGAATAATTTGGTTGTTTGCAGGCTGGTCGGTGAGTTGAGCTGGGAATTTTCTTTGATTTTGTTTGACATATATGAAAATTGGGTGATGCAAGCAGAAAAATGTTTTCAAATCCCACTCTAAGCCAGTCAACAGACATAAAGTGATGGGAAATGTAAAATGCTTGTCAACAAAGCAGGAATAAAGGGGAAATCATCCAATGTAGATGCCTGCTTTGTGACAACTGTCTAAGAGGGGATTTCACCTCACTTTGTAGGAACTTACTTTCACTTTCTGTTATGTTCCTGTAGGGCTGGGCGATTTTCCCCCCAAAAAAAATCTGCGATTTTTTTTTTTTATAAAAAACTCGATTTACGATTCGATTCGATTTTTTTTTTTATTATATTAATTAAAGTGCATCAACAAACAAAATTGCAAAGGCAAACCGTTTCTCTAACTGCAAAATCAGTGTGCAACAAAGATTGTTAAACATCCAAATTATTAATACTGTATTTGGATTTAGCTAATAAAACAACAAAAAATCCTGAGGTTACTCTTAGTTGAATTGAACTGTGTCCATGCCTCACTGTACCCGTGTCTCACTGTACCCGTGTCTCACTGTGCCCGTGCTTCACTGTGCCCATGCTTCAATCACTGTGCCCGTACCTGATGCAGATTTTCATGGTATACAGATTTTACTGCTACACCGGTGGCCATTCCAGTATTCAAAAGCCGCGCCTCCTCCTCGTCTGTTATAGGCGGAACACTCAATTTCCCAGCATTCAGTGTTCCGCCTATCATGGTCATCCTCATAACACAGACGAGGATGAGAGGATGTCCGTGATAGGCTGAACACTGCCTGCTGTGAAATTGAGTGTTCCGCCTATCACAGACGACGAGGACTCGGGAGGCGCGGCTTTTGAACACTGCAATGGCCGCCGTCTGTCTGCATGACACGCTGATCAGGTAGGCAGATGGCGGCTGCGGCGAGTAGATGTAATTGGGGTAACGCCGCCCAGTGCCACTCCAGATACGCCCCCTGCAGTCCTGCTACGGAAACTTTGAAGGAAAAAATAAATAAAAAATCTAAAAAAAACGATTTTCTTCAAATCTGAATCGATTTGAGCTCAAAACTCGATTCAAGATTAAAATCGATTTTTTCCCAGCCCTATGTTCCTGTAACAGCTGTAGCAACATAGCCCAACCCAACCCAACCCAACGTAGCCCAACCCAACCCAACGTAGCCCAACCCAGCCCAACCCAACCTATCCCAACCCAACCTAGACCAACCATTAACCTACTGTAGTGAGTCAAGCAAGTGCTTGCTTTGAGTATAAAAAAGTGTTGGTGGGTCTGTAGTGACTTCTACAGATCAGGACATCCCAACCACACATAGAAAATGTACCCATCATTCATATGGCCTTAAAGGTATCTTGGGCCCTGCTGTCAAAGGCCCCATCACCATAGGATATAGAGCCTAATACAGTTGAGGCTATGACATGACCACACCGTCAAAATATTGTGTTGGGAAAATCCATCAGACATAAACAGCCATTGATCCTGTGGAAATTTTGGCTCCTCTTGTTTAGTAAAAAGTAAAAAGGAAATTGTTAGAGCTGTGTTTTTCAGCACACCACCCCATATATATACAGTATTATGAGATAGACACATAGGGCACATAGAGAACAGCTGTTTTCTGTTTGCACCACACATGTGCGGTGGCGTGTAGAAAGTCCAAGCTCAATGGATATGGTGTGGCAGGATACAGTGAATATATATTGGTGGTTAGATCTTAAAGTTTTGGACGCATTGTCTTTTCCCTTGCCCATACTTTTCCTACTGAATCACAGTGCGGCCTGTTTTACATAGCCTTTGGGTACCCATCCAAAGCAAAGATGTAGAGGACATCTCACCAAGGCTCCATCACAGTTTTTACCATGTGCTGTCCTTGGGGCCATGTTAAAAGGCAACTCATCAGTTACACATTTCTACATTTTAAATCAGTTGAGCAATAGTAAAGGTTCAGTTACAATGCAAAAGGGTAACCTGGCACTTACGATGGCCATACACTGGTAGACTTTCAAATGTTTGTACCAAAAGTCTTGTCAGTACATTTGCTAATGCCAAGCAAAAATTTAGAGGGCACCATGCCAAGGCTCCGCCACATTTATTACCCTGTGCTGTCGTCCTTGGGGCCATATGAGAAAGCAATTCATCATTTACTGGTTCATTGTTTCAGATCAGCTGAGCAATGGTGAAGGTTTTGCAAAAGGGTAACTTGGCACTTAAGACGGCCATACACTGATAGCTTTTCAAACGTTTGTACCAAAAGCCTCATCAGTGCCAACAGACTTGACGAATGTCCTTTAAAGGCGCTTTAAAATTTCATTTGCTTCTAACATTAAATTTTTGGTATGAATGGAACTTCCTCAATGAAAACAGCATTCACTGTTAGAAATTAGTTCATCCTAGAAACATTTTTTACAACGTGCTCATTCTAATATTCGCAGCACTGTGGTTATAAATGATCGTCAACTTGACCGCATTAACCATTAGATATGTAGCACTCTCCTACCATAGGTTTCTAGGAAAATTTTGTTTTTGTCCCCTTCTGTAGTCAAGGGAGCAGTGATTATTTGTTCTGTTCTGTGTAGGGTTTCCCAGGCTGGGAGTTAGTTTTCTTCCACCTGCCTTTGGAAGAAGCTTCCAGAACATAGGGAGGGAGATTGAAATGACCAGCCTGAATATTTATCGTGGTGTAGCCAACCCCTGGAGAGGAGTGTCCAGAAGGTGGCTGGGGAGGTGATAAATAGTCTGACACCCTAAGAAAATTGTTTTTTACTCGGCAGGGAGGGTCCCACAGCCTTAGGGTCTATTGCCCATCTGTGCCAGCCTGTGGACTGTGTAGCTGTTCTATGAGGCCTCAGCTCTGGCAGAACTGAGAGCCTGAAGTGATCTTCCTGAGGAGCTGGCCTTGGGACTTCACCATAGGGATCGAGTCTGGAGAAAGAGTGTCATCTTCACTGGACCATGTCCAGAGGAAGCCAGAAGATGTGCAGCTGTCCTGGGGACTTGTGAATACTGACCCTGACCCCTCTCCTGTTTAAAGTTCTTCAAGCAACAAATATCACAAAAGCATCCCTTAGGCATCATACACACGATCGGACTTCCAACTGACTTTTCCGTGGATTTTGCTCCAAAGGGCGTTGTCCGTGAACTTGGTATGCATACACACGGTAGGACTTTTTCAGCCAACAAACACGAACATAGTGACGTAATAGACGTACTACGTGGTTTTTCTGCTCTTTACCGCCACCCGTTGGGCAACTCCTGCTATTGTTGTCTGATCTTTAGCATTGGTTCTGAGCATGCGTGTTTGTACTTTGGACTTAAGTCCGATGGACTTGTGTACACACGATTGGATTAGCCGACGTAGGACATTTGCTGCCGGAAAGTTTGTCTGTTCTCACAGCGAACATTTGTCCGATGAAAAAGCAAAAAGGTTTGTCCGATGGAGCGTACACACGGTCGGATTGTCTGCAAAAACAGGTCCGTCTGAGATTTTTGTTGTCAAAAAGTCAGATCGTGTGTACGGGCCTTTTAGACTGAGTTGTTGAAGTTGGTGTGCATGGATTAGTGCTTGTGGGGTCAGGCAGCCTACAGGGGCGGACTGACAAATCATGGGGCCCCCGGGCAATAGGAGATTATGGGGCCCCCAGGCAATAGATTATGGGGCCACACAGTATACACACACACACATACAGTATACATACACAGTATACACACACAGACACACAATATACATGCACAGTATACACACACATACAGTATACATACACAGACACACAATATACACACAGTATACATACACACATACAGTATACATACACAGTATAGACACACAATATACACGCACAGTATACACACATACAGTATACATACACAGTATACACACACACAGACACACAATATACATGCACAGTATACACACACATACAGTATACATACACAGACACACAATATACACACAGTATACATACACACATACAGTATACATACACAGTATAGACACACAATATACACGCACAGTATACACACAGTATACATACACACATATAGTATACACACACAGACACACAATATACATGCACAGTATACACACACATACAGTATACATACACAGACACACAATATACACACAGTATACATACACAGACACACAATATACACACAGTATACATACACACATACAGTATAGACACACAATATACACGCACAGTATACACACAGTATACATACACACATACAGTATACACACACAGACACACAATATACATGCACAGTATACATACACACATACAGTATACATACACAGACACACAATATACATGCACAGTACACACATACAATATACATACACAGACACACAATATACACACAGTATACATACACACATACAGTATACATACACAGTATAGACACACAATATACACGCACAGTATACACACAGTATACATACACACATACAGTATACATACACAGACACACAATATACATGCACAGTATACACACACATACAGTATACATACACAGACACACAATATACACACAGTATACATACACAGACACACAATATACACACAGTATACATACACACATACAGTATACATACACAGTATAGACACACAATATACACGCACAGTATACACACAGTATACATACACACATACAGTATACATACACAGACACACAATATACATGTACAGTACACACATACAGTATACATACACAGACACACAATACACACACAGTATACATACACACACATACAGTATACATACACAGTATACACATACAGACACACAATATACAAGCACAATATACACACAGAATACACATACACACACTGAAAAGGTACTGGAGAGGCGGGGCAGCAATAATCTTGGGATTTTTTTTAAAACACAGATTTTTACATACTGTCCCTGGTTTTACTAAGGCTGGCAACCCTGATGGGGCCCCCTAGTGGCATTGAGGCCCCCGGGCAGTGCCCGGGTGCCCAAATGGTCAGTCCGCCCCTGGCAGCCTCTGTACTATTTGGGAAGAACCAGCTATTACAGCAGCCCCTACAGGGGGTAGCGCTACAGAATAGTGAACGAATATTCCAAAAATTACATTTTCCGGTGAAATTCTACTCGTGTATGGCAAACTTTAGTTGTTGGGGATGGGTTAAAACAAATAACAGGGTGCATCTGACCTAAACAAGGAATCTTTATATGAAAATCCTATTGCAGATATGAAAGCTAAGACGGCCTGAATGTGAGGGTTAATGGCTACAGAAAAAAGTGTTAGGAGAACAGCAAGACACCCTAAGGCCCCTTTCACACTGGGGCGTTTTTCATGCGGTTTAGCGCTAATAATAGCGCTGTTATACCGCATGAAAAAATCCTGCCCTGTGTCTTCAATGTGAAAGCCCGAAGGCTTTCACACTGAAGCGGTGCGCTAGCAGGACCGCTCCAAAAGTCCTGCTAGCCGCTTCTTTACAGCGGTAAAGGAGCGGTGTGTTCACCGCTCCTTTACCGCTGTCTCCCATTGTAATCAATGGGACAGCACGGTAATACCGCCCGCAAACCGCGGCAATAGCCGCGGTTTGCGGGCGGTATTAACCCTTTTTCGGCCGCTAGCGGGGGTTAAATTAACCCCCCTAGCGACCGCATACCGCGGTAAGAACGACAGTATAGCAGCGCTGAAAATCGCGCTGCTATACCGCCACCGCACCTGCCCGCCCCAGTGTGAAAGGGGTCTAAAACCCATCTTTGGGGAACAGCAGTTGTGCAAAAATACCCAACCGAACCAGCCGTGTGCCCACATACAGTAATCATTTCATGGTGCTGGGTTCCTTTATATAACTACCACATGAATGTCAACAACCCCCATTTCCTAATTCAAGACGAGCTATCAGGCCCAGTTATTTGTTTCTTGTACTACGTCCAGCTGCTGGCTGATATGAATACCTCTGAACATGGTGATATAACGCAGAGTCCTGAAATTTGGGAGCTCAAAGCCGTGTCCAAGAAACTGGAGAAGGCTACTCGGTTTTGACTAGCATTTTAACTCCTGGCATACCGGGAGGCCAAATCCGTCCCGTGAGCACATCCAACTTAGCGTTGACCAGCCACACTGCTGCTTTTTATAGTGGCCCGACCTCCCCTTTTAAGGAAGGACATCATGTGGGGCTGGAAGTAATGTTAAGTATACATTTTTTATAAGGTTCCTGCATTAAGCTTGCTACAATATGCACATTTTGGATAATGGAGTTTGCTAGGTCGTTGACATCTCTTTTCAAGCCAAATATTAGCAAGACTAATTAAAGAGACAATGGGGGTTATTTACGAAAGGCAAATCCACTTTGCACTACAAGTGCACTTGGAAGTGCAGTCGCTGTAGATCCGAGGGGAACATGCAAGGAAAATAAAAAACAGCATTTTAGTTTGCACATGATTGGATGATAAAATCAGCAGAGCTTCCCCTCATTTCAGATCTACCCCTCAGATTTACAGTGACTGCATTTCCAAGTGCACTTTCACTGCAATTTCAAGTGCACTTTGCACTTGTAGTGAAAAGTGGATTTGCTTTTACGTAAATAACCCCCAATATCATATTGATTTAAAAAGTAGAACACCGCAATTATGAGAAATGTATTGATCTAATCTGCAAAAAATGTTTGGCAGCAAAGAAAAGATTTGGGATCGGTTTGTACAGATTGATCTTGTGCACGATTATGATTTCTGGTCAATTTTAAAAAAATGGACATATATTGACCATGGCTTTCTCTTCAACAACGTCGGACCTTGAACACCCGCATGATTAAAATTTGTCAAGTTAGCTAACAATCCCAACTATACATACACTATATTATATTTATTTTTATATATATATATATATAAAAAAGTATTGGGACGTCTGCCTTTACACACACATGAACTTTAATGGCATCCCAGTCTTAGTCCGTAGGGTTCAATATTGAGTTGGCCCCGCCCTTTGCAGCTATAACAGCTTCAACTCTTCTGGGAAGGCTGTCCACAAGGTTTAGGAGTTTGTCTATGGGAATGTTTGCCCATTCTTCCAGAAGCGCATTTGTGAGGTCAGGCACTGATGTTTGATGGGAAAGCCTGGTTTGCAGTCTCCGCTCTAATTCATCCCAAAGGTGTTCTATCGGGTTGAGGTCAGGACTCTTTGCAGGCCAGTCAAGTTCCTTCACCCCAAACTCGCTCATCCGTGTCTTTATGGACCTTTCTTGGTGCACTGGTCCAAATCATTTGGTGGAGGGGGGATTATGGTGTGGGGTTGTTTTTCAGGGGTTGGGCTTGGCCCCTTAGTTCCAGCGAAGGGAACACTTAAGGCATGGGTGCTCAACCTGTGCCCCCCCATGCCACTACAAGTCCCATCATGCCTTTGCCCTTGGGAGTCATGCTTGTAACTGTCAGCCTTGCAATGCCTAATGGGACTTGTAGTTCCGCAACAGCTGGAGGGCCACAGGTTGAGCACCCATGTCTTAAGGCATACCAAGACATTTTGGATAATTTCATGCTTCCGACTTTGTGGGAACAGTTTGGGGATGGCCCCTTCCTGTTCCAAAATGACTGCACACCAGTGCACAAAGAAAGGTTTGGGGTGGAGGAACTTGATTGGCCTGCACAGAGTCCTGACCTCAACCTGATAGAACACCTTTGGAATAAATTAGAGCGGAGACTGCGAGCCAGGCCTTCTCAACCAACATCAGTGCCTGACCTCACAAATGTGCTTCTGGAAGAATGGTTCAAGTGCGTGTAAAGGCAGGCGTCCCAATACTTTTGGTAATATACTGTATTTTTTGCAGGACGTTGGAGGAACAGCATTTTGATCATTCAAAAACCAATTATTGAAATTTCATCATCTACAAGGGTAATAAACAAAGCCCAAGCCTATGAGGCAGGATGGAAATTTAGCATGTACATAGCCAACAGTACAACTGAAAGTTAAAAAATATAACTGATCCCATCTTTTAATGCATTGCAATGTCGCCTCTGCTTTAGGCAGTACATCGTGGAAATCAAGAGTTCTAAAAATATTATACTATCGTATATAGAAATTGGACTAGCTTCTGGTTTAAGAAATTAAGTTAGAAAAGTACATTTGATACAGGGAGATGACCCACACCAGGTAAAAACAAAGCAATGAAACAAATGTGTTTATACACTACAACGCCTAGTATAGCCTCAGGGTGCCCATCAGTACAGAGCTAGCAGAACTTTTCTAGGAACCAACAAAGGTGCATTGTTACGTATTTACTGGAATCAGTAAGTAATCAACAAGAGTTCTATTTTTGGGTCTTGCCAATCCTAACTGCGTGTATTATTTGTCCTTGACCTCTAGCTTTGTTGATCTTTAAAGGATAATTACCTGCTCTAAGCTAAGAATTGGGCCGGTAAAAGAAATTTGGAACCCTCTAACTTCACCCAAATGGTCTGCGGTGGATGGCTTTTTAGAATCAATTGAGATACGGTTTGGAGGCATTCAAGAGGTGATACTGTCTCCTGCCTGTTTTTGCAATTCCAAGGAGAACGTTTGCATTGAAATGCATTTTGCCAAGCATTTGGCACACAGTTGTGGCATGGTCCCATTGACCATGCCAGGTCCCCCCTTGACCATGTTGAGCTAAACTTGCTGCACTGCCAAGCAGCCACAGCAATGTGAACAGACCCGGGTGGACACCAGACCCAAGTGTCTACCACTGACTATGGATCATGCCAGGTCTCCTTGACCATGCCGAGTTAAACTTGCTGCACTGCCAAGCAGCCACTGCTAAGTGAACAGACCTGAGTGGCCACCAATGCTTGCTGTAGATGGGTGCCTGAGTGCCTGTTTGTTTTTCAATTCCAAGGAGAATGTTTCCATTTAAATGCATGTGGCCAAGCATTTGGCACACAGTTGTGGCATGGTCCCATTGAAAATGCCAGGTCCCCTTGACCATGCCGAGTTAAACTTGCCGCACTGCCAAGCAGCTACTGCAATGTGAACAGACCCAAGCGGCCACCACTGACCATTGGCCATGTCTGGTTCCCTTGACTACGCCGAGTTAAAATTGCTGCACTGCCAAGTAGCTACTGCAATGTGAACAGACCCGAGTGGCCACCACTGATCATTGGCCGTGTCAGGTTCCCTTGATCATGTTGAGGTAAACTTGCCGCACTGCCAAGCAGCCACTGCAGTATGAACAGACTTGAGTGGCCACCATATCATGCTGTAGATGGGTGCCTGAGTACCTGTTTTTTTTTTTATTCCATGGGGAATTTTTGCATTGAAATGCATTTGGCCAAGCATTTGTCACTCAGTTGTGGCATGATCCCCTTGACCATGCTGAGTTAAACTTGCCACACTGCCAAGCAGCCACTGCACCGTGAAACAGACCCGATTCTCCACCATTGACCATGCTAGGTCCCCTTGACCATGCTGAGTTAAACTTTCTGCACTGCCAAGCAGCACCTGCAGTGTGAAAAGAGTGTCCACCATGTCATACTTTGGGTGGGTGGTCAAGGGTGGTGAAAAGGTGGATCAACTGCCTGTTTTTATCACCTTCTCGTGGCCAAAAGCCAAAAGAAGGTGCACCTGCTACGACAAAGGACCAACATTGACCAATGTGCAGATTAGTCATAGGAAATATATTAACTAACTTTTAGAAAAGAAGGAGATATCCCATGTTTTTTTTTTTAGCAGCAATTGCAAATTAGACGTTTGTAAAAGGTAATGATTTTTATTATCAAAAAGGACAAGGACATAAAACATGTACAAAAATTGAATTAAAATATGAGCTCTGGTGGTAAGTACAAAGCGAGACAGAGAATGGTTTCAAGAGAAATATACATCAAACAGTGAATCCCTATTAGATTGATATTAGCACCATCCGATGTATGGAAATGCCCCAATGCATTTCGACCTACAGGGTTTTGGGTCTTCCTCAGGAGGTTCTTACATTTCTAGAAATACATGGTATACATGGTATGAATATACAGTATAATTACGGTTACAAATGTAACCGTAATTATACTGTATATTCATACCATAATAGGAAATATAAACCTGTCACTTTTGATGTATTTCTAGAAATGTAAGAACCCCCTGAGGAAGACCCAAAACCATGTAGGTCGAAATGCATTGGGGTATTTCCATACATCGAATAGTGCTAATATCAATCTAATAGGGATTCACTGTTTGATGTATATTTCTCTTGAAACCATTCTCTGTCTCGCTTTGTACTTACCAGAGCTCATATTTTAATTCAATTTGTGTACATGTTTCATGTCCTTGTCTTTTTTGATAATAAAAATCATTACCTTTTACAAACGTCTAATTTTCAATTGCTGCTTTAAAAAAAAGCCCTGGGGAATCCTCCTTTTCTAAAAGTTAGTTAATATATTTCCTATGACTAATTTGCACATTGGTCAATGTTGGTCCTTTGTCGTAGCAGGTGCACCTTCTTTTGGCTTTTGGCCACGAGTAGGTGCTAAAAACAGGCAGTTGATCCACCTTTTCACCACCCTTGACCACCCACCCAAAGTATGACATGGTGGCCACTCTAGGCTTTTCACACTGCAGGGGCTGCTTGGCAGTGCAGCAAGTTTAACTCAGCGTGGTCAAGGGGACCTAGCATGGTCAATGGTGGAGAATCAGGTCTGTTTACAGTGCAGTGGCTGCTTGGCAGTGTGACAAGTTTATCTCAGCATGGTCAAGTGGACCATGCCACAATTAAGTGACAAATGCTTGGCCAAATGCATTTCAATGCAAAAATTCCCCTTGGAATAAAAAAAAAATAAAAAAAAAACAGGTACTCAGGCACCCATCTACAGCATGATATGGTGGCCACTGGGGTCTGTTCACATTGCAGTAGCTGCTTGGCAGTACGGCAAGTTTAACTCGACATGGTCAAGGGGACCTTTTACAAAACTTCTAATTTTCAATTTCAAAAAAAACCCTGTGGAATTTTCCTTTTCTAAAAGTAAAAATTTGGGGTGCACAGCCCTCTCAGACTCTCACATATGTGTCATTCTATGATATATTAACTAACTAACTTATAATAACTCAAGATGATTGAAGACCCAGGGAAAGACGACAGATACGTTTATAGAAGACTCTTGTGTTGACTTGGGACGTAAAGACGTTGGTAAAGGAATGCTTTACTGGTACATGTAAATAAATAAAGACAGGATTGGCTACATCTGAAGGTGTATACCTGGAAGTGCAAGGCTTTGGAAACTAGGCGTGAAAGCATGAATCAAAGTCATGGGTAAGGTCAGGACAGACTCGTCGTTACATTACTAGATGTGGACGTGCAAGGAAAGAGTAGGCTGGTTTTAGAAATTATTAACATGCTTTGATAAGACAGCCAGGTAAGTACAAAGTGGTGGTAAGCTGGTTAAGCACAAATTACGAAATGTAGCCATGGCTAAGGACAGGGTAGACTTGTTGCGAATGCTCAAATGTGAGTGAAGAGAGCCAATAATTTAAGTATCGAGGGAGGACTATGCAATGCAATCATATAGACAGCCATAAAGGCAACGTAAAGCAGACTTTTTCAATTCGAAAACTGGGCAGCCTCCAAAAATAACTTCCTTAATCAATACGTAGGCGGCCTACCATTTGCTACCATAAGATCTACAACTTTACCCACCTCCTCCATTTTTGTAGCACAGGTAGGGGAATCTCCAAACATTTCCGAGCCCAACGGCGAAGCCCACACACGACATGATAAAATCCATCTGCCGATTCCAAGTGTCTCTCTCAGGAACCGATGTCCTGGACTTCGTTGGGTAGATGATCCCCGCTTTGATGGATCCATTGCAACACAAGTCCGTATGTCCGTTCCCGCTCGGTATGAGCTGTCCGTTTTTCTCCTCCAGGTTCACTTTGTAGCTTCCGTTGTCCAAAGACAATCTCCTCTTCTCCATCGCCCAAGCTGCCGGTACTCGACCTTCTTCTTGCACCTGACTCCTACACCCCCCCACCCCCCCTTTTTATAGCCTTTTCTTTCCGCTAGCACCTGCTTGTGGACCAGAGAACCTTCTTGTTAATAAATATTAAATAATACTATTTTTTTTACAAAAATAAAATTGCAGCAGAAATATAAAAAATAGGAGTTTGGCAAAAAAAAAAAAATTGGTAAAAAAAATTAAGGTAACGAGAAACACCGGGGGTGTTGGGAGGGTGTGGGTGGGGGGGGGGGAGTCAGAAACCGTCCACAAAGCACTTAAAGGTAAGCCGAAAGTATCTCATGGGTTACAGCGGTGGATGTCGAAGAGGAAGGAAATTTGAGGGGGGTGAAGGAGATGCCAAAGCCCACCGTGAGCGAGCCAAAAACGGCAGGGTAGTCGAGTCCGCTATCAGCTAGAGATCGCCGACGTGCAGCGAAGGTTCTCTAAAGCGTGCACTTCTGTACCCTGAGGCTTAAAAAGCAGAGCCTGGATGAAGTCACTGAGCCGCACTCCTCCTCCTTCGCCCTCCCTCTGCTCTGCCTTGAACCTATTCCTTCTTCATCAGCTGCTCGGCCTCTCTCTATAGCTTCTCTCCCTTTCACTGCAAGTCAATGCTTCTGCTTTGCTGGTGATCCACGCCTCCTTCTGCGCAGTCCTGCCTTCCCCCCCCCTCTCTCTCTCTCTCTCTCTCTCTCATTCAATCTATTCAGACAGCTGAGTAAATCCTCCCTGCTGTTGTATGGGGCCTATTGGTGACACAAGGAGGAAGCCCTCACATGGGCACTATTTATAGAACCTAAATGTGAGGATGCAAAGAAGGGAGGGGGGGGTAATGCATCGGCTGCAGGAAAGCGTAATTCGCTGACACTGTGTACGTGCAGAAAGGCCTTCCGGGAACTCTCCCTCATCGCACGCCTTGGGCCTCCTCGTCCTAGAAGGCTCAGCAAACCTCGTCCTAGAAGGCTCAGCAAACCTCGTCCTAGAAGGCTCAGCAAACCTCGTCCTAGAAGGCTCAGCAAACCTCGTCCTAGAAGGCTCAGCGAGCCTCGTCCTAGAAGGCTCAGCGAACCTCGTCCTAGAAGGCTCAGCGAGCCTCGTCCTAGAAGGCTCAGCGAGCCTCGTCCTAGAAGGCTCAGCGAACCTCGTCCTAGAAGGCTCAGCGAGCCTCGTCCTAGAAGGCTCAGCGAACCTCGTCCTAGAAGGCTCAGCAAACCTCGTCCTAGAAGGCTCAGCGAACCTCGTCCTAGAAGGCTCAGCGAACATCATCCTAGAAGGCTCAGCGAGCCTCGTCCTAGAAGGCTCAGCAAGCCTCGTCCTAGAAAGCTCAGCAAACCTCGTCCTAGAAGGCTCAGCGAGCCTCGTCCTAGAAGGCTCAGCGAACCTCGTCCTAGAAGGCTCAGCAAACCTCGTCCTAGAAGGCTCAGCGAACCTCGTCCTAGAAGGCTCAGCAAACCTCGTCCTAGAAGGCTCAGGGAACCTCGTCCTAGAAGGCTCAGCAAACCTCGTCCTAGAAGGCTCAGCAAACCTCGTCCTAGAAGGCTCAGCAAGCCTCGTCCTAGAAGGCTCAGCAAACCTCGTCCTAGAAGGCTCAGCAAACCTCGTCCTAGAAGGCTCAGCAAGCCTCGTCCTAGAAGGCTCAGCAAACCTCGTCCTAGAAGGCTCAGCGAGCCTCGTCCTAGAAGGCTCAGCGAGCCTCGTCCTAGAAGGCTCAGCGAACCTCGTCCTAGAAGGTTCAGCGAACCTCGTCCTAGAAGGCTCAGCGAGCCTCGTCCTAGAAGGCTCAGCAAACCTCGTCCTAGAAGGCTCAGCAAACCTCGTCCTAGAAAGCTCAGCAAACCTCGTCCTAGAAGGCTCAGCAAACCTCGTCCTAGAAGGCTCAGCAAACCTCGTCCTAGAAGGCTCAGCAAGCCTCGTCCTAGAAGGCTCAGCAAACCTCGTCCTAGAAGGCTCAGCAAACCTCGTCCTAGAAGGCTCAGCAAGCCTCGTCCTAGAAGGCTCAGCAAACCTCGTCCTAGAAGGCTCAGCGAGCCTCGTCCTAGAAGGCTCAGCGAGCCTCGTCCTAGAAGGCTCAGCGAACCTCGTCCTAGAAGGTTCAGCGAACCTCGTCCTAGAAGGCTCAGCGAGCCTCGTCCTAGAAGGCTCAGCAAACCTCGTCCTAGAAGGCTCAGCAAGCCTCGTCCTAGAAGGCTCAGCAAGCCTCGTCCTAGAAAGCTCAGCAAACCTCGTCCTAGAAGGCTCAGCGAACCTCGTCCTAGAAGGCTCAGCAAACCTCGTCCTAGAAGGTTCAGCAAACCTCGTCCTAGAAGGCTCAGCGAGCCTCGTCCTAGAAGGCTCAGCAAACCTCGTCCTAGAAGGCTCAGCAAACCTCGTCCTAGAAGGCTCAGTGAGCCTCGTCCTAGAAGGCTCAGCGAGCCTCGTCCTAGAAGGCTCAGCGAACCTCGTCCTAGAAGGTTCAGCAAACCTCGTCCTAGAAGGCTCAGCGAGCCTCGTCCTAGAAGGCTCAGCGAACCTCGTCCTAGAAGGTTCAGCAAACCTCGTCCTAGAAGGCTCAGCAAACCTCGTCCTAGAAGGCTCAGCGAGCCTCGTCCTAGAAGGCTCAGCAAACCTCGTCCTAGAAGGCTCAGCTAGCCTCGTCCTAGAAGGCTCAGCAAACCTCGTCCTAGAAGGCTCAGCAAGCCTCGTCCTAGAAGGCTCAGGGAACCTCGTCCTAGAAGGCTCAGCGAGCCTCGTCCTAGAAGGTATAGTTAACCTCGTCCTAGAAAGCTCAGCAAACCTCGTCCTAGAAGGCTCAGTGAGCCTCGTCCTAGAAGGCTCAGCGAGCCTCGTCCTAGAAGGTATAGTTAGCCTCGTCCTAGAAGGCTCAGCGAGCCTCGTCCTAGAAGGCTCAGGGAACCTCGTCCTAGAAGGCTCAGCGAGCCTCGTCCTAGAAGGTATAGTTAACCTCGTCCTAGAAAGCTCAGCAAACCTCGTCCTAGAAGGCTCAGTGAGCCTCGTCCTAGAAGGCTCAGCGAGCCTCGTCCTAGAAGGTATAGTTAGCCTCGTCCTAGAAGGCTCAGGGAACCTCGTCCTAGAAGGCTCAGCGAGCCTCGTCCTAGAAGGTATAGTTAACCTCGTCCTAGAAAGCTCAGCAAACCTCGTCCTAGAAGGCTCAGCGAGCCTCGTCCTAGAAGGCTCAGCAAACCTCGTCCTAGAAGGCTCAGCGAGCCTCGTCCTAGAAGGCTCAGCAAGCCTCGTCCTAGAAAGCTCAGCAAACCTCGTCCTAGAAGGCTCAGCGAGCCTCGTCCTAGAAGGTATAGTTAACCTCGTCCTAGAAAGCTCAGCAAACCTCGTCCTAGAAGGCTCAGCGAGCCTCGTCCTAGAAGGCTCAGCGAGCCTCGTCCTAGAAGGCTCAGGGAACCTCGTCCTAGAAGGCTCAGCGAGCCTCGTCCTAGAAGGCTCAGCAAACCTCGTCCTAGAAGGTTCAGCGAGCCTCGTCCTAGAAGGTATAGTTAACCTCGTCCTAGAAAGCTCAGCAAACCTCGTCCTAGAAGGCTCAGCGAGCCTCGTCCTAGAAGGCTCAGCAAACCTCGTCCTAGAAGGCTCAGCAAACCTCGTCCTAGAAAGCTCAGGGAACCTCGTCCTAGAAGGCTCAGCGAGCCTCGTCCTAGAAGGTATAGTTAACCTCGTCCTAGAAAGCTCAGCAAACCTCGTCCTAGAAGGCTCAGTGAGCCTCGTCCTAGAAGGTATAGTTAGCCTCGTCCTAGAAGGCTCAGGGAGCCTCGTCCTCAGAATTGCTTCAAATCAGGGACAGTTGGGAGCTGTGGTCTTTGTACAGCAGAGGAGGGGTGTAAGATGAAGAAGCAGCATGAGGAGCCAATCAGGTCATGCTGTTAGGAGGAGAGAGCAGAGTGACAGAGAGGTGAAATCATTGCTGTGATGTTTCACTTGCAGTCCCTGTACAGCAGGGCTGGAGTGTGAAACGAAGAAGCAGCACAAGAAGCCAATCATGTCACGTGCTGACAAGGAGCATGCTGATTGGAGGAGAGAACGGAGTGTCAGAGAGGTGAGCTCACCAATGTGCTGCTTCTCTTGCAGTCCTTGTACAGCAGGGCTGGAGTGTGAGTGGAAAAAGCAGCACAAGGAACCAATCGGGTCATGTGCTGACAAGGAGCATGCTGATTGGAGGAGAGAACAGAGTGTCAGAGAGGTGAGCTCACCAATGTGCTGCTTCTCTTGAAGTCCTTGTACAGCAGGGCTGGAGTGTAAGAGGGCAGAAACAGCACAAGGAGCCATTTAGGTCATGCTGTTAGGAGAGAGCAGAGTGACAGAGAGGTGAGCTCATCCATGTGTTGCTTCTCTTGCCATCCTTGTACAGCAGGGTTGGAGTGGGAGAGGAAAAAGCAGCAAAATAAGCCAATCGGGATATCAGTGCTAATAAGGAGCATGCTGATAGTAGGAGAGAGCAGAGTGACAGAGATGAGCTTAACACTGCGCTGCTTCTCTTTCACCGTCCAGTCACGGGTTGGGGGAGTGTCCGGGATGACCTGGGCTCAGAGGAAGTGAGTTAAATGATGTGGGCTATCGGATTGTGGACATCTAGCAGCAGGTACTGCAAGGGAAATCTGTTGATTTGAAGGCAATTTTTCCTTTTTTTTTTATTTTATCTTTTAATGGGCTATTCATTTTGTCTTGTTATCTTGAAGGGCCTTATATATATATATATATATATATATATATATATATATATATATATATAATTTGAAGCCAATCAGGACATGTACTGATAAGGAGCATGCTGATAGTAGGATGAGCTGGGCTAGAGGAAAGTGGGTTGAATGAAGCTGGCCATCAGACTGAGGACATCTAGTGCCAGAGTAAAGTACTGCAAGGGACATCTGTTAAATAAAGCTGAATATTGCAGCAAAATCTTCTTTTTTTTTTTTTTTTATATGTTTTGTTTTTTTCTCTTGTAATTTTTGGCTGGATTTCTGCTTTCAGCTACAGAGAAATTCTAGGCTAGGGTGCAAATAAGCATTTAAAATACTTCATTTGTCTGTGCTTTCCCCTGCAATGTTTTATATTGGAGCTCTTTAAAGCTGAAAGCAAAATGTATGCTTTTGCCCTTAATAATGGATTTCAGAAAACAATACCACATATTTTCCACTAGATGGAGCTCACAATACAGGCGTTCATGTTTTATTAAAAAATACCAACATTTTGCTCCACTTTCGTGAATGCTTCTGACGTTCGTGCAACGAATGTTTTAGAAATAGACCCTTAACAACGAGCTTCTTCTAGTGGGTTCATTTTGGTCGGTTAAAAATACTATTATATCTGTTTGATAAGTGCAAAAAAAAAACTATTGATCCTGACAGAAATCTTGTGAGCTGAACACTTCCTGTGCTCTCTGCTGATGCCCCACTCAGTAGTAACCCCCAGCTCCGGCTGATGCCCAACTCGGTAGTAACCCCCAGCTCTGCTGATACCCAACTCGGTAGTAACCTCCAGCTCTGCTGATCACCTCCTCAGTAGTAACCCCCAGCTCTGCTGATCACCTCCTCAGTAGTAACCTCCAGCTCTGCTGATCACCTGTTCAGTAGTAACCCCCAACCCGAGTTGATCACCTGCTCAGTAGTAACCCCCAGCTCTGCTGATCACCTGCTCAATAGTAACCCCCTAGCTCTGCTGATGCCCCACTCAGTAGTAAGTTGTAACCCCCAGCTCTGCTGATGCCCCACTCAGTAGTAAGTTGTAACCCCCAGCTCTGCTGATGCCCCACTCAGTAGTAACCCCCAGCTCTGCTGATGCCCCACTCAGTAGTAACCCCCAGCTCTGCTGATGCCCCACTCAGTAGTAACCCCCAGCTCCGGCTGATGCTCTGCTCAGTAGTAACACCCAGCTCTGCTTATGCACCACTCAGTAGTAACCCCCAGCTCTGCTGATCACCTGCTCAGTAGTAACCACCAGCTCTGCTGATCACCTGCTCAGTACTAACCCCCAGCTCTGCTGATCCCCTGCTTAGTAGTAACCCCCAGCTCTGCTGATCCCCTGATCAGTAGTAACATCCATTTCTGCTGATCCTCTGGTTTGCTGATCCTCCTCTCTCTCTGGTTCCCATTCACCTCTCATTATATTGCTCTCATGCTGCACACCACGTGTGACTTCTGCTAGTTCCTCCTGCTCCGGTCCCCCAGCCCTGCTGATCCTCTGACGCTCAGTCCTCTTTCAGGTCCCCGCTAACCTTCCTCTATTCCGCGTTCCCACGTTGCACATCATGTGTGCCATCTGCTAGTTGATCCCCTCCAGTCGGGACCCCACTCGACCTTCATGCTGCAGCACACCAGATATGACGTCTGCACCTGACACTTCCAGAATATATACACCTGAATGGGAAGTGACTGATAATGACGTCTTTTGGTTTACCAGTGCATCCTGGGATATATCATACCTGCAATGCCTCCAAAACAAAGCAAAGCTAACTCTGAATAAAAGCCCATAAAAAGCTCCAGGTGCTGCTAGCGAGCGCTGTCATAGACATCTAAGGGGGCTTTGGAGACTTTTTGAAGAACCAAGAAAGTGACATGGGGGATCATTTTTGAAGCGAAGCAAACTCAACGTGTGAACAGGACTGTAAGCTTACCATATAATATAGCGACCGGCATAGGTGTGCGCAGCCTGTTGCATTAGGGTGTGCACCTGAAAGCTCAAAAACACGGTACCGATCTCTCACTGTGTTCATTCAGAATGGGAAGGGGCCGGTAAATGACATTACCCCTTCCCCCACTTATCCTGAAATATCATCTTTGTGTGCCCACTGCAGTAGCCAATGGGAGAGGAGGGAAGCCAGCCATGCTGCGGGAAAGGACACCGGGCAGCAGGGGGAATCTGCACTGCAGGGAGTGATAAGGGTGTGCCTGGGCACACCTGGCACACCCTGTGTGCATGCCTATGGCGACAGGAGCTTTAACTGGCATTTAGAGCGGTTTAAAAAAAGGGGTGTCCAATGCCAAATTTTTTAAGCAAGTGTAAACAAGGCCTTAAAGTGGCAGCACGGTATAGTACATTAGTGGCATAAAATGAGCACATATTTTGGGATATTATTAAAATTAATGATTTTTCATGGAACTTTGACATTTGACATACTTACCGTTTTAGATTTCCTTTACTGGATTAAATAAAAAGGACTTCAACATTAGCTAGCTGTCTCTTGGGAGCAACGGCTGCTGAGATGAAATTCCAACTACATACATAGAGAGCATTGTTTTCAATTAGTCAGACATGACTGGTTCACTTGTGCTGAGAGTGATAGAGCAATGGTAATGTGAACCACACACGCGTGCGTGAGCGACAATGTTCCGGCAATTTCAACTCATTTCAACAAGCTTTGCATTGGAAAAATGGCCAAATGGGCCAATGAGACCTACCACTTATGGGTTCTAGCAAAACTCAGAATTTTGTTTTTAAAAGGACCCAGTAGAACCCCAGCTCAGTAGTATCCTTGTTCAGCAGATCCCCGCTCAGTAGTAACCCCCCAGCTCTGCTAATCACCTGCTCAGTAGTGACCCCCCAGCTCTGCTAATCACCTGCTCAGTAGTAACCCCCAGCTCTGCTAATCACCTGCTCAGTAGTGACCCCCCAGCTCTGCTAATCACCTGCTCAGTAGTAACCCCCAGCTCTGCTAATCACCTGCTCAGTAGTAACCCCCAGCTCTGCTGATCACCTGCTCAGTAGTAACCCCCAGCTCTGCTAATCACCTGCTCAGTAGTAACCCCCAGCTCTGCTAATCACCTGCTCAGTAGTAACCCCCAGCTCTGCTGATCACCTGTTCAGTAGTAACCCCAAGCTCTGCTGATCACCTGCTCAGTAGTAACCCCCAGCTCTGCTAATCACCTGCTCAGTAGTAACCCCCAGCTCTGCTAATCACCTGCTCAGTAGTAACCCCCAGCTCTGCTAATCACCTGCTCAGTAGTAACCCCCAGCTCTGCTAATCACCTGCTCAGTAGTAACCCCCAGCTCTGCTAATTAACTGCTCAGTAGTGACCCCCCAGCTCTGCTAATCACCTGCTCAGTAGTAACCCCCAGCTCTGCTGATCACCTGCTCAGTAGTAACCCCCAGCTCTGCTAATCACCTGCTCAGTAGTGACCCCCCAGCTCTGCTAATCACCAGCTCAGTAGTAACCCCCAGCTCTGCTAATCACCTGCTCAGTAGTGACCCCCCAGCTCTGCTAATCACCTGCTCAGTAGTAACCCCCAGCTCTGCTAATCACCTGCTCAGTAGTGACCCCCCAGCTCTGCTAATCACCAGCTCAGTAGTAACCCCCAGCTCTGCTGATCACCTGCTCAGTAGTAACCCCCAGCTCTGCTGATCACCTGCTCAGTAGTAACCCCCAGCTCTGCTGATCACCTGCTCAGTAGTAACCCCCAGCTCTGCTAATCACCTGCTCAGTAGTAACCCCCAGCTCTGCTAATCACCTGCTCAGTAGTAACCCCCAGCTCTGCTGATCACCTGCTCAGTAGTAACCCCCAGCTCTGCTAATCACCTGCTCAGTAGTAACCCCCAGCTCTGCTAATCACCTGCTCAGTAGTAACCCCCAGCTCTGCTAATCACCTGCTCAGTAGTGACCCCCCAGCTCTGCTAATCACCTGCTCAGTAGTAACCCCCAGCTCTGCTAATTAACTGCTCAGTAGTGACCTCCAGCTCTGCTAATCACCTGCTTAGTAGTAACCCCCAGCTCTGCTGATCACCTGCTCAGTAGTAACCCCCAGCTCTGCTAATCACCTGCTCAGTAGTGACCCCCCAGCTCTGCTAATCACCTGCTCAGTAGTAACCCCCAGCTCTGCTGATCACCTGCTCAGTAGTAACCCCCAGCTCTGCTGATCACCTGCTCAGTAGTAACCCCCAGCTCTGCTGATCACCTGCTCAGTAGTAACCCCCAGCTCTGCTGATCACCTGCTCAGTAGTAACCCCCAGCTCTGCTGATCACCTGTTCAGTAGTAACCCCAAGCTCTGCTGATCACCGGCTCAGTAGTAACCCCCAGCTCTGCTGATCACCTGCTCAGTAGTAACCCCCAGCTCTGCTGATCACCTGCTCAGTAGTAACCCCCAGCTCTGCTGATCACCTGCTCAGTAGTAACCCCCAGCTCTGCTGATCACCTGCTCAGTAGTAACCCCCAGCTCTGCTGATCACCTGTTCAGTAGTAACCCCCAGCTCTGCTGATCACCTGCTCAGTAGTAACCCCCAGCTCTGCTGATCACCTGCTCAGTAGTAACCCCCAGCTCTGCTGATCACCTGCTCAGTAGTAACCCCCAACTCTGCTGATCACCTGCTCAGTAGTAACCCCCAACTCTGCTGATCACCTGCTCAGTAGTAAACCCAAGCTCTGCTGATTACCTGCTCAGGAGTAACCCCCAGCTCTGCTGATCACCTGCTCAGTAGTAACCCCCAACTCTGCTGATCACCTGCTCAGTAGTAACCCCCAGCTCTGCTGATCACCTGCTCAGTAGTAAACCCAAGCTCTGCTGATTACCTGCTCAGGAGTAACCCCCAGCTCTGCTAATCACCTGCTCAGTAGTAACCCCCAACTCTGCTGATCACCTGCTCAGTAGTAACCCCCAGCTCTGCTGATCACCTGCTCAGTAGTAACCCCCAACTCTGCTGATCACCTGCTCAGTAGTAACCCCCAACTCTGCTGATCACCTGCTCAGTAGTAACCCCAGCTCATCTCATCACCTGTTCAGTAGTAACCCCCAGCTCTGCTAATCACCTGCTCAGTAGTAACCCTCTAGCTCTGCTATTCACCTGCTCAGTAGTAACCCTCTAGCTCTGCTAATCACCTGCTCAGTAGTAACCCCCAGCTCTGCTAATCACCTGCTCAGTAGTAACCCCCAGCTCTGCTAATCACCTGCTCAGTAGTAACCCCCAGCTCTGCTGATCACCTGCTCAGTAGTAACCCCCAGCTCTGCTAATCACCTGCTCAGTAGTAACCCCCAGCTCTGCTAATCACCTGCTCAGTAGTAACCCCCAGCTCTGCTAATCACCTGCTCAGTAGTGACCCCCCAGCTCTGCTAATCACCTGCTCAGTAGTAACCCCCAGCTCTGCTAATTAACTGCTCAGTAGTGACCTCCAGCTCTGCTAATCACCTGCTCAGTAGTAACCCCCAGCTCTGCTGATCACCTGCTCAGTAGTAACCCCCAGCTCTGCTAATCACCTGCTCAGTAGTGACCCCCCAGCTCTGCTAATCACCTGCTCAGTAGTAACCCCCAGCTCTGCTGATCACCTGCTCAGTAGTAACCCCCAGCTCTGCTGATCACCTGCTCAGTAGTAACCCCCAGCTCTGCTGATCACCTGCTCAGTAGTAACCCCCAGCTCTGCTGATCACCTGCTCAGTAGTAACCCCCAGCTCTGCTGATCACCTGTTCAATAGTAACCCCAAGCTCTGCTGATCACCTGCTCAGTAGTAACCCCCAGCTCTGCTGATCACCTGCTCAGTAGTAACCCCCAGCTCTGCTGATCACCTGCTCAGTAGTAACCCCCAGCTCTGCTGATCACCTGCTCAGTAGTAACCCCCAGCTCTGCTGATCACCTGCTCAGTAGTAACCCCCAGCTCTGCTGATCACCTGTTCAGTAGTAACCCCCAGCTCTGCTGATCACCTGCTCAGTAGTAACCCCCAGCTCTGCTGATCACCTGCTCAGTAGTAACCCCCAGCTCTGCTGATCACCTGCTCAGTAGTAACCCCCAACTCTGCTGATCACCTGCTCAGTAGTAAACCCAAGCTCTGCTGATTACCTGCTCAGGAGTAACCCCCAGCTCTGCTAATCACCTGCTCAGTAGTAACCCCCAACTCTGCTGATCACCTGCTCAGTAGTAACCCCCAGCTCTGCTGATCACCTGCTCAGTAGTAACCCCCAACTCTGCTGATCACCTGCTCAGTAGTAACCCCCAACTCTGCTGATCACCTGCTCAGTAGTAACCCCCAGCTCATCTGATCACCTGTTCAGTAGTAACCCCCAGCTCTGCTAATCACCTGCTCAGTAGTAACCCTCTAGCTCTGCTATTCACCTGCTCAGTAGTAACCCTCTAGCTCTGCTAATCACCTGCTCAGTAGTAACCCCCAGCTCTGCTAATCACCTGCTCAGTAGTAACCCCCAGCTCTGCTAATCACCTGCTCAGTAGTAACCCCCAGCTCTGCTAATCACCTGCTCAGTAGTAACCCCCAGCTCTGCTAATCACCTGCTCAGTAGTAACCCCCAGCTCTGCTAATCACCTGCTCAGTAGTAACCCCCAGCTCTGCTAATCACCTGCTCAGTAGTAACCCCCAGTTCTGCTGATCACCTGCTCAGTAGTAACCCCCAGTTCTGCTGATCACCTGCTCAGTAGTAACCTCCAGTTCTGCTGATCACCTGCTCAGTAGTAACCCTCAGCTCTGCTGATCACCTGCTCAGTAGTAACCCCCAGCTCTGCTGATCACCTGCTCAGTAGTAACCCCCAGCTCTGCTGATCACCTGCTCAGTAGTAACCCCCAGCTCTGCTGATCACCTGCTCAGTAGTAACCCCCAGCTCTGCTGATCACCTGCTCAGTAGTAACCTCCAGCTCTGCTGATCACCTGCTCAGTAGTAACCCCCTAGCTCCGCTGATCACCTGCTCAGTAGTAACCCATTAGTGGAAGATTAATTCAAATTGTTTGGTAATTTTTGCACTCGAAAGCTGCTTAAATGTGGTCGAAACTGCCTGACAATCACTGTCATGTGTTGCCAGCATAAGAACAGTGACTGTTCCACACCACTAAGTATAGCAGATCCCTCTCGGGAACTCCAGTAGTGGCATCTCTGCTCTTGATCTTCTAGGTTTGAATAACATTCCAGATTTGATTGCACAATGCTTATGGCTAGATAGAAATTATAACATGCAGCTCCCTAGCTGAGTGCCCGAACTGCATAGCAGAAAAGGAACAGTCATCGATTGATTGAACATTTTTCCCACCCAGTCAAAATCCAAGCAGACAGACTCTAGCTACAGGCCTCGGCTTCAATACAGTCCAGATACCTGCAAGTGAAAGCAACTATAACTTGAGCCTGATTATTAAATGATCAGTTTAAGTTTCATGTATGAGGGCCTGTTGTCTAAGGTCTATGGATGAAGCCCTCTAGTCTAAGGTTCCGACATGGGTACTTCTAGTTTAAGGTCCACTTTGGTCTAAGTTTCATGTATGAGGGCCTGTTGTCTAAGGTCTATGGATGAAGCCCTCTAGTCTAAGGTTCCGACATGGGTACTTCTAGTTTAAGGTCCACTTTGGTCTAAGTTTCATGTATGAGGGCCTGTTGTCTAAGGTCTATGGATGATGCCCTCTAGTCTAAGGTTCCGACATGGGTACTTCTAGTTTAAGGTCCACTTTGGTCTAAGTTTCATGTATGAGGGCCTGTTGTCTAAGGTCTATGGATGATGCCCTCTAGTCTAAGGTTCCGACATGGGTACTTCTAGATTAAGGTCCACTTTGGTCTAAGTTTCATGTATGAGGGCCTGTTGTCTAAGGTCTATGGATGATGCCCTCTAGTCTAAGGTTCCGACATGGGTACTTCTAGTTTAAGGTCCACTTTGGTCTAAGTTTCATGTATGGGGGCCTCTAGTCTAATATGAATGGATAAGGACCTCATCTCTAAGGTCCATTTATGAGGATCTGTAGGTTAACCACTTAAGCCCCGGACCATTTGGCTGCCCAAAGACCAGAGCACTTTTTGCGAATCGGCACTGCGTCGTTTTAACTGACAATTGCGCGGTCGTGCGACGCGGCTCCCAAACAAAATTTACGTCCTTTTTTTCCTAACAAATAGAGCTTTCTTTTGGTGGTATTTGATCACCTCTGCGGTTTTTATTTTTTGCGCGATAAACAAAAATAAAGCGACAATTTTGAAAAAAAAAACCAATATTTTTTACTTTTTGCTATAATAAATATCCCCCAAAAATATATTAAAAAATATATTTTTTCCTCAGTTTAGGCCGATACATATTTTTCTAGATATTTTTGGTAACAAAAATCTCAATCAGCGTTTATGGATTGGTTTTCGCAAAAGTTATAGCGTCTACAAAATAGGGGATAGTTTTATGGCATTTTTATTAATAATTTTTGTTTTTACTAGTAATGGCGGCGATCAGCGATTTTTTTTCATGACTGCGACATTATGGCGGACACATCGGACACTTTTGACACCATTTTGGGTCCATTGTCATTTTTACAGCGATCAGTGCTATAAAAATGCACTGATTACTGTAAAAATGACACTGGCAGTGAAGGGGTTAACCTGTAGGGGGCGCTGAAGGGGTTAGGTGGGAGTTATTCTAACTGTTAGGAGGTGTGGCTACGAGTGACACGTCACTGATCGCTGCTCCCGATGAGAGGGAACAGACGATCAGTGACATGTCACTAGGAAGAACGGGGAGATATTGAGTTTACACTGACATCTCCCCATTCTTCAGCTCTGTGACCCGATCGTGGGACACCGGCAGACATCGAGTCCGCGGGTACGGTCACGGAGCTCCCGGCAGGGTCCCGCGCGACCACAAGGCACCAAATTTAAAGGGACAAACCTGTATGCCCATTTGCCTGCCCGTGCCATTCTGTCGACGTACATGTGTGTGCGCTGGTCCTTAAGTGGTTAAGGTCCATTTTTGAGGATCTGTAGATTAAAGTATTTGTTACTGCAAAACACTTCAAATCCCTGATACCTGCTGTACCATGTACTTGTGTGAGAAAGTATCCTGTTCTCTTTGTATTGCTTCCTTTATGTTAAATCCCTGATGTTCCTGCTAGTTCCTATGCTTTCCTATTAAAAACTGACCACACTAAGCAGGAAAGCATACCATGGTCAGTTCTCTATATATGCTGGGAACTCTGTGTACTCTCCTCCAATGATCAGACTTGTCTTCCCACCCCCAGCTCTTATGCAGCTGAGAACAGAGGGAATGTGATCACTTATTAAAAAAAAAGCAAAAAAGGTATTTATAATGGTTTTTTATAGCTATACAAATTGTTTTGTCTTTCATTTCTATTTTATAACTAAATGTTTTTTTTTTTACAAGGTGATCATTTACAATCAGTTTAAGGTCCATGTATGAGGACATCCCGTCTTAGGTTCATGGATGAGGGCCTTTAGTCTAATGCCGCGTACACACAACCGTTTTTAATGTCATTGAAAAAAACAACGTTTTTCTCGACGTGATTCTTCTCAAGCCTGCCTTGCCTACACACTATAGTGAAAAAAAATGCTCGAGCAAAGCGCGGTGACGTACGAAACGTACGACGGCACTATAAAGGGGAAGTTCCATTCGGATGGCGCCACCCTTTGGGCTGCTTTTGCTGATCCTCGTGTTAGTAAAGTTTGGTGAGAGACGATTCACGCTTTTCAGCCTCGTGCTCTTCAGTCCGTTACAGCGTGACGAACAGTGTTTTCGGGGTGTACGTTAAAGTCCGTTATGTGTGTCCGCAGCCTCTGTCCCCCTCCTGTAGTATGTCGGCAGCCTCTGTCCACCTCCTGTAGTAGGGATGAGCTTCGTGTTCGAGTCGAACATACGTTCGACTCGAACATTGGCTGTTCGATCGTTCGACGAAGATCGAACGATTTGGGCCGTTCGCGCCAAATTCGAGTGACGCGAACGGCCCACAATGCACTACGCCATCGCAGTGTCATCCAGGCGCTGTGATTGGCCAAGCATGCACTGTGACCCCGCATGCTTGGCCAATCACAGCGCCGGCAGCGAGGAGAGCAATGATTGGCCACAGGCAGGATGCCTGTGGCCAATTATTGCTGAGGGTGTTTAGTACACGCCCCACACTATAAAAGGCCGCCAGCACGGCGGCCTAGTGTAGTGTGTTCCGGAGCAGGGATAGAGTAGCATAGGCAGGGACAGTGACTGTTATTTCTTTCTTGCTTAACCTGGATTCCTTTAGTTTAGGGAAAGAGAAGGATAGGTAGGGAGAGTGTCAGTGTGTTTTGTGCTTCTGCTATAGTGTGCTTAAAAAAAACATTTATTCTAGGGACAGAAAACTCTAGGTAGGGACAGTGTCAGTTTCTTTCACTCTGCAAGTCCTTGTTTCCAGGGACCTGTAAGGACAGTGAGTTAATTGTCCTTGTGCTATATTGTGCTTAAAAAAAACATTTATTCTAGGGACAGAAAACTCTAGGTAGGGACAGTGTCAGTTTCTTTCACTCTGCAAGTCCTTGTTTCCAGGGACCTGTAAGGACAGTGAGTTAATTGTCCTTGTGCTATATTGTGATTAAAAAAAACATTTATTCTAGGGACAGAAAACTCTAGGTAGGGACAGTGTCAGTTTCTTTCACTCTGCAAGTCCTTGTTTCCAGGGACCTGTAAGGACAGTGAGTTAATTTTCCTTGTGCTATATTGTGATTAAAAAAAACATTTTTTCTAGGGACAGAAAACTGTAGGTAGGGAGAGTGTTTTTTTTCTTTCACTCTGCAAGTCCTTGTTTCCAGGGACCTGTAAGGACAGTGAGTTAATTGTCCTTGTGCTATATTGTGCTTAAAAAAAACATTTATTCTAGGGACAGAAAACTCTAGGTAGGGACAGTGTCAGTTTCTTTCACTCTGCAAGTCCTTGTTTCCAGGGACCTGTAAGGACAGTGAGTTAATTGTCCTTGTGCTATATTGTGATTAAAAAAAACATTTATTCTAGGGACAGAAAACTCTAGGTAGGGACAGTGTCAGTTTCTTTCACTCTGCAAGTCCTTGTTTCCAGGGACCTGTAAGGACAGTGAGTTAATTTTCCTTGTGCTATATTGTGATTAAAAAAAACATTTTTTCTAGGGACAGAAAACTGTAGGTAGGGAGAGTGTTTTTTTTCTTTCACTCTGCAAGTCCTTGTTTCCAGGGACCTGTAAGGACAGTGAGTTAATTGTCCTTGTGCTATATTGTGCTTAAAAAAAACATTTATTCTAGGGACAGAAAACTCTAGGTAGGGACAGTGTCAGTTTCTTTCACTCTGCAAGTCCTTGTTTCCAGGGACCTGTAAGGACAGTGAGTTAATTGTCCTTGTGCTATATTGTGATTAAAAAAAACATTTATTCTAGGGACAGAAAACTCTAGGTAGGGACAGTGTCAGTTTCTTTCACTCTGCAAGTCCTTGTTTCCAGGGACCTGTAAGGACAGTGAGTTAATTTTCCTTGTGCTATATTGTGATTAAAAAAAACATTTTTTCTAGGGACAGAAAACTGTAGGTAGGGAGAGTGTTTTTTTTCTTTCACTCTGCAAGTCCTTGTTTCCAGGGACCTGTAAGGACAGTGAGTTAATTGTCCTTGTGCTATATTGTGCTTAAAAAAAACATTTATTCTAGGGACAGAAAACTCTAGGTAGGGACAGTGTCAGTTTCTTTCACTCTGCAAGTCCTTGTTTCCAGGGACCTGTAAGGACAGTGAGTTAATTGTCCTTGTGCTATATTGTGATTAAAAAAAACATTTATTCTAGGGACAGAAAACTCTAGGTAGGGACAGTGTCAGTTTCTTTCACTCTGCAAGTCCTTGTTTCCAGGGACCTGTAAGGACAGTGAGTTAATTTTCCTTGTGCTATATTGTGATTAAAAAAAACATTTTTTCTAGGGACAGAAAACTGTAGGTAGGGAGAGTGTTTTTTTTCTTTCACTCTGCAAGTCCTTGTTTCCAGGGACCTGTAAGGACAGTGAGTTAATTGTCCTTGTGCTATATTGTGCTTAAAAAAAACATTTATTCTAGGGACAGAAAACTCTAGGTAGGGACAGTGTCAGTTTCTTTCACTCTGCAAGTCCTTGTTTCCAGGGACCTGTAAGGACAGTGAGTTAATTGTCCTTGTGCTATATTGTGATTAAAAAAAACATTTATTCTAGGGACAGAAAACTCTAGGTAGGGACAGTGTCAGTTTCTTTCACTCTGCAAGTCCTTGTTTCCAGGGACCTGTAAGGACAGTGAGTTAATTTTCCTTGTGCTATATTGTGATTAAAAAAAACATTTTTTCTAGGGACAGAAAACTGTAGGTAGGGAGAGTGTTTTTTTTCTTTCACTCTGCAAGTCCTTGTTTCCAGGGACCTGTAAGGACAGTGAGTTAATTGTCCTTGTGCTATATTGTGCTTAAAAAAAACATTTATTCTAGGGACAGAAAACTCTAGGTAGGGACAGTGTCAGTTTCTTTCACTCTGCAAGTCCTTGTTTCCAGGGACCTGTAAGGACAGTGAGTTAATTGTCCTTGTGCTATATTGTGATTAAAAAAAACATTTATTCTAGGGACAGAAAACTCTAGGTAGGGACAGTGTCAGTTTCTTTCACTCTGCAAGTCCTTGTTTCCAGGGACCTGTAAGGACAGTGAGTTAATTTTCCTTGTGCTATATTGTGATTAAAAAAAACATTTTTTCTAGGGACAGAAAACTGTAGGTAGGGAGAGTGTTTTTTTTCTTTCACTCTGCAAGTCCTTGTTTCCAGGGACCTGTAAGGACAGTGAGTTAATTGTCCTTGTGCTATATTGTGCTTAAAAAAAACATTTATTCTAGGGACAGAAAACTCTAGGTAGGGACAGTGTCAGTTTCTTTCACTCTGCAAGTCCTTGTTTCCAGGGACCTGTAAGGACAGTGAGTTAATTGTCCTTGTGCTATATTGTGATTAAAAAAAACATTTATTCTAGGGACAGAAAACTCTAGGTAGGGACAGTGTCAGTTTCTTTCACTCTGCAAGTCCTTGTTTCCAGGGACCTGTAAGGACAGTGAGTTAATTTTCCTTGTGCTATATTGTGATTAAAAAAAACATTTTTTCTAGGGACAGAAAACTGTAGGTAGGGAGAGTGTTTTTTTTCTTTCACTCTGCAAGTCCTTGTTTCCAGGGACCTGTAAGGACAGTGAGTTAATTGTCCTTGTGCTATATTGTGCTTAAAAAAAACATTTATTCTAGGGACAGAAAACTCTAGGTAGGGACAGTGTCAGTTTCTTTCACTCTGCAAGTCCTTGTTTCCAGGGACCTGTAAGGACAGTGAGTTAATTGTCCTTGTGCTATATTGTGATTAAAAAAAACATTTATTCTAGGGACAGAAAACTCTAGGTAGGGACAGTGTCAGTTTCTTTCACTCTGCAAGTCCTTGTTTCCAGGGACCTGTAAGGACAGTGAGTTAATTTTCCTTGTGCTATATTGTGATTAAAAAAAACATTTTTTCTAGGGACAGAAAACTGTAGGTAGGGAGAGTGTTTTTTTTCTTTCACTCTGCAAGTCCTTGTTTCCAGGGACCTGTAAGGACAGTGAGTTAATTGTCCTTGTGCTATATTGTGCTTAAAAAAAACATTTATTCTAGGGACAGAAAACTCTAGGTAGGGACAGTGTCAGTTTCTTTCACTCTGCAAGTCCTTGTTTCCAGGGACCTGTAAGGACAGTGAGTTAATTTTCCTTGTGCTATATTGTGATTAAAAAAAACATTTATTCTAGGGACAGAAAACTCTAGGTAGGGACAGTGTCAGTTTCTTTCACTCTGCAAGTCCTTGTTTCCAGGGACCTGTAAGGACAGTGAGTTAATTTTCCTTGTGCTATATTGTGATTAAAAAAAACATTTATTCTAGGGACAGAAAACTCTAGGTAGGGACAGTGTCAGTTTCTTTCACTCTGCAAGTCCTTGTTTCCAGGGACCTGTAAGGACAGTGAGTTAATTTTCCTTGTGCTATATTGTGATTAAAAAAAACATTTATTCTAGGGACAGAAAACTCTAGGTAGGGACAGTGTCAGTTTCTTTCACTCTGCAAGTCCTTGTTTCCAGGGACCTGTAAGGACAGTGAGTTAATTTTCCTTGTGCTATATTGTGATTAAAAAAAACATTTATTCTAGGGACAGAAAACTCTAGGTAGGGACAGTGTCAGTTTCTTTCACTCTGCAAGTCCTTGTTTCCAGGGACCTGTAAGGACAGTGAGTTAATTGTCCTTGTGCTATATTGTGCTTAAAAAAAACATTTTTTCTAGGGACAGAAAACTCTAGGTAGGGAGAGTGTTTTTTTTTTTTCACTCTGCAAGTCCTTGTTTCCAGGGACCTGTAAGGACAGTGAGTTAATTGTCCTTGTGCTATATTGTGCTTAAAAAAAACATTTATTCTAGGGACAGAAAACTCTAGGTAGGGACAGTGTCAGTTTCTTTCACTCTGCAAGTCCTTGTTTCCAGGGACCTGTAAGGACAGTGAGTTAATTTTCCTTGTGCTATATTGTGATTAAAAAAAACATTTTTTCTAGGGACAGAAAACTGTAGGTAGGGAGAGTGTTTTTTTTCTTTCACTCTGCAAGTCCTTGTTTCCAGGGACCTGTAAGGACAGTGAGTTAATTGTCCTTGTGCTATATTGTGCTTAAAAAAAACATTTATTCTAGGGACAGAAAACTCTAGGTAGGGACAGTGTCAGTTTCTTTCACTCTGCAAGTCCTTGTTTCCAGGGACCTGTAAGGACAGTGAGTTAATTTTCCTTGTGCTATATTGTGATTAAAAAAAACATTTTTTCTAGGGACAGAAAACTGTAGGTAGGGAGAGTGTTTTTTTTCTTTCACTCTGCAAGTCCTTGTTTCCAGGGACCTGTAAGGACAGTGAGTTAATTTTCCTTGTGCTATATTGTGATTAAAAAAAACATTTTTTTCTAGGGACAGAAAACTGTAGGTAGGGAGAGTGTTTTTTTTCTTTCACTCTGCAAGTCCTTGTTTCCAGGGACCTGTAAGGACAGTGAGTTAATTGTCCTTGTGCTATATTGTGCTTAAAAAAAACATTTTTTCTAGGGACAGAAAACTGTAGGTAGGGAGAGTGTTTTTTTTTTTTCACTCTGCAAGTCCTTGTTTCCAGGGACCTGTAAGGACAGTGAGTTAATTGTCCTTGTGCTATATTGTGCTTAAAAAAAACATTTATTCTAGGGACAGAAAACTCTAGGTAGGGACAGTGTCAGTTTCTTTCACTCTGCAAGTCCTTGTTTCCAGGGACCTGGAGAGACATTGAGTGAATTGTCCTTGTGCTATATTGTGATTAAAAAAAACATTTATTCTAGGGACAGAAAACTCTAGGTAGGGACAGTGTCAGTTTCTTTCACTGTGAAAGTCCTTGTTTCAAGGGACAGAGAAGGACACCTGAAGGTAGCCCTTATTGCTTTTTTCCCATCTCCCTGCAGGCCATCTATTAGAATGTCTGGAAGGCAAACAAGGAGAGGCAGACAGTCAGGAGGCAATAAAAGAGGGCAAGCAGGCTCTGTGTCTGGGGGCAACAGTGCTGGTCGTGGACGCGGTGCATTGTCATCAGCACATGGCCATGGGACACGCTTGTCCTTCTTTTCGGCAGCTGGACATGTTGAGCCACATCATGCCGAAGACTTGGTAGAGTGGATGACCAAGCCCTCCTCCTCCTCCTCATCCTCTCTCACCCAGGCTCAGGGTACTGGAAAAGCAGCTGCCAAAGCGTCGTCTTCCCTGGTATCAATGTCAGACAAATCATCAGTCACTCCTTCCCTAGACCCACCATGTCCTCCTCCTGAGGAGTCCCCCGAACTGTTTCAGCACAGTGTTGGGTACATGCTCCAGGAGGATGCCCAGCGTTTCGAAGGGTCTGATGATGAAACCCAGCTAGAGGAAGGCAGTAGCGTGAGAGCAGACAGAGGGGATGCTCAAGAAGGACACCAATCTGGCAGTCATGTTCCAGCAGCTGCAGCATACTGCCAGATTGGCTCCAGTGATGAGGAGGGAGGGGATGATGAGGTCAATGACTCCACGTGGGTGCCTAATAGGAGAGAGGAGGAGGAGGAGGATGAGGAGGAGGCACATCTCCAACGAGGCAGGATGCCCTTTGGTGGCCAGCGTAAGGGCAGTACACCGACGGAATCACACCGCAGAGCTCCGCCTGTGCAGGGCGCTGCCTCTGCCCGTCATTCAAAAAGTTCTTTGGTGTGGGCCTTTTTTGAGGCTAGTGCATCAGATCGCACAGCTGCTGTTTGCAACATATGTCTCAAGCGTATATCGCGTGGCCAAAACATCAGCCGCTTGGGTACCACATGCCTGACCAGACATATGTTGACCTGCCATGCAGCTCGTTGGCAAGCCTACCTCAAAGACCCACACCAAAGAACCAAGCGGACCTCTCCTTGCACCGCATCAGCTGGGATCTCCAACCCCACTATAACTTCAGTCCTCTCTGAAACATGCACTGAGAGGAATGAAGGTGTAGAATTAGGTGTGTCACAGCCAAGTACTTGCGCCCACTCTGCTAGCAGTACACCGACGTCCGATTCTAGCAGGCAAATTTCCCTGCCCCAGCTGCTGGACCGTCGAAAGAAGTTCACTCCCAGCCATCCACATGCCCAGCGGTTGAATGCTAGCTTGGCTAAATTGCTAGCGCTTCAACTGCTGCCTTTTCAGTTGGTAGACTCGGCCCCCTTCCGTGAGTTTGTGCAATGTGCGGTTCCTCAGTGGCAGGTTCCCAAACGCCACTTTTTCTCACGGAAGGCTATTCCGGCTCTCTACCGGCATGTGGAAGGCAATGTCTTGGCCTCGCTGGACAGGGCGGTCAGCGGTAAGGTGCATATTACCGCTGACTCATGGTCCAGCAGGCATGGACAGGGACGTTACCTTTCTTTCACGGCCCATTGGGTCACTCTTTTGGCAGCTGGGAAGGATTCAGGACAAGGTGCAGTAGTGTTGGAGGTTGTCCCACCGCCACGCCTCCAAAATGCTACTACTGGTTGTGACACACCTCTCTCCTCCACCCCCTCCTCTTCTTCTTCCTCCATGGCCTCTTCCTGTGGTTTGTCCTATGAACCAGCGGTGCTCCGTAGCCGTTCACGGGGCTACGCAAGTACGCAGGCAAAAAGATGCCATGCCGTGCTTGCGCTGGTGTGTTTGGGGGACAGAAGCCACACTGGGGCAGAGGTCCTGTCTGCTCTGCAGGGCCAGGCCGAGAGGTGGTTGACGCCACGCCAGCTTAAGCCAGGAATGGTGGTTTGCGACAATGGCACCAACCTCCTCTCCGCCCTCCGACAGGGACAACTGACCCATGTGCCCTGTGTGGCTCACGTCCTTAACCTGGTGGTGCAGCGCTTCTTGGGCAGGTACCCGGGCTTACAGGATGTCCTGAGGCAGGCCAGGAAAGTCTGTGTGCATTTCCGCAGATCTTATAATGCCAGTGCTCGCCTGGCTGAGCTGCAAAAGGAGTTGAACCTGCCCAAGAACCGCCTTATATGTGACATGCCCACCAGGTGGAACTCAACGTTGGCCATGCTGCAGCGGCTGCACACGCAGCAGAGGGCCATCAATGAGTACCTGTGCGACTACGGCACCAGGACAGGGTCAGGGGAGCTTGGTTTTTTTTCTCCACGCCAGTGGGGCATGATCAGGGATGCATGCACTGTCCTGGCACCATTTGAGGAGGCCACGAGGATGGTGAGCAGTGACAGTGCATGCATCAGTGACACTGTACCTCTTGTCCACCTGTTGGAGCACACGCTGCGTGGAATAATGGACAGGGCACTTGAGGCAGAACAGAGGCAGGAAGAGGAGGACTTCCTTGCCTCTCAAGGCCCCCTTTACCCAGACAGTGTTCCTTCTGTCCCACCCATCGCACAGGAAGAGGAGGAGGAGGAGGAGGAGGAGGAGGATTGTGTCAGCATGGAGGTGGAGGCTGGCACTCAGCATCATCAGCAGCAGTCTTTTAGGGATGATTTACAGTCCCAAGAAACCAGTGGACTTGTACGTGGCTGGGAGGAGGTGGCTGCGGATCATGTCGTCCTTAGTGACCCAGAGGACTCCGGAGCGAATGCCTCAGCAAACCTACGCTGCATGGCCTCCCTGATCCTGCAAAGTCTGCGGAAGGATCCTCGTATTCTTCGGATCAAGGAGAGGGACCATTACTGGCTGGCCACTCTCCTTGATCCACGGTACAAGGGTAAGGTTGCGGACCTTATGTTACCGTCGCAGAGGGAGCAGAGGATGAGACAACTCCGGGAGGCCTTGCAGAAAGGTCTGTGCAACGCGTTCCCAGAGACTGGGAGGTTGCAAACTCCTGGTCCTGGACAACGAGTTGCTGAGGCTTCGGCCAGTCAAAGAAGGAGCGGTGGGGAAGGTGGCCGTCTGACCGATGCGTTCAGACAATTCTTTAGTCCGCAGCCCCAAAGTATGATCGGTTCCAGCAACCATCGCCAGCGTCTGATAAACATGGTGCAGGAATATCTAGGGGCAAGGTCAGACTTGGACACCTTCCCCACCGAAAATCCTCTGGCTTACTGGGTCTTGAGGATGGATCACTGGCCAGAGCTTGCACAGTATGCAATTGAGCTACTGGCCTGTCCTGCATCCAGCGTTCTTTCGGAACGCACATTCAGTGCTGCTGGAGGATTTGTCACGGATCACAGGGTGCGCCTGTCCACCGACTCGGTTGATCGACTGACTTTCATCAAGATGAACCAGTCTTGGATCACCACCAGCTACCACACACCTGATGCTGATATAACAGACTAATTGATTTTAAAATGTCACATCCCTTCAAGACTGATGCTGATGCTGAGTGCCTGTGCTGTTATGTTGACTGGCTATCCTCCTCCTCCGAGTCCTCAATGATACGATTGATGATGATAGCTTGGAAGATCATTTTTGTTTATGGGTGCCGCCACCAGTGCCTAACGCCCAATTTTTCAGCCCCTGTTTAACAGGGGCGTGTAATTACAATTTTTGAAGCAATACTTTGCAACAGGGCTCATTGCTGTGCTCCAAGTACAGTATCTGTGAGGAGTTGCAGTGTTGTGCCACCAGTGCCTAAGGCCCAATTTTTCAGCCCCTGTTTAACAGGGGCGTGTCATTACAATTTTTGAAGCAATACTTTGCAACAGGGCTCATTGCTGTGCTCCAAGTACAGTATCTGTGAAGGGTTGCAGTGTTGTGCCACCAGTGCCTAAGGCCCAATTTTTCAGCCCCTGTTCAACAGGGGCATGTAATTACAATTCTTGATCTAATAATTCACAGCAGGGCCCATTGCTGCACCCACCAAGAGTAACTGTCAGGGCTTACAGTGTTGTGGCACCAGCACCACCATCAAAGGCCCAATTTTTACTACCACTGTTCAACAATTATATGTAATTAAAATTCCTGATATAATAGTTGACAGCAGGGCGTTCCAGCACCAACCAAGAGTAACTGTGAGTGCTTACAGTGTTGTGCCAACACCAACAACTAAGGGGCCTATTTCTGCAGAGTATATACGGCAGGTCCCTACTTTCAAACATCCAACTTACAAACGACTCCTACTTGCAAACGCAAGAAGACAACAGGAAGTGAGAGGAAATCTACCACTAGGAAGGAAAATTCTCTCCTGTAAGAATAAATATGGGAGAAAGGTGTCTCCTCTGTACTGATGCTTTATCAGCAATCCTTGTTTCAAGAAAAACACCACATTTCAAAAACAGTTGTCATTAGGACGGAAAGTGAGGTGAAATGTTCTGAACAGGGGCACAGACAGCAAAACAAATGTTACAGGGGTGATAACCCTTACCTATGTTTTCCAAAAAGTTTAAAAATAGATTTTTGGTCTGGAGCTACACTTCAACAATGTACCTGTTCAAAATTACAAACAGATTCTACATAAGAACAAACCTACAGTCCCTGTCTTGTATGCACCGCCTGTATACGGCTGTTCTGAGTATATAGGGCCTTTTTTATTTTATGTGCGGGGTTCCCCTTAATATCCATACAAGACCCAAAGGGGCTGGTAATGGGCTGGGGTAGGGGGGGGGTCATGGGGTAGCTATGCCATTTTTCTTAAAGATTTTCATCCATATTACCGGGACCAGACATTACATTAAAGCCGCAAGCAGTTTTAAATGGCTTTTTTTTCCTTTAGAAGTGTCATTTTGTGCAGGGACAGTTCTAAACACGGGAAACACGTGGCACTTCACAGGCATACTTTAGACACCCCCCAGGTACGATATTTAAAGGAATATTTGACTTTTTTTTTTTCACTTTATGCATCATTAAAATGACTGCTCCCGGAAAACGACCGTTTTTAAAACTTATTTTTGCATTGATACATGTCCCCTGGTGCAGAACCCGGGTTCCCAAACCCTTTTTAGGACAATAACATGCATAATAGTTTTTATAATTAGCACTTTAGAATTCGAACGTTCGCATCCATTGTATTTAATAGGGTTCTAATGTTCGTTCGAACTTTCGGTCCGTTCGCGGGTTCTGGTGCGAACCGAACCCGGGGGTGTTCGGCTCATCACTATCCTGTAGTATGTCCGCAGCCTCTGTCCACCTCCTGTAGTATGTCCGCAGCCTCTGTCCCCCTCCTGTAGTATGTCCGCAGCCTCTGTCCCTCTCCTGTAGTGTGTCCGCAGCCTCTGTCCCCCTCCTGTAGTATGTCCGCAGCCTCTGTCCCCCTCCTGTAGTATGTCCGCAGCCTCTGTCCCCCTCCTGTAGTATGTCCGCAGCCTCTGTCCCTCTCCTGTAGTGTGTCCGCAGCCTCTGTCCACCTCCTGTAGTATGTCCGCAGCCTCTGTCCCCCTCCTGTAGTATGTCCGCAGCCTCTGTCCCCCTCCTGTAGTATGTCCGCAGCCTCTGTCCACCTCCTGTAGTATGTCCGCAGCCTCTGTCCCCCTCCTGTAGTATGTCCGCAGCCTCTGTCCCCCTCCTGTAGTATGTCCGCAGCCTCTGTCCCCCTCCTGTAGTGTGTCCGCAGCCTCTGTCCCCCTCCTGTAGTATGTCCGCAGCCTCTGTCCCCCTCCTGTAGTATGTCCGCAGCCTCTGTCCCCCTCCTGTAGTATGTCCGCAGCCTCTGTCCCCCTCCTGTAGTATGTCCGCAGCCTCTGTCCCCCTCCTGTAGTATGTCCGCAGCCTCTGTCCCCCTCCTGTAGTATGTCCGCAGCCTCTGTCCCCCTCCTGTAGTATGTCCGCAGCCTCTGTCCCCCTCCTGTAGTATGTCCGCAGTCTCTGTCCCCCTCCTGTAGTATGTCCGCAGCCTCTGTCCCCCTCCTGTAGTATGTCCGCAGTCTCTGTCCCCCTCCTGTAGTATGTCCGCAGCCTCTGTCCCCCTCCTGTAGTATGTCCGCAGCCTCTGTCCACCTCCTGTAGTATGTCCGCAGCCTCTGTCCACCTCCTGTAGTATGTCCGCAGCCTCTGTCCCCCTCCTGTAGTATGTCCGCAGCCTCTGTCCCCCTCCTGTAGTATGTCCGCAGCCTCTGTCCCCCTCCTGTAGTATGTCCGCAGCCTCTGTCCCCCTCCTGTAGTATGTCCGCAGCCTCTGTCCCCCTCCTGTAGTATGTCCGCAGCCTCTGTCCCCCTCCTGTAGTATGTCCGCAGCCTCTGTCCCCCTCCTGTAGTATGTCCGCAGTCTCTGTCCCCCTCCTGTAGTATGTCCGCAGCCTCTGTCCCCCTCCTGTAGTATGTCCGCAGCCTCTGTCCCCCTCCTGTAGTATGTCCGCAGCCTCTGTCCCCCTCCTGTAGTATGTCCGCAGCCTCTGTCCCCCTCCTGTAGTATGTCCGCAGCCTCTGTCCCCCTCCTGTAGTATGTCCGCAGCCTCTGTCCACCTCCTGTAGTATGTCCGCAGCCTCTGTCCCCCTCCTGTAGTATGTCCGCAGCCTCTGTCCCCCTCCTGTAGTATGTCCGCAGCCTCTGTCCCCCTCCTGTAGTATGTCCGCAGCCTCTGTCCCCCTCCTGTAGTATGTCCGCAGCCTCTGTCCCCCTCCTGTAGTATGTCCGCAGCCTCTGTCCCCCTCCTGTAGTATGTCCGCAGCCTCTGTCCCTCTCCTGTAGTATGTCCGCAGCCTCTGTCCACCTCCTGTAGTATGTCCGCAGTCTCTGTCCCCCTCCTGTAGTATGTCCGCAGCCTCTGTCCCCCTCCTGTAGTATGTCCGCAGCCTCTGTCCCCCTCCTGTAGTATGTCCGCAGCCTCTGTCCACCTCCTGTAGTATGTCCGCAGCCTCTGTCCACCTCCGGTAGTATGTCCGCAGTCTCTGTCCCCCTCCTGTAGTATGTCCGCAGCCTCTGTCCCCCTCCTGTAGTATGTCCGCAGCCTCTGTCCCCCTCCTGTAGTATGTCCGCAGCCTCTGTCCCCCTCCTGTAGTATGTCCGCAGCCTCTGTCCCCCTCCTGTAGTATGTCCGCAGCCTCTGTCCCCCTCCTGTAGTATGTCCGCAGCCTCTGTCCCCCTCCTGTAGTATGTCCGCAGCCTCTGTCCCCCTCCTGTAGTATGTCTGCAGCCTCTGTCCCCCTCCTGTAGTATGTCCGCTGCCTCTGTCCCCCTCCTGTAGTATGTCCGCTGCCTCTGTCCCCCTCCTGTAGTATGTCCGCAGCCTCTGTCCCCCTCCTGTAGTATGTCCGCAGCCTCTGTCCACCTCCTGTAGTATGTCCGCAGCCTTTGTCCACCTCCTGTAGTATGTCCGCAGCCTCTGTCCCCCTCCTGTAGTATGTCCGCAGCCTCTGTCCCCCTCCTGTAGTATGTCCGCAGTCTCTGTCCCCCTCCTGTAGTATGTCCGCTGCCTCTGTCCCCCTCCTGTAGTATGTCCGCTGCCTCTGTCCCCCTCCTGTAGTATGTCCGCAGCCTCTGTCCCCCTCCTGTAGTATGTCCGCAGCCTCTGTCCACCTCCTGTAGTATGTCCGCAGCCTCTGTCCCCCTCCTGTAGTATGTCCGCAGCCTCTGTCCCCCTCCTGTAGTATGTCCGCAGCCTCTGTCCCCCTCCTGTAGTATGTCTGCAGCCTCTGTCCCCCTCCTGTAGTATGTCCGCAGCCTTTGTCCACCTCCTGTAGTATGTCCCCAGCCTCTGTCCACCTCCTGTAGTATGTCCGCAGCCTCTGAGGGGATCCTAGAAAGGAGTCAAGAGTGGAAGTGCTGCTGGGATGGGGGTTACGGCCCAGGAAGAAACAGACGTGTGGACTGGGAAGAGGAGATCAGAGCCACCAAGCTGGAGCCGTCTGACTGAGCCCCACACTGTGCACCTGAGAGGAGGTAAGTGACAGTGCCGCCAGGCCATTCTGAGGGGGGGGGGGTCACTGATGTAAGGATGTGAGTGAATACAATAATGTAAGGGGGCACTGATATAAAGGTTTCCCCCTTATATTAGTACCCCCCCCCCCCTTACCTTAGTGTATTCACTCTGTGGAAGATGGTCTCTTATCACCAGAGTCCCCCTCCACATCAGAGTTCCCCCTTACATCATGATCTGCATCGTTCCCCTTTACATAAGAGTTCCCTTGCACTGTAAGGGGGATCCCTGCAGACTCTGATGTAAGAGGGAACTCTGTGCTGGCTGGGTTATAGTATCCTAACCTTCATGTGAATTGAGAAAAAAGTTTTTTTACTTTTGTTTAACTTAAACACATTGATAATAGCACTAGCTGTGTGTTTATAGTTGAAATATTGATATTTGCACTGTTTACCTAAAATTACTGTTTTTAGTGCTACTTTTTTGCAGCAGCAGTAAAAAATGCGGCTCTGTCAGTAATTTCCATGAATTTTTGGCAGTAAAAAATTGATGCCGTTCGGAAATTTTGGCATCCTTGCCAGTAAATTTCACTTCAGGGGGTTGGCAACACTGGTGACGAATGTGCTATCTCCATTACGAACGCTAGTTTTACCAGAACGAGCGCTCCCGTCTCATCACTTGCTTCTGAGCATGCGCGTTTTTTTTCACGTCGTTAAAGCGTACACACGGCCGTTTTTCATGACGAGAAAAACGACGACGTGAAAAACAACGAGAAAAATTAGAGCATGTTCCAAATTTTTAATGCCCATTTTTCACGTCGTGAAAAATGCTCTGGAGCATACACACGATCATTTTTAATGACCAAATTAAAAAAAATCATTTTTCTCGTCATGAAAAACGGTTGTGTGTACGCGGCATAAGGTTCGTGCATTTGGGGCTGTAATCTAAGGTCTATGGATGAGGTTTTCTAAGGTTCATTCACAGGGTTAATCGATCCCTATTCACAAATCCGGCTTTGCCGGATTTGACGGGTCCCGAGCGGGTCCCGAGCGGAGTGACGTCTTCGCCGCTCCGGCCAATCACAGCGCCGGAGCGGCACTGTGATTGGTCGGAGTGGCGATACCCGGAAGTAACCTTCCGAATAACTGTGGAGCGATGGCTGCGGCTGGAGGGGGAGACGAGGGCGGCTTCGGGGGCCCCGATCTAAGGTAAGTGATGCATAATTTTTTTTTAAACGGGTTTACAACCACTTTAAGGTCCATGTATGAGAATCTATAGATTAAGGTCCATCTATGAGGACCTCTAGTCTAAGGTCTATGTATGAGGACCTCTAGTCTAAGGTCCATCTATGAGGACCTCTAGTCTAAGGTCCATCTATGAGGATCTGTAGATAAAGGCCCATGTATGAGGATCTGTAGATTAAGGTCCATGTATGAGGACCTCTAGTCTGAGGTCCATATATGAAGAACTCTAGTCTAAGGTCCATCTATGAGGACTTCTAGTCTAAGGTCCATGTATGAGGACCTCCACTCTAAGGCCCATGTATGAGGATCTGTAGATTAAGGCCCATGTATGAGGATCTGTAGATTAAGGCCCATGTATGAAGACCTCTAGTCTAAGGTCCATGTATGAAGACCTCTGGTCTAAGGTCCACGTATGAAGACCTCTAGTCTAAGGTCCATGTATGAGGATCTCTAGTCTAAGGTCCATGTATGAAGACCTCTAGTCTAAGGTCCATGTATGAAGACCTCTAGTCTAAGGTCCATGTATGAAGACCTCTAGTCTAAGGTCCATGTATGAAGACCTCTAGTCTAAGGTCCATGTATGAAGACCTCTAGTCTAAGGTCCATGTATGAAGACCTCTAGTCTAAGGTCCATGTATGAAGACCTCTAGTCTAAGGTCCATGTATGAAGACCTCTAGTCTAAGGTCCATGTATGAAGACCTCTAGTCTAAGGTCCATGTATGAAGACCTCTAGTCTAAGGTCCATGTATGAGGATCTCTAGTCTAAGGTCCATGTATGAGGATCTCTAGTCTAAAGTCTATGTATGAGGGCCCTGCCCCCTAGTCTAAGTACCATGTATGTATCTCAAGTCTATAACAATTTAACTTTATTACATAAAGCATACACGTGCTCTGCCCATGCCAAGCAAAACAACTACTGGTAGTTAACATTAATGCCGTCCTCACAACTGCCTAAAATGGATTTTCTTTTGGCTTCCTCCCTGCTCCTATTACTTCTGCAAGTAACATAATTTCCCTGGTACATTTATGTGATTCACTTTTCTTCATTTAACGTTAAAGCATTGGTGTGTGGTGATTGTCACTCAGGCACACAGCATTGTCACACAGAGGTGGGGAGTGGGTTCTAGCTCGATGGTTAGACAAAGTACTAATTCACTTTAAAGGGAAATTACTGTGTATTTATAAAGAGTACTAGTCTGTTTTTATTACCTCTATAATAATTAGTTATAATAATTTAGTAAGAATTAATATCAGTCTTGTGTGCCATTTTCATTATAGCATTTCATATATAAATGTGCAAGTGCTCCATCTAGTGGCAGACAGTGCAATCAGCATTCACACTGAATGCTAAAGAAAAATATGAAAAATCTTAAGAAAATATAATTTGCAGGATAAACCACATCTGTAAAAGTTGTTGGATGACTGGCTGACCTCCAATAACATAAGAGGGGCAGTAAAGCACAATTAAGGGACAGCGCTGCTGATTCAGAAGCATGTCATGTAAAGATATTTAGCAGCCCCATTTCTATATTGTATATAACCACAACCTATAGTTTTTTTTCTAAACATTAGGGCAACCTTTAAGATTGTACAGTGCCTTGAAAAAGTATTCATACCCCTTGAAATTTTCCACAGTTACAAGCAAAAATTTAAATGTATTTTATTGGGATTTTATGTGATAGACCAACACAAAGTGGCACATAATTGTGAAGTGGAAGGAAAATAATTAATGGTTTTCAACATTTTTTACAAATAAATATGTGAAAAGTGTGGGGGGCATTTGTATTCAGCCCTCCTGAGTCAATACTTTGTAGAACCACCTTTCACTCCAATTATAGCTGCAAGTCTTTTTGGGGATGTCTCTACCAGATTTGCACATCTACAGAGTGTCAATTTTGCCCATTCTAATTTGCAAAATATCTCAAGTTCTGTCAGATTGGATGGAGAGCGTCTGTGAACAGCAATTTTCAAGTCTTGCCACAGATTCTCAATTGGATTTAGGTCTGGACTGTGACTGGGCCATTCTAACACATGAATATGCTTTGATCTAAACCATTCCATTGTAGCTCTGGCTGTATGTTTAGGGTCGTTGTCCTGCTGGAAGGAGAACCTCCGCCCCAGTCTCAAGTCTTTTGCAGAGTCTAACAGGTTTTCTACTAAGATTGCCCTGTATTTGGCTCCATTCATCTTCCCATCAACTCTGACCAGCTTCCCTGTACCTACTGAAGAAAAGTATCCCCACAACATGATGCTGCCACCACCATGTTTCACGGTGGGGTTGGTGTGTTCAGGGTGATAGTTTTCCGCCACACACAGCGTTTTGCTTTAGGCCAAAAAGTTCCATTTTGTTTTCATCTGACCAGAGCACCTTCTTCCACATGTTTGCTCTGTCACCCAGATGGCTTCTCGCAAACTGCAAACGGAACTTCTTATGGCTTTTCTTTCAACAATGATTTTCTTCTTGCCACTCTTCCATAAAGGGCAGATTTGTGGAGAAGCACGACTAATAGTGGTCCTGTGGACAGATTCTCCCACCTGAGCTGTGGGTCTCTGCAGCTTCTCCAGAGTTACCATGGGCCTCTTGGCTGCTTCTCTGATGAATGTTCTCCTTGCCGGCCCGGTCAGTTTAGGTGGACGGCCATATCTTGGTAGGTTTGCAGTTGTGCCATACTCTTTCCATTTTCGGATAATGGATTGAACAGGGCTCCATGAGATGTTCAAAGCTTGAGATATTTTTTTACAACCTACCATACTTTAAAATTCTCCACAACTTTATCCCTGACCTGTCTGGTGGGTTCCTTGGCCTTCATTAGGCTGTTTGTTCACTAAGGTTCTCTAACAAACCTCTGAGGGCTTCACAGAACAGATATATTTATACTGTGATTAAATTACACACAGGTGGACTCTACTAATTGGGTGGCTTCTGAAGGCAATTGGTTCCACTAGATTTTAGTTAGGGGTATCAGAGTAAATAGGGCTGAATACAAATGTACACCACACTTTTCAGATATTTTTAAAAACAAAATGAAAACCATTTATCATTTTTCTTCCACTTCACAATTATGTGTCCCTTTGTGTTGGTCTATCACATAAAATCCCAATAAAATGCATTTACGTTTTTGGTTGTAACATGACAAAATGTGGAAAATTTCAATGGGTATGAATACTTTTTCAAAGCACTGTAAATATACTGTATATCGACATTGGTACAGCCATATTTTCTTATGTCATATGCAGGCCATGCTTTCTGAGGTCATCTCTCTGTCACTCTGCTCTCTCCTGCTCTGAGCATGTTCCTGCTTTATGTAAAGAGAGAGCCCGCTCTTGTTACACCACTTGTAGAAATGTTACCTTACTCTACCTCTAGAGGGTGCAAGCTGGGACAATAACCTCCCCTCGCTTTGTAGTTGGAATGGTCCTGCCGCATGATATTTTTATTTCTTTTGCCAACTGACCCTGTCTGGTGGCCATTTGTAGACAGACCCATGTTTGTGCATTTCTTATTGGGATAGTCATCTGCATTACACAGAAGGAAGTTTTCCGTGTTTATCCGTGCCAGTCTTCCCCTTGCCTCCATATCTCTGTGTTGGAAGCGTGCACAAACAAATGGTCTCCTAGGTTTTTGTCATGGAATTTTCCTATTCATACGGAATCTATCAGTCTACAGACAGCCAATGGAGATTTCCTGAAATGAGCCCTGCCTCTAGTTGGTTAATCCTGTAACTAACAACCTTGCTGGAGTTATTAAAAAACAGCGCTGACTGCACTATCTGACCTACAGACAGCTTCTAAAATGACAACCTAAGAACTGGCACATCACAAGAGTAAAATGGTTATGGTACGCCAAAAATATAGAGCTATATTTGCACTATACAGCAGCGGTTCTGGATGTGCAGTTGTCCCTGGGACATAAAGCAATGATTTGCATGGGACGTGCATGTGTAGTTAAACACTGATGCAAAAAAGCTTTGGTATTTACAAGTCTAGTAAGCGTGTGCATGATGCCTGAAACTAGACCTCACTGACCTCTGTAGCTGCAGCCACTGTGGAGCATTTCATCCTCAATTTTCCCAGTAGAAACACTAGAATCTTTGCAATAACACATTTAACTCACTCTTCTCCTTGCAGTCATCTCAGGTACTCTGGGAATTGGAGCAGGGGGAGCTGAGCTGCTGCTGAGAGTGGGAGCTGTTAAGAGGAGGAACAGGGAGAACTGACTTGCTGAGAGGAGGAGTAGGGACTCAGAGCTGAGTTTCGGAGAAGAGGAGCAAAGGGTACTGACCTGCTAAAAGGAGGGGCAGGGGGAGCTGAATTGCTGAGAGGAGGAGCAGGGGAAGTTGAGTTGCTGAAAAGAGGGGCAGGGAGGCTAAACTGCCATGAGAAGGAGAAGGGGGTGCTGAGAGACTCAGAGGAGGAACAGGGGGAGCTGAATTGAGAGGAGGAGCAAGGGCAGCTGCTGAAAAAGAGGGGAAGGGGAGCTGAGTTGCTAAAAGCAGAAGCAGAGGAAGCTTAGCTGCTGAGAGGAGGAGCAGGGGCAGCTGAGCTGTTGAAAGGTGTGGCAGGGGAGCTGAGCTGCTGAGAGGAGGAACACGAGCAACTGAGCTGCTGAGAGGAACAGGGGGAGCTGAGCTACTAAAAGGAGGGGCAGGGGAGCAGAGTTGCTGAAAGCAGGGGCAGGTGAAGCTAAGTTGCTGAGAGGAGGAGCAGGGGAAGCTTAGTGGCAGAGAGGAATAGCAGGGGGAGCTGAGCTGGGAGGAGGAGCAGGGGCAGCTGAGCTGCTGAAAGAAGGAGCGGTGAAGTGAGTTGCTGAGAGTAGAAACAAGGGGAGCTAATCTGCTGAGAGGAGGAGCAGAGCTGTGGAGAGAAGAAGCAGAGCTGCTGAAAGATAGAGTAGGGAAAGCTGAACTGCTGAGAAAATGAGCCGGAGGAGCTAAACTGTTAAGAAAAGGAGCAGGAGGAGCTGAGCTGCTGAGAGAAGGAGCAGGAGGAGCTGAGAGAAGGAACAGAAAGCTGAACTGCTAAGAGAAGGAGCAGGAGGAGCTGAATTGCTAAGAAAAGAAGCAAGAGATGCCGAGCTGCTGAGAGAAGGAGCAGGAGGAGCTGAGCTACTGAGAGAAGGAGCAGGAGGAGCTGAGCTACTGAGAGAAGGAGCAGGAGGAGCTGAGCTGCTGAGAGAAGGAGCAGGAGGAGCTGAGCTGCTGAGAGAAGGAGCAGGAGGAGCTGAGCTGCTGAGAGAAGGAGCAGGAGGAGCTGAGCTGCTGAGAGAAGGAGCAGGAGGAGCTGAGCTGCTGAGAGAAGGAGCAGGAGGAGCTGAGCTGCTGAGAGGGGGAGTAGGGGAGCTGAGCTGCTGAGAGTGGGAGTAGGGGAGCTGAGCTGCTGAGAAAAGGAGCAGGTGGAGTTGAACTACTGAGAAAAGGCGCCGGAGGAGTTGAGTTGCTAAGAGAAGGAGCAGTAGGAGCTGAGTTACTAAGAGAAGGAGCAGTAGGAGCTGAGTTACTAAGAGAAGGAGCAGTAGGAGCTGAGCTGATAAAAGAAGAAGCAGGAAGAGTTGGGCTGCTGAGAAATGGAGCAGGAGGAGCTGAGCTGCTGAGAGATGGAGCAGGAGGAGCTGAGCTGCTGAGAGATGGAGCAGGAGGAGCTGAGCTGCTGAGAGATGGAGCAGGAGGAGCTGAGCTGCTAAGAGAAGAAGCAGGAGGAGCTGAACTGCTGAGAGAAGAAGCAGGAGGAGCTTAGCTGTTGAGAGAAGGAGCTGGAGGAGCTGAGTTACTAAGAGAAGGAGCAGTAGGAGCTGAGCTGCTGAGAGAAGAAGCAAGAGGAGTTGAGCTGCTGAGAGAAGGAGCAGGAAGAGCTGAGCTGCTAAATAATGGAGCAGGAGAAGTTGAGCTGCTGGATGAGCTGAGTTGCTGAGAGAAGGAGCAGGAGGAGCTGAGCTGCTGAGAAGGAGCAGGAGGAGCTGAACTGCTAAGAGAAGGAGCAGAAGGAGCTGAGCTGCTGAGAGGGGGAGTAGGGGAGATGAGCTGCTGAGAGGGGGAGTAGGGGAGCTAAACTGTATAAAGGAGGAGCAGGAGGAGCTGAGCTGATAAGAGAAGGAGCAGGAGGAACTGAGTTACTAAGAGAAGGAACAGTATGAGCTGAGCTGCTGAGAGAAGAAGCAGGAGGAGTTGGGCTGCTGAGAGATGGAGCAGGAGGAGCTGAGCTGCTGAGAGATGGAGCAGGAGGAGCTGAGCTGCTAAGAGAAGGAGCAGGAGGAGCTGAACTGCTGAGAGAAGAATCAGGAGGAGCTGATCTGTTGAGAGAAGGAGCAGGAGGAGCTGGAGGAGCTGAGTTACTAAGAGAAGGAGCAGTAGGAGCTGAGCTGCTGAGAGAAGAAGCAAGAGGAGTTGAGCTGCTGAGAGAAGGAGCAGGATAAGCTGAGCTGCTGAGAGATGGAGCAGGAGAAGCTGAGCTGCTGGATGAGCTGAGTTGCTGAGAGAAGGAGCAGGAGGAGCTGAGCTGCTGAGAGAAGGAGCTGAAATGCTAAGAGAAGGAGCAGGAGGAGCTGAACTGCTGAGAGAAGGAGCAGCTAAACTGCTGAGAGAAGGAGCAACTAAGCTGCTGAGAGAAGGAGCAGGAGGAGTTGAGCTGCTGAGAGGAGGAGCGGGGAAGCGGAGCTGCTGAGAGAAGGAGCAGGAGGAGCTGAGCTGCTGAGAGGAGTTTTTTGAGTATCATTACTACTTTTACAGTCATACATTGAGTTAAATTAGGATTTTTGGAAAAATAGAAATTGACACAGAGTGTATGCTGCAGTCTGTCAGTAGCATTATCATCATAGTCTTTGTAACACGGTTTTATTACCTGTTAATCTTGCCATTAGATCCATTATTTATCAACTTCCTGTGATGGGGTGAAATTGCGCAGCAGTGTTGTCACCATGTACACAGGGTAGTCTTAGATGACTATGTAGTTTACAATGCTTTCCTTTCTTTTAGAAAAAAAGGTGTAGCGGTCTCACCCTTCTTCTTTTACGGCTGGTTTACTCGTCTAGGGGAACCAAGGGGGGAGGAGTGAGATTCTGCCACCAGCTCGCCCCTCTTATGTGTGTAGAGGTTTGAGCTATGATCTTTACCTTCGGGTCTGTGTCCCTGTCACAGAGATTCCACTTCAAAAATGACCAGTAGATAGGTGAATGTAGAACACTTTGCTCCCAGAAAAGTAAGCCCACACCAGGTGACAGTACAACATCTATATTTATTTCCGCAGAGATAAATATGCCTCTTTGCAAGCAGACAGGTTGATACAAACACAACTTGGTGGGGTGAGGGTTCAGGCACAATCCTTTCGGATCAGATAAGTTGCTAGGAACTCACAACAACCTTTGGCGCACAGTCGCTGCCACCGACCGCAAGGTTGGTCCCTGCCACAGACCGGGTGAACGATGAGGTCTCTGCCACAGACCTTAGAATAGGCCTCTGCCACCGACCTGATGTAGCTGGGTCTCTGCAAAGACCATAGAACATGAACTACCTTCTAATGGCGACCCCTGTTAGGGAGATGATCCATCCCGGACGGTTCCCAGAGGCCTGCACTGTCGCCAGCCAATGCTGCGCTGGATCTTCAGGCCAGGTCACCTCCCTGGTTCTCCTTGCCCGAGATTTGGGTCCCCTCACTCGGTGGGCCCCCTAGGTATCTTCTCCCATGCGGGACCCAGTCGAAGGTACTGGGCTCCAGGCCTCGGCTAGTACCTCACCCCAGGCCTAAGGTGCCTGGGATGGAACTCGAACTCCCCCGCACCCAGGCCGAGGGCACCTGGGCGCGGACGAACAGAACAGCAGCCCCCAGGCTGAAGGTGCCTGGGGCTCGGACCTCGTGCGCAAGATGTCCGCCCTTTTTATACCCTCTCCCAGCAGGCACAGCGGGTTCCCTACCCCGCCGTACTACTGCCGCGTGAGGACACAAAGGGCACGGCTCTACAATGATGGTTCAACCCCAGCCCAAGGCGACAGCGCCACCCAGGGGCCGCAGGGAACTGAGCACCATTTTATCCTCCACCAATCAAATTGGCCATAGATTCCTAACAATTAGTGTATCTGGGCCATGCTACCACCCAGATACTCCCCCTAAATGTTAACCCCCGCTACAAAGGTATAAGCCTGTGAATAAAAGTTTGGTGTGCATACATAAGAGGTGCTGTGTAAACCCAGTAGACAGCAGTAAGGGTGCAACACCAATGGTGAGAGACTCCAGAATAATTTATTAATAGAAGAGCCAACGCGTTTTGGGGGCTCACTAAATCTCCCTTCATTGGGGCTTTACAATGGTGCTAGTTATGAATATGAATCTACAAATACTTTCACACCATTCTGACTCCAGGCATTCCTAAAAAGACATAAAACACAAACCTTGACAAAAGGGAGGGGTTTGGGAACGCCCTGGATTTCTTATCCTGTTGATCTTCTAAATATAACCTATTGTTTGGTAACGGAGTTTGAGATTGTATCAGCCTCTTTTCAATCTCTGTACAGCTGGGCTAGAGTGTGAGAGAAAGAAGCAGTACAAAGAACCAATCATGCACTGACTAGAAGCATGCTCATAGGAGGAGAGAGCAGAGTGATGGAGAGATGAGGTTATCACTCTGCTGCTTCTCCTCTCACTGTCCAGTCATGGGTTAGGGGCACCTCCGGGACAATGATAATGGCCATCAGACTGAGGACATCTAGTGGCAAAACAAAGTACTGCAGGGGAAATCTCTGGATTGAAGGTGGAGATTGCAGAAGAGGCTGTTATTTTATCTATGAAAGAACTATACATTCTTATTTTAATATTTTTGAGCTCTGCTTTGAATCTACACCAGGCTAAAAATGGTTCTTTGTTTCTCTATCTGCTCTGTGGCAGCGAGTGGGTTACACATTACAACAATGCAGATGGGGATTATATGCTGCAGTGCTCCTCAGTCTCCCAGCAATATTTAATCAGAGCGCGGCTCAGGTATACAGCGATGTTCTGTGACGCCGATACAAGAATTCAGAGAGCTCCGGGGGGGGGGGGCAGAATGCTGCATTGTCATTGCCAAGCACAACGTAAGCCAGCGTTGTTTCCTCACATGGATGGCTAGCCATGCTGCAGCGTGGTCAGGTGATGTGCTGCTGCATTGTCGTCCATATGGTACGTTACAGTGACGTCACTAGCAGACCACAGCAAGGACTCCTTGGGGTTATATACATTAGACAGAGGACAATGTGCCTGTAGAGGACTATACATCAACTAGACAAACAGCCTGGATGTCACTTATTGCTCAGACCAAGTTAAAGGATAAAGCAGCCTAATATTTAACCAGTATGTCTGCACAATGAGATAGGACACATTCCTTCCTGCACTGTCATTGTCAGCTCAGGCGTGCAGCAGGGGAGAACAGCTGCCATTTTCACAGGATTCAAGGGGGTGCCATCCATTATATTAAAAGATGATCTCCCATAGGGGGTGCTATCCCTTATATTAAAAGATTATATTCCCATAGAGGGTGCTATCCCTTGTATTAAAAGATTATATTTCCATAGTGGGTGCTATCCCTTGTATTAAAAGATTATATTCCCATAGGGGGTGCTATCCCTTGTATTAAAAGATTATATTCCCATAGGGGGTGCTATCCCTTGTATTAAAAGATTATATTCCCATAGAGGGTGCTATCCCTTGTATTAAAAGATTATATTCCCATAGGGGGTGCTATCCCTTGTATTAAAAGATTATATTCCCATAGAGGGTGCTATCCCTTGTATTAAAAGATTATATTCCCATAGAGGGTGCTATCCCTTGTATTAAAAGATTATATTCCCATAGGGGGTGCTATCCCTTGTATTAAAAGATTATATTCCCATAGGGGGTGCTATCCCTTGTATTAAAAGATTATATTCCCATAGGGGGTGCTATCCCTTATATTAAAAGATTATATTCCCATAGGGGGTGCTATCCCTTATATTAAAAGATTATATTCCCATAGGGGGTGCTATCCCTTGTATTAAAAGATTATATTCCCATAGGGGGTGCTATCCCTTGTATTAAAAGATTATATTCCCATAGGGGGTGCTATCCCTTATATTAAAAGATTATATTCCCATAGGGGGTGCTATCCCTTGTATTAAAATATGATATCCCATAGGGGGTGCTATACCATGTACTAAAACATGTTATCCCATAGGGCAGTATCCAATATATTAAAAATACGATTTACCATAGAGGCGCTATCCCATGCGTAAAATCACGATATCACCTAGGTGGTGCTTGTCCATGTACTAAAACATGATATCCCATTATAGAGGGTGCTATGCTATATATTAAAAGGTGATATCCCATAGGGGATGCTATCCCTAGTATTAACGACTATGTGTCAAGAACAAGGTTGAATGGGGTGGGACTTTGTGTGTGCCTCAGTGGAGTAAATAAATGTAGAAATACCAGAATAAATAGAAAAATAAACAACCTTTATTTTCCTGCCATAAGGCAGTAGTATAAAAAATATTATCTTACAAACTATGAGATAAAATCACATTACAGTTCAGACAATCAAATATCGGGGTGTGCAATTCCCACTCAAAAAGAAAATAAGGGCCTACGCGTTTCACGGATTTCCGCTTCGTCAGGGCCTTTGAACGTAGTACAGTAAGATATTATAAAGATTCTAGGGATAAACAAAAGGGTTGATGATATATATATATATATATATATATATATATATATATATATATATACACACACATACACATCACAGCCAGTATATGTAAAAAGGAAGAATGTAAAAATCAACAGTGTACAAAAGATAAATAAACATAAATCAAAAATAAGAAGTATTGGAATGGTGAGCACATAGGAGCGCATTATGCCCCCCATGTGTTCACTGAAGATATATTCACATTAAGCATTGAGCGTTGATACAAGTTGAGGGTTTACAGAGGAGAACATTCTTTATATATTATGTATGTGACTCCGTGCATGCGCAGGGACGCCCCACGTACTGGGAAGATGTAAAAATGTTACTACAGTTCACATGATTGAAATGTATTAACGTCATTCCATGTGCGTAGTGTGTATTGAAAAACTGTAGGGGCATACACTTACCACAGAACTGTAGATGCATGAATACAGTGCGGCGGACGGTTGAGGCTTGCGTGCCTTGATAGATGACTACCTACGTCCACACGTGGAAAGTCTACCAACGTATCTCAAAGATACCATTCACATTTTGAGTGTTTTGAATGGTCTGTTAGTCCCCCCTCATACCATTTTGGCCTCCATAGATGTAGAGGCCCTTTATTCTAGCATCCCTCATGACAAGGGGGTTGCTTGCTATTACTTACATTTTTCTAAATGAACGGGACTTGGACGCTATACCATACAACACCTTCATTATGGAGATGCTGTACTTTATTTTGAACCACAATGTGTTTACCTTCGGTGGCTCTCACTACCTCCAGGTACAGGGTGTAGCGATGGGGACCAAGTGTGCCCCATCGTATGCAAACCTGTACCTGGGGGGGTGGGAGCAGGAGGTCTTCTCCTCGGATGATTCCTCGATGTACCTGCGCCACACCTTGTTGTGGCACAGGTACATTGATGACATCTTGATTTTCTGGACAGGAACACCTGAACTTTTGATGCAATTTGTAGAACAACTGAACCAGAATAACTATAATCTATCTTTTACGTTTAATTGGCACAATGACACCTAAATATTAACAAGAATGCAAATGGAGCTATTACCACCAATCTGCACCGTAAAGACACAGCAGGAAACTCATTATTACACTCTACGAGTGCCCACCCGTCTCATTTGATCAATTCAATCCCCAAAGGGCAGTACCTACGAACCAAACGTAACTGCACTAATGACAACGACTTTAAGATCCAGGCTTCTCTTTTACAAAAACATTTCCTGGATAGGGGCTACAGTAAAAGATGTCATGGAGATCCTGCCAGTAACAGGCGCCCTGGACTTCCTGGTTCCCGATTGCGCGCGCGATCACGGATGCGCACGCGCGCGCCCTATGGGTGGCGCCAGAAGGGCTATTTAAATCCAGCAATTACAGACAGTCCCTGCTGTCTGCTCTACAGCGTTAGTGCCTGAGAAACCTGATCTGTGAACCTGTCTGTATCTGACCTGGCTTGCCTTGACCTTCCAGCTATCCGCCTGCACCTGACCTCCGGCCTGTTGTGACCTCTGCTCTGCCTTGCCCTCCTGTACCTTGCTGCCTGTCACCTGCTGTGTTCCAGAGTTCCTGTTCACCTGCTGTGTTCCAGAGTTCCTGGTTTCCTGTTCACCTGCTGTGTTCCTGAGTTCCTGGTTTCCTGTTCACCTGCTGTGTTCCTGAGTTCCTGGTTTCCTGTTCACCTGCTGTGTTCCAGAGTTCCTGGTTCCTGTTCACCTGCTGTGTTCCAGAGTTCCTGGTTCCTGTTCACCTGCTGTGTTCCAGAGTTCCTGGTTTCCTATTCACCTGCTGTGTTCCTGAGTTCCTGGTTTCCTGTTCACCTGCTGTGTTCCAGAGTTCCTGGTTCCTGTTCACCTGCTGTGTTCCAGAGTTCCTGGTCCTGTTCACCTGCTGTGTTCCAGAGTTCCTGGTTTCCTATTCACCTGCTGTGTTCCTGAGTTCCTGGTTTCCTGTTCACCTGCTGTGTTCCAGAGTTCCTGGTTCCTGTTCACCTGCTGTGTTCCAGAGTTCCTGGTTCCTGTTCACCTGCTGTGTTCCAGAGTTCGTGGTTTCCTGTTCACCTGCTGTGTTCCTGAGTTCCTGGTTTCCTGTTCACCTGCTGTGTTCCTGAGTTCCTGGTTCCTGTCTACCTGCCATACTTCCGTGCACCTGGATCCAGCCCCGACTACCCAGCCACCTGCTCCGTGGTTGATCCTGCCAGGCACTCGTACCCCTTCTACCTCCGCGCCTCCTGTTACACTACCAGGGGCCGCTGGTGGAAGCCGTAAGGGAGGCCTCCCTCTGCTAAACCGGGCTCGTCACCGCCAGATACGTGACAAAAGATCTCCTGAAAAAAGCATACAAAAATGCCAAAGATAGCCCTCGGGACCTCCTCCTTTTTCAAAATGATCAGGGGACCACTAACCAACCCCCAGGCATTCGTCCAATTACAAAATATAATAACCAATCCTTGATCATACAGAGAATACTAAGTAACCACTGGCATTTTCTAAGGGACGATCCAATTTTGAGACAATTTGTGGAACCTGAACCACATATAATTTACAAACGCAACCAATCGTTAAGGGATACCCTGGTTTCCAGTCACTTTATGCCTGATGAATCAAGGGATCCCTGTGGTTCTTTACCACGGGGCACCTTCCAATGTGGGAACTGCGATTTCTGCAAGTACATTCAAACCGGAAGTAACGTTGTTCTACCCACAGGAGAAAACCTCATAATATTGTAAATTGCGATCCGATTGGTATTCGTATACCTACTCACATGTGGATGTGACAGATACTATGTGGGTAAAACAAAAATAAACTTCTGGAGACGTATTAAGGAACATGCTGTAGATATAGAAATAGGCATCACTATAAACCTATACCTAAACACTTTGCAGATAACCATGACTACAACACAGATTCTTTAAAATTCCAGGTACTAGCTCGCATCCACCCCCCCCCCTATCGGGGAGGTGACTTCGACCAAAAAATTCTTCAGATAGAGGCTAGATGGATTTTCAAATTGAAGGCAACTCAGTTCCCGGGAATGAATGATGGCATTAGTTATGCCCCTTTCCTGTGAAATTTGCCCAATTTGAATCCGCCCCCCCCTCCCCCACTTCTCTCCTCCCCGTTCATTCCCTTCGCTTTGTTTTCTTTGGCTTCCTATTTTCTATATCCAAATAGATTTAATATGTACAATACTCTGTATATTCTATGCATACATCTATAAAAACATATATAATTTCATGTTTCATAAATTTTCTCGACTTTATTTGAAATTCGTGAATTATGTACATAAAGGTATTTGCTTTCTGTAATATACAAATATATATGCATGACGAGGTGACTGGTGTGCATGTGTCCAGTCACGCCCCCCGTGTTCATATATGGGACCAACAGTGATTCACTTATGCTAAACTGGTACATAAACATCTATACATAAATGCCCTTCCCCTTTGAACTACTCCTAGCTTCTTGCTTATATACCCGATCTCAACTGCAGCAACAGAACTGCTGCACCATTTAAACATAGAGATCTATATTTTTATTGCCATATATTTCTGATCTATATAGAAGGCCTTTTGTTATATCTATGATTATGCATGATTCTGTTGCGGCGAGACACCCGGCTTCGCCTGTGTCTGTTCACTGCAACACGGGATTTACTCTCAGGGCATGGTTAATCTCCTTGTCCGAGGAGCCTCAGGCTCTTATCCCGGGAGCGTTCCATACAGTCCATCCATCTGGGAAAATTACACGCTGACTGGTTTTCCTTAAACCAGCCGACGTGTGTTTACATCTTTCCCTGCTGTTGGAATAGGGTGTCCACGTGTCCCGGATTGCCCGGGATTGTCCCACAATTCACATTTGTGTCCCGTGTCCCGGGCACCTTCACAATACAGTGTCCCGGAATGAAATGAGGACACACAGCCACCCTAATAGACAATTGCCAAACTGGTCGCTAGGGCTGCCCCGGCCGGCATCCAGCAACCAGTGACGTCACATTTGCAGAGTCTCAGAGCGAGGCCGAGAGAAGCAAGGCCTTTACCCAGTGCTGCCCTGAGCTCCAAGTCCACCCACCTCCTCTCCTTCTCCGACTGCGGCAGCAGCACCTCCTGACTCCTCCAGGCTTCAGTGACCTGAAAATGAGGCTGACAAGTGAGGGGCAATAAAAAATGAGGCTGACAAGTGAGGGGCAATTAAAAATAATGCTGAAAAGTGAGGGGCAATTAAAAACAATGCTGACAAGTGGGGGCAATAAAAAATGAGGCTGACAAGTGAGGGGCAATAAAAAATTAAGCTGACAAGTGGGCGAGGGCGGGCACAGGGGCGGGGGGTGTCCCTGAAAGGCAGTTCGGAAATGTGTTCACCCTACGTTGGAACGCAGCGCTGCTGGCGATGCGGTCCACGACATCGCCGGCACGTCACGCTGCACTAGGCCCAATTCCTCCCTGCCGCGGGCGGCTCCTCCTCCACTCCCCGTTAGCCTATCATGGGCGTTTGGGGTTTGGAGATCCGCCCCTGTTCGCCCCTCCACCGGGAAACACACGGCATGGACATGGACCATGGGACCTTAGACGCATGCAATTCCCTAGCATGCACTTTGCGGCGTCCAGTGAGCAGATGGGCTCTCTCCAGTCCCTCCGGACCCTTCGGATTCACTCCTGTGATTCCGTATGGCCCGGGCGACTGGAGCAATCCTATGGATTCTCCCCCCCTCCTTCTTTCCACCTATCAGCACGGCGACCAATAGGCAGACCTCCCCTATATAAAACACACTTTCACACTCTCTCCTTAGCAGTGCACCTCTCTGTATGAGAGGGAATACGAGGAGAGAAGCTTTTATTCTAAACACCCAAGGTCTAAACACCCAAGTGAAGTTAACTCTTTTCACCATTGCATCTCTATATACAAAACCACCCCCCCCTTTTTTTAATTTTTTATTAAATGTTTTGATTTTACCACTCATTTGTCCTCATGATATGCCTGCACCTTGATGTGGATCTGGGTTTATGCTCACTACCCTCGGCATTCTCCAAGGATTGGTTCCCCTACTTGTATACATTGACACTATGTGTCCACTATATACTTTGGTGAGACGTCATACCTCACATTATCTATTTTGACTTTTGTACATATATTGTATTTCAGTTTCAATTGGTATATTCATTGGGTAAGTGATTTAACATTCATCACCGTATTTCTAATTTGCACTTGCCTCACTTTATCACATCCAGCACAATCCCTCTCCCCTTCCCCCTTCCCACCATTTCTCTTCTATCTCCTGTTCTTTTTTGTTTTCCTTTCCCCCCTTCCTTCCTTGCTTCCCCTTTTGTCCCTCTATCTTCTCCTCTTTTTCTTTCCCTCTCTTTTCTTTTCCCCTTTCTTTCCTTTTCCCCTTCCCCCTCCCTTTCATTCTCCCCTTTCCAAAAAACCTTCTTTCTCTTTCTTTTTCCTTTTCCTTACGTGTCCCCCACACTCTCTCCCCCCCTCCCCTTCCCCCTGTTCTCTCCCAGCCCCCCCTTCCCCCATTTTGTTTTCTCCTCCCCCTTTTTCTTGGTCTCCCTTTCCTTTTTCTCTTTTTTCCCCTTCCCCTTTTTCTTCCCCCCCTCCCCCCTTCTTTCCCCCACTCCCTCCTCCAACCCTGTCCCCCTCCCCATTTCTTCCCATACACCCCTTCTAATCTCTTTGCCTCTTTCTTTTCCTTCACGGTGGTTTGCCACAATTTCCTCACTCCCATTCCCTTTTATATCTAGTTTCTAAAATTGCTACCATCTTAATATATATAGGGATCCATCCTTGCCTATCCGCACAGACCCGCCCAGGGGGGGATATCCTCACAGGCACGTAAGCCTCAACCGTCCGCAGCACTGTATTCATGCATCTACAGTTCTGTGGTAAGTGTATGCCCCTACAGTTTTTCAATACACACTACGCACATGGAATGATGTTAATACATTTCAATCATGTGAACTGTAGTAGCATTTTTACATCTTCCCAGTACGTGGGGCGTCCCTGCGCATGCACGGAGTCACATACATAATATATAAAGAATGTTTTCCTCTGTAAACCCTCAACTTGTATCAACGCTCAATGATTAATGTGAATGTATCTTCGGTGAACACATGGGGGGGCATATTGCGCTCCTATGTGCTCACCAATACTTCTTATTTTTGATTTATGTTTATTTTTTGTACACTGTTGATTTTTACATTCTTCCTTTTTACATATACTGGCTGTGATGTGTATATATATATATATATATATCTCATCAACCCTTTTGTTTATCCCTAGAATCTTTATAATATCTTACTGTGTTACGTTCAAAGGCCCTGACGAAGCGGAAATCCGTGAAACGCGTAGGCCCTTATTTTCTTCTTGAGTGGGAATTGCACACCCAGATATTTGTCTGAACTGTAATGTGATTTTATCCCATAGTTTGTAAGATAATATTTTTTATACTACTGCCTTATGGCAGGAAAATAAAGGTTGTTTTATTTTTCTATATATTCTGGTATTTCTACATTTATTTACTCCACTGAGGCACACACAAAGTCCCACCCCATTCAACCTTGTTCTTGACACATAGTCGCATATTCTTAAGGGATGGTGCCTCAGTAGGAGCTATATGGTATCTCGCATACACCCCAACCCCTACACATATCCCTAGTATTAAGATGATATCCCATAGGGGGTTCTATCCCTTTTTAAAAAAAATTACAACCCATAGGGGGTTCTATCCCTTATATCAAAAAATTACAACCCATAGGGGGTGCTATCCCTTATATTAAAAGATTATATTCCCATAGGGGGTGCTATCCCTTGTATTAAAAGATTATATTCCCATTGGGGGTGCTATCCCTTGTATTAAAAGATTATATTCCCATAGGGGGTGCTATCCCTTGTATTAAAAGATTATATTCCCATAGGGTGTTCTATCCCTTATATTAAAAGATTATATTCCCATTGCGGGTGCTATCCCTTGTATTAAAAGATTATATTCCCATAGGGGGTGCTATCCCTTTATATTAAAAGATTATATTCCCATAGGGGGTTCTATCCCTTGTATTAAAAGATGATATCCCATAGTGGGTGCTACCCCTTGTATTAAAAGATTATATTTCCATAGGGGGTGCTTTCCCTTATATTAAAAAAAGATATCTCATAGGGGGTGCTATCCCTTATAATGAAATATGATATCCCATTGGGGGTGCTATCCCTTGTATTAAAAAATGACAACCCATAAGGGTGCTAATTAGATTAGATTAAATAAATATATACCGTATATATAAAAAAAAAAATAGAAAATAGATGAATTAGAAATCATAAAATAAATACATAAATAATATAAATAATTGAATACCAAATAATATTAATGAAAGATGTGATAAAAAGGAATCTAAAAAAATATGAACAATAAAAAAAAAATACAAATTAAATAAAAATAGAAAATAGATTAGGTAGGAAGAATTAAAATAATAATAATAATAATAATAATAATAATAATAATAGTAATAATAATAATAATAATAAACTAAAAAGAAAATAGAAAGTGCATTAATAAGGAACAGGATGGAAAGTTTTTACACACAGCCCTGAAAATTACTGAAATGACACCACCTTGTGGCTGTGCACGAGATGACCACAGGCACCAGAATTAATTCCAGTGATTTTTTTTTTTTTTTACGTAGTGGTAAGGCTGCGCCACTGCTTTTTAAAATAGAAATGTCCTATTACAAAAACAAACCACCAAAGCTTTGTGTTCTCAGTTCATCATGGTATGTGCAAAAATCCCTCCACCTCAAGCTGAAATATCTATCATACAAAGGCCGGTAAATATAAATATATCTATATGCTTATCCATATGCTAAGACTTCTGTATAGGAACATATATGTTTTTACTATAAGCTGACATATGATAAGGCGTTCTGACATCGCTTTGACTATCCCGATCTTTTCAAGTGATACATAGAAAATTGTCTATGATTTTTTTGTGAGACTGTACATCCTAATAGCTTGATACGTAGATGAAGGTCAGTGATGCCACATTACCTGTGCTGCAAACCTAGACAGACAGCATTGTAGCCCCCTTGTCCTAAATAGGGGCTAGTAGCCCAAGTTTAGTTTTTGGCTGGGTGGTAGTCAGCCAAGCCTAATTGTGTAGTTCGTCACTTGGTCTTCCCTAAGTTTCAGTTGGGCTATGATTTCTCACGTTCACCAGTAGGTGTCACTGGAATCACTGACCATAGTATGAGATTTCATAAACAAGCCAGAGTTATAAATATTTATATTTCCTTCAGCCAATCCAGTAGGTGGGTTAGTCCACTGATGCGTGCTGGGGGATGATATAAATATTTGGGACAGACCATGGGCTCGCTCTCTTCCCCTGAGCTGAGGCCCGGGGAGGTGCTGCTGGAAGGAGCATTGCCTGTTTGGCACCTGACGGGCTGAATATGGTCCTGGAGCTGTCCTACCTGGTGATGGGGGAAGCTATGGAAGTGTGCTGAAGTGGTCCTGAAGCTGTCCTGCCTGGTATGGAGGAAGCTGTGCCCAGGAGATGACCCAGAGGAGGCCCCCTTGCTGGAGAGAGCCAAAAGAAGGCTGGTCTCTCAGAAGGGCCAGGTGACACACTAAAAATTTTGATTGTGCTTACAGTGTTGCCGGGTCAGGTTAAAGGTTCTGACACTGTGAAGCTGGACATTGATCTGGAGAGTCTGTAAGTGATTTGCATGGTATCTGGGACCCCTAACCCTCACCTCCTTAACCATTCTGCAATAAAACTCTAAAAAGACAAAAGTGTCTGGCGTCCAATATTCTTTCTTAGCCGCTTAAGCCCCGGACCATTTGGCTGTGTAAAGACCAGGCCACTTTTTGCGATTCGGCAGTGCGTCGCTTTAACTGACAATAGCGCGGTCATGTGACGTGGCTCCCAAACAAAATTGACGTCTTTTTTTCCCACAAATAGAGCTTTCTTTTGGTGGTATTTGATCACCTCTGCGGTTTTAATTTTTTGCGCTATAAAGAAAAATAGAGCGACAATTTAAAAAAAAAAAGCAATATTTTGTACTTTTTGCTATAATAAATATCCCCATTTTTTTTAAAAAAAGCTATTTTTTTTCTCAGTTAAGGCCGATATGTATGCTACATATTTTTTTGTTTAAAAAATCGCAATAAGTGTATATTGATTGGTTTGCGCAAAAGTTATAGCGGCTACAAAATAGGGGATAGTTTTATGGCATTTTTATTATTTTTATTTTTTTACTAGTAATGGCGGCGATCTGCGATTTTTATCGTGACTGCGACATTATGGCAGACACATCGGACACTTTTGACACATTTTTGTGACCATTGTCATTTTTACAGCGATCAGTGCTATAAAAATGCACTGATTACTGTGAAAATGACACTGGCAGTGAAGGGCTTAACCACTAGGTGGCGCTAAAGTGGTTAAGTGTGCCCTAGGGAAGTGATTCTTCCTGTTAGGGGGAGGCGCTACCAGTGACACGTCACTGATCACTGTTTTCGATCATGGGAAACAGTAGATCAGTGACATGTCACTAGGCAGGACAGGGGAATGTCTTGGTTACAAAGGCATCCAGCTGTTCTGCCTTTGCCGACCGCCATCGCAGGCCGCCCGGTAACATCGAGTTCCCGGGACCCGCGAGCACACTCACGGAGCACGCGGCGTGCGTGCCCGCTGGGCCGCAAATTTAGAGGGACGTACAGGTAAGCCCATTTTCCTGCCCGTGCCATTGTGTCAACGTTAGTGTGACCACATTTCCAAACTACCATTCGGGGACACCCTCCCTTCCCAAAAATCAGCTTGTGCTGTAACGAATCACAGCACAGTGATTGGACACAAGAGGCGGGATTTATGATTTCTCCAATCACAAGCAGGGGGCGGGGATTGTGCTCCTCCAGGCATTCCCGGCCAGGACAAGTACTGTCAGTGAGTAAAGCGGTGATGTGGCGTCCTTTTTTGGGGGTATCAGATTGGCCCAGGGGTGGCTGTGTCAGTTTCATTCCAGGACACTGTATTGTCCTGGAATGAAGGTGCCCGGGACAGACCTGCAAAATGCGGGACTGTCCCAGGCAATCCGGGACACGTGGTCACCCTAGTCGACGTATATGTGTGTGCGGCGGTCGGCAAGTGGCTAGTCTCCCATTTTAACCATGGACTCAGCCCTGGGGTGAAATGCTAGCTCGCCCGGCCTCTGGAGGTTCCATCCTGCCTTTGGGGTGTCAGGGGGATGCTACAGTATGTAGCCAGGCTTCCATTAGCTGACCTCTCATTTCACAAATGTTTGTTCCTTGGCTGTGGCACAGATTTAATAGCTTTAATACTTTGACCCAGAACAAGTAGGCAGATCAGGACCTTGACCTTCACCCTAAGTGTCCTCTGCAAGCTTAGGGTAACCTCCGACATAGGATAGGTTTGGCTAAATGCAAATGACCCCTTGATTGCCAGGGGGTACCTGCAGAGATTGCAGTGTATCTACAGACATACAATCTTTTCCTAGTGTGACCATTATCAGGCACAGCCAGGTCAGTACGTGATCATCTACAGATACCCCCTATGGAGCCAATACACAATAGTATCTAAAATATTATCAATCTGAATGACGTGTTCAAAACTCACTTATGCTAATCACAGTGGCCATCCTTGCCAAATCAATTATTATTCAATTGTAGCCGAATCCAGCTGATCAGGCTTGGCAATAAACTTCATCAATCAATCAATCAATCATTTGTACGTTAAAAACGTAGTTTCGGTGATAGACTGGATAAGCATATTTTAGCTTAACGATTTTTAGAAATCAATCAATTTGATAACTAATCGAACTCTATGAATTAGTTGTGACCGCTAGAATCAAACTTTATATTATTGATCTAAATCTGTAGACCTAGGGCCACATGTGGTTCTTTGGTATTGGCTGTGCAGCCCTTTGCAGACCCCAGCATTTAGTAATGGTAGTGGGGGCATTCATTTGTATGGGGCTGCGATGGCAGTGATCCCAACATTCTACTGCTGCATATCATCAGTAGGGATGAGCTTAGGTTCCAGGTAGGGTTCCCACCTCATCCCTTTAAAGCCAAACACATATGAATTAGGTTCTGAGGCTAATTTAATGCAAATAAGGCACCAAGTGAGTTTAAAGGGGTTGTATGGGTTTGATATTTTTTTTTTAAATAACAAACATATCGTACTTACCTCCACTGTGCAGTTCATTTTGCACAGAGTGGCCCCAATTCTCCTGTTCTTGGGTCCCACGGCAGCTCTCTCAGCTCCTCCCCGCTAAAGCTAACCCCCTCTAAAGCTATCCGCCTCTGGGGAAGCTCTTTCCCGAGGGGGTTACCTTGCGGGAGCGTCATTGGATGTGATTGACAGCAGCGGGAGCCAATGGCTGCGCTGCTATCAATCTATTCACTCAACGGTCAGACTATACATATATTTTGCTAGTAAACAACATTTTTAATCATATATGTAGCGCACCCACCTCTCCCCAGCCTGCATTAAATTAGGCTCCTCGCAGGCAGAGAGAGGCACACCGCACCACAAGCCCGTATCCTCCTGTGTGAGGAGGTTGAGCGGTGTTAGTTTTGGGCCTTGTCTGCGGCCACAGTCAAAGTCCTCCCGAGAATGATCTCACCTCTACCTTAGATAGAGGCAAGTCCTCGTTTTCCTCAGGAATGTGAATGTCCACACTAGCTGAAAGTCCAACACAATATTTATTTCTCACTGGATAATAAACAGCCTCTTTGAGAGCAGACAGGTTGGAGCGAAGATACAGGACAGCTTAGGTGTGGAGGAGGTCCAGGCACAAACGTAGCTCAACTCTTTAGACTGTTTAGGTTTCTCAAACAGCTTTGGCGCACGATCTCTGCCACAGACCGTGAGGTTGGTCTCTGCCACAGACCGTGAGGTTGGTCTCTGCCACAGACCGTGAGGTTGGTCTCTGCCACAGACCGGGTGAATAAAGTTCCTGCCACTGACTTGGAGCGTAGGGTCACTGCCACTGACCGGGTGAATAGGGCCTTGCCCTATGAAGTCACTGCCACTGACTTGAACGAGTACGGTCACTGCCACTGACTTGGAGAACTTCCTTCTTAAAGCGGAAGTAAACCCATTGATTTAACAGTTTCAAAAAGCAGTTACATTCCCGGCATGCCGGAAATGCCAACTGTCACATTGGTTGTGCTCTCAACCAAACTGTCAAACCATCCAATGGCTGGTGTCATAACTGATCACATGTGCAGCATCATGGCAGTTGAAGATTAAACAGAGGCCAAGATGGCAGCTTCCTTGCCTGAAAATGATAGGAGGGTTTACTTCCACTTTAAAGTATTTGGCCCATGTCAAGGAGAAAACATCCCTCCGGAGAGTTACCAGAGGCCCTCACCGTCACCACGACTCTGCGCTGGGTCTTCGGTACAGGTAACCTCCCTGGCCTCCTCATCCCAGATACGGGTCCCCTCGCAAGGCGGCACCCTGGGAGTTCTCGATCCCTAGCGGACCCCAGCCAAAGGTTGCTGGGCCCCCGGGCCTTCAAAATAGTACCTAACCCCAGACTGAAGGTATCTGGGATGGAACAGGAACTCCACCTCTGGGCCTAGGGCACCCGGAGACGACCCTCCTCACCCCCAGGCCGAAGGTGCCTGGGAGTGGACCTCGAACAGGAGATGTCCGCCCATTTTATACCCTCTCCCGACAGGCACAGCAGGTTCCCTGCCCCGCCGTACTACTGCCGAGAGGGGACACAAAAAGGCGCAGCCCTGTATTGGTGGTTCAACCCTGGCCCATGGCGACAGCGCCACCTGTAGGCCACAGGGAACTGTGCACCAATACTATCTCCCATGAACAGAAATGGTCCATTAACCCTAACAATCAGTGTGTCTGAGCCTAACTACTACTCAGACACTACCCTTAATTGAACACCCCGCTACACATATGAAGTTAATAACAAAAGTCCCCCTTTTCCTCAGAGTCCACAGAGTTTCCCCTTTACATCTGAACTCACAGAGTTCCCTTACACTGTAAGGAGGGACTCTGCAGACTCTGATGTAAGGGAGAACTCTGGGGACCCTGATTTAAGGGGGAACACAGAACTCTGATGTACGAAAAAGACACTGATGTAAGGGGAAACATTGTGGCCTCTGATGTAAGGGGTGCTCTGAGAACCCTGAATTACCTTAGTGTACTCACTCAGAGGCAGGAGAGAGAAGGGGGGAGACTTCAGTCAGACTGGGGTGGATGGTGAGCTCACTCACCCATTGGCAGTCAGCACCTCTCATCCAGATGTATCTGAGGCTACTGGACTTCAAATTTCCGGCCCCTACTTTCCTTTTCTGAAGCACAGCGCCGGGGATTGGAGTGTGGGCAGACACAGAGGGGTAGAGGGGTTTGTGGTGGTGGTGGTGGGGGGGGGGGGTTTGTAAGTGCTGGCTTTGGGCAGTGTGAAAGAGTGTAACAGACACTCTTAGCTTAGACAACTGCAGCCAGCAACCCTGCTGGGAAGCCATAGTCCAGTCTAAATAATGTGTCCGGGTCTCAGACAGTCTGAAACCCGGACGCATAATTCCAAACCCGAACTGTCCGGGTGAATCCTGGACAGGTGCCAATCCTACATTAACCTAACATGGCCATATGACTATATTAGGTCAAAGACATTGACCTAAGGTGGCCATATGGCCATATTAGGTCAATGATGTTTCCTCATCTTGATTGGGCTGGCACCTACAGCTTCTTCTTCTAGGGCTAACTACCACTGAGGCTCACTATTACACTATATGAGTTGACAACAAATCAACTAAATTACTTGATTATCAATTCTGCGACTGATCTGTTAGAAATTGTTACATGTATGGCCTCATTAGTTTTGCACACCAGAGGCGGCTCTAGGCTTTGTGAAGCTCAAAAACTGTAGTTTTTAAAGCAGCAGAAAAAGCTAGCTTTTATCAGCGTTTTTTTACTAGCTTTTATTAGCGTTTTTCAGTGTAGCTTTTTTTCGTTTTTTTTTTTTTTTCAATGGACCAAAAAACGCTCGCGGCCAGCGTTTTTGAGCGTTTGAGCGTTTTTCGGCGTTTTGCGTTTTTTTGCTGCCGAAAAACAGCACTTTGAACGCGAATTTCTTGCGTTCAGAAAAAAGCCCATTAACTCCACTGCTCATAACGCTAAAAAACTTTTTGTGTACATGAACACATAGGCTAACATAGAGTGCAGTTAATGGGCTTTTTAAAAAAACGCCAAAACGCCAATAAACTGCAGTTTATCAGCTTCTGTGTACATGGAGCCTTAAATGCATGCCAATATTCTGTTGGCTTTGCTTGCAGCAGCTTGGCATTGCATGCCATTGCTGAGCCGATCATCTACTATGACCCCCAGGTCCTTTTCCATCCTGGATTACCCCAGAGGTCCTCCCCCTAGCGAGTAACTTGCGTTCATATTTTTGGCCCCCAAGTGCATTACCTTTGATTTTTCTACATTAAACCTCAATTGCCATGTAGTTGCTCACCCCATTATTTTGTTTAGGTCTTCTTGCTATGTTTACACATCCTGCATAGAAGTTATTGCCCTGCTTAAATGTGTATCGTCTGCAAATACAGAGATTGAAGTGTTTATCCCATCCTCTAGATCGTTTATGAATAAACTAAACAGCATTGGTCCCAGAACAGAACCCTGGGGGACCCCACTTTCCACACCAGACCACTTTGAGTTTTCCCCATTTATCACCACCCTTTGAACTCGCCCCTGTAGACAGTTTTCCATCCAGGTACTCACCTTATGGTCCATTCCAACTGACCTTAGTTTGTAGAGTAAACGCTTGTGAAGAACTGTATCGAATGCCTTTGCAAAATCCAGATACATCCACAGCCCTTCCTTTATCCAGATGGCAACTCACCTCCTCGTAGAAGGTCAATAGATTGGTTTGGCAAGAATGAAGCTTCGTACACACGACCGAGAATCTCGTTGTAAAAAAACCCATAGTTTTTCTCGACGGGATTCTTGTCAAGCTTTCCTTGCATACACACTGTCAATTCCAAATCTCGTCGTCGTAAAGCGCGGTGACGTACAACACGTACGACGGCAGTATAAAGGGAAAGTTCGATTCCAATGGCGCCACCCCTTGGGCTGCTTTTGCTGATCTCGTGTTACCGCGTGTTAGTAAAAGTTTGGGGAGAGACGATTCGCGCTTTTCAGTCTTCGTGCTTTCAGTTTGTTTTAGCGTAACGTATGTGCTATTTCCATTGCGAATGCTAGTTTTACCCGAAGGAGCGCTCCCGTCTTATACTTGATTCTGAGCATGCGTGATTTTTTAAGACACGGAAAAGCGTACACACGACCGGTTTTCTCGTCGGGAGACAGGCCGACGAGAATCCCGACGAGAAAAACGAGAATCCTGACGAGAAAATAGAGAGCAGGTTCTCTATTTTTCTCGTCGAGATTCCCGGCAGTTTTCTCGACGAGAAACCATACACACGACCGGTTTTCTTGGCAAGAAAGCTCTCCCAACAGTTTTCTTGTTGTTTCTTGACGAGAAAACTGGTCGTGTGTACGAGGCTTCATTCTTCATGAATCCATGCTGAATACTGCTAATGATACTGTTTTCATTACTACAATCCTGTATATAGTCCCTTGTTATCCCCTCCAATAGTTTGCAGCTATTGATATTAGGCTAACTGGCCTGTAGTTCCCAGGGATATGTCTCAGCCCTTTTTTAAATATTGGTGCTACGTTGGATTTTTCCAACGTAGTAAACTGTCCATAAACATTAGGAACAGTAGTCTGGCATTTGCCTGACTGAGTTCCTTAAGGACCCTCGGGTGCAAGCCATCTGGTCCCCAAGACTTATTTATGTTAAGTTTTTCAAGTCTATTTCTGATTCTGTCTTCTGTTAGCCATGAGCCAAATTGTGACCGGCTCTCTATGGAGCCGGTTCACACATCTCCAAAGCGGCTCCGGCTCCGGTGTGTCTTCTAGTCCATTTCAGGTCTGAATTCAGCCAAAAATTTGGGCTGAAATCGGACCTGAAACGGTAAACGATGATGCACCAGACCCCTGTGTTGCAGTGTGAGGGTGCTTCCTGTGACGTGTTATTACAATTAACATTACAGTGGAACATCGGATTACGAGCATAATCTGTTCCAGAAGAATGCGTGTAATCCAAAGTACTCGCCCATCCATGCGAGTTTCCTCATTGAAGTCAATGGAAACGAAAATAATTGGTTCCGCATTGACTTCAATGGCATGCAATACCGCATGCGGCCAGAGGCGGGGGCGCCGGAGAGCCTCGGAAACGACCGAAAAGGCCAGAGGACACCTCGGCTGACCTCGGCAAACCTCGGAAAGACTTCGTTCCCGAGATTTGCCAAGGTCAGCCGTGCTGTCCTCGGGCCTTTCCGAACGGTGCCGTTCGGCTTCTGTTCGGCTCTGGCGCCCCCCCCCACCCCAGGCCAAATGCGATACTGCACACCGCTTTGGCCTGAATGGTGCTCGTTTTGCAAGACAACACTCGCAAACCGAGTTACGATTTTTAAAAATAATTGCTCGTATTGCAAAACGCTCGTTAACCGCGTTACTCGCAATCCGAGGCTCCACTGTTTAGTCTTGGTTACTGTACCCCCCCTTTTCTTTTGTGAAGACTGAGGAGAAGAACAAGTCCAGTTGAATTTGACCAACTACTAATAGATATACCCTGGCCTAGATAAATGAGAAACTTCACAGGCAATTCCATACCATTTGGCAAATCTATTTGGACAAATTGAACTTGTATATATTTTGGGAACCTCTATAAAATGCTGTGAAAGCAAATTGGAGAGATTACCTTGAGATGGAGAGCAGAGGAAGAAGGCCACATCATATAGTTACGCCTCTGGTTATCCCAACAGTTATTCAAAAATCAAGTCACATTGCAATGAGAATGCATACTTACCACCTCCATTCTTATAGCATAGATAAGGAAACCGCCACACATTGCCTAGTCCAACGGCAAACCCTACACAGGACATCATGAAATCCAAATGCATGGTCCACGTCTCCCGAACCGGAGGGCCTTTAGTGCTCCGGGTTCCTTCATCATTCCTCCCAAAGCTGGGATCATGGTTTTTCTTTAGACTTAGTTCTTTTGAGGCATTACTACAATACGTATCCTCCAAGTTTACTTTATAACTAATAGTTTGTACCTCCATCTTGCTCTTCCCCATCTTGAAGGACACTGACGTTAGCTGGAACGGTGGCTTGTTATGAATGAATGGTTGTATGGCGTTGTCACAGCAAGTTCTTCTTGTGTTTAAATAAATACCAATACTTGGCAGGGGATGTCTACTACCAAACAATGTATTGGAGGATGTCGTAATAGAGATTGGTGTGTTCCAATTCAAGGTTGGATGATCCGTACGTCAGGTACAGTAAACTGACGTGTGCAGGACCTGCAGGTCCAAGATGTGCTGCTACTGCTTCTACAAATATATCCTGAGACATGCGAGGAGAAGACGATCCGACACAGCTGAATGGGATCGTTGACCAACCTGTCATTTAATTGCCTGTGGGAGGTCTGCAAAGGTCCACAGCCAATACGTTACTCCTAGTCACATTTCAACAAGCACTGGCCCCCAAGAATAGTTCTGTAGGCAAGTAGACTCTGCTGTACAAATAGATTAATTGGCTTGGGTTAATCAACATACAATAGTGCCCATGCAGTGCAATGTAACATAAACAAACCGGGGGGGGGGGGGGGGGGTGACTGTTTAGTGTCAACGAGATAATCACAATTTTCAGCAAAATACACATAAAGATAATTACATTTTTATTATAAAAAAAAATTGGGGAGATTTTAGCATTTTTTTAAAACAATGTCAAATTTCTTTGAAATCAATGAAGAAAGAGAAATATATATATATTTTTTTTGGTGGGTTTAAAGGTTCAATGAGCTTTAAGTGGCTCCTGAATTTTTTTATTTTATTTTTTATTTCTACAAATTCGGATATCACTTAAAGTGGGAAAAGTAAAATAAAAAATGTTAGCAGGTGAGCCTACACGAGTGGCAGCTGGTGCTCAAAATTTTTGGGGGGGGCGCAAACAAACGAAAAAAGACATCAATTGCATCCTCACTGTGCCCATCAATTGCCGCCACTGTGCCATCAAACGCAGCCACTGTGCCATCAAACGCAGCCACTGTGCCATCAAACGTCGCCACTGTGCCATCAAACATCGCCACTGTGCCATCAAACATCGCCACTGTGCCATCAAACATCGCCACTGTGCCATCAAACGTCGCCACTGTGCCATCAAACGTCGCCACTGTGCCCATCAAACGCAGCCACTGTGCTATCAAACGCAGCCACTGTGCCCATCAATTGTCGCCACTGTGCCCATCAATTGTCGCCACTGTGCCCATCAATTGCCGCCACTGTGCCCATCAATTGTCGCCACTGTGCCCATCAAACACAGCCACTGTGCCCATCAATTGTCGCCACTGTGCCATCAAACGCAGCCACTGTGCCCATCAATTGTCGCCAGTTTACCCCATCAATTGTCACCACTGTGCCATCAATTGTCGCCACTGTGCCCATCAATTGTCGCCACTGTGCCCCATCAATTGTTACCACTGTGCCATCAAACGCAGCCACTGTGCCCATCAATTGTCGCCACTGTGCCATCAAACGCAGCCACTGTGCCCATCAATTGTCACCACTGTGCCATCAAATGCAGCCACTGTGCCCATCAATTGTCGCCAGTTTGCCCCATCAATTGTCACCACTGTGCCCATCAATTGTCGCCACTGTGCCCATCAATTGTTGCCACTGTGCCATCAATTGTTGCCACTGTGCCATCAAACGCAGCCACTGTGCCCATCAATTGTCGCCACTGTGCCCATCAATTGTCGCCACTGTGCCCATCAATTGTCGCCACTGTGCCATCAAACGCAGCCACTGTGCCCATCAATTGTCGCCACTGTGCCATCAAACACAGCCACTGTGCCCATCAATTGTCGCCAGTTTGCCCCATCAATTGTCGCCACTGTGCCCCATCAATTGTCGCCACTGTGCCCATCAATTGTTACCACTGTGCCCATTAATTGTCGTCACTGTGCCCCATCAATTGTTGCCACTGTGCCATCAAACGCAGCCACTGTGCCCATCAATTGTCGCCACTGTGCCATCAAACGCAGCCACTGTGCACATCAATTGTCGCCACTGTGCACATCAATTGTCGCCACTGTGCCCATCAATTGTAGCCACTGTGTCCATCAATTGTAGCCACTGTGTCCATCAATTGTCGCCACTGTGCCCATCAATTGTCGCCACTGTGCCCATCAATTGTCGCCACTGTGCCCTCAAACGCAGCCACTGTGCCATCAAACGCAGCCACTGTGCCATCAAATGTCGCCACTGTGCCATCAAACGTCGCCACTGTGCCCATCAAACGTCGCCACTGTGCCATCGAACGTCGCCACTGTGCCATCGAACGTCGCCACTGTGCCATCAAACAACGCCACTGTGCCATCAAACGCAGCCACTGTGCCCATCAAACGCAGCCACTGTGCTATCAAACGCAGCCACTGTGCCCATCAATTGTCGCCACTGTGCCCATCAATTGTTGCCACTGTGCCCATCAATTGCCGCCACTGTGCCCATCAATTGTCGCCACTGTGCCCATCAAACGCAGCCACTGTGCCCATCAATTGTCGCCACTGTGCCATCAAACGCAGCCACTGTGCCCATCAATTGTCGCCAGTTTACCCCATCAATTGTCACCACTGTGCCATCAATTGTCGCCACTGTGCCCATCAATTGTCGCCACTGTGCCCCATCAATTGTTACCACTGTGCCATCAAACGCAGCCACTGTGCCCATCAATTGTCGACACTGTGCCATCAAACGCAGCCACTGTGCCCATCAATTGTCACCACTGTGCCATCAAATGCAGCCACTGTGCCCATCAATTGTCGCCAGTTTGCCCCATCAATTGTCACCACTGTGCCCATCAATTGTCGCCACTGTGCCCATCAATTGTTGCCACTGTGCCATCAATTGTTGCCACTGTGCCATCAAACGCAGCCACTGTGCCCATCAATTGTCGCCACTGTGCCCATCAATTGTCGCCACTGTGCCCATCAATTGTCACCACTGTGCTGTCAAACGCAGCCACTGTGCCCATCAATTGTCGCCACTGTGCCATCAAACACAGCCACTGTGCCCATCAATTGTCGCCAGTTTGCCCCATCAATTGTCGCCACTGTGCCCCATCAATTGTCGCCACTGTGCCCATCAATTGTTGCCACTGTGCCCATCAATTGTCGTCACTGTGCCCCATCAATTGTTGCCACTGTGCCATCAAACGCAGCCACTGTGCCCATCAATTGTCGCCACTGTGCCATCAAACGCAGCCACTGTGCACATCAATTGTTGCCACTGTGCACATCAATTGTCGCCACTGTGCCCATCAATTGTAGCCACTGTGCACATCAATTGTAGCCACTGTGTCCATCAATTGTCGCCACTGTGCCCATCAATTGTCGCCACTGTGCCCATCAATTGTCGCCACTGTGCCCTCAAACGCAGCCACTGTGCCATCAAACGCAGCCACTGTGCCCATCAATTGTCGCCACTGTGCCATTAAACGCAGCCACTGTGCCCATCAATTGTCGCCACTGTGCCATCAAACGCAGCCACTGTGCCCATCAATTGTCGCCACTGTGCCATTAAACGCAGCCACTGTGCCCATCAATTGTCGCCACTGTGCCATCAAATGCAGCCACTGTGCCCATCAATTGTCGCCACTGTGCCCATCAATTGTCACCACTGTGCCATCAAACGCAGCCACTGTGCCCATCAATTGTCACCAGTTTGCCCCATCAATTTTCGCCACTGTGCCATCAATTGTCACCACTGTGCCATCAAACGCAGCCACTGTGCCCATCAATTGTCGCCACTGTGCCATCAAACGCAGCCACTGTGCCCATCAATCGTCGCCAGTTTGCCCCATCAACTGTCGCCATTGTGCCATCAATTGTCACCACTGTGCCCATCAATTGCCGCCAGTTTGCCCCCTCAAAAACCGCCAGTTTGCCCCGTAAAATTCCGCCAGATTGCCCCCTCAAATACCACCAGATAGCCCCCCCCCGCCCGACACTTACCTTTCTCGGGTCAGCCATCCTCCTCCACGTTCCCTCAATGTCTTTTCCCGCCCTCGATGTCGCTTCAGCCAATCAGGTTATCGGTAACCAGACCTGGTGAACCTGATTGGCTGAAAGGCGACCAGGGAATGCACAGCCTGTGCGCCCTCTGGTTAACTATTTGGAAGCCGATAAGAGCCCACAGGCTCTTATCAGGAAGCCTATCAGAGCCGCTGGCTCTGATAGGCATCTCCAAAACACACCCACCTCTGTTATTCAGATGGCCGGTGGGCGGCAGCGGCGCCGGCGACAATACATAGATTCATGCAATGCATGAATCTATGTATTGTTGACTTGATTGATGGGTGCAGGGGAGAGAGGGGGAGGCGCTCCTGCGCCCACTATGGACGCACCGCCACTGGCCTACACCTGTACCTATAGATTTTAAGAATGGCTGTAATGCCGCGTACACACGATCGAAAATGCCGACAAGAAAAGTCCGTTGTGAGCTTTTGGTCGGAAATTCCGACTGTGTGTAGGCTCCATCGGACTTTTCCCTTTGGAATATCCGAGAAGAAACATTTGAGAGCTGGTTCTCAGATTTTCAGACCAAAAAAAATTCCAATCGGAAATTCTGTAGCAATTCCGACGCGCAAGATTCGATCCATCAAAGGGCAGGCTGATTGTACGCAAGTCGATCCATAGATCGACATTGGTACAACCAGCATGTTGGATTTTTAGTATGTGACTATTGCCAGCAGCTATAGCCACTAGCAGAAATAAATGTGTTCTCCAAGCAGGGAACGCTTCCCGTGCCCCAAATGGAGAACACATTAGCTCTGTGGAAGGGATTCCCCTATCAACACACGCGATTTCCCATGGTTGCAGGAAAGAAAATTGGATAATGTATGGCCTGCTTAAGGTAAAAGGTTATCCTGGTTAAACCGCGAGTCCTGTAACCTGAGACCCCCACATCATGTGGGTTTGGGTGCTCAGCAGTATCCTTACAGATTAGGCCTGAAAACCCTGGAAGCTGAGGGACCCCTCGTTAGCCTGGAGGGTATGAAGAGGTAAGCCAAAGTGGTGTCTCTCAGACCCACCATCACGTAAAATGGTGAAGTAGGCCTGTGAGGTGTGCAGCTAAGGGGGTTTACAATCATGGTTCCCAACTTCCCAACTGTCTGTCATTTCAAAGGACTGTCCCCCTTTTGGAACCAAATTCTGAGGTCCCTTGTTCAACCTTTATATGTCTGTTGTTTTTGGTCTGATGTATAGACCTCTTTAACCACTTCAGCACCGGACCATTTGGCTGGCCAAAGACCAGGCCACTTTTTGCGATTCGGCACTGCGTCGCTTTAACTGACAATTGCGCGGTCGTGCGACGTGGCTCCCAAACAAAACTGACGTCCTTTTTTCCCCACAAATAGAGCTTTCTTTTGGTGGTATTTGATCACCTCTGCGGTTTTTATTTTTTGCGCTATAAACAAAAATAGAGTGACAATTTTGAAAGAAATCCAATATTTTTTTACTTTTTGCGTATTCTTCTACATATTTTTGGTAGAAAAAAATCGCAATAAGCGTTTATTGATTGGTTTGCGCAAAAGTTATAGCGTCTACAAAATAGGGGATAGTTTTATGGCATTTTTATTAATATTTTTTTTTTTTACTAGTTATGGCGGCGATCAGCGATTTTTATCGTGACCGCGACATTATGGCGGACACATCGGACACTTTTGACACCATTTTGGGACCATTGTCATTTTTACAGCAATCAGTGCTATAAAAATGCACTTGTTACTGTAAAAATGACACTGGCCGTGAAGGGGTTAACCTGTAGGGGGCGCGGAAGGGGTTAAGTGTGACCTAGGGAGTGATTCTAACTGTTAGGGGGAGTGGCTTGCCGTGACACATCACTGATCGCTGTTCCCGATGACAGGGAACAGACGATCAGTGACATGTCACTAGGAAGAACGGGGAGATGTTGTGTTTACACTGTTTACATCTCCCTTGTTCTTCAGCTCTGTGACTCAATTGCGGGACACCGGCGGACATCGAGTCCGCGGATCCCGCGGGCACGGTCATGGAGCTCGCGATAGGGTCGCGAGCGTGCCGCCGGAGGGTCGCGCGACAACCACACGGCGGCAATTTAAAGGGGATGTATATATACGCCCATTTGCGGCGGTCGGCAAGCGGTTAAAAGAACATATTGACTTACACGTTTTATACAACTTTTATAATAATTTACCACTTCCCGCCTGCCATATAGCAATATGATGTCAGGAAAGTGGTTCTGTTATCTTAACCAGACGTCATATGATGTGATCGCGGTAACAAGCCGCCGCACGCCCGGGGGGGGGGGGGCGCGCAGGGAAGCGATCGCTGTTGTGGTGTGTCAGTCTGATAAATTAATTTTGTTTCGTATTAGCCGTTAATTCGTATTTTCGTTGGATTTGTAAAATTTTCGTAAAATTACAAACATTCGTTATGATGAATTTAAAAAGCAAACCCAGGAAGTCAGCCTTCCTGGGTTTGCTTTTTAAATTCATCATAACTAATGTTCGTAATTGTTACGAAAAGTTAACGAACCTAACGAAAATTCGTATTCAATCCAAATTGAATTTCAGACACGAATTACAAAATACGAACTAACGGCCCAGGCTACAATAGTCAACTCATTATGAGGGGCTCCCACCGTCCCTGTGCTGTGCTCATTATGAGGGGCTCCCACCATCTCTGTGCTGTGCTCATTATGAGGGGCTCCCACCGTCCCTGTGCTGTGCTCATTATGAGGGGCTCCCACCGTCCCTGTGCTGTGCTCATTATGAGGGGCTCCCACCATCTCTGTGCTGTGCTCATTATGAGGGGCTCCCACCATCCCTGTGCTGTGCTCATTATGAGGGGCTCCCACCATCCCTGTGCTGTGCTCATTATGAGGGGCTCCCACCATCTCTGTGCTGTGCTCATTATGAGGGGCTCCCACCATCCCTGTGCTGTTCTCATTATGAGGGGCTCCCACCATCCCTGTGCTGTGCTCATTATGAGGGGCTCCCACCATCCCTGTGCTGTGCTCATTATGAGGGGCTCCCACCATCCCTGTGCTGTGCTCATTATGAGGGGCTCCCATCATCCCTGTGCTGTGCTCATTATGAGGGGCTCCCCCCATCCCTGTGCTGTGCTCATTATGAGGGGCTCCCACCATCCCTGTGCTGTGCTCATTATGAGGGGCTCCCACCATCTCTGTGCTGTGCTCATTATGAGGGGCTCCCACCATCCCTGTGCTGTGCTCATTATGAGGGGCTCCCACCATCCCTGTGCTGTGCTCATTATGAGGGGCTCCCACCATCTCTGTGCTGTGCTCATTATGAGGGGCTCCCACCGTCCCTGTGCTGTGCTCATTATGAGGGGCTCCCACCATCCCTGTGCTGTGCTCATTATGAGGGGCTCCCACCATCTCTGTGCTGTGCTCATTATGAGGGGCTCCCACCATCCCTGTGCTGTGCTCATTATGAGGGGCTCCCACCATCCCTGTGCTGTGCTCATTATGAGGGGCTCCCATCATCCCTGTGCTGTGCTCATTATGAGGGGCTCCCACCATCCCTGTGCTGTGCTCATTATGAGGGGCTCCCCCCATCCCTGTGCTGTGCTCATTATGAGGGGCTCCCCCCATACCTGTGCTGTGCCCATTATGAGGGGCTCCCACCATCTCTGTGCTGTGCTCATTATGAGGGGCTCCCACCATCCCTGTGCTGTGCTCATTATGAGGGGCTCCCACCATCTCTGTGCTGTGCTCATTATGAGGGGCTCCCATCATCCCTGTGCTGTGCTCATTATGAGGGGCTCCCATCATCCCTGTGCTGTGCTCATTATGAGGGGCTCCCACCATCCCTGTGCTGTGCTCATTATGAGGGGCTCCCCCCATCCCTGTGCTGTGCTCATTATGAGGGGCTCCCCCCATCCCTGTGCTGTGCTCATTATGAGGGGCTCCCACCATCTCTGTGCTGTGCTCATTATGAGGGGCTCCCACCATCCCTGTGCTGTGCTCATTATGAGGGGCTCCCACCATCTCTGTGCTGTGCTCATTATGAGGGGCTCCCATCATCCCTGTGCTGTGCTCATTATGAGGGGCTCCCATCATCTCTGTGCTGTGCTCATTATGAGGGGCTCCCACCATCTCTGTGCTGTGCTCATTATGAGGGGCTCCCACCATCCCTGTGCTGTGCTCATTATGAGGGGCTCCCACCATCTCTGTGCTGTGCTCATTATGAGGGGCTCCCACCGTCCCTGTGCTGTGCTCATTATGAGGGGCTCCCACCATCCCTGTGCTGTGCTCATTATGAGGGGCTCCCACCATCTCTGTGCTGTGCTCATTATGAGGGGCTCCCACCATCCCTGTGCTGTGCTCATTATGAGGGGCTCCCACCATCCCTGTGCTGTGCTCATTATGAGGGGCTCCCACCATCCCTGTGCTGTGCTCATTATGAGGGGCTCCCACCATCTCTGTGCTGTGCTCATTATGAGGGGCCCCCACCATCCCTGTGCTATGCTCATTATGAGGGGCTCCCCCCATCCCTGTGCTGTGCTCATTATGAGGGGCTCCCACCATCTCTGTGCTGTGCTCATTATGAGGGGCTCCCCCCATCCCTGTGCTGTGCTCATTATGAGGGGCTCCCACCATCCCTGTGCTGTGCTCATTATGAGGGGCTCCCATCATCCCTGTGCTGTGCTCATTATGAGGGGCTCCCACCATCTCTGTGCTGTGCTCATTATGAGGGGCTCCCACCATCCCTGTGCTCATTATGAGGGGCTCCCACCATCCCTGTGCTGTGCTCATTATGAGGGGCTCCCACCATCCCTGTGCTGTGCTCATTATGAGGGGCTCCCATCATCCCTGTGCTGTGCTCATTATGAGGGGCTCCCACCATCTCTGTGCTGTGCTCATTATGAGGGGCTCCCACCATCCCTGTGCTCATTATGAGGGGCTCCCACCATCCCTGTGCTGTGCTCATTATGAGGGGCTCCCACCATCCCTGTGCTGTGCTCATTATGAGGGGCTCCCACCATCCCTGTGCTGTGCTCATTATGAGGGGCTCCCATCATCCCTGTGCTGTGCTCATTATGAGGGGCTCCCACCATCCCTGTGCTGTGCTCATTATGAGGGGCTCCCACCATCCCTGTGCTGTGCTGACTTCCTCCTGGGGCTGTACCCCTGCTGTGCTCATTATGAGGGGCTCCCACCATCCCTGTGCTGTGCTGACTTCCTCCTGGGGCTGTACCCCTGCTGTGCTCATTATGAGGGGCTCCCACCGTCCCTGTGCTGTGCTGACTTCCTCCTGGGGCTGTACCCCTGCTGTGCTCATTATGAGGGGCTCCCACCATCCCTGTGCTGTGCTGACTTCCTCCTGGGGCTGTACCCCTGCTGTGCTCATTATGAGGGGCTCCCACCATCCCTGTGCTGACTTCCTCCTGGGGCTGTACCCCTGTTGTGCTCATTATGAGGGGCTCCCACCATCCCTGTGCTGTGCTCATTATGAGGGGCTCCCATCATCCCTGTGCTGTGCTCATTATGAGGGGCTCCCACCATCTCTATGCTGTGCTCATTATGAGGGGCTCCCATCATCCCTGTGCTGTGCTCATTATGAGGGGCTCCCACCATCCCTGTGCTGTGCTCATTATGAGGGGCTCCCATCATCCCTGTGCTGTGCTCATTATGAGGGGCTCCCACCATCCCTGTGCTGTGCTCATTATGAGGGGCTCCCATCATCCCTGTGCTGTGCTCATTATGAGGGGCTCCCACCATCCCTGTGCTCATTATGAGGGGCTCCCACCATCCCTGTGCTGTGCTCATTATGAGGGGCTCCCACCATCCCTGTGCTGTGCTCATTATGAGGGGCTCCCACCATCCCTGTGCTGTGCTCATTATGAGGGGCTCCCACCATCCCTGTGCTGTGCTCATTATGAGGGGCTCCCACCATCCCTGTGCTGTGCTGACTTCCTCCTGGGGCTGTACCCCTGCTGTGCTCATTATGAGGGGCTCCCATCATCCCTGTGCTGTGCTGACTTCCTCCTGGGGCTGTACCCCTGCTGTGCTCATTATGAGGGGCTCCCATCATCCCTGTGCTGTGCTGACTTCCTCCTGGGGCTGTGCCCCTGCTGTGCTCATTATGAGGGGCTCCCACCATCCCTGTGCTGTGCTGACTTCCTCCTGGGGCTGTACCCCTGCTGTGCTCATTATGAGGGGCTCCCACCATCCCTGTGCTGTGCTCATTATGAGGGGCTCCCACCATCTCTGTGCTGTGCTCATTATGAGGGGCTCCCATCATCCCTGTGCTGTGCTGACTTCCTCCTGGGGCTGTACCCCTGCTGTGCTCATTATGAGGGGCTCCCACCGTCCCTGTGCTGACTTCCTCCTGGGGCTGTACCCCTGCTGTGCTCATTATGAGGGGCTCCCACCATCCCTGTGCTGTGCTGACTTCCTCCTGGGGCTGTACCCCTGCTGTGCTCATTATGAGGGGCTCCCACCGTCCCTGTGCTGACTTCCTCCTGGGGCTGTACCCCTGCTGTGCTCATTATGAGGGGCTCCCACCGTCCCTGTGCTGACTTCCTCCTGGGGCTGTACCCCTGCTGTGCTCATTATGAGGGGCTCCCACCATCCCTGTGCTGTGCTGACTTCCTCCTGGGGCTGTACCCCTGCTGTGCTCATTATGAGGGGCTCCCACCATCTCTGTGCTGTGCTCATTATGAGGGGCTCCCACCATCCCTGTGCTGTGCTCATTATGAGGGGCTCCCCCCATCCCTGTGCTGTGCTCATTATGAGGGGCTCCCATCATCCCTGTGCTGTGCTCATTATGAGGGGCTCCCACCATCCCTGTGCTGTGCTCATTATGAGGGGCTCCCACCATCCCTGTGCTGTGCTCATTATGAGGGGCTCCCACCATCCCTGTGCTGTGCTCATTATGAGGGGCTCCCACCATCTCTGTGCTGTGCTCATTATGAGGGGCTCCCACCATCCCTGTGCTGTGCTCATTATGAGGGGCTCCCCCCATCCCTGTGCTGTGCTCATTATGAGGGGCTCCCCCCATCCCTGTGCTGTGCTCATTATGAGGGGCTCCCACCATCCCTGTGCTGTGCTCATTATGAGGGGCTCCCATCATCCCTGTGCTGTGCTCATTATGAGGGGCTCCCCCCATCCCTGTGCTGTGCTCATTATGAGGGGCTCCCCCCATCCCTGTGCTGTGCTCATTATGAGGGGCTCCCATCATCCCTGTGCTGTGCTCATTATGAGGGGCTCCCACCATCCCTGTGCTGTGCTCATTATGAGGGGCTCCCACCATCCCTGTGCTGTGCTCATTATGAGGGGCTCCCCCCATCCCTGTGCTGTGCTCATTATGAGGGGCTCCCACCATCCCTGTGCTGTGCTCATTATGAGGGGCTCCCACCATCCCTGTGCTGTGCTCATTATGAGGGGCTCCCATCATCCCTGTGCTGTGCTCATTATGAGGGGCTCCCACCATCCCTGTGCTGTGCTCATTATGAGGGGCTCCCATCATCCCTGTGCTGTGCTCATTATGAGGGGCTCCCATCATCCCTGTGCTGTGCTCATTATGAGGGGCTCCCACCATCCCTGTGCTGTGCTGACTTCCTCCTGGGGCTGTACCCCTGCTGTGCTCATTATGAGGGGCTCCCATCATCCCTGTGCTGTGCTGACTTCCTCCTGGGGCTGTACCCCTGCTGTGCTCATTATGAGGGGCTCCCACCATCCCTGTGCTGTGCTGACTTCCTCCTGGGGCTGTACCCCTGCTGTGCTCATTATGAGGGGCTCCCATCATCCCTGTGCTGTGCTGACTTCCTCCTGGGGCTGTACCCCTGCTGTGCTCATTATGAGGGGCTCCCACCGTCCCTGTGCTGACTTCCTCCTGGGGCTGTACCCCTGCTGTGCTCATTATGAGGGGCTCCCACCATCCCTGTGCTGTGCTCATTATGAGGGGCTCCCACCATCCCTGTGCTGTGCTCATTATGAGGGGCTCCCCCCATCCCTGTGCTGTGCTCATTATGAGGGGCTCCCATCATCCCTGTGCTGTGCTCATTATGAGGGGCTCCCACCATCCCTGTGCTGTGCTCATTATGAGGGGCTCCCACCATCCCTGTGCTGTGCTCATTATGAGGGGCTCCCATCATCCCTGTGCTGTGCTCATTATGAGGGGCTCCCACCATCTCTGTGCTGTGCTCATTATGAGGGGCTCCCACCATCTCTGTGCTGTGCTCATTATGAGGGGCTCCCACCATCCCTGTGCTCATTATGAGGGGCTCCCACCATCCCTGTGCTGTGCTCATTATGAGGGGCTCCCACCATCCCTGTGCTGTGCTCATTATGAGGGGCTCCCACCATCCCTGTGCTGTGCTCATTATGAGGGGCTCCCACCATCCCTGTGCTGTGCTCATTATGAGGGGCTCCCACCATCCCTGTGCTGTGCTCATTATGAGGGGCTCCCACCGTCCCTGTGCTGTGCTCATTATGAGGGGCTCCCACCGTCCCTGTGCTGTGCTGACTTCCTCCTGGGGCTGTGCCCCTGCTGTGCTCATTATGAGGGGCTCCCACCATCCCTGTGCTGTGCTCATTATGAGGGGCTCCCACCATCCCTGTGCTGTGCTCATTATGAGGGGCTCCCATCATCCCTGTGCTGTGCTCATTATGAGGGGCTCCCACCACCCCTGTGCTGTGCTCATTATGAGGGGCTCCCATCATCCCTGTGCTGTGCTCATTATGAGGGGCTCCCATCATCCCTGTGCTGTGCTCATTATGAGGGGCTCCCACCATCCCTGTGCTGTGCTGACTTCCTCCTGGGGCTGTACCCCTGCTGTGCTCATTATGAGGGGCTCCCACCATCCCTGTGCTGTGCTGACTTCCTCCTGGGGCTGTACCCCTGCTGTGCTCATTATGAGGGGCTCCCATCATCCCTGTGCTGTGCTGACTTCCTCCTGGGGCTGTGCCCCTGCTGTGCTCATTATGAGGGGCTCCCACCATCCCTGTGCTGTGCTGACTTCCTCCTGGGGCTGTACCCCTGCTGTGCTCATTATGAGGGGCTCCCATCATCCCTGTGCTGTGCTGACTTCCTCCTGGGGCTGTACCCCTGCTGTGCTCATTATGAGGGGCTCCCACCATCCCTGTGCTGTGCTCATTATGAGGGGCTCCCACCATCTCTGTGCTGTGCTCATTATGAGGGGCTCCCATCATCCCTGTGCTGTGCTGACTTCCTCCTGGGGCTGTACCCCTGCTGTGCTCATTATGAGGGGCTCCCACCGTCCCTGTGCTGACTTCCTCCTGGGGCTGTACCCCTGCTGTGCTCATTATGAGGGGCTCCCACCATCCCTGTGCTGTGCTGACTTCCTCCTGGGGCTGTACCCCTGCTGTGCTCATTATGAGGGGCTCCCACCATCCCTGTGATGTGCTGACTTCCTCCTGGGGCTGTACCCCTGCTGTGCTCATTATGAGGGGCTCCCACCGTCCCTGTGCTGTGCTCATTATGAGGGGCTCCCATCATCCCTGTGCTGTGCTCATTATGAGGGGCTCCCACCATCTCTATGCTGTGCTCATTATGAGGGGCTCCCATCATCCCTGTGCTGTGCTCATTATGAGGGGCTCCCATCATCCTTGTGCTGTGCTCATTATGAGGGGCTCCCACCGTCCCTGTGCTGTGCTGACTTCCTCCTGGGGCTGTGCCCCTGCTGTGCTCATTATGAGGGGCTCCCACCATCTCTGTGCTGTGCTCATTATGAGGGGCTCCCACCGTCCCTGTGCTGACTTCCTCCTGGGGCTGTACCCCTGCTGTGCTCATTATGAGGGGCTCCCACCATCCCTGTGCTGTGCTGACTTCCTCCTGGGGCTGTACCCCTGCTGTGCTCATTATGAGGGGCTCCCACCATCCCTGTGATGTGCTGACTTCCTCCTGGGGCTATACCCCTGCTGTGCTCATTATGAGGGGCTCCCACCATCCCTGTGCTGTGCTGACTTCCTCCTGGGGCTATACCCCTGCTGTGCTCATTATGAGGGGCTCCCACCATCCCTGTGATGTGCTGACTTCCTCCTGGGGCTGTACCCCTGCTGTGCTCATTATGAGGGGCTCCCACCGTCCCTGTGCTGTGCTCATTATGAGGGGCTCCCACCATCTCTGTGCTGTGCTCATTATGAGGGGCTCCCACCATCCCTGTGCTGTGCTCATTATGAGGGGCCCCCACCATCCCTGTGCTGTGCTCATTATGAGGGGCTCCCATCATCCCTGTGCTGTGCTCATTATGAGGGGCTCCCATCATCCCTGTGCTGTGCTCATTATGAGGGGCTCCCACCATCCCTGTGCTGTGCTCATTATGAGGGGCCCCCACCATCCCTGTGCTGTGCTCATTATGAGGGGCTCCCATCATCCCTGTGCTGTGCTCATTATGAGGGGCTCCCACCATCCCTGTGCTGTGCTCATTATGAGGGGCTCCCATCATCCCTGTGCTGTGCTCATTATGAGGGGCTCCCCCATCCCTGTGCTGTGCTCATTATGAGGGGCTCCCATCATCCCTGATCTGTGCTCATTATGAGGGGCTCCCACCATCCCTGTGCTGTGCTCATTATGAGGGGCTCCCATCATCCCTGTGCTGTGCTCATTATGAGGGGCTCCCACCATCCCTGTGCTGTGCTCATTATGAGGGGCTCCCACCGTCCCTGTGCTGTGCTGACTTCCTCCTGGGGCTGTACCCCTGCTGTGCTCATTATGAGGGGCTCCCATCATCCCTGTGCTGTGCTCATTATGAGGGGCTTCCACCATCCTTGTGCTCATTATGAGGGGCTCCCACCATCCCTGTGCTGTGCTCATTATGAGGGGCTCCCACCATCCCTGTGCTGTGCTCATTATGAGGGGCTCCCATCATCCCTGTGCTGTGCTCATTATGAGGGGCCCCCACCATCCCTGTGCTGTGCTCATTATGAGGGGCTCCCCCCATCCCTGTGCTGTGCTGACTTCCTCCTGGGGCTGTACCCCTGCTGTGCTCATTATGAGGGGCTCCCACCATCCCTGTGCTGTGCTCATTATGAGGGGCTCCCACCATCCCTGTGCTGTGCTCATTATGAGGGGCTCCCACCATCCCTGTGCTGTGCTCATTATGAAGGGCTCCCACCGTCCCTGTGCTGTGCTCATTATGAGGGGCTCCCCCATCCCTGTGCTGTGCTCATTATGAGGGGCTCCCATCATCCCTGTGCTGTGCTCATTATGAGGGGCTCCCACCATCCCTGTGCTCATTATGAGGGGCTCCCATCATCCCTGTGCTGTGCTCATTATGAGGGGTTCCCACCATCCCTGTGCTCATTATGAGGGGCTCCCACCATCCCTGTGCTGTGCTCATTATGAGGGGCTCCCACCATCCCTGTGCTGTGCTCATTATGAGGGGCTCCCACCATCCCTGTGCTGTGCTGACTTCCTCCTGGGGCTGTACCCCTGCTGTGCTCATTATGAGGGGCTCCCATCATCCCTGTGCTGTGCTGACTTCCTCCTGGGGCTGTGCCCCTGCTGTGCTCATTATGAGGGGCTCCCACCATCCCTGTGCTGTGCTGACTTCCTCCTGGGGCTGTACCCCTGCTGTGCTCATTATGAGGGGCTCCCATCATCCCTGTGCTGTGCTGACTTCCTCCTGGGGCTGTACCCCTGCTGTGCTCATTATGAGGGGCTCCCACCATCCCTGTGCTGTGCTGACTTCCTCCTGGGGCTATACCCCTGCTGTGCTCATTATGAGGGGCTCCCACCATCCCTGTGATGTGCTGACTTCCTCCTGGGGCTGTACCCCTGCTGTGCTCATTATGAGGGGCTCCCACCATCCCTGTGCTGTGCTGACTTCCTCCTGGGGCTATACCCCTGCTGTGCTCATTATGAGGGGCTCCCACCATCCCTGTGATGTGCTGACTTCCTCCTGGGGCTATACCCCTGCTGTGCTCATTATGAGGGGCTCCCACCATCCCTGTGATGTGCTGACTTCCTCCTGGGGCTGTACCCCTGCTGTGCTCATTATGAGGGGCTCCCACCGTCCCTGTGCTGACTTCCTCCTGGGGCTGTACCCCTGCTGTGCTCATTATGAGGGGCTCCCACCATCCCTGTGCTGTGCTGACTTCCTCCTGGGGCTGTACCCCTGCTGTGCTCATTATGAGGGGCTCCCACCGTCCCTGTGCTGACTTCCTCCTGGGGCTGTACCCCTGCTGTGCTCATTATGAGGGGCTCCCACCATCCCTGTGCTGTGCTGACTTCCTCCTGGGGCTGTACCCCTGCTGTGCTCATTATGAGGGGCTCCCACCATCCCTGTGATGTGCTGACTTCCTCCTGGGGCTGTACCCCTGCTGTGCTCATTATGAGGGGCTCCCACCGTCCCTGTGCTGACTTCCTCCTGGGGCTGTACCCCTGTTGTGCTCATTATGAGGGGCTCCCACCATCCCTGTGCTGTGCTCATTATGAAGGGCTCCCACCGTCCCTGTGCTGTGCTCATTATGAGGGGCTCCCCCATCCCTGTGCTGTGCTCATTATGAGGGGCTCCCACCATCCCTGTGCTGTGCTCATTATGAGGGGCTCCCCCATCCCTGTGCTGTGCTCATTATGAGGGGCTCCCATCATCCCTGTGCTGTGCTCATTATGAGGGGCTCCCATCATCCCTGTGCTGTGCTCATTATGAGGGGTTCCCACCATCCCTGTGATGTGCTGACTTCCTCCTGGGGCTGTACCCCTGCTGTGCTCATTATGAGGGGCTCCCACCGTCCCTGTGCTGACTTCCTCCTGGGGCTGTACCCCTGTTGTGCTCATTATGAGGGGCTCCCACCATCCCTGTGCTGTGCTCATTATGAGGGGCTCCCACCGTCCCTGTGCTGTGCTCATTATGAGGGGCTCCCCCATCCCTGTGCTGTGCTCATTATGAGGGGCTCCCACCATCCCTGTGCTGTGCTCATTATGAGGGGCTCCCCCATCCCTGTGCTGTGCTCATTATGAGGGGCTCCCATCATCCCTGTGCTGTGCTCATTATGAGGGGCTCCCATCATCCCTGTGCTGTGCTCATTATGAGGGGTTCCCACCATCCCTGTGCTCATTATGAGGGGCTCCCACCATTCCTGTGCTGTGCTCATTATGAGGGGCTCCCACCATCCCTGTGCTGTGCTCATTATGAGGGGCTCCCACCATCCCTGTGCTGTGCTCATTATGAGGGGCCCCCACCATCCCTGTGCTGTGCTCATTATGAGGGGCTCCCACCATCCCTGTGCTGTGCTGACTTCCTCCTGGGGCTGTACCCCTGCTGTGCTCATTATGAGGGGCTCCCATCATCCCTGTGCTGTGCTGACTTCCTCCTGGGGCTGTACCCCTGCTGTGCTCATTATGAGGGGCTCCCATCATCCCTGTGCTGTGCTGACTTCCTCCTGGGGCTGTACCCCTGCTGTGCTCATTATGAGGGGCTCCCACCGTCCCTGTGCTGTGCTGACTTCCTCCTGGGGCTGTACCCCTGCTGTGCTCATTATGAGGGGCTCCCATCATCCCTGTGCTGTGCTGACTTCCTCCTGGGGCTGTACCCCTGCTGTGCTCATTATGAGGGGCTCCCACCGTCCCTGTGCTGTGCTGACTTCCTCCTGGGGCTGTACCCCTGCTGTGCTCATTATGAGGGGCTCCCACCATCCCTGTGCTGTGCTCATTATGAGGGGCTCCCACCATCCCTGTGCTGTGCTGACTTCCTCCTGGGGCTGTACCCCTGCTGTGCTCATTATGAGGGGCTCCCACCATCCCTGTGCTGTGCTGACTTCCTCCTGGGGCTGTACCCCTGCTGTGCTCATTATGAGGGGCTCCCACCGTCCCTGTGCTGACTTCCTCCTGGGGCTGTACCCCTGCTGTGCTCATTATGAGGGGCTCCCACCATCCCTGTGCTGTGCTGACTTCCTCCTGGGGCTGTACCCCTGCTGTGCTCATTATGAGGGGCTCCCACCATCCCTGTGATGTGCTGACTTCCTCCTGGGGCTGTACCCCTGCTGTGCTCATTATGAGGGGCTCCCACCGTCCCTGTGCTGACTTCCTCCTGGGGCTGTACCCCTGCTGTGCTCATTATGAGGGGCTCCCACCGTCCCTGTGCTGACTTCCTCCTGGGGCTGTACCCCTGCTGTGCTCATTATGAGGGGCTCCCACCGTCCCTGTGCTGACTTCCTCCTGGGGCTGTACCCCTGCTGTGCTCATTATGAGGGGCTCCCACCGTCCCTGTGCTGACTTCCTCCTGGGGCTATACCCCTGCTGTGCTCATTATGAGGGGCTCCCACCGTCCCTGTGCTGTGCTCATTATGAGGGGCTCCCACCATCTCTGTGCTGTGCTCATTATGAGGGGCTCCCATCATCCCTGTGCTGTGCTCATTATGAGGGGCTCCCACCATCCCTGTGCTGTGCTCATTATGAGGGGCTCCCATCATCCCTGTGCTGTGCTCATTATGAGGGGCTCCCATCATCCTTGTGCTGTGCTCATTATGAGGGGCTCCCACCATCCCTGTGCTGTGCTCATTATGAGGGGCTCCCATCATCCCTGTGCTGTGCTCATTATGAGGGGCTCCCACCATCCCTGTGCTGTGCTCATTATGAGGGGCTCCCATCATCCCTGTGCTGTGCTCATTATGAGGGGCTCCCACCATCCCTGTGCTCATTATGAGGGGCTCCCACCATCCCTGTGCTGTGCTCATTATGAGGGGCTCCCACCATCCCTGTGCTGTGCTCATTATGAGGGGCTCCCACCATCCCTGTGCTGTGCTCATTATGAGGGGCTCCCACCATCCCTGTGCTGTGCTCATTATGAGGGGCTCCCACCATCCCTGTGCTGTGCTGACTTCCTCCTGGGGCTGTACCCCTGCTGTGCTCATTATGAGGGGCTCCCACCGTCCCTGTGCTGTGCTGACTTCCTCCTGGGGCTGTGCCCCTGCTGTGCTCATTATGAGGGGCTCCCACCATCCCTGTGCTGTGCTGGCTTCCACCTGGGGCTGTACCCCTGCTGTGCTCATTATGAGGGGCTCCCACCATCCCTGTGCTCATTATGAGGGGCTCCCATCATCCCTGTGCTCATTATGAGGGGCTCCCATCATCCCTGTGCTGTGCTCATTATGAGGGGCTCCCACCATCCCTGTGCTGTGCTCATTATGAGGGGCTCCCACCATCTCTGTGCTGTGCTCATTATGAGGGGCTCCCATCATCCCTGTGCTGTGCTGACTTCCTCCTGGGGCTGTACCCCTGCTGTGCTCATTATGAGGGGCTCCCACCGTCCCTGTGCTGACTTCCTCCTGGGGCTGTACCCCTGCTGTGCTCATTATGAGGGGCTCCCACCATCCCTGTGATGTGCTGACTTCCTCCTGGGGCTGTACCCCTGCTGTGCTCATTATGAGGGGCTCCCACCATCCCTGTGCTGTGCTGACTTCCTCCTGGGGCTGTACCCCTGCTGTGCTCATTATGAGGGGCTCCCACCATCCCTGTGATGTGCTGACTTCCTCCTGGGGCTGTACCCCTGCTGTGCTCATTATGAGGGGCTCCCATCATCCCTGTGCTGTGCTGACTTCCTCCTGGGGCTGTACCCCTGCTGTGCTCATTATGAGGGGCTCCCACCATCCCTGTGATGTGCTCATTATGAGGGGCTCCCACCATCTCTGTGCTGTGCTCATTATGAGGGGCTCCCATCATCCCTGTGCTGTGCTGACTTCCTCCTGGGGCTGTACCCCTGCTGTGCTCATTATGAGGGGCTCCCACCGTCCCTGTGCTGACTTCCTCCTGGGGCTGTACCCCTGCTGTGCTCATTATGAGGGGCTCCCACCGTCCCTGTACTGTGCTGACTTCCTCCTGGGGCTGTACCCCTGCTGTGCTCATTATGAGGGGCTCCCATCATCCCTGTGATGTGCTGACTTCCTCCTGGGGCTGTACCCCTGCTGTGCTCATTATGAGGGGCTCCCACCATCCCTGTGCTGTGCTGACTTCCTCCTGGGGCTGTACCCCTGCTGTGCTCATTATGAGGGGCTCCCACCATCCCTGTGATGTGCTGACTTCCTCCTGGGGCTGTACCCCTGCTGTGCTCATTATGAGGGGCTCCCACCGTCCCTGTGCTGACTTCCTCCTGGGGCTGTACCCCTGCTGTGCTCATTATGAGGGGCTCCCACCATCCCTGTGCTGTGCTCATTATGAGGGGCTCCCATCATCCCTGTGCTGTGCTCATTATGAGGGGCTCCCACCATCCCTGTGCTCATTATGAGGGGCTCCCACCATCCCTGTGCTGTGCTCATTATGAGGGGCTCCCACCATCCCTGTGCTGTGCTCATTATGAGGGGCTCCCACCATCCCTGTGCTGTGCTCATTATGAGGGGCTCCCACCATCCCTGTGCTGTGCTCATTATGAGGGGCTCCCACCATCCCTGTGCTGTGCTCATTATGAGGGGCTCCCACCATCTCTGTGCTGTGCTCATTATGAGGGGCTCCCACCATCCCTGTGATGTGCTGACTTCCTCCTGGGGCTGTACCCCTGCTGTGCTCATTATGAGGGGCTCCCACCATCCCTGTGCTGTGCTCATTATGAGGGGCTCCCATCATCCCTGTGCTGTGCTCATTATGAGGGGCTCCCACCATCTCTGTGCTGTGCTCATTATGAGGGGCTCCCACCATCCCTGTGCTGTGCTCATTATGAGGGGCCCCCACCATCCCTGTGCTGTGCTCATTATGAGGGGCTCCCATCATCCCTGTGCTGTGCTCATTATGAGGGGCTCCCATCATCCCTGTGCTGTGCTCATTATGAGGGGCTCCCCCATCCCTGTGCTGTGCTCATTATGAGGGGCTCCCACCATCCCTGTGCTGTGCTCATTATGAGGGGCTCCCACCGTCCCTGTGCTGTGCTGACTTCCTCCTGGGGCTGTACCCCTGCTGTGCTCATTATGAGGGGCTCCCATCATCCCTGTGCTGTGCTCATTATGAGGGGCTTCCACCATCCCTGCGCTCATTATGAGGGGCTCCCACCATCCCTGTGCTGTGCTCGTTATGAGGGGCTCCCATCATCCCTGTGCTGTGCTCATTATGAGGGGCTCCCATCATCCCTGTGCTGTGCTCATTATGAGGGGCTCCCACCATCCCTGTGCTGTGCTCATTATGAGGGGCTCCTACCATCCCTGTGCTGTGCTGACTTCCTCCTGGGGCTGTACCCCTGCTGTGCTCATTATGAGGGGCTCCCCCCATCCCTGTGCTGTGCTCATTATGAGGGGCTCCCACCGTCCCTGTGCTGTGCTGACTTCCTCCTGGGGCTGTGCCCCTGCTGTGCTCATTATGAGGGGCTCCCATCATCCCTGTGCTGTGCTCATCATGAGGGGCTCCCACCATCCCTGTGCTCATTATGAGGGGCTCCCATCATCCCTGTGCTGTGCTCATTATGAGGGGCTCCCACCATCCCTGTGCTGTGCTGACTTCCTCCTGGGGCTGTACCCCTGCTGTGCTCATTATGAGGGGCTCCCACCGTCCCTGTGCTGACTTCCTCCTGGGGCTGTACCCCTGCTGTGCTCATTATGAGGGGCTCCCACCATCCCTGTGCTGTGCTGACTTCCTCCTGGGGCTGTACCCCTGCTGTGCTCATTATGAGGGGCTCCCACCGTCCCTGTGCTGACTTCCTCCTGGGGCTGTACCCCTGCTGTGCTCATTATGAGGGGCTCCCACCGTCCCTGTACTGTGCTGACTTCCTCCTGGGTTTGTACCCCTGCTGTGCTCATTATGAGGGGCTCCCACCATCCCTGTGATGTGCTGACTTCCTCCTGGGGCTGTACCCCTGCTGTGCTCATTATGAGGGGCTCCCACCGTCCCTGTGCTGACTTCCTCCTGGGGCTATACCCCTGCTGTGCTCATTATGAGGGGCTCCCATCATCCCTGTGCTGTGCTCATTATGAGGGGCTCCCACCATCCCTTGCTGTGCTCATTATGAGGGGCTCCCACCATCCCTGTGCTGTGCTCATTATGAGGGGCTCCCACCATCCCTGTGCTGTGCTCATTATGAGGGGCTCCCACCATCCCTGTGCTGTGCTGACTTCCTCCTGGGGCTCTACCCCTGCTGTGCTCATTATGAGGGGCTCCCACCATCCCTGTGCTGTGCTGACTTCCTCCTGGGGCTGTACCCCTGCTGTGCTCATTATGAGGGGCTCCCATCATCCCTGTGCTGTGCTGACTTCCTCCTGGGGCTGTACCCCTGCTGTGCTCATTATGAGGGGCTCCCACCATCCCTGTGCTGTGCTGACTTCCTCCTGGGGCTGTACCCCTGCTGTGCTCATTATGAGGGGCTCCCACCATCCCTGTGATGTGCTGACTTCCTCCTGGGGCTGTACCCCTGCTGTGCTCATTATGAGGGGCTCCCACCATCCCTGTGCTGTGCTCATTATGAGGGGCTCCCATCATCCCTGTGCTGTGCTCATTATGAGGGGCTCCCACCATCCCTGTGCTGTGCTCATTATGAGGGGCCCCCACCATCCCTGTGCTGTGCTCATTATGAGGGGCTCCCATCATCCCTGTGCTGTGCTCATTATGAGGGGCTCCCATCATCCCTGTGCTGTGCTCATTATGAGGGGCTCCCACCATCCCTGTGCTGTGCTCATTATGAGGGGCTCCCATCATCCCTGTGCTGTGCTCATTATGAGGGGCTCCCATCATCCCTGTGCTGTGCTCATTATGAGGGGCTCCCCCATCCCTGTGCTGTGCTCATTATGAGGGGCTCCCATCATCCCTGATCTGTGCTCATTATGAGGGGCTCCCATCATCCCTGTGCTGTGCTCATTATGAGGGGCTCCTACCATCCCTGTGCTGTGCTGACTTCCTCCTGGGGCTGTACCCCTGCTGTGCTCATTATGAGGGGCTCCCACCGTCCCTGTGCTGACTTCCTCCTGGGGCTGTACCCCTGCTGTGCTCATTATGAGGGGCTCCCACCGTCCCTGTACTGTGCTGACTTCCTCCTGGGGCTGTACCCCTGCTGTGCTCATTATGAGGGGCTCCCATCATCCCTGTGCTGTGCTCATTATGAGGGGCTCCCATCATCCCTGTGCTGTGCTCATTATGAGGGGCTCCCACCATCCCTGTGCTGTGCTCATTATGAGGGGCTCCTACCATCCCTGTGCTGTGCTGACTTCCTCCTGGGGCTGTACCCCTGCTGTGCTCATTATGAGGGGCTCCCACCATCCCTGTGCTGTGCTCATTATGAGGGGCTCCCACCGTCCCTGTGCTGTGCTGACTTCCTCCTGGGGCTGTGCCCCTGCTGTGCTCATTATGAGGGGCTCCCACCATCCCTGTGCTGTGCTGGCTTCCACCTGGGGCTGTACCCCTGCTCTGCTCATTATGAGGGGCTCCCATCATCCCTGTGCTGTGCTCATCATGAGGGGCTCCCATCATCCCTGTGCTGTGCTCATTATGAGGGGCTCCCACCATCTCTATGCTGTGCTCATTATGAGGGGCTCCCATCATCCCTGTGCTGTGCTCATTATGAGGGGCTCCCACCGTCCCTGTGCTGTGCTCATTATGAGGGGCTCCCATCATCCCTGTGCTGTGCTCATTATGAGGGGCTCCCACCATCTCTATGCTGTGCTCATTATGAGGGGCTCCCATCATCCCTGTGCTGTGCTCATTATGAGGGGCTCCCATCATCCTTGTGCTGTGCTCATTATGAGGGGCTCCCACCGTCCCTGTGCTGTGCTGACTTCCTCCTGGGGCTGTGCCCCTGCTGTGCTCATTATGAGGGGCTCCCACCATCTCTGTGCTGTGCTCATTATGAGGGGCTCCCACCGTCCCTGTGCTGACTTCCTCCTGGGGCTGTACCCCTGCTGTGCTCATTATGAGGGGCTCCCACCATCCCTGTGCTGTGCTGACTTCCTCCTGGGGCTGTACCCCTGCTGTGCTCATTATGAGGGGCTCCCACCATCCCTGTGATGTGCTGACTTCCTCCTGGGGCTATACCCCTGCTGTGCTCATTATGAGGGGCTCCCACCATCCCTGTGCTGTGCTGACTTCCTCCTGGGGCTATACCCCTGCTGTGCTCATTATGAGGGGCTCCCACCATCCCTGTGATGTGCTGACTTCCTCCTGGGGCTGTACCCCTGCTGTGCTCATTATGAGGGGCTCCCACCGTCCCTGTGCTGTGCTCATTATGAGGGGCTCCCACCATCTCTGTGCTGTGCTCATTATGAGGGGCTCCCACCATCCCTGTGCTGTGCTCATTATGAGGGGCCCCCACCATCCCTGTGCTGTGCTCATTATGAGGGGCTCCCATCATCCCTGTGCTGTGCTCATTATGAGGGGCTCCCATCATCCCTGTGCTGTGCTCATTATGAGGGGCTCCCACCATCCCTGTGCTGTGCTCATTATGAGGGGCCCCCACCATCCCTGTGCTGTGCTCATTATGAGGGGCTCCCATCATCCCTGTGCTGTGCTCATTATGAGGGGCTCCCACCATCCCTGTGCTGTGCTCATTATGAGGGGCTCCCATCATCCCTGTGCTGTGCTCATTATGAGGGGCTCCCCCATCCCTGTGCTGTGCTCATTATGAGGGGCTCCCATCATCCCTGATCTGTGCTCATTATGAGGGGCTCCCACCATCCCTGTGCTGTGCTCATTATGAGGGGCTCCCATCATCCCTGTGCTGTGCTCATTATGAGGGGCTCCCACCATCCCTGTGCTGTGCTCATTATGAGGGGCTCCCACCGTCCCTGTGCTGTGCTGACTTCCTCCTGGGGCTGTACCCCTGCTGTGCTCATTATGAGGGGCTCCCATCATCCCTGTGCTGTGCTCATTATGAGGGGCTTCCACCATCCTTGTGCTCATTATGAGGGGCTCCCACCATCCCTGTGCTGTGCTCATTATGAGGGGCTCCCACCATCCCTGTGCTGTGCTCATTATGAGGGGCTCCCATCATCCCTGTGCTGTGCTCATTATGAGGGGCCCCCACCATCCCTGTGCTGTGCTCATTATGAGGGGCTCCCCCCATCCCTGTGCTGTGCTGACTTCCTCCTGGGGCTGTACCCCTGCTGTGCTCATTATGAGGGGCTCCCACCATCCCTGTGCTGTGCTCATTATGAGGGGCTCCCACCATCCCTGTGCTGTGCTCATTATGAGGGGCTCCCACCATCCCTGTGCTGTGCTCATTATGAAGGGCTCCCACCGTCCCTGTGCTGTGCTCATTATGAGGGGCTCCCCCATCCCTGTGCTGTGCTCATTATGAGGGGCTCCCATCATCCCTGTGCTGTGCTCATTATGAGGGGCTCCCACCATCCCTGTGCTCATTATGAGGGGCTCCCATCATCCCTGTGCTGTGCTCATTATGAGGGGTTCCCACCATCCCTGTGCTCATTATGAGGGGCTCCCACCATCCCTGTGCTGTGCTCATTATGAGGGGCTCCCACCATCCCTGTGCTGTGCTCATTATGAGGGGCTCCCACCATCCCTGTGCTGTGCTGACTTCCTCCTGGGGCTGTACCCCTGCTGTGCTCATTATGAGGGGCTCCCATCATCCCTGTGCTGTGCTGACTTCCTCCTGGGGCTGTGCCCCTGCTGTGCTCATTATGAGGGGCTCCCACCATCCCTGTGCTGTGCTGACTTCCTCCTGGGGCTGTACCCCTGCTGTGCTCATTATGAGGGGCTCCCATCATCCCTGTGCTGTGCTGACTTCCTCCTGGGGCTGTACCCCTGCTGTGCTCATTATGAGGGGCTCCCACCATCCCTGTGCTGTGCTGACTTCCTCCTGGGGCTATACCCCTGCTGTGCTCATTATGAGGGGCTCCCACCATCCCTGTGATGTGCTGACTTCCTCCTGGGGCTGTACCCCTGCTGTGCTCATTATGAGGGGCTCCCACCATCCCTGTGCTGTGCTCATTATGAGGGGCTCCCACCATCTCTGTGCTGTGCTCATTATGAGGGGCTCCCATCATCCCTGTGCTGTGCTGACTTCCTCCTGGGGCTGTACCCCTGCTGTGCTCATTATGAGGGGCTCCCACCATCCCTGTGATGTGCTGACTTCCTCCTGGGGCTATACCCCTGCTGTGCTCATTATGAGGGGCTCCCACCATCCCTGTGATGTGCTGACTTCCTCCTGGGGCTGTACCCCTGCTGTGCTCATTATGAGGGGCTCCCACCGTCCCTGTGCTGACTTCCTCCTGGGGCTGTACCCCTGCTGTGCTCATTATGAGGGGCTCCCACCATCCCTGTGCTGTGCTGACTTCCTCCTGGGGCTGTACCCCTGCTGTGCTCATTATGAGGGGCTCCCACCGTCCCTGTGCTGACTTCCTCCTGGGGCTGTACCCCTGCTGTGCTCATTATGAGGGGCTCCCACCATCCCTGTGCTGTGCTGACTTCCTCCTGGGGCTGTACCCCTGCTGTGCTCATTATGAGGGGCTCCCACCATCCCTGTGATGTGCTGACTTCCTCCTGGGGCTGTACCCCTGCTGTGCTCATTATGAGGGGCTCCCACCGTCCCTGTGCTGACTTCCTCCTGGGGCTGTACCCCTGTTGTGCTCATTATGAGGGGCTCCCACCATCCCTGTGCTGTGCTCATTATGAAGGGCTCCCACCGTCCCTGTGCTGTGCTCATTATGAGGGGCTCCCCCATCCCTGTGCTGTGCTCATTATGAGGGGCTCCCACCATCCCTGTGCTGTGCTCATTATGAGGGGCTCCCCCATCCCTGTGCTGTGCTCATTATGAGGGGCTCCCATCATCCCTGTGCTGTGCTCATTATGAGGGGCTCCCATCATCCCTGTGCTGTGCTCATTATGAGGGGTTCCCACCATCCCTGTGATGTGCTGACTTCCTCCTGGGGCTGTACCCCTGCTGTGCTCATTATGAGGGGCTCCCACCGTCCCTGTGCTGACTTCCTCCTGGGGCTGTACCCCTGTTGTGCTCATTATGAGGGGCTCCCACCATCCCTGTGCTGTGCTCATTATGAGGGGCTCCCACCGTCCCTGTGCTGTGCTCATTATGAGGGGCTCCCCCATCCCTGTGCTGTGCTCATTATGAGGGGCTCCCACCATCCCTGTGCTGTGCTCATTATGAGGGGCTCCCCCATCCCTGTGCTGTGCTCATTATGAGGGGCTCCCATCATCCCTGTGCTGTGCTCATTATGAGGGGCTCCCATCATCCCTGTGCTGTGCTCATTATGAGGGGTTCCCACCATCCCTGTGCTCATTATGAGGGGCTCCCACCATTCCTGTGCTGTGCTCATTATGAGGGGCTCCCACCATCCCTGTGCTGTGCTCATTATGAGGGGCTCCCACCATCCCTGTGCTGTGCTCATTATGAGGGGCCCCCACCATCCCTGTGCTGTGCTCATTATGAGGGGCTCCCACCATCCCTGTGCTGTGCTGACTTCCTCCTGGGGCTGTACCCCTGCTGTGCTCATTATGAGGGGCTCCCATCATCCCTGTGCTGTGCTGACTTCCTCCTGGGGCTGTACCCCTGCTGTGCTCATTATGAGGGGCTCCCATCATCCCTGTGCTGTGCTGACTTCCTCCTGGGGCTGTACCCCTGCTGTGCTCATTATGAGGGGCTCCCACCGTCCCTGTGCTGTGCTGACTTCCTCCTGGGGCTGTACCCCTGCTGTGCTCATTATGAGGGGCTCCCATCATCCCTGTGCTGTGCTGACTTCCTCCTGGGGCTGTACCCCTGCTGTGCTCATTATGAGGGGCTCCCACCGTCCCTGTGCTGTGCTGACTTCCTCCTGGGGCTGTACCCCTGCTGTGCTCATTATGAGGGGCTCCCACCATCCCTGTGCTGTGCTCATTATGAGGGGCTCCCACCATCCCTGTGCTGTGCTGACTTCCTCCTGGGGCTGTACCCCTGCTGTGCTCATTATGAGGGGCTCCCACCATCCCTGTGCTGTGCTGACTTCCTCCTGGGGCTGTACCCCTGCTGTGCTCATTATGAGGGGCTCCCACCGTCCCTGTGCTGACTTCCTCCTGGGGCTGTACCCCTGCTGTGCTCATTATGAGGGGCTCCCACCATCCCTGTGCTGACTTCCTCCTGGGGCTGTACCCCTGCTGTGCTCATTATGAGGGGCTCCCACCGTCCCTGTGCTGACTTCCTCCTGGGGCTATACCCCTGCTGTGCTCATTATGAGGGGCTCCCACCGTCCCTGTGCTGACTTCCTCCTGGGGCTGTACCCCTGCTGTGCTCATTATGAGGGGCTCCCACCGTCCCTGTGCTGACTTCCTCCTGGGGCTGTACCCCTGCTGTGCTCATTATGAGGGGCTCCCACCGTCCCTGTGCTGACTTCCTCCTGGGGCTATACCCCTGCTGTGCTCATTATGAGGGGCTCCCACCGTCCCTGTGCTGTGCTCATTATGAGGGGCTCCCACCATCTCTGTGCTGTGCTCATTATGAGGGGCTCCCATCATCCCTGTGCTGTGCTCATTATGAGGGGCTCCCACCATCCCTGTGCTGTGCTCATTATGAGGGGCTCCCATCATCCCTGTGCTGTGCTCATTATGAGGGGCTCCCATCATCCTTGTGCTGTGCTCATTATGAGGGGCTCCCACCATCCCTGTGCTGTGCTCATTATGAGGGGCTCCCATCATCCCTGTGCTGTGCTCATTATGAGGGGCTCCCACCATCCCTGTGCTGTGCTCATTATGAGGGGCTCCCATCATCCCTGTGCTGTGCTCATTATGAGGGGCTCCCACCATCCCTGTGCTCATTATGAGGGGCTCCCACCATCCCTGTGCTGTGCTCATTATGAGGGGCTCCCACCATCCCTGTGCTGTGCTCATTATGAGGGGCTCCCACCATCCCTGTGCTGTGCTCATTATGAGGGGCTCCCACCATCCCTGTGCTGTGCTCATTATGAGGGGCTCCCACCATCCCTGTGCTGTGCTGACTTCCTCCTGGGGCTGTACCCCTGCTGTGCTCATTATGAGGGGCTCCCACCGTCCCTGTGCTGTGCTGACTTCCTCCTGGGGCTGTGCCCCTGCTGTGCTCATTATGAGGGGCTCCCACCATCCCTGTGCTGTGCTGGCTTCCACCTGGGGCTGTACCCCTGCTGTGCTCATTATGAGGGGCTCCCACCATCCCTGTGCTCATTATGAGGGGCTCCCATCATCCCTGTGCTCATTATGAGGGGCTCCCATCATCCCTGTGCTGTGCTCATTATGAGGGGCTCCCACCATCCCTGTGCTGTGCTCATTATGAGGGGCTCCCACCATCTCTGTGCTGTGCTCATTATGAGGGGCTCCCATCATCCCTGTGCTGTGCTGACTTCCTCCTGGGGCTGTACCCCTGCTGTGCTCATTATGAGGGGCTCCCACCGTCCCTGTGCTGACTTCCTCCTGGGGCTGTACCCCTGCTGTGCTCATTATGAGGGGCTCCCACCATCCCTGTGATGTGCTGACTTCCTCCTGGGGCTGTACCCCTGCTGTGCTCATTATGAGGGGCTCCCACCATCCCTGTGCTGTGCTGACTTCCTCCTGGGGCTGTACCCCTGCTGTGCTCATTATGAGGGGCTCCCACCATCCCTGTGATGTGCTGACTTCCTCCTGGGGCTGTACCCCTGCTGTGCTCATTATGAGGGGCTCCCATCATCCCTGTGCTGTGCTGACTTCCTCCTGGGGCTGTACCCCTGCTGTGCTCATTATGAGGGGCTCCCACCATCCCTGTGATGTGCTCATTATGAGGGGCTCCCACCATCTCTGTGCTGTGCTCATTATGAGGGGCTCCCATCATCCCTGTGCTGTGCTGACTTCCTCCTGGGGCTGTACCCCTGCTGTGCTCATTATGAGGGGCTCCCACCGTCCCTGTGCTGACTTCCTCCTGGGGCTGTACCCCTGCTGTGCTCATTATGAGGGGCTCCCACCGTCCCTGTACTGTGCTGACTTCCTCCTGGGGCTGTACCCCTGCTGTGCTCATTATGAGGGGCTCCCATCATCCCTGTGATGTGCTGACTTCCTCCTGGGGCTGTACCCCTGCTGTGCTCATTATGAGGGGCTCCCACCATCCCTGTGCTGTGCTGACTTCCTCCTGGGGCTGTACCCCTGCTGTGCTCATTATGAGGGGCTCCCACCATCCCTGTGATGTGCTGACTTCCTCCTGGGGCTGTACCCCTGCTGTGCTCATTATGAGGGGCTCCCACCGTCCCTGTGCTGACTTCCTCCTGGGGCTGTACCCCTGCTGTGCTCATTATGAGGGGCTCCCACCATCCCTGTGCTGTGCTCATTATGAGGGGCTCCCATCATCCCTGTGCTGTGCTCATTATGAGGGGCTCCCACCATCCCTGTGCTCATTATGAGGGGCTCCCACCATCCCTGTGCTGTGCTCATTATGAGGGGCTCCCACCATCCCTGTGCTGTGCTCATTATGAGGGGCTCCCACCATCCCTGTGCTGTGCTCATTATGAGGGGCTCCCACCATCCCTGTGCTGTGCTCATTATGAGGGGCTCCCACCATCCCTGTGCTGTGCTCATTATGAGGGGCTCCCACCATCTCTGTGCTGTGCTCATTATGAGGGGCTCCCACCATCCCTGTGATGTGCTGACTTCCTCCTGGGGCTGTACCCCTGCTGTGCTCATTATGAGGGGCTCCCACCATCCCTGTGCTGTGCTCATTATGAGGGGCTCCCATCATCCCTGTGCTGTGCTCATTATGAGGGGCTCCCACCATCTCTGTGCTGTGCTCATTATGAGGGGCTCCCACCATCCCTGTGCTGTGCTCATTATGAGGGGCCCCCACCATCCCTGTGCTGTGCTCATTATGAGGGGCTCCCATCATCCCTGTGCTGTGCTCATTATGAGGGGCTCCCATCATCCCTGTGCTGTGCTCATTATGAGGGGCTCCCCCATCCCTGTGCTGTGCTCATTATGAGGGGCTCCCACCATCCCTGTGCTGTGCTCATTATGAGGGGCTCCCACCGTCCCTGTGCTGTGCTGACTTCCTCCTGGGGCTGTACCCCTGCTGTGCTCATTATGAGGGGCTCCCATCATCCCTGTGCTGTGCTCATTATGAGGGGCTTCCACCATCCCTGCGCTCATTATGAGGGGCTCCCACCATCCCTGTGCTGTGCTCGTTATGAGGGGCTCCCATCATCCCTGTGCTGTGCTCATTATGAGGGGCTCCCATCATCCCTGTGCTGTGCTCATTATGAGGGGCTCCCACCATCCCTGTGCTGTGCTCATTATGAGGGGCTCCTACCATCCCTGTGCTGTGCTGACTTCCTCCTGGGGCTGTACCCCTGCTGTGCTCATTATGAGGGGCTCCCCCCATCCCTGTGCTGTGCTCATTATGAGGGGCTCCCACCGTCCCTGTGCTGTGCTGACTTCCTCCTGGGGCTGTGCCCCTGCTGTGCTCATTATGAGGGGCTCCCATCATCCCTGTGCTGTGCTCATCATGAGGGGCTCCCACCATCCCTGTGCTCATTATGAGGGGCTCCCATCATCCCTGTGCTGTGCTCATTATGAGGGGCTCCCACCATCCCTGTGCTGTGCTGACTTCCTCCTGGGGCTGTACCCCTGCTGTGCTCATTATGAGGGGCTCCCACCGTCCCTGTGCTGACTTCCTCCTGGGGCTGTACCCCTGCTGTGCTCATTATGAGGGGCTCCCACCATCCCTGTGCTGTGCTGACTTCCTCCTGGGGCTGTACCCCTGCTGTGCTCATTATGAGGGGCTCCCACCGTCCCTGTGCTGACTTCCTCCTGGGGCTGTACCCCTGCTGTGCTCATTATGAGGGGCTCCCACCGTCCCTGTACTGTGCTGACTTCCTCCTGGGTTTGTACCCCTGCTGTGCTCATTATGAGGGGCTCCCACCATCCCTGTGATGTGCTGACTTCCTCCTGGGGCTGTACCCCTGCTGTGCTCATTATGAGGGGCTCCCACCGTCCCTGTGCTGACTTCCTCCTGGGGCTATACCCCTGCTGTGCTCATTATGAGGGGCTCCCATCATCCCTGTGCTGTGCTCATTATGAGGGGCTCCCACCATCCCTTGCTGTGCTCATTATGAGGGGCTCCCACCATCCCTGTGCTGTGCTCATTATGAGGGGCTCCCACCATCCCTGTGCTGTGCTCATTATGAGGGGCTCCCACCATCCCTGTGCTGTGCTGACTTCCTCCTGGGGCTCTACCCCTGCTGTGCTCATTATGAGGGGCTCCCACCATCCCTGTGCTGTGCTGACTTCCTCCTGGGGCTGTACCCCTGCTGTGCTCATTATGAGGGGCTCCCATCATCCCTGTGCTGTGCTGACTTCCTCCTGGGGCTGTACCCCTGCTGTGCTCATTATGAGGGGCTCCCACCATCCCTGTGCTGTGCTGACTTCCTCCTGGGGCTGTACCCCTGCTGTGCTCATTATGAGGGGCTCCCACCATCCCTGTGATGTGCTGACTTCCTCCTGGGGCTGTACCCCTGCTGTGCTCATTATGAGGGGCTCCCACCATCCCTGTGCTGTGCTCATTATGAGGGGCTCCCATCATCCCTGTGCTGTGCTCATTATGAGGGGCTCCCACCATCCCTGTGCTGTGCTCATTATGAGGGGCCCCCACCATCCCTGTGCTGTGCTCATTATGAGGGGCTCCCATCATCCCTGTGCTGTGCTCATTATGAGGGGCTCCCATCATCCCTGTGCTGTGCTCATTATGAGGGGCTCCCACCATCCCTGTGCTGTGCTCATTATGAGGGGCTCCCATCATCCCTGTGCTGTGCTCATTATGAGGGGCTCCCATCATCCCTGTGCTGTGCTCATTATGAGGGGCTCCCCCATCCCTGTGCTGTGCTCATTATGAGGGGCTCCCATCATCCCTGATCTGTGCTCATTATGAGGGGCTCCCATCATCCCTGTGCTGTGCTCATTATGAGGGGCTCCTACCATCCCTGTGCTGTGCTGACTTCCTCCTGGGGCTGTACCCCTGCTGTGCTCATTATGAGGGGCTCCCACCGTCCCTGTGCTGACTTCCTCCTGGGGCTGTACCCCTGCTGTGCTCATTATGAGGGGCTCCCACCGTCCCTGTACTGTGCTGACTTCCTCCTGGGGCTGTACCCCTGCTGTGCTCATTATGAGGGGCTCCCATCATCCCTGTGCTGTGCTCATTATGAGGGGCTCCCATCATCCCTGTGCTGTGCTCATTATGAGGGGCTCCCACCATCCCTGTGCTGTGCTCATTATGAGGGGCTCCTACCATCCCTGTGCTGTGCTGACTTCCTCCTGGGGCTGTACCCCTGCTGTGCTCATTATGAGGGGCTCCCACCATCCCTGTGCTGTGCTCATTATGAGGGGCTCCCACCGTCCCTGTGCTGTGCTGACTTCCTCCTGGGGCTGTGCCCCTGCTGTGCTCATTATGAGGGGCTCCCACCATCCCTGTGCTGTGCTGGCTTCCACCTGGGGCTGTACCCCTGCTCTGCTCATTATGAGGGGCTCCCATCATCCCTGTGCTGTGCTCATCATGAGGGGCTCCCACCATCCCTGTGCTCATTATGAGGGGCTCCCATCATCCCTGTGCTGTGCTCATTATGAGGGGCTCCCACCATCCCTGTGCTGTGCTCATTATGAGGGGCTCCCACCATCCCTGTGCTGTGCTGACTTCCTCCTGGGGCTGTACCCCTGCTGTGCTCATTATGAGGGGCTCCCACCGTCCCTGTGCTGACTTCCTCCTGGGGCTGTACCCCTGCTGTGCTCATTATGAGGGGCTCCCATCATCCCTGTGCTGTGCTGACTTCCTCCTGGGGCTGTGCCCCTGCTGTGCTCATTATGAGGGGCTCCCACCATCCCTGTGCTGTGCTCATTATGAGGGGCTCCCACCATCCCTGTGCTGTGCTGACTTCCTCCTGGGGCTGTACCCCTGCTGTGCTCATTATGAGGGGCTCCCACCATCCCTGTGCTGTGCTGACTTCCACCTGGGGCTGTACCCCTGCTGTGCTCATTATGAGGGGCTCCCACCATCCCTGTGCTGTGCTCATTATGAGGGGCTCCCACCGTCCCTGTGCTGTGCTGACTTCCTCCTGGGGCTGTGCCCCTGCTGTGCTCATTATGAGGGGCTCCCACCATCCCTGTGCTGTGCTGGCTTCCACCTGGGGCTGTACCCCTGCTCTGCTCATTATGAGGGGCTCCCATCATCCCTGTGCTGTGCTCATCATGAGGGGCTCCCACCATCCCTGTGCTCATTATGAGGGGCTCCCATCATCCCTGTGCTGTGCTCATTATGAGGGGCTCCCATCATCCCTGTGCTGTGCTCATTATGAGGGGCTCCCACCATCCCTGTGCTGTGCTCGTTATGAGGGGCTCCCACCATCCCTGTGCTGTGCTGACTTCCTCCTGGGGCTGTACCCCTGCTGTGCTCATTATGAGGGGCTCCCACCGTCCCTGTGCTGACTTCCTCCTGGGGCTGTGCCCCTGCTGTGCTCATTATGAGGGGCTCCCACCGTCCCTGTACTGTGCTGACTTCCTCCTGGGGCTGTACCCCTGCTGTGCTCATTATGAGGGGCTCCCACCATCCCTGTGCTGTGCTGACTTCCACCTGGGGCTGTACCCCTGCTGTGCTCATTATGAGGGGCTCCCACCATCCCTGTGCTGTGCTGGCTTCCACCTGGGGCTGTACCCCTGCTCTGCTCATTATGAGGGGCTCCCATCATCCCTGTGCTGTGCTCATCATGAGGGGCTCCCACCATCCCTGTGCTCATCATGAGGGGCTCCCACCATCCCTGTGCTCATTATGAGGGGCTCCCATCATCCCTGTGCTGTGCTCATTATGAGGGGCTCCCATCATCCCTGTGCTGTGCTCATTATGAGGGGCTCCCACCATCCCTGTGCTGTGCTCATTATGAGGGGCTCCCACCATCCCTGTGCTGTGCTCGTTATGAGGGGCTCCCACCATCCCTGTGCTGTGCTGACTTCCTCCTGGGGCTGTACCCCTGCTGTGCTCATTATGAGGGGCTCCCACCGTCCCTGTGCTGACTTCCTCCTGGGGCTGTACCCCTGCTGTGCTCATTATGAGGGGCTCCCACCGTCCCTGTACTGTGCTGACTTCCTCCTGGGGCTGTACCCCTGCTGTGCTCATTATGAGGGGCTCCCACCGTCCCTGTGCTGACTTCCTCCTGGGGCTGTACCCCTGCTGTGCTCATTATGAGGGGCTCCCACCGTCCCTGTACTGTGCTGACTTCCTCCTGGGGCTGTACCCCTGCTGTGCTCATTATGAGGGGCTCCCACCATCCCTGTGCTGTGCTGACTTCCACCTGGGGCTGTACCCCTGCTGTGCTCATTATGAGGGGCTCCCACCATCCCTGTGCTGTGCTGACTTTCTGGGTTTTTAACTTCTTCATAACGAATAATCGTAATTATTATGACAATAATAAAACAATATTAACGAACATTCTTATTTTGTCTGAGAAATTCGGATCCGAAATTCGTCAACGAAATTTTGTATTTCGTAAAATTCGAAAGCATAGCAATTCGGATTTCGGATGCTTCCGAATGTACGAATTTTTGGAAATTCGTACGAATTTTCGATTCGTACGAAACGAATCGCACATGTCTAGCTATAACAGCTTCAACTCTTCTGGGAAGGCTGTCCACAAGGTTTAGGAGTGTGTCTATGGGAATGTTTGACCATTCTTCCAGAAGAGCATTTGTGAGGTCAGGCACTGATGTTGGACGAGAAGGCCTGGCTCGCAGTCTCCACTCTAATTCATTCCAAAGGTTGTTCTATCGGGTTGAAGTCAGGACTCTGTGCAGGCCAGTCAAGTTCCTCCACCCCAAACTCGCTCATCCATGTCTTTATGGACCTTGCTTTGTGCACTTGGTGCTCAGTCATGTTGGAACAAGAAGGGGCCGTCCCCAAACTCTTGCCACAAAGTTGGAAGCATGAAATTGTCCAAAATGTCCTAAAAGTTCCCTTCACTGGAACTAAGGGGCCAAGCCCAACCCCTGAAAAACACCCCCCCCCCCACCATAATCCCCCCTCCACCAAATGATTTGGACCAGTGTACAAAGCAAGGTCCATAAAGACATGGATGAGCGAGTTTGGGGTGGAGGAACTTGACTGGCCTGCTCAGAGTCCTGACCTCAACCCGATAGAACACCTTTGTGATGAATTAGAGCGGAGACTGTGAGCCAGGCCTTCTCATCCAACATCAGTGCCTGACCGCACAAAACGTTCTTCTGGAAGAAACATTCCCATAGACACCCTCCTAAACCTTGTGGACGGCCTTCCCAGAAGAGTTGAAGCTGTTATAGCTGCAAAGGGCGGGGCCAACTCAATATTGAACCCTACGGACTAAGACTGGGATGCCATTAAAGTTCATGTGCGTGTAAAGGCAGGCGTCCCAATACTTTTGGTAATATAGTGGATGTCCAGGGGTATGCGTACATATTTGTCCTGAAAGGTGACCCTCTTTTCCATCTCAGAAAGGTGGAAGGTTTGCATTATTTATACAAAAAATAAGCAATAATGAGCCAGGAAACTCTCTAGGTTTGTAAGAATTATTTTATTTAAAGTAATAAAGACATTGAAATACAAAAAGACCCCTGCCTAATAACTCCCTTACAGATATTGTGTATAGACCTCACAATACAATGTCCTAGCCCCAATTCCCAATGATGAAATATTTCCAGCCACTTAAATTGCCCTTTAATACAATTGTTGTTCTTTGGTCTTCTATCTACACAGTCACATAATCACATAACTGAATTTACACTGAGAACCTGCCACTGGTAGAACGTCTTCATGACATACAAGATTTGCTCTGTAGGTAGAACAATAGCACAGGTTAATAAAAAGGTAAATATGAATCACCGGTCTCATGGGCATCCACAGAAATTTTTTCAGGGGGGGGGGGTGGGGGCATCATTTTAGGGTCACCCATGCGCCGCCCCTTTTCAACAATGTCATTATTACATTATCATGGTCAGAGACTGCAGGCGTAGCACAGTCCCTAGGATAAGTAATGGATAATGGCCGATAGGCCCTCTTACCAGACCCAGCAAAACTACAGCCGTGATCCCTCCGGCTGAATGATCGCTCACTCTGGGTTCCCCCAGGGTTGACTCTGGTCAGTAGTGTAGCATGTCTGTACCCCGGCAGTGGCTCAGTCTTTCTCTCTCTGGTGGCGCTGGCAAGCGTGGCTCTCTCTCTGGCTTCCGTCCAGCACACGCCTCTTTCTTTGTCCTGTAGCACTCACTCCCTCAGCTTTTTTTCCAGGCTGCAGTCTCTCGATTACTCTCTTGATCGAGCTGTAGCCTCCTCCCTGTGGAAAATGGGGCCTCCAATCTTCAGGACTACATGTCCCATGATGCTCCCCTTTCCTAGTCTCCTTTGATTGGCTCTCAGTTATGGCCAATGGGGAGGGAACAGAGTGGGCAGGAAACTGGGCGGGGAACCTAGTGAGAGCCGCCGTCTCTTCTCCCTGACAGGAGAAAGGGGGAGCGAGCGGGGGAAACCTCTGACAGCTCACAGAGCCCGCCTTTCTCCTGTCACAGCGCCGCCAAATTCTCTGCTGGACTGAACAGGGAAAAGAGCCCACAGTCACACTACACTGATGGGGGGGCTTGACATCACCTTGATGGTGTCACTCCACTGGCGGGTGGCACCCGGGTGTGGGCTGCCCACAGAAACCATAGCGACTCCACTGTGCTGAATTTAACAGTGCTGATCTGAGCCCTGATTCCAGGAGGGGGGGCACTTGACCCCCCTGGCCCCCCCTACCTGCGGACACCCATGACGGGTCTTTATTTCTGTATACACTCCCTGTAACAAACCATGTAAATCCTAAAAATTCACAATAATTAGAAATGATACTTTCTGACGACCACTGTTTCACCACAACTAGCGGAATATTGGGACTTTAATGAAGGATCCTCTTCTATCGCAATGACATGGGACGCCTTCAAGGCTTTCACCAGAGGGCAATATATCTCCTCTATTGCTGGGATTCGTAAAGAACAGGCTGCCGTTACGACAGCGCTACAGTTTGCTGTACAACAACAATCTGGATCCTATTGACACTCATTTTGACTCTCTGAACGCAGCAAAGCGTGAGTTACATCTCCATCTTACAGAGATCGCTAGACTTGACCTACATCGGAATAAACAACGGTTTTTTGAACAGGGAGACCGCAATGGCCGTCTTCTGGCGATGTTGGCACAGTCTGATTACCCTCTAACAGTGATTTCTAGTGTAGTGTCTGCCTCAGGTGCATCGGTTTCCTCGTTACCCTATATACTAGAGACTTTCCGTCAATATTATAGCTCCCTCTGTGTTGCCTCCTGATTTTCAGCCCCAGGATTTGGCATCCTGGCTAGATCCATTGGCACTCGGCTGGCTGTCAGACGGATAGAGAGAATCTCTGGTAGAGCCAGTTACCCTGGAGGAGGTATTGAAGGTGATTGGATCCTTCCCGTTGGGGAAGTCTCCGGGCCCAGATGGCCTTTCCATAGAATTTTATAGGACCCACGGGAAATTATTAGCCCCCAGGTTAGCACAACTCTACTCTCAATGCTTGGCTGATGGGGCCCTCCCGACTTCCATGAGTCATGCCCATGTAATATTAATTCATAAAGCTCCAAAAGATTCCACCTCTTGTACCTCCTATAGGCCAATTGCCCTACTTAATACAGACTTTAAAATTTTGACCGAATTACTTACTATCAGACTACAGCCATTATTACCATCTGTTGTAGACACTGACCAAACTCGCTTTATGGCCAATAAGTCAACCGATATAAATCTGAATAGCAAAACAAAAAACATCAGCGCTAAAACCCAATCGCGACTGTAGCAAAATGAGAAGGAGGGAGGGTGGAGAGGAGGCGGGGAGAAAAATAAATAAATAAAAATAGATCAAAGTGCCCAGTGCTGCATGGATCCTATGGCTGGGGCACAGACATGAATACAATAAAACTAAAACACCAGCGCTCAATGGACAAGAGATCAAATAAAACAAAAGGAGGGGATCAAATAATGAAAACTGCCTTTTAATAAAAATTCATAAGGCAAAAAATTCAGTAGTTCATACACGATCACAGATAAAATCAGGAGAAAATCAGTATTAAAAATCATAAGACCTGATATCCATGGAGGTAGGAGCTATATCCAGGTTGCAGCATGAGGTGAGGAGAGGGCTCAGCCGTCCGGCTCGCTGGCGCTCAAGTGAGCCGATGGGCCGTGATCCTGCAGAAGGAGAGAGCTTCCCAGGGGTTGATGATGCGGCAGGGAAGGCGGATGGCCTCCGGTGGATGGGAGGCACTGGAGGGATCCGTTCCGACGGTCCGCGCTGAGTGCTGGGGATACCGACTAGCTTCGGCAACAGAATCCTCCTGTGATGAAAAACAGCGCGGAATGAACCCGCCGCTGTGGTGGGTTCAGTAATCTTTCACTTCCGCTGATCAGGAACAGACCAGCTGCATGGCCAGCGGCTGAAAGCGGAGGGGGGGAGACCTAAGCTGCAACTAGGTGACCCCGACAATGGGAAGTCCTTCACCAAAAGACACCAATCCAATAATGGGGGGACAAAACCACCCGGATGATGTTGCTTCCTAAATGAATTGAAACTAGGAAGCTTCTTAATGGATCTAGAGCCGTGCTGCAGGTCATACGCACTCAACCAGAGCTGCAATTGCTGGAATGAATTTCTACAATATAGCTCCGCTGAAAATGGGGTGGAATTAAAATGGGAAAATGAAGGTCCTGAGTAGCTCTGACTACGCGTTTCGCGCTTTAAGCGCTTTATCACAGTCAATAGCAAGTAGAACCCAGGAAGTTTAAATAGGTGCCGATACAGGAAAGGGAGGAGAAAAGGGAGGAAGGAGGAAACCAGGAGGGAGGGGGAACTGGGAGGGGGGAAGGGGAGGAAATGGGAAGGCCTAATAAGTAACCTGGATTTGACTCCTTCCTACTCCTCAAGCATCTGGCTGTATTGCACAAACAATGCATCATACAAAAACATTCATAGAAAACGTACATAAAAAACATGTATGCATACAAAAAAAAAAAAAAAAGATGTGTAAAAGGGAAGTCTTTTGGATTAATATGTGTGACTCTCAGGCCCCGATGGGGTTAAATGAGGAGCTCAAAACCAACAGCTTCATTTGAAGGTCGCTGTCAACTGACGATTGTTTTCGCGGTCAGGTGTTTTTTATTGGTATTGTATATTGTGTATTTTCACCATCTTTTTTTTATTTAATTTAATTTATTTATTTTTTATTATTTTTGTATGCATACATGTTTTTTATGTACGTTTTCTATGTACGTTTTTGTATGATGCATTGTTTGTGCAATACAGCCAGATGCTTGAGGAGTAGGAAGGAGTCAAATCCAGGTTACTTATTAGGCCTTCCCATTTCCTCCCCTTCCCCCCTCCCAGTTCCCCTTCCCTCCTTTTTCCCTCCTGGTTTCCTCCTTCCTCCCTTTTCTCCTCCCTTTCCTGTATCGGCCCCTATTTAAACTTCCTGGGTTCTACTTGCTATTGACTGTGATAAAGCGCTTGAAGCGCGAAACGCGTAGTCAGAGCTACTCAGGACCTTCATTTTCCCATTTTAAATCCACCCCATTTTCAGCGGAGCTATATTGTATACACTCTCCACAGTGGATCCCTAAATCATTTTTTGTACGGCTGCATCGTATTTTTGCAGCATTTTTATGGAGATCTAAGTCCCATAGGTATAGTTGGATGACATTGGTACGCCCGGCGTCTCGGGGGCCTGGCATGTCCTGATTTCTACAAATATTATTTGGCCTCCCAGCTAGTAACCGCTGCTTGGTGGTTTAACTCAGATACCTCTAACCCCGCTACGCAGGTAGAAGCAGCAGTGTTGGGATCCTTGGAGGCGTTGCAATTTCTGATTTTTCGGGGCCCTCGTGCTCCATATTCATTGACACCGTCCATGTGCACTACGCTACGGGCATGGAGAGAGAGTCTCAAAATTGAACAATATCCCCTACAGGCAATCTCGCCCAATGCTCCCCTGTGGTTGAATCCCACCCTGGAGCATATCTATACACTGCCCGACCCCCATGCCTGGACCAAATTCAATATAAAAACAGTGACCCAGATTATTTCAGACGAATCCTTGATTCCTTTTTCCAAACTGATCTCCGATTTCAATGTTCCTCATCTGTATTCTTTTCGTTTTTTTCAACTCTCCCATGCCTTCAGCTGTCAATTTCCTGGCTCTCCTCCGCGATTTGTTCAATCCGCTTCTTAAGCCCCGTACACACGGTCGGACTTTTGCCCAACAAACTTGGTTTTAAGCAAGTTGGACCAACAATCCGACCGTGTGTACGCTCCATCGAACAAACTTTTTTTCGTTTGGTTTTGTTTTCATCGGACAAAAGTTGGGTCTGCAAACGGATAAACTTTTGCCCAACAAAAGTCCGATAGAGCAAAGTCCGACCGTGTGTACAGGAAACCATCGGACTTTTGTCCGATGGACTAAACAACTAATGTTAAAATCAACCAACAAGAGCAGAGGTTGACCAAAGGGTGGCGGTAAAGAGCAGAAAAACCATGTGATGTTGCCAAAAGTTTTGGGAAAGTTTGCAGAAAAGTCCGAGCGTGTGTATGCTATGGGTGTTCCCGACCAACTCCGTTCGGACAAAAAACCACGGAAAAGTCCGATGGAAGTCCGACCGTGTGTACGAGGCTTTAGGTTGGACTGTGCAAAGAATGCTGCCTCTAAATTATATCTTCAACCACCGTCTCCCTTCCAACACTAGAGAAACGTATATTTAAATGGTCTAAGGACATTCCTGAACTGGATAATGACGACTGGGATGATATATGAGACTTTCCTTTCAACTCTCTTGTCTCCTTGAGAGACAGGCTGATTCAGTTCAAGAAGGTTCACAGGGCATATCTTACTCCTTATATATTGCATAAAATTAATCCAAACTATGCCCCTGGCTGTTGGCGATGTGGGAGGATTCCTGGAGATTTTACCCATATTTTTTGGACCTGTCCAGTAATTGTGGGGTACTGGGAAGAGATATTAGCCTTTATATCCCAAATTATCTCTATTTCATTACAACCATCAATGGCAATATGCATGTTGGGTTTGATAGAGCAATATATTTCCACGGTAGCAGCACATACTCTGGTTGGGCTACTTTGTTCTACGCTCGAAAAGCTATAGCTCTTAAGCCTCGTACACACGACCGAGTTTCTCGGCAAGAACCGGCAAGAAACTTGCTGGAAGAGCTTTCTTGCCGAGTAAATCGGCTTTCAGTTTTCTCGTCAAGAAAACCGACAAAAATCTCGACGAGAAAAATAGAGAACCTGCTCTCTATTTTCTCATCGGGTTTCTCGTCGGCCTGTTTCTCGACTGGGGAATATTCTTAAATATGAGAAGGTTTGGTCAAAATGGTTGATGGTTTGTTCCACAGCCTCTGAAGCTTTTTAGAGGAATATTTTCTAGCCTCTTTTTTTTTTTTCCTTCTCCGCTAGTTACCTGGGCAAATATCTGTGATAATTCGGAAACCCTGTATTGGCATATATAATATAGGACTACACCGTTTCCAAATTTTGAAAATGGGTATCAAATGCTCATTTTTCAATAACCTGATATAATGTAATGTCAATTGTAGGAATTACATAAATACCATGTAAGACCAACGTATGTATGTGGGGTTTTCTTTATTCTTTTTTTTTGTTTTGTTTGTTTGGTTTTGTTCTGTCTTTGTCTCTGCTTGCCGATTGTTTTTGTAATTGTAAATTTTTGTCTGTGTTTTTGAAAATCAATAAAAACGTCTATTAAAAAAAAGAAATGATACTTTCATTGCAATACACTAATTTAGCAAGCGTACTGCACATACAAAAAAAATTAACTCCGGACTAAAGTTGAGCTCCACGTTTTCTAGTTTTAGACATAATGGGGTCAATTTAATAAAGCATTTGTGACACATTTCTGGCTCTTTATAAAGCCTGCGCCTAATCCATGAGATCCTTGCAACGGTTTCCATAAGACTTCCGACATGTGCGACGGATTCAGGTGGTTCTTATTTTCACCAGATTAGCAATGTGTCTCTGTGGCTGCTGCAGCAAATTATAAAAGAATTACTACAAATTCACAGATGAGCAAACTGTTGGTAATGAAGACCAGCTCTGCGTTGGCATACACAGTGCTCAAATTGGGACAGTTGTGTTGGGAAGCTCTCATGAACATGCCAGCTTTCCGCTCAGGGCTTGTGGATTGCTAGGATAGGTTAGCAACCAATGCTGTATCACTGGCCCCATTCACCTGCTGGACTGGGAGATTCCCAAGCCAACAGCTCAATGTAGGAAGGGTGGAAAATATTGCGAAAACAATGAATAAAAGGATAATAATGATGATATATGAAAACAGAATCATGTGAATGGTGCAAAATGTGACTAAAGTGGACAATTCACAACTTGTGGCAGGTGACGTGGCCAGGTGACGTGGCCAGGTGACGTGGCAAGTGGACAATCCACAACTTGTGGCAGGTGACGTGGCCAGGTGATGTGGCAAGCGGACAATCCACAACTTGTGGCAGGTGACATGGCAAGTGGACAATTCACAACTTGTGGCAGGTGACGTGGCCAGGTGGACAATCCACAACTTGTGGCAAGTGACACTCTAAATACAAGTACACTTCTGCTCTCTCAGCTGCTGCTACTCACTTTGGTCTCACAAAATGGCTGAAATGGTTAAATACTGTTTTTTGAGCATAGGGAGGGTCTGTTATGATGTTTCTTAACTAAACGCTTATAGACGCAAACACGGTAAAACGGGCGTTTCTAACCGCTGGTTTCAGCCTTTAAAAACATGCGTTCAGCAGAGTTTGCACCGGCGTCTCGTGTGCATGGGGCCTAACCGCAACAGGTGGACCCGCATGTCAGCAACAGCGGATCATGCGAGCATGAATAGCCAAAACGATACGTGGCCCAAGTGGTGGAAGGAACCCAGGATCTCCAGTCGGAACTTCAAAGAAGCCTTAAGGTACTCCAACCGATAAGGGTGAACCACTGAATAGGGTCGCCACCCTGGCCTCAATCCGAAACGGTATAGGGCAGCTTTGTTCTTCCATGTCTGGAAGGGCATACCAGCAGACAAGATGGCTCCTCTGGGCAGATTCCTGTACATGGCTCTTCATGCACATCAGTGCGCAGGCGCATGTGCACCCTGAGACAGATGTTGTCGCCAAATGGGCTGTTTAAACTGGCCTAGTACCCAGGTTCGGTGCTATCCTGTTTTACAATGTTCCTTGTGTTCTGAGACTCTGTGATTCTGCATCTGATTCTTGTTACCAACCTGGCTTGTCCTGAGTTCTTGAACTTCACCTGCACTGGCTCTGGCTTGTGTCCTGACCTCCGCTACTGCCTACCCCTATTACTGCTGCTCCGCTTTACTGCTACTGACCCTGGCCCTATTCCTGACTATGCCCTCACCTACACATCTGTACCTTATTCGTCTGCCTGTTTATGGCCCGGCTTGTCTAACGCCACTATTTCCTGCCTGATATCCCAGTAAAAGGGGTAGGCCTTCCTGCCTACCCCTATTAATGCTGCTCCACTTTACTTCTACCGACCCTGGCCCTATTCCTAACTATGCCCTCACCTACACATCTGTACCTTAAGCCCCGTACACACGGTCTGACTTTTGGCCAACAAACTTCATTTTGAGCAAGTTGGACCAACAATCCGACCGTGTGTACGCTCCATCGGACAAACTTTTTTTGCTTTTTTCTTGTTTTCATCGGACAAAAGTTGGGTCTGCAAACGGACAAACTTTTGCCCAACAAAAGTCCAACCGTGTGTACAGAAAACCATCGAACTTTTGTCCGATGGACAAAACAACTAATGTTAAAATCAACCAACAATAGTAGAAGTTGACCAAAGGGTGGCGGTAAAGAGCAGAAAAGAGCAGAAAAACCACGTGATGTTGCAAAAAGTTTTGGGAAAGTTTGCAGAAAAGTCTGAGCGTGTGTATGCTATGGGTGTTCCCGACCTACTCCGTTCGGACAAAAAATCACGGAAAAGTCAGATGGAAGTCCGACCGTGTGTACGAGGCTTTATCCGTCTGCCTGTGTATGGCCCGGCTTGTCTAACACCACTATTTCCTGCCTACTATCCCAGTAATAGGGGTAGGCCTTCCTGCCTACCCCTATTAATGCTGCTCCACTTAACTGCTACTGACCCTGGCCCTATTCCTTTCTATGCCCTCACCTACACATCTGTACTTTATCCGTCTGCCTGTGCATGGCCCGGTTTGTCTAACGCCACTATTTCCTGCCTGCTATCAGCCTACGCCTCGACTATCTGCTGTTGCCAGTACCAACCAGTTTCTGCCTGGTGCTCGTCAGACGCCACTCAGCTCACCTGATGCATTAACCACATAGTGCCGGCGCCTCGCGGCCCTTTAAGAGGTTTTGGATTTGTGCTAGGATGGGGAATTGGAAGAGGGGAATTCGTGCTGGGGGGGGGATTTGAAGTGTGGGGGGAGAGGAATTATGCTCAGAGAGGACCTTTGAGGTGCAAAAGATTTTATTGTAGGTGGAGGATTTTTTTTTTGGGGGGGGGGTTGTGCTTGAAGAGGGGATATGGAAGAGGGGAGAAGGAATTTGTGCTAGAAGAGGATTTTTTTTGGGGGGCGGATTTGTGCTATCATGGATGATTGGGGGGTAATCGTGCTAGGAGGGGAATTTTGGGGGGGGGGGGATTTGTGCTAGGAGGGGAATTGGGGAAGGGGAATTTGTGCTGGGGGGATTTGAAGATGGGGGTGGGATTTATGCTCGGAGTGGGTTCTAGATGACCTTGTCCCGGCACTGTGTGTGATCATCCATTTGTACCTCCAATGTCTAGCAGCACAACCACAATGGCTATAAACACAACTATTAATTGTAATGCCGCGTACACACGACCAATTTTCTCGACGAGAAAAACGGCATTTTTTTTTTCGCCGAGAAAAACGATCGTCTGTGGGCTTTATGTCGTTTTTCTCGTCGAGAAAAACGGCATAAAAAACGACGAGAAAAATTAGAACATGTTCTAAATTTTCTCATCGTTTTTTCCAGCATTTTTTTCCGCGGCAGTTTTCCCACAGGGAGACACTGCCGCGGAGCCCACAGACGGTCGTTTTTCTCGTCAAGAGAAAAAATTACGGGAAAAACGACCGTGTGTAGGGAACCAAGCGGTTCCCTCGTTTTTCCTGTCATTATTCACGGCGTTTTTTTAACCGCCGTGAATAATGATCGTGTGTACGCGGCATAAGGGCTCGTTCAAACCTGCCCCATTGGTCAGTGTTGCCTAATGCCGGTCAATATATACCATAGACAAATGAAAGTGTGCTGAAAAAAAAAAATAGGGCAACAAAATAGAAGCTGTGATCATTTTTACCCTATTCAAAGTATAAAAAGACAAAGCTTTGGGTCTAGATGTATTTTAAATTGGCGATGATGCAAAGGTGAGAAGCTGCCAGTACATGGCATTATTGTTCTATTAAATTTACTCCAGGCACAGACAATGGCTGACTCCCGCCTGTGTTATTTGTACTGTCTGCTCATTGTTCTGTCCATGGAATTCATTACAGATAAGCATGAGAAATCGTTATTTGATTTGCAAAACTATTGATCATAGTAAAAGCCATTCATAGGTTTCAACGTACTGGAAGGCAGAAGACAGATTGGAGATTAATCCTGGCTCCAAGCCTATCTTTACTAAACAGAGTTATTGAGTGAAAAGATTACCCTCTGCTTACCATAGAGACTCATTTATCTGTTTGCTTAGTGTACATTGATGGAGTCATGTATTGTCAGGGAGAAATTCTCAGAATACTATTTAGTATCCCCGATGAAACAGGTAAATTATATACAGTTAGTTCCCTACATACGAACCTTCGAGTTGCGAACTCCTAAAGATACGAACATACGTTTACAAGTCCAATCGTGAGTTAGTTCACATTTCTGGTGGTTCTGTGCGGTATTCAGTACTGTATCTATATTTCAACCTTTTTTTCTCCATATGTTTTTTTGTGTGAAATGTGTTATAAACCTATTAGTCATTTATAGGGCCAATTGTGTTGGTTGGGTACTTCGGCTTACTTTGTTGGACTTGCAAACAAATTTGACTGAACTTGTTCATATGTAGGGGACTTGATGTACAGTATATACTTTTATTTCTCATGGACCCAGATAGTGAGATTTCTGAGCTGAATTTGCAGGTCTGCATGCCTGCTGTGGCCTTTATAAGGGGTTCTCACCATCCCTGTTTGGCTTTCAACTTATACAGTATGTTTTAGAGTTGTGCTTCACTGGACATAACCTTATTATCAGCCCTTGGGGAACCAGTCCTCCCACTGATGCCAAAAATGGGCTACTATTCCTCCTATTGACACTAATGATGATACACAATTCCACCCATTGAGACTAATGATAGCACAATATTTCTCCCCATGACATAAATGATAGGGTAATATTCCTCCCACTGACACCAACGACAGAGCACTATTCCTGTCACTTATACCAATGATGGGGAACTATTTCCGTCACTGATACCAATAATGGGAAACTATTCCCGTTACTGATACCAATGATGGGGCACTATTCCTCCCACTGATACCAATGATGGGGTGTTATTCCTCCCACTGATACCAAACAATGATGGGACACTATTCCTGTCACTGATACCAATGACGGGGCACTATTCCTGTCACTTATACCAATGATGGGGAACTATTTCAGTCACTGATACCAATGATGGAGAACTATTTCCGTCACTGATACCAATGATGGGGAACTATTCCAGTCACTGATACCAATGATGGGGCACTATTCCTCCCACTGATACCAATGATGGGGTGTTATTCCTCCCACTGATACCAAACGATGATGGGGCACTATTCCTGTCACTGATACCAATGATGGGAAATATTTCTCTCATTGACACTAATGACTGGACACTATTCCTCCCACTGGTACCATTGATAGGGCACTATTTCTCTCATTGACACCAATGATGGAACACTTTTCCTTCCACTGACACCAATGATGGATCACTATTCCTCCTACTGACACCAAAGATCCTTTTACTGATGTAGCACACGGACCCTTTTCTCCTGCTTACCTTCTTCTTGCAGGGATAAAGGCACACCGTGCCACTTGCCCGAATCCTCCTGGTTTAGAAGGTTGAGCAGTGTTCTTTATTTTTGGGTCCTGCAAAGAGTTACCTCCCGTTCACTGGTTCTCGTCCCCAGAATGTAGGGAAAAGTCTGTGTTCTTTCCCCAAAGAAACTCAATGTCCAAACAGTGTTCAAACTCCAAACAGCCGAGTTTATTTTTATCTTACTCAAACATATTTGGGAACAGGTTGAAGATAGCGACAAAGTAGGTAGGGAGATAGGTTCAGGCACGCGGCACTCAGTTACCCTATTCTTCACTCAAGCCTGAGTATGAATTTTGCTCACCCGGATAGATCCCTCTCACAGTTCTAGCAGCCGGAGTGAAGCACAAACTGTTTTTACTTGAATTTAGTCCCCTTCACAGACAAGTCCTAGAGATCCTCTGCCACAGAATCCTTAATGATTGAATTATGACTTCAGAACAAAACCCCGTAGATTAGTAGAGACCATAGGTGTCAGTGGGACACACTACAGGGGCTATACTGCAACTCACGAATCCTTCCTCTGATAGGTAACCAGGCCTCTCCTTCATCGTGAACTCCATCACTGATCCATCGCACAGGTCCTCCCCCGGTTTCCTCTCTTTCAGAGTGGGCCACCCTCACACGGGCTCCCTGGGACACCAGTGTGTTGGCTGTAGACCCAGTTGAAGGTACTGGGCCTACCTGGAATGTTGTAGCCTCGGGCTAATGGTGCCCAAGACTCCTCGGCCAGTTCACGCACCCCCCGGCCAAAGGGCCAAAGGGTGCAACTTCTCCACCAGGGGTCCTCCTTGGAATCTCCCCGACACACCACCCCAGTGGGGCACACCCCTCTTTAGATCATGGCGTCTGCCCTTTATGTATCCTCTCCCAGCATGCACAGCAGGCGAAACCCCGCCCACCACACAGTAGCCGGGAGAGGACACCCAATCACACCACAATGCAATCTTTGGTTCAATCCAAGACCTGGGCAACAGCGCCACCACAGGACAAGTGGAACCATACACCAGGCAACACCACAGCAGAACAGAGTCCATACCTAGTGTAGCGGGCATGCACTTTCCCAGTGTATTTAAAACTGGCAGAGACACCAGTAATGTGCAGTTCCCTGCAGCCCAGCGGGTGGCGCTGTCGCCTTGGGCTGGGGTTGAACCATTGCTGTGTGCCGTACCCCTTTTTGACCTCTCTCAGCGGTTGTATGGTGGGGCGGGGAACCCGCCGTGCTTGCTGGGAGAGGGTATAAAGGGGCTGGCCATCTTTGTCACGGGGTGGAGTCCCAGGCACCTTCAGCCTGAGGGCGGTGGTTTGTGTTGGGAGTCTAGGCGGCCTAGACCTAGAGGACGTTCGGAGGTCGTGTTCCATCCCAGGCACCTTTAGCCTGAGGTGAGGTACTCGGATGGAGGTCTGGGGCCCGGTGTCCTTCACTGGGTTCCGTGAGGGATGGATTTCCTAGGGGGACCCCGGGAGTGGGCCCCCCGAATCCACTGGCGTAAGGTACCGGAGGGGGTACTCGCCTGAAGACCTGGTGCAGCATATTGGCAGTGATGGGTGAGCCTCCGGAGACCGCCCGGAGGGATATCTCCCTCGCCAAGAGACCGCAATACATTTCAAGAAGGAGAGAAGAAGAGTTCATTGTGTCTGGGCCTACTCGTATCCACCCCCCCCCCTGTCTGTTCTACTCGTTGAGGGAGTCCAACTGACTGTGTTTTACTCTGATATTGGAAGAATAAAGGAGTGTTGGACTTTAATGGTGTGGGGCTCATTTTCTGGCAGACACTGTGCAAAAGGAGGAGGGGCTCTGATGCAGAACACCGACCCGAAGGTAAAGAGGATCTTCTCAAACCACACGCACATCTGTGGTGGGAACTTGGCGTGGTGACCCGGCACTCTCTCAACCAATGTACCCCTAGACAAAAGCCAGGGACAGATGATGTGATATCAGAGAGAGAGAGTGGAGGCCGCTACACTAGCAAAATTAGAGAACCTGAGCCAACTATGGCTCATACTACCCCTAAATTTAGAACATAGCGACCCCCAAATTTGGGGTGCCCGCTACACTGACACCAATGATGGGGCGCTAGTCCTCCCACTGATACAAATAACGGGTCACTATTTTCAACAATGGGACACTATTCCTCCTGTTGATACTAATGGTGGGACAATATTCCTTTCAGTGACACCAATGGTAGGCGCTATTAGTTTTACTAACTGGGCACTCTTTCTCTCACAAATTCAAATGATGGGGCACTATTCCTTCCTTTGACACCAATGATGGAGCACTATTTCTTCCACTGATAGAAACAATGGGCCACTATTCCTCCTGCTGACAACAATGATGGGACACTATTCCTTCCACTGACACCAAAAATAGGGCACTATTCTTCCTACTGACACCAATGATGGGGCACTATTCCTCCCACTAATACAAGTAACTAGTCATTATTTTCAACAATGGGACACTAATCAGAGTAAGGAAAAGGATGGTTGGCATTTAGGATGACATCCAAAAAATGGTATTCCTTTAAAAACAGCCTATGTAATTCGGACGTTAGTCCTTAGTCATAGTCCTAAAGTAGGCTGTTGTTACAGCATAAACAAACAAAAAGGAACAACGAGTACCAGGGTGATTCGAACCAAAGGCCCGTTCATTAAATATGAACTAGAAAGGTAACTAGAGTTTAGTATTTAGCTTGTCGTTTGTAGCCTAAGAGACTGCATAAGGAAAAAATAAAAATCCCAGATGTATCAAGAAGGGGATTAAGGAAAAGTAGCTACTTTTAAACGACAATTTAGTCTAGGCCATAGGGTTAGAAAAATATATACCATTTATTATTAAGTATCAAAAAGAAAAACAGATTTAAACATGCATATCCAATTAAATATACTGGTGAATAAAATATAACTTCATAAACTATTTTACCGATTGACTCTTGGAAGGGGAGTCAATTCGGAGGGTATTACAATCAAACAAAAAAGACAAACAGAACTAACAGTACCATCACCAACAATAAGGGGAAAGACACACAGCACAGAGGGTCCGGACGCCGGCAATTAAATTCAAAGTGGAGCTGCAAGATGGTAAGACTAGGTTGATTCATTCCAACTTTATTTTCCCATTATTGGATAATATGTACCATAGTTCAGCTTCACTGTGAATAAAACCCTAATGAGATTTGGGCCCAGCTGGAGAAAATGAAAAATATTGACCATTAATATCAACTTCCTGGGGAAGGAAGGAAGGTATTGGAGTAGTCTCGTGAGATTTTAGGAAATAGGGGGAAAAAGAGAAAAAGTTCCTATTGCACTCTGGGAATCAAAATATGATGCTTTGATATTTTTCCATATGGTGAACTTAGTCACATCTCCTCCAATAATGGTCAGATGTAATGTGGACAGTGAGGGGTTTGGGTCATTAGTTCATTGGTTGTTTTTGAAATATGACCCCTAATGGCATGACAGTCAGTGATTCGATACAGCACGGAGTGATGGGAGCTAGGGTAGCCACGGGTATATATATCAACTTCTTAGTATATTCAGAAGAGAAAGGATTCAATTGACAATTCTGAGCGGGGCCATTTTACTTCACTGGACTCCCGTTGGTACTTTACCCTCTCAGTTGCTCAGCGTCCTTTGAGTTAACTGTGGCTACGTGCTCTGCCGAGTCTCCTTGTCTCGATGGGATGTCTCCCTGTCTACTGGTCCTTGCACGTTAAATTGTAGCAGATCTAGAGCAGCGTGGAAATTCCAGGATTCGTGCTATATGCGCTACGTACGTGCCGACCAGGACTTTGAGCATCCACTGCATCCGGTACTGCTGTCCGCAAATGACCTCCGTACATCAAACTCCGCTGTTAGGCTGAGGGGTTGCGTTGCCGGCGTCACGTGACCTCCGTGACGTCAACGCGTTTCGCTTTGGTGTTGCGTAGCTTCGTCTGGACGTAGTCTGTGGTAGGTGCTTACGGGTCTATTTATGGACATTACCTGTATTGGCAGGTCTGCCCGCAATTTAACCCATTACTGGATAGTTCCCCCTGTTTACTTGTGAGAATGCAATACGATTTTTTCAACACGATAAAAAAGACTGGTAATTATTAGGAGGCAAGTCATTTCATTAAGGCTAATTTAAGTCTCAATGGAGATTAGATAAGATTAAACATTACGTAGGATAAAACGGCAGGAAGGGACAAAATGGTGAGAGGTAAGGATACTTGATATAAATACAAATACAAAAGTCTCAGAGGAAACAGAGAGTATATAGAGCAAAAAAGGAACTTGATTAGCCTTATATCAAGAAAAATATATCAAGAAAATAATATATAACAAATAGGGAAGAGAGGATTTCATTCTTAGATTTCTTATTGGGAAAGGAGACGCCACTGGTAAACAGGCGAAGATGCTCATACAGATTGGGCCCAGCTTTTACATGAGATTAATAACCATGGAAAAGATACCTGGAAAAGCCTTATTGAAGTTGTTTAGTACCTTTTTATACCTTTCTCATTAAGCTTTAAAGTAACTTCCAATAATCACTTCAAAACTTAGTGTATACAGATAAACCTGTATATGTCGGACACCGACTTTACCAGATGAAAAAAATAAATAAATATATTAAGTGGTGGGCTTATGTTCAAAGGGAATAGTGAAGGGTAGGGGAGGGGAGAGAAAGAAAGGGGAGGAAAGGGAGGAAGGGATTAGTGAAAAGGGAGGGGGGAGGGGGTATGGGGAGGGGGAAACAAGGAGGGAAAGGCAGGAAAGAACAAAAAGGGGGGGAGGGGGGGAAGGAAAGGGGGGGGAAGGGGAGGGAGGGGAGGAGAAAAGGGAGGGGGGAGGGAGGGGGTATTTTTTTCCCTTAGTTATTCAAGATTCAAGAAAGACCTGCAGGTTCAATTCAGTATTCAACCCATGGGGGGCTAAAGAGCCCACCCGAAAAATCCACCATTTTTCCTTCTGAAGTAGAATGCGGTTAAAGTCACCTCTTCTTGCTGGCAATTTAAGTTGGTAGATACCCTTTACTTTTAAGCCATCTGGTTTTCCATCATGGAATAAGGCAAAGTGCTTTGCGAGAGGCTTTTCCTGGCCCTTCTCTGGGTCCCTTTCCTTCTCCTTCCTAATGTCGCGTAGATGTTCCCCTATCCTAACCTTTAGGGGTCTTTTTGTTTTGCCTATATAGACCTTTGAACATGGGCATGTGATCATATAAACTACTCTAGTAGAGGAGCAGTTAATCAGATCACGAATAGTAAAAGTCTCTTGTCCATTTACGTTTGTAAATGACATCGTTCGGTCAACAAATGGGCATATTTGACATTTATTGCAGGCAAACATACCTTTACTTCTTGGGTATTTTGATAGCCAATTGGGGCTAGGTTCCTTAACAAATTCTGAATGGATAAGTATGTCTCCCAGGCTCTTTGCTCTCTTTGCCACTAATTTGGGTGCAGTTCCAACTATGTCTCTTAAGCTAGGGCAGTTTAGTAGAATACCCCAATGTTTTTCGAGTACTTGGCGAACTGGGCCCCATTGGGCTCCATAGGGTGTTATCACTCTTACTGGTTCAGATTTCTGTGTTACAGTTTTAGTTGGGAGATCACAGAGAAGAAGGCTTTCCCTGTCTTGGCAAGCTGCGCGTCGTTTAGCTTTTCGTATCTGACCATGGGAATACCCTCTTTCACGGAATCTGCTATAAAGTTCAGCATTTTCTCTCCTGAGATCCTCCTTTTTGCTACAATTCCTCTTGATCCTCAGGAACTGACCAATTGGAATTCCATCAATCAGGGGCTGAGGATGGTGGCTATCTGCCCTCAATAGGGTATTGGCTGCTGTTTCTTTCCGAAAGGTATGTGTACACAGTTTGCCGTCCTCAATGAAGATCCACAGGTCCAAAAAGGAGATGTGTTGTTCATCAATCACATAGGTGAGCCTAATACTCCGATCATTGTGGTTTAATTGTTCGTTGAACAGTATCCATTGTTCACGGCTACCTCGCCAGACCACTAGTACGTCGTCGATGTACCTTAACCATGCATATACATGGTCAGTGTACATCGACGACGTGAAGAACTCCTCCTCCTCCCACAGGCCCAGGTGCAAGCAGGCATACGCTGGTGCCCAGGCCACTCCCATAGAGGTACCTCTGATTTGTTGGTAAAACTGTGAACAGAACTGAAAAAAATTATTTCTTAATGCAAACTGTAGTAAGTCCAAGAGAAATTCGTTTTGAGCGCCAAACTCAGGGTAGTTTTGATCGAGATGGTTTGCCACTGCATCAATCCCACAGTGGTGTGGGATTGATGTATAAAGCGACTCAACGTCCACGCTTATCAGTAAGAAACCATCATCAATTTGTAGCTCCGTGATTTTGGAAAGCACATGACGTGTATCTTTTACATAGGATTTTAAGCCAGTGACCATCTCCTTGAGTAGTGAGTCCAAGTACCGACCAATCCTTTCTAGAGGGCCCTGTACCGCAGAGACAATTGGTCTCCCGGGTGGCTTATCGGGGCATTTATGGATTTTCGGAATGATGTAAAAGGTCGGCACATTGAACTCACGAACAAGGAGATGGTCAAATTCACGGCGACCCAAGAGTCCCGCGTCTCTTGCGTTTATGAGCATCCTGTTTATTTCATACTTTACCTCTGGGAAAGGATCAAAATCCAATTTTGTATATGTACTTTTGTCTTCCAGTAGCCTTTTTGCTTCCATTATATAGGAGTCGTCATCCAATAGGACGACGTTACCTCCTTTGTCACTTTTTTTGAAGACTACATTTTTGGCTTCTTTTAATTCTTTCAGGCCCTTTCGTTCTTCTCCAGAGAGGTTGTCGAGGCCACCCTGGGTCCAATCAACCTTATTTAGGTCTGCCTGGACCATCTCAAGAAACATATATAGCCACCTGTTCTTGCTCAGGGGAGGCATCTTATTAGATCGTATTTTCAAATTGGCTATCCTTTTTATCGGGCAACTTTCAAGCTGAAGATCGTCGTTTTCTTCTAGCAATGAATTTAAAATTTCTAGGGCATATTGGTCCTCTAGGTCTAATTTAGGGTCCTCTTGAGACTTGAGGTCCTTATGTGCATAAAGGGATCTAAAGAACACCTTTCTCAGAAACAGGGCCACATCTTTGTATACCGTGAAGTGGTCCATATTATTGACCGGGGAGAAAGACACCTTTTTGTAGGAGTTGAGTGTGTCTCGTCGCTAAGGGGAAGGTAGACAAGTTTATGACTTTTGTGTCCTGTTTGGATAGTTGGTTTTTTTGGGATTCAAAGGTTACCTTCGTTGGCTTCGTGTACGCTGTTCTGTCTGAATGCTCTGTGGTTTGTCCTTGTTTTTGGTAACAGTGATCTTTTGTGGGACTTTCTGAGAGAGGAGGTGATCCTGTGTGTCGGTCACCCCCTCTTTCTCTAAAAAAGTCACCACTTTGGGTAATGTGTCATCATCGCAGTCAGATGATACATTGTCGCGTCTACGTCTAGACTGTGAGCGTGGTCCTCTCCTATTAGACTTACTCCTACCTCTCCTCAAGGTAAGATCAAAAACTTGGTCTTTTTCAAAATCCGAGAGGTCCCTTTTTAATTTTGATTGTTTGGTGGTTTTTAGGCTAAGTTGGACTTTTTCTATCTCTTTTTTAAGGGAGTCATTTTGTTTTATAAATTCCTCCATATCTTTCAAAGGTTCAAGTCCCTGTGCGCTCTCCTTAATTTTCTCTTTTAGTTCCATGAGTTGGATTTTTTCTTCCTCCACTATGAGACCCATTACTGCAATCCCATGATTAATGCAGAGTTCCTTCCATTTCGGAAGGAATCTCTCATTATGAAGATGTTCAGCAGGGACCGTACGGTCCCTCAAGCCTCGGGGTACTATCTTACGGTCTACATATGTTTCAAGAAAGGAAACATCCCACTTCCTGTTAAGATGCTTTAAAAGTAATTTTTTGTGCTCTTTGAATTTTTCTCTAATCTCATCATCCTGATCAGAAAGCTGGGATGCGTCCCTACTAAATGCATTGTTAATTTCCCCATCTATCTCCTCTCCAAGGATAAACGCCATAATGGCCTGTAGCTTTAACCGTGTATGTGATATTTAATAGTAAGAAGTTTTGACACTTATTCTGGAAAAACTCGTTTAGGAAGGGATCTAAAAGAATCCCATAATAAGCATAAACAAACAAAAAGGAACAACGAGTACCAGGGTGATTCGAACCAAAGGCCCGTTCATTAAATATGAACTAGAAAGGTAACTAGAGTTTAGTATTTAGCTTGTCGTTTAGCTTCCAGGAGTCAATCGGTAAAATAGTTTATGAAGTTATATTTTATTCACCAGTATATTTAATTGGATATGCATGTTTAAATCTGTTTTTCTTTTTGATACTTAATAATAAATGGTATATATTTTTCTAACCCTATGGCCTAGACTAAATTGTCGTTTAAAAGTAGCTACTTTTCCTTAATCCCCTTCTTGATACATCTGGGATTTTTATTTTTTCCTTATGTTGTTACAGCATTGTACATACCTATTCAATAAAGGAATACCATTTTTTGGATGCCATCCTGAGTGCTGACCATGCCGTTCCTGATTCTGGTAAGTTGGAGGTATCGACAGCCTCGAGGTCTGAGCACCGGGTTAAGCTGTTATGTGGGAAGGTTGTAGTGCCTACACACCTGTTTTTCCTTAATGGGACATTAATCCTCCTGTTGATACTAATGGCGGGGCACTATTCCTCTCAGTGACACCAATGGTAGGGCTCTATAATTTCTACTAACATGGGCACTCTTTCTCTCACTTTTCTCCAATTATAGGGCACCAAAGATACTGTAGGTCAGCAATGGCAGTCTCCCTAAACCTTCCATGGCAGGTCTACTTTAAGCACCAGAGGTTTCTAGTGATTTTTTTTCTACTTTCTAGAAATTCTAATAGATAAAAAAGGTTAAAAAATAAAATTTAGAGGTATGGTGTTTTAAGCTGCCCATAGACAGTCTCTGCATATGCCTCAGCAAGCATTTCCAAAACCATTAATGTTGGGCTCAGCTGAGTAGTCATGTTTCTGCTAAGCAGAGTGTTGGAGGTGGAAGTAACATAGGAAGATGCTACTGATGCGGCCTAATGCCGCATACACATGCTCGGAAATTCCGATGGAAAAAGCCAGATGGAATTTTTTCATCGGATATTCCGACCGTGTGTATGCCCCATTGTACTTTTTCCGTTGGAATTCCGACGGAATTAGATAGAGAACATGTTCTCTTTTTTTCCGATGAAAACAATTTCGAATTTCCGTTTGTCTGGATGCAATTCCGACGGACTATACCACGCATGCTCGGAAACAATTTGACGCATTCTCAGAAGCATAGACCTTCATTTTCTCGGCTCGTCATAGTGTTTTACATCACTGCGTTCTTGACGGTCGGATTTTAGTGTGACCGTGTGTTGTATGCAAGACAGCTTGAGCGGAATCCCGTCGGAAAAACCAGTCGGAGTTTATTCCGACGGAAATTCCGCTCGTGTGTACAAGGCATTATAGCTGAGTAGTCATAAATAACAATAAGTAATTATGTTTATGTAGCGGGGTCCTCAATTTAAGGGAAGTGTTTGAGAGGTAGTTTGCTCAAACACCCTAATTTGTTAGGGTTTTTACAACCATTTCTATCCACAGGGAGAGTATCGGTGTGTAGTTCCCTGTGGCTTACAGGTGGCACTGCCATAGTAGGCTAGGGTTGAACCACTGATACAGTGCTGTGCCTTGTGTGTCCCCTCTCAGCAGCCATACGGTGGGTGTGTTCTACCTGCTGGGCATGCTGGGAGAGCATATAAAATGGGCAGACGCTGCCTGTTCGGGGTTCTGTCAGCGGGGTCCTACCCCAGGTTCTTGTTCCTGTCCGCCCCGGGCACCTTTGGCCCGGGGCGGGTTGTCGTTGGTTCGGTTATCGGGAGTCCTACTCCCAGGGAGTGTTCCGGTTCCATCCTGGGCACCTTTAGCTCAGGGTGAGGTACTACCATGCTGTTCCTGTCCGCCCTGGGTATGTAAGCCCAGGAACCGCAGTGGAGGCCTGGGGCCCAGCACCTTCGGCTGGGGTCCCAGGGATCGATGACTCTCAGGGTGCCGCCTTGCGAGGGGACCCGTATCTAGGATGAGGAGGCCGGGAAAGGAACTCTCCGAAGACCCAGTGCAGAGTCATGGTGACGGTAGGGGCCCGGTAACTCTCCGGAGGGATGTCTTCTCCTAAAAAAGGGCCATAGCTAAAGAAGGGGATCTGTTCTGCCCTCACAATGTGTTCAAAGGACAAAGCTTGGCAGACAGCTAACAGCTTCCCAACAAAGACTCAGGAGGAAGGGCTTATAGTTGAAATCTTTACTGAGAATAAGTTTTTTGTAAAACTGCAAAACACAAATTATAAAAATATGCATTAGCATTTAACATTACATCACAAATGCAAATAGTAACAGGCATGCTGCAATACTGTTAAGGCACTAGCTAGCAAAAATGTGACCTAGCTGAGTGAACTTCCTGACAGACACATAAAATGTAGTTGCATTAGTAGAACATATACTGACTAACTGAAAACTAATGACTGCTTACTTACAGACTTATGCTTCCAAGGCCTGTATTAAGAAATAGTGGAGGTCTTTAGCATGCTTCCTTCTCTGTAGAAAGATTATTTAATATGACTGCTGACTGCTGAGCAGGAAGTGGGAGGAATATACTACAGTTCCTGCTAGTAATGGATGCCAATTTAAAGCAACAGTACGATCAGTAAATATATACCTTATAATCAGAACACTCCCCACCTGGCATAATGAACATTATACCACTATGTTTCCTTTTTAAGAAGTAAAACAACTTCAGAGATAGGCCTAAAGTACACCTTAGGGGTGCCCTGTCTCATGACTTTAACTTTGACCTTTCTAACCTTACTATCATTACTAGGTACAGTCTCGACAATGAGTCCAACTGGCCATTCGTTTCTGTGGACCTGAGCGTCCTTTAGTAGGACGACATCTCCGACTTGTAGGTTAGGCTTGTCAATTTGCCATTTTCTGCGTGACTGGAGCGTCACCAGGTACTCTTGTTTCCATCTATTCCAGAAGATGTCTGCAAGACTCTGAACTTGCTTCCATTGCTTGGTGTAAAGATCTTTGAGACCAAAATCTCCTGTGGGAGCTGTCACTGTTTCCATCTTCTGGGTCAAAAGCATTGCAGGTGTCAAAACTGTTGGCATTTCTGGATCGGTAGACACCGGAACTAAGGGTCGAGCGTTCATGATAGCCATGACTTCAGCCATAAGTGTGATGAGAACTTCATGTGTAAGGCGAGTAGAGCTAACCTTCAGAAACATGGCATCCAGAATGCGACGAGCCACTCCAATCATCCTCTCCCAAGCTCCTCCCATATGTGACGCATGAGGAGGATTGAAGGTCCAAGTGCATCTTTGATCTTGAAGATAAGCACTCGTCTCAGAGTCTTCTGTAAGGATCCTTAACTCCTTACAGGCCCCAGTAAAGTTTGTGCCCCGATCTGAGCGGAGTTGCTTCACAGGTCCTCGGATAGAGAAAAATCTTCTCAAAGCATTGATAAAGCTTGAGGTAGACAGAGACTCGATGACTTCAATGTGTACTGCTCTTGTACTCATGCAAGAGAACAGAACAGCCCAACGTTTACTTTCTGCACTGCTTCCTCTGGTCCGACGTGAGGAGATGTTCCAAGGACCAAAGACATCTAGGCCAACATGAGTAAAGGGTGGGTTTGAAGCAAGTCTATCAGCAGGTAAGTCTGACATCTTCTGCTCTTCAAGTTTCCCTCTGATTTTTCTGCAAATTACACATTTGTGGATGACACTGGAGACTAGTCGTTTACTCCCTATGATCCATAATCCAGCTGACCGGACTGCTCCTTCAGTGAAGTGGCAACCCTGATGTGCAACTTGTTCGTGATAGTGTCTTACTAACAGAAATGAAATGTGATGATTCTTGGGCATTATAAAAGGATGTTTCTCTTCGACCGTCATATCCACTACTGACGAGCGACCTCCAACTCTTATCACTCCATCTTCATCAAGTATTGGGTTCAGTTTTTTGAGTGGACTGTGTTTGGAGATCTCTTCTCTTTTAAGAAGGCACTTGATGTCTTCTTTGAAAACTTCTTGCTGAACACATCTAATGATGATAATTTCGGCTTGCATAAGATGATTGCTATTGCACTTGTCAGTGTTTGTAGCTCTACAGAAGGATTTGGCTAGGTGAATAAGCTTTCTTATAGCTCGAATGAGTGACTTCCAGCTGGAGAATCTTTCAAACCGGTGTGCGCCAAGGTTGCCTCTAGTAGTTATGGTACTATACGCCGTTACTTGTGCACGTACTTCTTTGTCATTATCTGGTTCTACAAGTTCAAATGTCTCAAACTGAGTGGTCTCTTCGGTTTCTGATCTATTCAAAAAGGATGGTCCTGAGAACCAGTTAGTGTGCTTCAGGACAGCTGCTAGAACCGGTCTAGTCCCATGATCGGCTGGATTTTTATCCGTACTGATGTAGTGCCACTGTTCTGGCCGTGTGGACTTTCTGATGCGTATCACTCTGTTTGACACGTACATATAGAATCTTCTCGAAGCATTGTGAAATATATCCTAACACAATCTTGCTGTCTGTGTAAAACTTCACTGCATGAATTTCAATGTCCAGTTCAGCAATGATCATGTCTGCCATCTCCACTGCTAAGACAGCAGCACAAAGCTCCAAACGTGGAACCGTGTGAGCAGGACGTGGAGCCAGTTTGGACTTTCCCATGATAAACCCAACATAGTTTTGTCCTTCAAAGTCCATTACTCTAAGGTAGGCTACAGCTGCTATAGCCATAGTAGATGCATCTGAGAATACACACAATTCTCTTTGCTTCGTGGCAGACAGAGAAACAGGGACATATGACCTTTGTATGATAAGTTGTTCAAGCTCTATTAATGAGTCCTTCCACAACTTCCACTGCATTTCTTTCTCCTTAGGTAGAGGTGTATCCCATTCACTTTGTTCATGTTCAGTAGCAATTTCTCTCATAAGAGCCTTGCCTTGCATGGTTATGGGGGCTACAAATCCTAGGGGGTCATAAAGGCTGTTGACCGTGGACAAGACACCTCTTCTCGTGAACGACTTCTCTTCTCTGGATACTCTAAATGTAAAGCTGTCGGTTTTCAGATCCCAACTGAGCCCTAAACTTCTTTGAAGGGGCAGTGAATCTGTTCCTAGATCCAGGTCCTTGAGGTCTTTTGCACGGTCCTCTGAGGGAAATGCTTCCATGATTTTGCTGCTGTTGGACGCTATCTTGTGTAACCTTATGTTAGATTCTGCTAACATCTCCCTTGTTCTCTTCAGGATGTCGATAGCCTCTTCATTGCTAGAGAAAGAAGCAAGTCCATCGTCCACATAAAAGTTTCTCATAACAAAATGTTTGGCATCTGTGCCGTGTTCTTCTTCACCTTTCTGTGCTGCTCGTCTCAGGTTGTAGATAGCTATAGCTGGAGAGGGGCTGTTCCCGAACACATGTACCTTCATCCTGTATTCTGTGACATCTTTGTTGAAGTCATTGTCTTCATACCACAGGAACCTCAGGTAGTCTCTGTGATCTTTGCGGACAAGAAAACAGTAGAACATTTGTTGTACATCTGCTGTTACTGCAACGCGTTCTTTTCGGAACCTGATGAGGACTCCAAGGAGTGTATTATTCAGGTCAGGTCCACTGAGGAGGACATCGTTTAGGGAAAGGCCTTCATACTTTGCACTGGAGTCAAATACTACTCGTATCTGTCCTGGTTTCTGAGGATGATACACTCCAAATATTGGTAAGTACCAACATTCTTGTTTTTCTTCCAATGGTGGTGCTTTTTCAGCTTGACCACTGTCGAAGATCTTCTGCATGAAATCATGGAAGTGTTCCTTCATATCTGTCTTTCTGTCTAGAGTGCGTCGCAATGAGGTGAGACGCTTCACTGCTTGTCTTTTGTTGTTAGGAAGGTGATGTCGGGGTGAACGGAAAGGTAGTGGAGCTACCCAGCTGTTTGACTCATCTAGAAAGACTTCTCTGTCCATTATCTCAAGGAAGAGGCTATCTTCAACAGATGGTGCTGGTTTGTCATCATCTCGCGTTCTTTCAAACACCTTGCATCCTAGCTCATCTGTATCTTCAGATGAGGTGATAGCCTCCATGTAACTCCGAACTTTCTGCTGTTGTATTGGGTTGACTAGTCTTTCTTTAATCTGTTTCTTGTTGGTACAGGGGCTAAGACATGATGTGCGGCCATTTTGCAACATGTTTGTTTTGTAGACATTCACTTTTGATGGCTTGTGAGCTCCATCCAGACATACATCACCAATTATGACCCATCCAAGGTCAAGACGTTGTGCAAATGGTGCATTGTGTGGCCCATTGTATTGCTCTCTGACCTTGTGCACTCTCAATATGTCTCTTCCAAGTAGAAGGATAATTGCAGCACCTGGGTCCAGTACTGGAATCTTGTCTGATATTTGCATCAGATGAGGGTAGTGACGAGCAATTTCAGGTGTGGGTATCTCTGATCTATCATCTGGTATCATATCACATTCAATGAGAGTGGGCAGAGTCAGCTGCGTTTTCCCATCTAATGATTCAATGATGTAGTTGTTTGCTCTCCTCCCTGATGTCTCCACAACTCCTGAGCATGTCTTCAAAGTATACGGAGTTGGACTTCCTCTGTCACCGAAGAGGTCAAAGAACTCTGTTCTTGCCAAAGATCTGTTACTTTGTTCATCTAGGACCGCATACATTCTGATTGCCCTCTCTCTGAGGCCTGCAGGATGCACCTTGACTAAACATATCTTGGAGCATGATCTCGAGTTAAATGTGTTTGTGCAGATTTCAGTGCACTTTGAGGTTATTGCTGGTAATGCACTCTCTTTTTGCTCCCCACCATGATCTTCTTGGGTTACCGGATTCTCTGTTTTCCATGGTGCTGGTCCTGGGTGTAAAGCAGACAGATGGTTGTCATTATTGCATTCTTTACATCGAATTGTTTTCACACAGTCTTTAGCAAGATGTTGAGTTGAACCACAGCATCTGAAACAAATGCGCTTGTCCTTAAGATAAGATTTGCGCTCCTCTATCGTCTTGCTTCTGAAACCGCGACATTTTCTCAGTGGATGAGGCTTGTTATGTAGGGGACACTGCTTATCTGGGTCCTCAATTTGCACTCCTGAGCTTTTATCCTGGTTGGCCTCAAACTCAGTCGGTACTTCTGTCTTCCGTACAGATACTGTTGCTCTGCGTTCTTTATTGTACACTGAAAGTTGTTTCTCTGTCTTTACAGAACTGGAGCCTCCCCTGTTCAAAAGGGCGAAGCTTGGGTCATTGCATATTTTAGCTTGCTTCACAATGAATTTGGCGAGGAAGGAGAAAGGTGGAAATGCCACCTGATGATCTTCCTTGTATTTTGATGCTTGCGTGATCCATCTTTCTTGTAAGCTGTAAGGAAGCTTCTCGATTACCGGTTTGACTCCGCGTGCTGTATCCAAATATGAGAGGCCTGGGAGGTATCCACCAGCCTTTGCCGCTTCCAGCTCTAAAAGTATGTCACCAAGCTCTCTCAGCTTCTGATTGTCTCTATTGGTTAATTTTGGATAATTTTCAATTTTCTTTAGAAGTGCATCTTCAATTACTTCAGGTGACCCATAGCAGTCTTCCAATCTCTGCCATAACATTGTAAGCCCTGCTGTCGCATCATGAACATGTACTGACCTGATTCTTTTGGCTTGCTCGGTGGACTCTGGTCCGAGCCATTTGGAGAGTAGGTCAAGCTTTTCCCTGTCTTTCAGATTTAAGTCTTGGGTGCTGCTTAGAAAAGATGACTTCCAGGCCCAATAATTTTCTGGACGGCCATCAAACTTCAGGAGACCAGAGCTCACCATTTCACGGCGTATCAAGTATTTTGTCACCTCTGTGGCTCCTGCTGCCTCAGGTGGGCATTTTCTGGGAACAAACACAGGGCATGTCTGTGGCTGGTAAGACGGTTGGGATGCTTGGTAAAATCCACTATAGTCGTGTGGTTGTTCTCGTTTACTGCAAGTCTTCCTGCTATAGGCCGGATTTATATTTTCCCAAGGAGGGATTATGTCACCATTTGTTTGATTTCCTGAAGGACCAACAGATTGGTCTCTGAGTATGTAACCACTTGGCTTGTTATAGTAAAGTTCTGGTTCAGTCTTGTGGCATCGAGCGATATCAAAGTTGTCTGCTGCTAGTGGGACCTTTGACGATTCCAATGCATCATTAGACTGTTGATCCGAGCGCATGGTCGCGTGCAATTGCACATACTCACTGGTGCGTTGGATTGCACTAAGTGGTGTCATTTGGGTATCTATCACAGAGTGCTCTCTGTACTGTTCTTCGGCAGCTCTCATGAGCACCTCGGCTTCAGCTAAGGCTGCTGAAGCAGTTTTTTCTTGCTTGATAATATATAAAGATGCTTTCACCTCTGCTTTTCTTCTAAGTGCTTCAGCTTTACTTTTAGCTTTAATCATATGATGTTCTTCATCTATGCAGCCCTGTTCTCTTATCATTTCAGCTTCACGTATTGCATAGGAAGCCAGTGCACGCGCAGCTTCTGCTTTTGCATGGGCCTTGGCAGCTGCAGCACTGGTGGACGACAGGTTAGAGCAGCTTGAATGTCTAGAGCTAGTGCGCTTGGACCTGGCAGATTCAGCACTAGCTGATGTCTGATCCGACTGACTAGAGACTCTGGAGCTTGTGCAGCGTGACCTGTTGGTTGTCATATTTTGTATGCTTTCCTCTGCTTGTGTATGCTGAGGGATGACTGGTGTATTATCCTTGTCTGTGTGTTGCATGATGAAACAGATTACTTCTTTGTAGTGTCTGTGGCTGTAGAGGTTAGCTGATGATGAGCAGAATGCATCCACTCTTCTTTAAACTATGCCCGCTGTGTTAAAAGTCTTTTTACTGTTCTGCCCTCACAATGTGTTCAAAGGACAAAGCTTGGCAGACAGCTAACAGCTTCCCAACAAAGACTCAGGAGGAAGGGCTTATAGTTGAAATCTTTACTGAGAATAAGTTTTTTGTAAAACTGCAAAACACAAATTATAAAAATATGCATTAGCATTTAACATTACATCACAAATGCAAATAGTAACAGGCATGCTGCAATACTGTTAAGGCACTAGCTAGCAAAAATGTGACCTAGCTGAGTGAACTTCCTGACAGACACATAAAATGTAGTTGCATTAGTAGAACATATACTGACTAACTGAAAACTAATGACTGCTTACTTACAGACTTATGCTTCCAAGGCCTGTATTAAGAAATAGTGGAGGTCTTTAGCATGCTTCCTTCTCTGTAGAAAGATTATTTAATATGACTGCTGACTGCTGAGCAGGAAGTGGGAGGAATATACTACAGTTCCTGCTAGTAATGGATGCCAATTTAAAGCAACAGTACGATCAGTAAATATATACCTTATAATCAGAACAGGATCAGTTTCACCAGGTCTGTGGCAGAGACTGTGCGCCTAGTTTAATTTGCTCGATAAGCTGAGCGAACATTCGTAACGTTTGTGCCTGGACCTCCTCCACACCTTGTGCTATTCTGTTTCTTGCTCCAACCTTTCTTCTATCAGAGACTGTGTTATTGCTAAGAGAAAATAAACTCTGAGTTAGAGTTTCAGCTTGTGTGGACATTCACTTTAATGGGAAGTCAAGGACTTGTCTCTAATTAACATAGAGGTGAGAATCAGGCTCTGGAGGTTTCCATGTTCTGACCGTGGAAAGACCCAAAAACAACACTGCTAAACCTCTTATTACAGGAGGGTACGGGATGTTAGTGCGGTGTGCCTCTCTCTTCCTGCGAGGAGCCAATGTTAATGCAGGTAAAGAAAGGGGTCTGTGTGCTACATGTATGCTATGCAGAATGGTGGAGGAGCGGTGACGTAGGCTGATGATACTGGTGCAGACTTGTCGGAGATATAACTAGGGATGAGCTCCGGCGTGCTCGCATTGAACACGTGCAGAGCCCGCCAGGAAGTCGGCACCGCTCTGTGCTAATGACAGGCAGGGAGACATTTCCCGATGCTCGGCTGCAGAGATCGGGAAATGTCTCCCTGGCTGTGATTAGCGCAGCGCGGTGCTGACTTCCTGGCGGGCTCTGCACGTGTACTATGCGAACACGCCGGAGCTCATTCCTACTAGGGATTGGAACAGATTCAGAAAACCTTTCAAACTGCTAACCTCATAAGTGGTCATCAGATGGCCATCTTCCTAACTATCAGAGATGGATTAAAGGGGTTGTAAAGGTTCGTTTTTTATTTTCTAAATAGGTTCCTTTAAGCTAGTGCATTGTTGGTTCGCTTACCTTTTCCTTAGATTTCCCTTCTAAATGTTTTTTTTCTTTGTCTGAATTTCTCACTTCCTGTTTCTCCTCAGTAAACTTCACACCATCATCCGAGTGGTGTGGAGTCAGCCAGAACAGCTTACTGAACAGCTTACTGAGGAGGAACAGGAAGTGAGAAATTCAGACAAAGAAAACAAAGAAAAAAAATAATTTAGAAGGGAAATCAAAGGAAAAGGTAAGTGAACCAACAATGCACTAGCTTAACCCATTTAGAAAATAAAAAACGAACCTTTACAACCCCTTTAAGCATGAATGGGAGCCAAGGCAAGGTATTAGCTCCCCCCAATCCCTTTAATTTGACATTGATAAGGATTATTTTAGCGAAGCCGCCATTTGTACTGCTTGACCTCATCAGATACCATCGCATTCACTAGTACTGTACCTATTTTCTTGGGAAGTAACAGTCAGGTGCAGAGCCTTAACAAATTGCATCTCATTGGTTAACTTCAAAGCATGAAGGTTGTAGCTGGGCCCCCTGGACATCTATTGGCCCTTGGCTTCTTACCTGGGTGGCCTTTTGATGATTCACCTCTTCTACCCATAAGGAGGAGACCCTAGATCCACTCAAAATCAGCCAATTACATCTACTGTCATCTCATATCTATGGGCATTTCTTATTCCGTTCACAGTGTAATGTGAGCACACAGCTGGTAAAATAATTAAAGCACAAATTTAACCTCAGGGAACAGTGGAAAGTCTGATTAGAATTCCACATTTTACATTTTATTAGGTCATCCAGAATATTTCCACAATGTTCTACAAGTATAGCATACATAAGAGAGACCTACAGATATTCAGAGGAACATCACATGAATGTTCGGGAAATATACCAGCTTTATTGACTTAACCGCTTAAGGACCAGCGCACAACGATATACGTCGACAAAATGGCACGGCTGGGCAGATAGACGTACCTGTGTGTCCCCTCTAAGACGCGGCATTGTGGGCGCACGCTCCCGCCGCTAGTTCCGTGAGTCCGACCGTGGGTCCCGCGGATTTGATGTCCGCAGGGATACCCACGATCGTCCCACGGAGAGGAAGAACGGGGAAATGCTGATGTAAACAAGCATTTCCCCGTTCTTCCTAGTGACAGGACACTGATCACAGCTTCCGGTAATCGGGAGCGGTGATCAGTGTCGTGTCACACACAGCCCACCCCCCCCCCCCCCCACAGTTAGAACACATCCTTAGTTCACACTTAACCCCTTCAGCGCCCCCTACTGGTTAACCCCTTCACTGCCAGTGTCATTTATACAGTAATCAGTGCATTTTTATAGCACTGATCGCTGCATTAATGACAATGGTCCCAAAATGGCATCAAAAGTGTCCGCCATAATGTCGCAGTCACAATAAAAATCGCTGATCGCCGCCATTACTTGTGTAGCGCCCCCCCTCAATATTTGAGGGCGCTATGTGTAAATTTAGGGGCAGTCTGAGCCAGTAGTTGGGCTCAGACCAAGTTATGACTCAATTCTGCTCTGTTCTGGGTGTGATACTGCCTGGCAGTAGTGTTCTCCTTTGCCTGTAGGTGGCACTGTCACCGCCGGCATGGGTTGAGCTACGGGGGGAATCACAGCACCTTGGGTGTCCTCTCTCGGCAGCCGTGCAGTGGGCGTGGTCTACCCACTGTGCATGCTGGGAGAGGGTACAAAAGGGGCAGACGCCATTTGGCGCAAGGCGATTCCAGGGGGACCCCAAGGCATTCAGGGGGGGACCTCTGGTCCAGCGAGCGTGCCTCGTGGCCCGCATGGCACGAGGTGCGCGAGTGTGTTAAGGCCTTGGGCACCTTCAGCCCAAGGTTCTGTTGCTGCATCATGGGCCCAGCTCCACTGACGAGGGCCTACGCTTCAGAGAAGGATCCCAGGCTGCCCGTTTGTAGGGGGCTCATTTTTAGGAAAAGTGGTCCAGGGGAAGATCAGTCCTGGCGGAGATTAGCGACGGTACTGCTGTCTCGGAGAGAAGCCTGGAGGCTTCCTAAAGGGGGATTCATCGTCTCTGAAATCCGTGCTCCATCCCTGGCTGCTAGGACTGCTCTCATAGGGACTATCCGGGTAAGCAATACCCACTCAGGTTTGAGTGGCCACGAGTGTATATACTGAACTTAAGTGTTGCGTGCCTGAGCCTTACCCTACTTCTTTCAACTTCCTGCTCTCTCTCTTCAAGTTGACTCAAAGAGAAAAAAAGAATAAAGCCTTGCTGATTAGGTTTTACTCATGTGTGGACATTGGCCTTATTCCTGGAGATTTTTGTTTGCCTAGACAACGGAGCTGGAGGATCCACTCTGGAGAGGTAATTGCTGCAGACCCAAAATAAAACCAGCCGGTCCCTTAAATGTGACTAATGCCCCATACACACGATCCGAATATCGTACGACAGATCGTACGACTTTTTTCGCTTAATAGTCGCAAGTAAAATTAAATAGGTTATTAAAGTCACGAAAATTCTCGTACGACAGAAAAAAAAAAATCGGAAGTGATGTCATGTGTTGTAATGTATTTGTATTGTATTTTCGGACGACAACTGTACTGACTAATGGAAAATCGTCCGATTTGTTATCGTACGAGGAAAATTTTCGTGCACGTCCGATTAAATAATATTGGATGAACTGTCATGATCGGCTCTCGAAGCTCTGTACTAACGATCCAATTATCGTACGATTCTTCCTCGGACGACATTTTTCGTACGATATTCGGATCGTGTGTACTAGTAAAAAAAAAAAAAAAATAATAAAAATGCCATAAACCTATCCCCTATGTTGTAGACGCTATAACTTTTGCGCAAACCAATCAATAAACGCTTATTGCGATATTTTTTTTTTTTTTTACCAAAAATATGTAGAAGAATACGTATCGGCCTAAACTGAGGAAAAAAATTGTTTTTTTTATATATTTTTTGGGGATATTTAATTATTTATTATAGCAAAAAGTAAAAAATATTGCTTTTTTTTCAAAATTGTTGCTCTATTTTTGTTTATAGCGCAGAGAAATAAAAACGGCAGAGGTGATCAAACACCAACAAATAAATAGCTCTATTTATGGGGAAAAAAGGACGTCAATTTTGTTTGGGAGCCACGTCGCACGACCGCGCAATTGTCAGTTAAAGCGACGCAGTGCCGAATCGCAAAAAAGGGCTCTGGTCTTTGGCCAGCCAAATGGTTCGGGCTGAAGTAGTTAAGTCATAGATGGTTCGAGTCTCAGCCGGTTTCTGCTGATTCGAGCCGTGTATGAGCAGGCTGATTGTATTAAAGTTGATTGATCGATTGTGTCAACTTGTGTATGTAGCGGGGTCTCTAAATTTAGGTAGGACACTCAGGTGTGTAAGTATGGGAATAATGGACCATTTGTGTTTGTGGAGGATTGGACGGTGTAATAATCTCCTTGGCCTCTGGGTGGCGGGGTACCCGTAGGCTCAAGGTAGATTGGCCGTCACAGTGCTACCCTTTTTGTCCCTTTCCGGAGATGGTACGGCAAGGGCGGGGAACCTGCCGTGGTGTCGATGCGAGGAGATAAAAGGGGGGAGACTCCCTAACCACAAGGTCTTTTGGAGGATCTTCTTCACGCACCCAGGCACCTTAGGCCTGGGTGCGGGCGGTTCTGGATTCCGGCCCAGGCGCCCTAGGCCTGACCGGAATGGAGTTGGAGTCCATCCCGGGCACCTTCAGCCTGGGGTGAGGTACTAAACCAGGAGGCCTGGGGCCCAGTGACTTCGACTGGGTCCCGCGAGGGTGGAGAAGTCCGAGGGTCCCTGAAGTGGATGGGGCCCATGTCTGAGGTGAGGAGGCCGGGGAGGTTACCCATTCGGAGAGTCTGGAGCAGCATCAACCCAGTGACGGATGGGCCTCTGGTAACTCTCTTGGAGGGACATCTTCCCCTGACAGGGGCCGCAGCGCAGCGAAGGTACTCCTATCTATGTTCTCTTGAGTCGCTAGTAGAGACTCTCAAGTTCTAAGTCCTTTATAGCTAAGGCTATAGTAACCGCTGGCGAGATCGCAGTGGTTTAGCTAATAACCAGGATAGTGCCTCGACCTGCTCATTCCCTGTATCAAAATGTTATCAAGTCGCAACCAGTTGGCTACTGAAGCACTGTTTATTGTGAGATATGCAATAAAACAAGAGTTGGACTGTGATCGGTGTGTGGAACTCTGGTTAATTGGAGCAGAGGGAAGTGTTGGCACAGCAGGACTTGATTCTAGACAAAAGCACACAGGCCCGAGGAAATATCTGGTACTGGCCTTCACCTCACCCACAGCTATGGGGAGGACATGGGCCGTAGCGCATCTCACCCTGTCGTGTGACATACCCCTAGACAAAAGAGATGGGGTGAGGCCGCTACACGTGGGGGCTCGTGAGTCCGGGATGATGTGTGTTTTGACTTTGGAAGTAAGAATGGCTGTGTCTGGACATTGCTGCCCGGAGGAGTTCCGAGCAGGTCGGCCATGTGATTGGCCAAATTGCATCCCTGCTCAAAGTCGTGGAAATGACCCTAGGACGGGAAAGGCCCATGCAGAGGAGCGAGAAGAGGGAAGAGTCCAGCCGTGTGAAGTACTACATGTGGGGGCTTTTATTGCACTGCGCCACGAGGCACCCCGTGACTGTGTAGTTCGTGGGCGGAGCCTGATGGAAGCCTGCGAAAACGTGCAAGTCGTGGGAGGAGTCTGGCCATGTGGAGGAACTCACGTGGAGACTTCGGCGCGTGGTCAGTGCGTGATGGAGCAGCAGATAGTCGGGATGGCCTCAAGCTCCCCGTGGATTCCGGTTCCCTACCCCACGAAGATGACTACGTTCGCTGCTCCCCTTACAAACACGGGGATAAGACTCAGGCCCCGAGGATAGTTGGCTCTGTACACCTGCAGAGACACGGAGGCCCTCGGTATGATCTGTCCCAGATGCTCGGGACTGGTGGTTCCCCTGAAGCCATTCGGGCGTTGCGAAGCATGCAAAGAGTTCTTGTTCGAGGTGGAGCCATCCACAGTAAGGCCCCGGGCCCTTCGCCTCAACAGCCTCACAGGTACCGCTACTCCGGAAGGGGAGATCCAGGCCTTTGCGGAGGTTCCCGTACGCACTGACCAGGGTGATGTGACTGCCCAATCAGAGACTGAGAGAGAAAAATCCGAGGATGCTGCTTCGGTCACCACAGATTCTCTGCTCCCACCTCCGAAGAGGAAAGTCGGCTTGGTGCAGGCCTCCTGTGGTCGTGGAAGAGCTTCACCCCGTCGCTTGCCTGGCCTGGATGGATCCGGTTGGAAGAGTCCTGGACATCCCAGTTCTACAAAAGGTCAAGGTGAGCCAGGGGCTGGGACTGTGGTGGTGGTTGGAGGTGTCGGGGGTCCACAGTTGGTGGAGCCCGCAAGGGAGGGTAGTACCACGTCTACCAGAGACTACCTTCCCGCCGAGATGTATGACACTTCCGACCTGGAGTCACTGTCGGATTGTGGAGATGACGGTGAGATCGATGAACTGTTTCACCAGAAGGGCTGGGACAAACGCCCGTTACCTATGTTACGCGCACCGCAGGATTCCCCTATGTCAATAGGAGACAGCACGCCCCGGGTGCAGGCCCCGGAGTCTACGAGGAAGCCTAGTCCTCAAATTACCTTCCCACAATCTACAACATCGCCCGTCTTGGTGGAGGGGATGCAACGCGCATCACTACGAGCACCGAGAGAGAAGCCATCAGAGGTAGTGAAAGTACTTCGGCATCCGGAGGCAATCGTTCAACCCGGAGAAGGTGAGCGGGATGCCATGCCTCCTTTGGCCAGATTGCAACGACTTTTCTCACAGAGAGTCGCCCATGAGTATGGGTGGGAATATCCCTACTTGCCTCGGGACTTACTTTTTGAAGTTGAGGTCATACGCCAGAGATGGTATGACGAATTTGTTTGGGAAAAACTCAAAGTACCCCATGCACGAAGATATTTGTCCTGTTCGCCACCCGTGTCGAAAAAGTTTAGAGATTGCAGAGCAGACTGGATGTGGGGCCGCCATATCCACGCAGACAAGGTGCGCATCTGCAGGAAAGATGGAGAGGACGCTGACTATTCGATTGAGGTTTTCGATAAGCATCTGAAGCCTTTGTTCTTGCCTGACCCGAGGTTTTATTTGTGAGAAGAGACTCATTTGTTTTTTTCTGTGACAGCCTTCTAGAAGTGTTCTTGCCGGAGCATCCGAACTGTACCCTAGTTTTTTATTTGGGTTTTTGTTTTCTACTCTTTGGAGGAATGAGAGCAGTTTTTGTTTGTTCTCTCTTCCTCACAGTTCAAAGACAGACTTTGGGGGTAGAATCAGTGCAGGGACGCAGGAAGAATGAAGATTGCACCAAGTGTCATTACCGCGGCACTGTCACCAGGTGGCAGTGTTGTGCAACGGCTGTTTGTTTGTTTTTTTACACGCGCATCACTTTACTCATTGGAGCGAGTGGGTCTATTGGTTGATGGACCCATTCATTCCAAATTAACACAAAATGTTAGGATGTTGTGTTTTCTTTTTGTTTCCCTTCTGCAGGAGATTCGTCTGTCAAGACTACTGAGTGTGGGGTGGTTCTTAGACAGTGAAGGGAGGGATTGTATATGTGTACATGTTAGATGGTTTTAGGGAAACGTTTTATTGTTTTATGTTCCCTTCCCCTTTGAACAGGTCTTGGTATGGTTAAGGTTCAAAATTTTAGGGATAGCCTCTGGGGCCAGGCTTATGTCATCACTCCATGGGAGACATGGGTTTGCACCAGACGCTGGGGACCAGCGTCAAATCACAGGGGGGAGTATGTAGCGGGGTCTCTAAATTTAGGTAGGACACTCAGGTGTGTAAGTATGGGAATAATGGACCATTTGTGTTCGTGGAGGATTGGACGGTGTAATAATCTCCCTGGCCTCTGGGTGGCGGGGTACCCGTAGGCTCAAGGTAGATTGGCCGTCACAGTGCTACCCTTTTTGTCCCTTTCCGGAGATGGTACGGCGAGGGCGGGGAACCTGCCGTGGTGTCGACTGGAGGAGATAAAAGGGGGGAGACGCCCTAACCATGAGGTCTTTTGGAGGATCTTCTTCACGCGCCCAGGCACCTTAGGCCTGGGTGCGGGCGGTTCCGGATTCCGGCCCAGGCGCCCTAGGCCTGACCGGAATGGAGTTGGAGTCCCTCCCGGGCACCTTCACCCTGGGGTGAGGTACTAAACCAGGAAGCCTGGGGCCCAGTGACTTTGACTGGGTCCCGCAAGGGTGGAGAAGTCCGAGGGTCCCTGAAGTGGATGGGGCCCATGTCTGAGGTGAGGAGGCCGGGGAGGTTACCCATTCGGAGAGTCTGGAGCAGCATCAACCCAGTGACGGATAGGCCTCTGGTAACTGTCTTGGAGGGACATCTTCCCCTGACAGGGGACGCAGCGCAGCAAAGGTACTCCTATCTATGTTCTCTTGAGTCGTTAGTAGAGACTCTCAAGTTCTAAGTCCTTTCTAGCTAAGGCTATAGTAACCGCTGGCGAGATCGCAGTGGTTTAGCTAATAACCAGGATAGTGCCTCGACCTGCTCATTCCCTGTATCAAAATGTTATCAAGTCGCAACCAGTTGGCTACTGAAGCACTGTTTATTGTGAGATATGCAATAAAACAAGAGTTGGACTGTGATCGGTGTGTGGAACTCTGGTTAATGGGAGCAGAGGGAAGTGTTGGCACAGCAGGACTTGATTCTAGACAAAAGCACATAGGCCCGAGGAAATATCTGGTACTGGCCCTCACCTCACCCACAGCTATGGGGAGGACATGGGCCGTAGCGCATCTCACCCTGTCGTGTGACATACCCCTAGACAAAAGAGATGGGGTGAGGCCGCAACATGTACAACCAGCCTGCTGGATTTTACATGCGATAATTTCTAGTGGCTGTTACAGCCACTAGCAATATTCACTGGGTTCTCCCGGTGGCGACAGTTCCCCCCCCCCCTGCTGGGGGAACACAATGGCTCCACGGGAGGGATTCCCCTGTCAACACTGTCTGTGTTGATGGGGGAAAAGAGCGATTTTCTTTCCTGCAACCCAAGGTTGCGGGAAAAACATTGCTCTGTCTACGGCCGGCCTTAGTTTTACATTATTTTCCATGCTACCTATGCCTAAGAATGCCCCTTCATTGGGGAGGACTTGTCCACTGAAGTAAGTTACTGAGAAACAGACACTTTCAGGAGTGACAACCTACCTGTGTGAGCTCAATGGTTCTTCCCACTGACCACCTCACTGCGGTACACAGCATGCACTTTCATAGTTTGCTGTCAGTAAATGCATGTTGTAATGATACATGACAATACTTTATTTGCTCTGAGAGTTCAGCATATACAGTGCCTTGAAAAAGTATTCATACCCCTTGAAAATCCCCACATTTTGTCATGTTACATTTAAAAATGTAAATGTATTTTATTGGAATTTTATGTGATAGACCTACACAAAGTGGCACATAATTGTGAAGTGGAAGGAAAATGATAAATGGTTTTCCAAATTTTTTACAAATAAATATGTGAAAAGTGTGGCGTGCATTTGTATTCAGCCCTCCTTGCTCTGATACCCCTAACTAAAATCTAGTGGAGCCAATTTCCTTCAGAAGTCACCTAATTAGTAAATAGAGTCCACCTGTGTGTAATTTAATCTCAGTATAAATACAGCTGTTCAGTGAAGCCCTCAGAGGTTTGTTAGAGAACCTTAGTGAACAAACAGCATCATGAAGGCCAAGGAACACACCAGACAGGTCAGGGATAAAGTTGTGGAGAAGTATAAAACAGGGTTAGGTTATAAAAAATATCCCAAGCTTTGAATATCTCACGGAGCTCTGTTCAATCCATCATCGGAAAATGGAAAGAGTATGGCACAACTGCAAACCTACCAAGAAATGACCGTCCACCTAAACTGACAGGCCGGGCAAGGAGAGCATTCATCAGAGAAGCAGCTCAGAGGCAGGGGCGGATCCAGGGGGGGGCGACAGGGCAATTGCCCCCCGAGACCATCTGTCACACTCACTTGCTTGCTCTGTTTTTTTTTTTGCGCCTGATCTCCTGGACTTTGGGGACCCAGTACCGGCCGGCCATAGGTCCCCTGGACTTCAAACGTGGCACACATGTAGCCCCATGTCTCCTCTACAACAAAAGTTTGGTGTCTGGGGGAACTACGGCCGGGGAGCACTGATTTTTTAAAGCCGGGCTCCCCTTCCATAGACTCCCATGTTAAATGGTAATTTCTCCGGTAAATTTGCAGACCCGGTACCGGTAGGTCGTAGGTCTCCTGGACCCCAAACTTGGTACACATGTAGCCCCATGTCTCCTCTACAAGTGTGCAAAGTTTGGTGTCTGGAGGACCTACTGCCGGGGAGAACCGATTTTTTAAACCGGGCACCCCTTCCATAGACTCCAATGTTAAACATCAGTCTAGTCATGGGCACAGTGAAGCATGGGCACAGTGAGGCATGGGCACAGTGAGGCATGCAGATGGACACCCTAGGCTTATACTCGAGTCAATACGTTTTCCCAGTTTTTTGGGGTAAAATTAGGTGCCTCGGCTTATATTCGGGTCAGCTTATACTTGAGTATATACAGTACTTGTTCTGCGGCTGCCGCTGCCTCTCTGGGTCGCTCTCTCAGTTTCTCACATCAGCCGATCAGCGGTGCCGAGAGAGAGACTTGTCTAATGTAGTTACGCGGCGCACTGACACAATACCAGGAGCGGAGGAGGAGGTGGGTGGAGCCTCTTCCCTGCACTCGTTGCTAACGCCTGGGCCGCTTGGCGTCTAGCAACGAGTGACGTCAGTGAGTCACGTCGGGCCGCTCTGCGGGCAGGTGCGATAGCGTGCGGCTCCACAGACGGGTAAGAAAGCGGGCGGCTCCGCTTGCGGCGCGGTTTGTGGGCGGGCGGCGCGGTTCGTGGGCAGACTGTACTGCTCAGTGTGTTGGCAGCGCAGGTGAGAGTGAGAGAGCAGGCTCAGTGTGGCAGCTGGCCAATCAGCTAGCCGGGAGCGGGGGAGCAGAGAGATGAGATCATCTCTCACCGCCAGTACCTGCCCTGCATTCCTGCAGTGACTTCCGCCCTCACTGTGCAGGCAGCAGAGAGATTACATTATCTCTCTGCTGCCTGACTCTGGGAGTCTGGGACACAGCAAGAGACAACCAAAACCACACCTTAGCAGGCAAGTTAGTGACAATCCGCAAGGTGTAGCAGGCGACGTGGCAAGTGACAATCCGCAAATTGTGATCTGGTGGCAGGCAAGTGACAATCAGCAAGGTGTGGCAGGTGACGTGGCAAGTGACAATCCGCAACGTGTGGCAAGTGACAATCCGCAACGTGTGGCAAGTGACACGCTCAGGGCTCCCACTAATTGCAGGCGACAGTGGCAAGTGACACACTCGGGGCTCCCACTGATTCTGCATTGAACTATTTAATTTTATATTACAATGTAATAATAGAAATAATGCGCTTCAATCATCCTGACACCATAACAACCATGGTGCCGGGATGATTGAAGCGCCGACACCAGCCATTTCCCCGATAAATTTCCCACAAAAAAAACATATTTTTTGGCAGTGCCCCTCCCGAGAAAAGACTCTGGATCCGCCCCTGCGAGTCAGAGGCCCATGGTAACTCTGAAGGAGCTGCAGAGATCTACAGCTCAGGTGGCAGAATCTGTCCACAGGACAACTAATAGTCGTGCACTCCACAAATCTGCCCTTTATGGAAGAGTGACAAGAAGAAAGATATTGTTAAAAGAAAGCCATAAGAATTCCCATCTGCAGTTTGTGAGAAGCCATGTGGGGGACACAGCAAACATGTGGAAGAAGGTGCTCTGGTCAGATGAGACCAAAACTGAAATTTTTGGCCTAAAAGCAAAAGGCTATGTGTGGCGGAAAACTAATACTGCACATCACCCTGAACACACCATCCCCACCGTGAAACACGGCGGTGGCAGCATCATGATGTGGGGATGCTTTTCTTCAGCAGGGACAGGGAAGCTGATCAGAGTTGATGGGAAGATGGATGGAGCCAAATACAGGGCAACCTTAGAAGAAAATCTGTTAGAGTCTGCAAAAGACTTGAGACTGGGGAGGAGGTTCACCTTCCAGCAGGACAACGACCCTAAACATACAGCCAGAGCTACAATGGAATGGTTTAGATCAAAGCATATTCATGTGTTAGAATGGCCCAGTCAAAGTCTAGACCTAAATCCTATAAAGAATCTGTGGCAAGACTTGAAAATTGCTGATCACAGACGCTCTCCATTCAATCTGACAGAGCTTGAGATATTTTGCAAAGAAGAATGGGCAAAAATGTCCCTCTCTAGATGTGCAAAGCTGATAGAGAAATCCCCAAAAAGACTTGCAGCTATAATTGCAGTCAAAGGCGGTTCTACAAAGTATTGACTCAGGGGGGCTGAAAACAAATGTACCCCACACTTTTCACATTTTTTTTTTGTAAAACCTCACAATTATGTGCCACTTTGTGTTGCTCTATAACATAAAATCCCAATAAAATACATTTACGTTTTTGGTTGAAACATGACAAAATGTGGAAAATTTCAAGGGGGATGAATACTTTTTCAAGGCACTGTATGTCTTTGGGGCTGCTTTCTTTTGGCACATGGGCCTTTCAAACCTTATTAAGCAATGGTGGCGCTTGTCAATGTATTTGTAGCGCTACCCCCAGTTAAGAGAGCCGCTGGGTTTTGTTTCAGGCCCTGTATACATCACCGCCAACCCCCAGCAATCTACTCAACCCACACTGGCACAGTTAGTCTAGGGATCTATACCTGGTTATATACACTCTGGCAGTATTGGTAGATAGCTACTATCTGCAAAGATGACACTAATACCAACGTAATAAAATATAACTGGATTTACTTTGGTTTAAAGGTTCAAGGTTAAACACATCACATAGCATACATGCAGAGCCCTGCAGCAATAAACACATTCATTAGTGATAGTGCAGAGTGATCACCCGCCACGTGCAACTATCTTCTTTCCCTATGCGCAATATGGCGCAGCAACAAAGTTCTAACCTCCACCCTGGTCAGGCCTGACTCAGATTCAAACTCAGTCCCTTATGAGAAAAATTTCTTTGCATGCAACTTGAACGGTGGTGCACTTGCAGGAAACAATATTTGTAATCCAAGGGTAGTAAATAACGGGGTGGGCCAAGGCAGTCACTAGGCCCACCAAAGTAAATAAAAGGGTAATGAAGTGAGCAAGTGCTCGCTCACCACTCTGGACGCGATCCCAGTCCGGGCTTCCACCACTGTGTATCCGCACACAGTGTCTCCAACGGCCGGGTCTCCGGTCCAGCTGATGTCAGCAAACTCGAACAGGATTAGGTGCCACCCAGGCTCCGCAGTGGGGTGGAAGGCTCTTTGGTCAGTATGCAAGGCCCAGGCTTCAAGCCTTACACAGCAGCGGATCCGCACAGGGAGTCCTATTGCTTGCAGCGCAGTGTCCAAAGAGGCCGAGCTTAGCCTCGCCCTCTTCTTATATAGTCCTACCCATGAGTCTCTGCGGCGGCCCAATGCACCCTGGGTGCCGAACGGGGTTCTGGGTAACGTAGTCCAGGGGCCTCAAAGGAGACCCCGCTACACACTCCCCCCACTAAAACTCTTTGGTCCCCAAAGATAAAAGTTAACACATACTATGCACAACATTTGACAAAGCTGCGTATGATGTCGGCAGAGGAAGTTCCCACCAAAAACGAGGGGGTGGACTTCCTTGCCCACAGGTCACACTGTCATTCGTGGCCTGCCTAGCTGTGCCAGCGGGTGAGTTGGGGTTGCCCCCCACTAAATAAACAGTGGAGGGATCAGGGTCTTCCACACTCCTCCTGGCAGTGACCACAGTGTCTTCTGAGCTCTCCCCCATTTGTGGGTAAGTCAATTTTCGGGGAGGCCTTATGGTCCTTCTCATCCTTCGTTCTCTTGGGATCTCTGGTTCTGGTAATACAGGTTCCTCTTCTGGAACCAACTTGGGGGTTTCCACTGGTTCTGGGACACTCAACTCAGGAGCAGGGAGATACATAGAATCTCTTGGATCCTCTTCTAGGAGTTAGTCACAGGCGTCTTCCCAAGAATCCGACAAAGGACTGGACGGGATGAACTCAGTAGCTTCTGCATTCAGTGTACTGTCTATGGCGTCTTCAGTAGGTGGAAGATCTATAGCAGAAGTTTCTGGGACCTGGGAAGGCCATAGCCAATCAAGTTCTTCTCTCTCATCCTCACCCAATTCAGAGACATCTTATTCTTCAATCTGAGGAGTCTGGGACCGAGTGCTTGGCTTGGGAGTATCCAGGATGGAAGTTGACTCAGGGGAATCCCTCGCTGGGGGTATCCAAACTGCTTCGGCAAGTGGGAGTAAATGGTTCCGATGCCAAGTCTTTAAGGGCCCCACCTTTCCTTCTGGCTTTAGTCTGTAAACAGGTAGGCCCGGCAGTTTCTTGCAAATAACGTAGGGTTCAGGTCTCCATCTGTCTGCAAGCTTGTGCTTTCCAGGGACCCCCAAGTTCCGTAGCAGCACTCTGTCCCCAGGTTGTAGATCCTGAATCCGGACTTTTAGATCAAAGTTTTTCTTGTTGCGAGCTCCCCTTTGATCCGAGGCTGCTTGTGCCTGCTCATAGGCCAATTTTAAACTGTGTTTGAGCCTATCTACATATCCCTTGTGTGAAGTGGCCGAGCAATGGTCTATGGAGGTACCAAAGGCCAGATCTACCGGTAGTCTTGCTTCTCTTCCGAACATAAGTCGATAGGGCGAGTACCCTGTAGTTTCACTTGTGGTACTATTGTATGCATGCACGATTGCTGCTATATGTTTGCTCCAATGCTGCTTTTTTTCACTACTCAAAGTCCCCAACATGTTGAGCAGGGTTCGGTTGAACCTCTCTGGCTGAGCATCACCTTGTGGATGGTAGGGGGTGGTTCGGGTCTTCTTGATCCCTAAGGAATCCAGGAGCTTCCGATTCAGCCGACTTTCAAAGTCCCTACCTTGATCCGAGTGGAGCCGTTGTGGTAGCCCGTAGTGTACAAAGTATTTCTCCATGAGTACTTTAGCTACAGTGGAAGCCTTCTGGTCTTTGGTTGGAAAAGCCTGGGCATACCGGGTGAAATGGTCGGTTATCACCAGAACATTTCCTAGTCCACTCAAGTCTGGTTCGAGGCAGAGAAAATCAATGCATACCAAATCCAGTGGGCTTTGACTTTGCAGATGGCCCTTTGGGGCAGCTTGGTGAGGCAAAGTCTTCCTCTGGATGCAGCGTGCACATGAGTGGCAGTATTCCTCGACTTCGGCCCTCATGCAGGGCCAATAGAGCCGGTTCCTAACAAGCTGGAAGGTCCTTTCCGCTCCCAAGTGGCCATGATTGTTGTGCAGAGCGTCCAGGACTGTCTCTCGATGTTTCTCGGGTAGAAACAGTTGCCATTTTGTCTTCTAGGTCATCAGAGGGGCCCCTTCGGTAGACCACTCCCTGATGTACCTGCAGCCTGTCCCATTCCTTCCTCAGCAGACTAGCTTCCTTTGAAGCGTGGCGTAAGAGTTTGTCTGGATCCTGACTCTCCAGAGCTTTTAGGACCAATCTCCCCATGGGGTCTTCCAATTGGTCGTACCTCAACTCCTTTTTTGACAGTTTTGGCAAGTCAGCCTCCTCCAGCTGGGTTACCCCACAGTATTGTTTGGGGATCCCTACTACAGTGACTCCTATCTGTTCTGCTCTTGAACCGCCACTGGCCTGGAGTTCAGCCCCCTGACAGAGGGCCCGCACCCCGTCGGGTGCCACTTGGGTCCAGTCTTCTGTACCGCTGGTGGGAGCATGGGATCTTCTTGACAAGGCGTCCGCATCTCGATTTCCAGCCCCAGGTCTATATTTCAGGCTAAAGTTGAACACAGACAGGGCCGCCAGCCATCTGTGTCCTGTGGCATCCAGCTTTGCTGTGGTGAAAAGATAAGTAAGGGGGTTGTTATCAGTTTTCACGGTAAATTCTGCTCCATACAAATAGTCTTTGAGCTTGTCGACTACAGCCCATTTGAGGGCCAGGAACTCCAACTTGTGAGTGGGGTAGTTCTTTTCCGAGGGGGTTAGACTCCTGCTCACATATTCAACGGGTCACAGTTGCCCTTCATGCTCCTGATCAGGGATGAGCCGAACACCCCCCTGTTCGGTTCGCACCAGAACCTGCGAACAGACAAAATGTTTGTGTAAACTTTAGAACCCTATTAAATACAATGGACTCGAACGTTCGAAATCTAAAGTGTTAATTATAAAGGCTAATATGCAAGTTATTGTCCTAAAAAGTGTTTGGGGACCCGGGTCCTGCCCCAGGGGACATGTATCAATGCAAAAAGAAGTTTTAAAAACGGCCGTTTTTTCGGGAGCAGTGATTTTAATAATGCTTAAAATGAAAAAATAAAAGTGAAATATTCCTTTAAATTTCGTACCTGGGAGGTGTGTATGATATGCATGTAAAGTGGCGCATGTTTCCAGTGCTTAGAACTGTCCCTGCAAAAAATGACATTTTTGAAAGAAAAAAATGCATTTAAAACTCACTCGCGGCTATTAATGAATTGTCGGCTCCCGGCAATACATACAAAAGTCATTGATAAAAAAAAAAAAAAAAGCGTGGGGGTTCCCCAGAATTCAATTACCAGGCCCTTCAGGTCTGGAATGGATATTAAGGGGAACCCCGCCGCAAATTAAAAAAAAATTGACGTGGGGTTCCCCCAAATATCCATTCCAGGCCCTTCAGATCTGGCATGGATTTTAAGGGGAACTCCACGCCATTTTTTTTTTAAATTTGGGGTGGAGTCCCCCTAAAAATCCATACCAGACCCCTTATCCGAGCACGCAACCTGGCCAGCCGCAGGGGAAAAGGGGGGGGACGAGAGAGCGGGGTCTTCCAGATTCCGATAAGCCCCCCGCCCGCAGACCCCCACAACCACCGGCAAGGGTTGTGGGGATGAGGCCCTTGTCCCCATCAACATGGGGACATCCTCCCCATGTTGAGGGCATGTGGCTTGGTACGGTTCAGGAGGGAGGGGGCGCTTTCTCGTCCCCCCCTTTTCCCCTGCGGCCGGCCAGGTTGCGTGCTCGGATAAGGGGTCTGGTATGGATTTTTAGGGGGACTCCGCGCCATTTTTTTTTTAAATTTGGGGTGGAGTTCCCCTTAAAATCCATGCCAGATCTGAAGGGCCTGGAATGGATATTTGGGGGAACCCCACGTCAATTATTTTTTTAATTTGCGGCGGGGTTCCCCTTAATATCCATTCCAGACCTGAAGGGCCTGGTAATTGAATTCTGGGGAACCCCCACACTTTTTTTTTATTTTTTATCAATGACTTTTGTATGTATTGCCGGGAGCCGACAATTCATTAATAGCCGCGAGTCAGTTTTAAATGCATTTTTTTCTTTCAAAAATGACATTTTTTGCAGGGACAGTTCTAAGCACAGGAAACATGCGCCACTTCACATGCATATCATACACACCCCCCAGGTACGAAATTTAAAGGAATATTTCACTTTTATTTTTTCATTTTAAGCATTATTAAAATCACTGCTCCCGAAAAAAGGGCCGTTTTTAAAACTTCTTTTTGCATTGATACATGTCCCCTGGGGCAGGACCCCGGTCCCCAAACACTTTTTAGGACAATAACTTGCATATAAGCCTTTATAATTAGCACTTTAGATTTCTCCCATAGATTTTTCGAATTTGCCGCGAACACCCCAATTTGTTCGCTGTTCGGCGAACGGGCGAACAGGCAATGTTCGAGTCGAACATGAGTTCGACTCGAACTCGAAGCTCATCCCTACTCCTGATAGAGCACTCCTCCCAGGCCATCATGACTGGCATCCACATGGAGTTCATACGGGTTCTTTGGGTCTGCGTAAGCCAGGACAGGGGCAGTGGTTAGGCTTTTCTTCAGCATCTGGAAGGCCTCTTCACACTTCTCGTTCCACTGGTCTTGGACTGACTCCCCCGGCTTCCTGGGGCCCGAGTCATCCTCTTCCCCTTCCGTCTTGAGCAGCTCATTCAGAGGTTTTGCAATCCGGGCAAACCCTTCCACGAACCTCCTGTAATAGGAACAGAATCCCAAAAAGGATCTGAGTTCTGTCACAGTGGTGGGCCTTAGCAAGGAGGTGACTGCCTCCAACTTTCCAGGGTCTGTAGCTACCCCTTCTTCGGACACTATGTGTCCCAGATAGTTAACGGATGACTGATAGAACTGGCATTTTTCGGGTGAAAGCTTGAGTCCCTCCTCACTGAGTCTTCTCAGAACCTTCTCCAGTCTCTCCTCATGATCTTCCAGGGTTCTCCCAAAGACAATGATGTCATCTAAGTAAACAAGGACTTCGATGAGGTTCATGTCTCCCACAGTCTTTTCCATAAGGCGTTGGAAGGTGGCTGGGACTCCAGATAGACCTTGGGGCATCCTGTCAAACTCAAAGAACCCCACAGGAGTTATGAAAGCTGTCTTCTCCTTCTTCTGGATGCATGGGGATCTGATAGTACCCGCACTTGAGGTCCATTACACTGAACCACCTTGCTCCGGACAAGCTCTGTAAGGCATCCTCTATCCTCGGGGAGGTATACTGGTCAGGTATGGTTCTCCGGTTGAGGGTCCTGTAGTCTATACATAGCCTCAATCACCCATTCTTCTTCCTGACCACCACTATCGGAGAGGCATAGGGGCTTCTGGACTCTCGGATAACACCGGTTCGCTTGAGCTCAGCGAGCTGCTCCCACAAGTCTTCGAGGTCTGCCAATGGGACTCGCCGGACCCTCTCCCTGAAGGGCTTGTCTTCTTGGAGGCGGATTCGGTGGGTGGCACTCTTCGCACACCCCACATCGAACTCATCTTGGTAAAAGATCCTTCTCCATCTGGTCAACTGGGCCTTGGCTCTCTCTTTCCAAGCCCTTTCCAAGATATTGTTAAAAGAAAGCCATAAGAAGTCCCATCTGCAGTTTGTGAGAAGCCATGTGGAGGACACAGCAAACATGTGGAAGAAGTGCTCTGGTCAGATGAGACCAAAACTGAACTTTTTGGCCTAAAAGCAAAAGGCTATGTGTGGCGGAAAACTAATACTGCACATCACCCTGAACACACCATCCCCACCGTGAAACACGGTGGTGGCAGCATCATGATGTGGGGATGCTTTTCTTCAGTAGGAACAGGGAAGCTGATCAGAGTTGATGGGAAGATGGATGGAGCCAAATGCAGGGCAATCTTAGAAGAAAACCTGTTAGAGTCTGCAAAAGACTTGAGACTGGGGCGGAGGTTCATCTTCCAGCAGGAAAACAACCCTAAACATACAGCTTAGCGGAACATCGGGGGACAAAGGGGGGGAGCAGCCGGCTCCCAGTAGAGCTGATATTGTCCGAATTGCTGATGCGGCCAGGTGTGAGGTTTATGTGTGCTATGAGGGGCCATTGGGGGCGCATTTGAAACAGGAGGTGCGTGAGAAGATCGGAAAGGGTGAGTATGTAGAATTTTTTTCCTTGCTTCCGTTAGAAAAATTCAATTTGGATAGGGTTAAACCCGACGATTCCAAAAAGGAGGATGAGGAGAAGAGGTGTTACAGACTTATTCCCCGGACATTTGGCAACTGGCTGCAGGCATTTGCTATAATGGCCAGTGTCATTGGGGAGAAGAGCCCGGAACATTGTTCTGCGCTTTTCTGTTATATGGATGCTATCGGGGAGGCTCATAGAGTGTATGGGGGTACAGGTTGGCTGCGGTATAACGAACAGTTTCGTCAACGGCGGGCGGTCCGTCCGGCTCTTTGGTGGGACCACAAAGACATCAGTCTGTGGATGCGGCTTATGTCGTCTCCACGGGCACCGAGTCAGTTTCTTCAGGGGGGGGGGGCCGGGGGGTCATCCACCTCTGGACTGCCGGTCGGAAAGAAATGGGGGGTGTGCTGGTAATTTAACGAGGGCACGTGTAAGTTTGGGGGAGTCTGTCGTTTCAAGCACGAGTGCTCCAGGTGCGGGGGGGGTCACCCCTTGGCCCGTTGTTTCAAAAAAGGGAAGCGTACCGGGGAGCCTTCAAACAAGAGGAAGGACGCCAGTGATGGGGGTAAGGATGCAGCCTTTCCTAGATAGGTATACGGACAGGGCGGCAGCCAGGTTGTTGGCCTCTGGGTTTTCCGAGGGTTTTGTAATACCGTGTTCCTTGACGGAGGTGCCTACTCTGGCGGGGAATTTACGGTCAGCATTGGAACACCCGGAGGTGGTTGCTGAAAAATTGGCCAAGGAAGTTGAGCTGGGGTGCATGGGGGGTCCTTTTAAAGACAAGCCACTGCAGGAGTTGGTGGTCTCTCCGCTGGGGGTGGTGCCCAAGAAGGAACCCGGAAAATTCCGCCTCATTCATCACCTTTCTTTTCCAAAGGGGGGGTCGGTGAATGATGCCATAGATCCCAAAGCATGTACAGTGTCCTACGCATCATTTGACCCTGCTGGCGTTGGGTCAGGTGTTGTGGTCGGGGGCGCTCATGGCAAAATCTGACATTGAATCTGGGTGTACTGGCAACAGGCGGAAAGCAGACAGCTTTCGGCTGCTGGGGTGCTGTTGGCAGGAAGAATTTTATGTGGATAAGTGTTTGCCCATGGGTTAAACAAAAAAGGTCTTTCACGCTACCATGGGTTGCTCGATTTCGTGCGCCATGTTTGAGGCATTTAGTTCCTTTTTGGAATGGGTGGTGCGGGATGTGTCAGGTTGGGATTCGGTCATCCATTATTTGGATGATTTTCTGTGTGTGGGCCCTCCTTCCTCTAATGTGTGTGCGATTCTGCTGGCTACGTTGCAGCACGTTGTGGGACGGTTCGGAGTGCCTTTGGCAGCTGACAAGACCGAGGGCCCATCCACAGAGCTGAGTTTCTTGGGGATAGTGATCGATTCCATGGCGATGGAATGCAGGTTGCCCAGGGACAAGGTGGTGAATCTGCGGGAGGAAATAAGGGGGATGTTGGGTCGCAGCAAGGTCCAGCTTAGAGCCCTACAGTCCCTTTTGGGTAAATTGAACTTTGCCGGTAGAATCATTCCTATGGGCAGGGTGTTCTGCCGACAACTGTCGGCTGCTATGTCCGGGGTGAGTGTCCTGACCCATTTCATTAGACTATCTAGTGCGCTGAAAGAGGACTTGCAGGTGTGGCACACGTTTCTGGAGGAATATAATGGACGTTCGCTTTGGATGGAGGGCCCGGTGAGTAACTTTGACTTGGACTTGGTCATGGACGCGGCAGGGTCCACGGGTTTTGGGGCTTTCTTCCAAGATAGTTGTGCGCCGGAGCATGGCCCAGCTCCTGGATTGAGGCTGGTTTTGTCAAAAACCTGGTATTACTGGAACTGTTTCCGGTGGTACTGGCGGTGGAGCTGTGGGGGGACTCCTGTAGGAATTTGAAGATCCGGCTGCACTGTGACAACATGGGGGTGGTCCAAGTCATCAACCGCATTTCCGCATCTTCCATGCCGGTGGTTCGGTTGCTGCGCCACCTGGTTTTACGCTGTCTGCAGTTAAACATCTTTTTGGATGCGGTGCACATTCCAGGGGTTTACAACAGGCTTGCTGAAGCTTTGTCTCGGTTTCAGTGGGACAAGTTCAGAGAGCTTCGGGGTTCCTTGCCCGGGGTGGATGTGGGACATTGCTTTGGAGTCGCAGCAGGGTGGATCAGGAAGTCAGTGAGTGGACCGACATGGGCGGCGTACGCCAAGGTCTGGGAGGAATGGTCGGAGTTCACACGGCTAGCTGATGCTGAGCTGGGGGAGGATGAGATGGGTTGGTTGGTGCTGTATTTTGTGGCCAGGCACATGGAAAAAGGTGGGTTGGTCTCGGCCATCGATAAAAAGTTGGCGGGTTTAGCATTTTTGTTCAAACTACAGGGCGGGATAGATCACACAAAGGGTTTTGGGTGAAGGGTTACCGTAAGTGCCACTTCAGCAAGGATACCCGGAGGCCGGTTTCCTTCTCGGTCTTACAGGATATTTGTGGGACTCTGGATTCAGTGTGTTCTTCAGGGTATGAGGTGGTTCTGTTACGCACGGCTTTTGTAATGGCGTTTTTTGGGGCATTTCGGGTAGGTGAACTGGTGAGCCCAGCTAAGGCAAGGGCGGGGGGCATGATGCTGGGGGACGTGAAGATTGACGGGGAGAAGGTAGTGTTTAGATTGCGCCGGTCAAATACAGACCAGCTAGGAAAAGGGGTTAGTATTGTGCTATATTCTTTACCGGGTTCGGGAGTTTGCCCGGTGGGAGTGGTGAAGGAGTTCTTGGGGGTACGCCCGTCGGTGGGGGGGCCGTTACTGGTACATGAGGATGTTTTTTTTGTTTCGAGGTTCCAATTCACAGCGATGTTCAGAAAATGTTTGCGCGCAGCGGGGTTCAATGACAAAAGTTTTGCCTCGCACTCCTTCCGCATCGGGGCGGCTACTGAGGCGGCTCGGTGCGGGTTGGATGAGGTGGCTGTTCGAAGGATTGGGCGTTGGGAATCAAGGAGATTCCGTTCTTATATCCGTCCACACCTGTTGGGAGACTAAGATTGTAGGGGTATGCAAGGTGTGGGGGGGGGGGGGAGGTGCAGGGGGCTGCTAGGTTTTTCCTGATGTTATGTGGAAAATTGGTTTGTTAACATTGTTGTTTGTTTCGTTTCAGATGGAGGTCAATCACGCCTTGTCTGGATTTTAGGACATTCCTATGTTTATTGGGGGGCCAGGAGAGCGAAAATGAGGCCGGATGGTAGGCAGCTGGGCATCCCTCGGGGGGAGGCTAGGATTAGGTGGATGGGCGTACCAGGGATGGGGTGGGGCAGGGTGCTGCCGGAGGTGCAGCACTATGCTCGACTCGATAGACCACCGGACATTTTGGTTCTTCATGTGGGAGGGAATGATTTAGGTGTTAGACCGATTGGGGAACTGATTGCAGCCGTTAAGGCGGATTTCTGGACACTCCGATCGGCTTTTCCGGCCATGTTGCTGGTTTGGTCCGACATCATTGCACGGACGACCTGGCGCATGGCAAGGTCGGTAGACAGGCTCAACAAGGCCAGGGTCAAAGTAAACAAGGTGGTGGGTAGATTTGTGGTGAGAAACGGGGGTTTGGTCATTAGGCACACAGATTTAGAGATTAATGTGGGTATGTACCTCCGAGGAGATGGTGTTCACCTATCCGAGGTGGGTATAGATCTGTGGGCGCTGGGTCTCCAGGACGGGATCCAGCGGGCCCTGCGGGTGTGGAGGGGCCCCTAAGGTTAAGGTGTTATCCTTGCGGGCTGTGGCGGTGTCCTTGGTCTTTGATGGTGGCAGATAACAGATGTGATGGAAGTGGTGGGGGGCTCAGCTGTGGTATGGGCCCCTCTGGGGTTATTCCAGTGGAACGGTGTCTGCTGGAATACGGTTATGGTTGCAACAGTGGAAAACAGTGGTTGTCTCCGAGCTGGTTATACGGCTGGAGGCCTGGTACAGTAAAAAGGTACCGCAGTGCAGTGGTGGTAAAAAAGTTTAGCAGGGTTGCCGTCAAAGACCAACAGGCTGGTGTTAAAAGAAGTTGTTTGGTTAAAATGTTAAGTTAAAAGTATTGGAAATTATTATTTAATAAATTCATTATGGAATTTATTTAATAAATAGGCTGTTATGGCCATTTATACTCCAAAACCTGTGTGTCTCTTCATTAATAGAGGTTTAAGTGGGATAAGGTGATGTTAAAGGTCATAGGTAAAGGTGGGGTTATCTGGACTACACTAGTCAAGCCTATGACAGGAAGAGGAGAGGGGAGCTGGACCTTCAACCAGGTGATCGGGTATGGCTTTCTACGAACAACCTCAGGTTGGCCTGCCCATCCAAGAAGCTGGCACCCAAGTTCATGGGACCCTTTCCAGTAAGAAGAATCAATGAGGTATCTTAAGAATTATCCTTACCTGACTCCCTAAAGTTTCACCCAGTGTTTCATGTCTCACTGTTGAAGCCTGCAGTACCTGACCCCTTTCCTGACAGGGGAGCCAGACCACCAGAACCAGTTTTGGTTGACGGTTTAGAGCAGGGATATGCAATTAGCGGACCTCCAGCTGTTGCCAAACTACAAGTCCCATGAGGCATAGCGAGACTCTGACAGCAGCAAGCATGACACCCAGAGGCAGAGGCATGATGGGACTTGTAGTTTTGCAACAGCTGGAGGTCCGCTAATTGCATATGCCTGGTTTAGAGGAATACGTGGTGGAGGCGATCTTTGATTGTAGGAAATGGCAAGGGCTAACTCAATTCTTAGTCAAGTGGAAGGGGTACGGTACGGTACGGTCCGGAGGACAACTCCTGGGAACCTGAAGGCAACATCCATGCCCAGAGGTTAATCCGTGCCTTTTTTCTTGCCCATCCTGAGAAAGAAGCCCGGTTAGGCATCCGGAGGCTGCCCCTTGGGGGGGGGGGGGTGGGCAATGTCAGGGACCTGCTAGAATGAGAAGACGTTTCTTGCATCCTTCTGTGCCTGTGCGCGTGCGCTAGCACTATTGCGCCATTCTGCCTTTAAAAGTTCAGCAGTTGCAATGATGCATTACTGTCTGATCTGCAGCTTTGAACCTGTAAAACCTGCATACCTTTTATCTGCTACCTGTACCGACCCGGCTCTGCCTGACCACCCAATATATCTCCAATCCTAGACTGAAGGGAGGTGTAGAATTGGCGCTAATTACAATTCATGGACTTCCTTGCTCTAGAGTGCAAGTGAATATTTTATATATAAATAGATACATAAATACCCCTATATTATACTAATGTCATTGGTGCCATAGTGTAACTCCTAAATGCTTCACTAATATATATGAATACGTGATAAATATAGATTGATGCGGATATAAATAATGATGAGCATAAAATAATATATAAAAAATAAAATAGTGAAATGAATAAAATATTGTGAACAATTAACAGTGAAAAACATCAAACCAATGTATAAAACCGTGATAGTAATAAATTAATGATGCATGCAAAAATGTCCTGCGACTAGCGATAAAGTGCAAAAAAATGCAAAAAATGCAGAATTGTGCAAATTGATGTGATTGTCCAATGATTTGATGCTAGATGCCCAGCAACTTTGCTAGGCAAAAATGTTTTATAAATTTTTTTGACTCCAGATGAAGTCAGATTAGACGAAACCGGTAGAGTGCACAAGCTGAATGTCACAAACACTTCCAGGATCTGTCAGCATTTGTCTCTTACATGCCTGTTTGATACAGCTTAAATGTGAGTAATATTGCTATAAGTTCAATAAAAGTGTTTTTTATTACGGAATTACACTATTTGGGATTCCTTCCTTTCCCTCTTACTCTGAGATAACACTGGGATTACCACAAAAGGACGAGGGAGACGAGACACCGCCAGAGTTCTGCACAGTGGCATATACTGTGAACGTTTTTCACCCCAAGAGGGGGTGAACATCTGGTGAGTGCGGTCTTTATTGGAGCACGTTCTGCTGTGGGCACCAGTCTTGAAGATTAAAAAAGGTCACATCACCAGGCACTGGGCACCTAGCATCTGAAAAAACGACAAAATCATTGGACAATCATATTGCTCAATCGAATCGCATGAGGTTGCATTTGCACCTTTTTGCATAGTCGCTCAACCAAATCGCATGAGGTTGCATTCATATTGCTCAACCGAATCGCATGAGGTTGCATTTGCACTTTTCTGCATAGTCGCAAGATTTTTTGCCTAGCAAAGTTGCTGGGCATCTAGCATCAAATCATTGGACAATCACATCAATTTGCACAATTCTGCATTTTTTGCATTTTTTTGCACTTTATCGCTAGTCGCAGGACATTTTTGCATGCATCATTAATTTATTACTATCACGGTTTTATACATTGGTTTAATTTTTTTCACTGTTATCACCTTTAATTGTTCACAATATTTTATTCATTTCACTATTTTATTTTTTATATATTATTTTATGCTCATCATTATTTATATCCGCATCAATCTATATTTATCACGTATTCATATATATTAGTGAAGCATTTAGGAGTCACACTATGGCACCAATGACACTAGTATAATATAGGGGTATTTATGTATCTATTTATATATAAAATATTCACTTGCACTCTAGAGCAAGGAAGTCCATGAATTGTAATTAGCGCCAATTCTACACCTCCCTTCAGTCTACTCATTTACTCCACCCAGGTGGATTAATTATGTAGAGGCAGCTCCTTACTTATTCATCACAGGACGTATTTATACACCCCTGTTGTGTGTTCCTACTGGCATATTAGGTCCATTGCGCGGATTCACACTCACACTCTATATCTCCAATCCTGACCTTGGCTCGCCTTGACCCTGCTCAGTCTCCTACCTGCTGCCAGACCTTGCCTGTATCTCTGACTACGTTTAAGCCTGCTGAACCATACGTCTGATTACCTGCTCTGACCCGGCTTGTCTGACCCTCCTGCTGTCTGCTGTTTGTGTGCACCTAACCTGGCTTGTCTTACCCTGCTCCAGCTTCCGCTGTTTCTGTACCCGCCAGCTCCCAGGTCGCTGACCTGTTCCACCTCCTCTGCTGCCTACAGTTCCAGCCAACCCTGGAGGATCACCACCTTGCCACAGTGCCAACCACTACACCTTCCTCAGGCACTCCTACCTCACTGCGCTCTCAAGCTCACTGTCCTCACTCCAGTGACTCCTGAGCCAGGGCTGTAAGAGAGGTCTCCTCCTACAAGTCAGGCTCTATGATCAGGTACGTTCTGTACATAACACTAAGTGGGTTTTGCTCACCCGGATAGTCCCCTCTCACGGTCCTAGCAGCCAGTGTGGAGCACGAACATTTGCTTAGAATTTTCCTAAGGATACGATCAGGATATTAGCCTCTAAGTCCTGAACTTCCCAGCACTTGTAACACTTGAGACCTTAGGTGCCAATGGGGCACGTTACAAGGCTTGTGGTGGATTGTGGAGTCCTTCCCTCTGACAGGTAACCAGGCCTCTCCCGAGACAGTGACCTCCTTCACCGATCCCCTTGGGTAGATCCTTCCCTGGTTTCCTCTCCCACAGAGCGGGTTACCCCCACTTGGGTACCCTGGGACTCCTCTTCTGGTGTAGCCCTCAGCTAAAGGTGCTGGGCCTACCTGGAATGATGCAGCCCCGGGCTAAAGGTGCCCAAGACTGAACACACACACGCACCCCTTGCCTGGAGGCACGAACTGCTCCCCGAATAATGGAGTCTGCCCCTTATGTATCCTCTCCCAGCATGCACAGCGGGTAGACCACCTCCACTGCACAGCTGCCCAGAGGGGACACCCAATAGTGCTGCAATGCCACCTATGGTTTGACCTGAGACCTGGGTGACAGCGCCACCTGCAGGCCACAGGGAACTGTACTACCAGGCAACATCACAACAGAGCAGAGGCCAATTTAGAGAATTCCAACAGCCTGAGCCTAACTATTTGCTCAGGCTACCCCCTAAATTTAGGCATAGCGACCCCAATTATGGGAGGTCCGCTACACAGGGGAGAATGGACTTGATCCCATGGGTGGGCCTCGTTAGGAAAGAGGGATGTGGGAAGGGTGGAAATCGGGTAGGGGGAAGGGAAAGGAATTGGGAAAGGAGGATAGCCCAGACCGATACCTTCGATAATGAGGGGGGGGGGTGCAGGAGGGTTGGGGAAGTTAGGTTTAGATGGGAAAAAGACAAAGCCAAAAGGTGAAAAGGAAGGTGGATGAAGGAGTCATTTAGGTGCTGCTTAGCGCAGAGGGTATCAGGGCAGTGTTAGACAAAGTTGGACTGGAGAGAAGCTGTTTGCATTGCTCAGTAAAAGAGAAATCTACTTAAATAAGCTCTGCCCTTACCCAAGATGGCTGCAAAGGTCCCCGGCATCCAATTGAATAGGTGATCTCTTAGTTCTCCCAATGTAATCTCTTAGGTTCTCACAACTTCCTTCCCCTTCCTTATACAGTTTAGTACCACCTACAGTGGGGGGTACAGACTGCACCTGCCTACACACAGGTCATGTCAACCTGTACCAAAGTCAGGATATTGCAATGCCTCGGTTCTTTTTCTTTCCATTAAGTAAACCTGTCTCTATGGTCATGACCATTTTCAATTTCATAGTAGTTCTCCATGTGCTTATGTGGTATTCCTCCCCTACTCTAAAAGACATGCAGGTAAGTCAACTGGCTCCCATTAAAAATGGCCCTAGTATGTGTATGTATGCATGTGTGGTAGGGATCATAGACTGTAAGCTCCTTGAGGGCAAGGACTGATGTGAATGTACAATAAGTAAAGTGCTGCAAAAACGGTTGGTGCTATATAAATATCTGAAATAAAGAAACTACTGTCCTAACCATAAAGAATGAAGCTGCAGAGGGCCACTTGTTCCTGAATGATATGATGAAGACTGATGAGAGAATGGCATTTAGTATGAAAGGACCTCAGCTAAGCATCTTTGTAAATTTAACACTTCCCTTTATATTCAGCGTTTTCGTCTTCATAGTAATTTAGAAAGTGTGAATTGGTAACAAGAAAATGCTAATTTGCATGTGCTTTCGTGCCTTTCATTTGTAGCGGGTGTTTGAATTTATGTGAGGACTCTGGTGGTGTGGGGTTCCTTGGGGCCTGCAGGTGGCGTTGTTGCCTTGGGCCGGAGTTGAACTCACATCGCAAACTGTGCCTTTTTGACCTCCCCTGGAGCTGGTACAGCAGGGCGGGGAACCCGCTGTGACGCAAAGGGAGAGGTCATAAAAGGGGCGGATGCCCTGTTTTTGGGAAGAGAGTCGGAGGACGCGGCCACACCCAGGCACCTTCAGCTTGGGTGCTGGCGTTCCGGTGTTCCAGGCCTAGGCGCCCATGGCCTAGCTGGAGCAGGGATGGAGTCCATCTCAGGCACCTTTAGCCTGGGGTGAGGTACTATGGCGGATGCCTGGGGCTCAGTACCTTCGACTGAGTTCCGCGAGGGTGGAAGAATCCGAGGGGGCCCTAACTCCTTGGGTGCCCATGTCTGAGTTCATGAGGACTGGTGTGCAGTAACTTCTCCGAAGAGCCCGGCGCAGCATCGCTGGTGACGGAGAGGCCTCCATTTCTCCCTTGGACGGATTTCTTCCCCTGACGGGGGCAAAGTGAGCGAAGGTAATTCACGTTCTATATTACCTAGTCAGTGGCAGTGACTATTCACCACTGGTGACAGCACAGTGGGCAGCAGCAGAAGGGAAAGGATTGTGCCTCGATCTGTCCCCATTTTCCAAAGGAGAAAGATTGTTTTATTGCTTGGCAAGAAGAATAAAACTGAGTTGTACCTATTCACTGTGTGGAACTTGGGTTACTAAAGCAAAGGAGTCAGGGACGAAGGACTGGACTTGACTCTAGGACACCTACACAAAAGCCCAATCTTCTGGCCTTCACCTCCCAGTTACGGAGGACATGGGCCGTGGTGTGTTTCTCTCTCTCTCTCAGGTACCCCTAGACAACAGCCATATAACCGATAAAGAAAGAGAGAGGGGTGAGGCCGCTACACATTCATGAAGTCTTATCCATCTAAAAACAATGCTGTGATTAAATCATGAAAATTTCATTTATTTCCTTATGAGATTTGGTGAAGAGTGTAGGAGGTGCATGACAAAGTGTATTTTACCTGGGGCTCATTGTCATCATAGATAAGCATCAAAGGTTTGTCTACTTGTCTAATGTATACTTTGTTTTTTCTTTTCTGGAGCAAGGCTAGATCTCTGCTTAATTAGCATAGGTCTTGAACTTTGGCAGCAATTTAACTGGTTGGATAGATTAGTTGGCTGGAGGTTTCCTAGGCTTTGGCCTAGGGTTCCATGGCTACCAGGGATGGCACATAGCGGCTATTTTAAAGTTATTCTGGCCATTGCTACCTGTAGATTCAAAGAGCCTTTTGGAAATTGCCTATACTGCACGTTTTATCTAAATCTGTTATTATCTTTCTTTTGTGTACAGACTTCAAATGGGCTACAGGGGAGAAATCTTGTGTTGAAAATTTTGAAAACAACGTAAGGGTTGACCATACAGAAACAAAAAATTAACCGTTGGCTCACATGGCAATCCACATCTTTCCAGAGTTGGTTTAAATTGGTTTCTTCGTGGGCTAGGTTATAAATCGTGGAGGCGAGAATGGTCGAAGTGGCTTTGGGGCTGGGTCCATCCTGGATAGGGTGTTAACCGCTCATATCCACAGCTGTTAAGGGGTCTTCCAACCAACCAACCAACTATGAGTACATAGGCTTTTAGCAGTGTTATGTGGCAGGAACTTTAATGCCTTGTACACACACGGTCGGATTTTCAGTTTGAAAAAAATCGGATGGTTTTTCCGACAGAACTTTGCTCAAGCTTGGCTTGCATACACACGGTCACACCAAATTCCGACCGTCAAGAACGCGGTGACGTACAACACTATGACGAGCCGAGAAAAATTAAGTTCAATGCTTCGGAGCATGCGTCGATTTGATTCTGAGCATGCATGGTTTTTAGTGCGTCGGAATTGCAGACAGACGAACCGATTTTCCGATAGGAATTTTTTCCCGTACGAAAAATAGAGCACATGTTCTCTATCTAAGTCCGTCGGAATTTCCAAGGGAAAAAGTCAGATGGGGCATACATACGGTCGTAATATTTGATGAAAAGCTCCCATCTGACTTTTTCCATCGGAAATTCCGACCGTGTGTACAGGGCATTAGAGGCTTTTAGCGGCAGGAAAATTCACTGTACATTGCCTAGGGCCCGATTCTGCCTTAATTTATCTCTGATGGCAGATGTCTATCTGATGACCGTTCTTGGGGAAAGCAATACATAGGAGAGGTTTTCAAAATCTGTTCCGTTCCTTACTTTTCGCTCCAACAAGCCTACACCAGTAGAACCTACACACAATGCAAATGGAGTAGCTTCTCTGTCAATGTCAATCAAAGCAATGGGGAAGGTGGAAAAGGGATAGCTGCTACCTTGCCTATGGCTATATTCTCCCTGGGTACAATGGAACAATCTCTGCTCAGTAACCATTTTTGTACCCCAAGTCATACAGCTTGGGGAAGGTGTATAATAATACACAACAAATGTGTAGCGGGGTGCTATATTTAAGGGAAGTATCTGAGTGGTAATAAGGCTCAGATACACAAATTGTTAGGGTTCATGGACCAGTTCTGTCCCTGGGAGATAGTACTGCTGTACAGTTCCCTGGGGCCTATAGGTGGCGCTGTTGCCATAGGCCCGGGTTGAACCACGGTACAGGGTTGTGCCTTTCTTGTCCCCTCTCGGCAGCTGTACGGCGGGGCGGGGAACCTGCTGTGCCTGTCGGGAGAGGGTATAAAAAGGGGCGGTCATCTTCCAGTCAGGGTCCACGCCCAGGCACCTTAGGCCTGGGTGTGTGTGTCGTCTCCGGGTGCCCTAGGCCCGGAGGCCTGGATGTGTTGCCTCCAGGTGCCTTAGGCCTGGAGGCAAAGTTGCTGTTCCATCCCAGACACCTTCAGTCTTGGGTGAGGTACTAAAGAGGAGGCCCGGAGCCCAGCAACCTTCGGCTGGGATCCGCCAGGGATCGAGGAGCTCCCAGGGTACCGCCTTACGAGGGGACCCGTATCTTGGCTCAAGGAGGCCAGGGAGGTGACCCTTTCTGAAGACCCAGCGCAGAGTCGTGGTGACAGTAAGGGCCTCTGATAACTCTCCAGGGGGATGCTTTTCTCTTGACATGGGCCAAGTTCTTCAAGAAGGCAGTGCATGTTCTGTAGGTCATAGTGGCAGTGACTCTACGCACACCAAGTCAGTGGCAGTGACTTTCATGTTCATTGGGTCTGTGATAAAGATCGCACGCCAAACCTGTTCGTGCATATCAGAACAGTAAGAGAACCAAGATTTGTGTTTGTGCTTGGACCTCTCTCTCCCACCTTATCTGACCTGTGTCTCGTCTCAACCTGTCTGCTCTTAAAGGGACTATTTATTATCCATGCAAAATAAATACAGAAGTTGGACTTTCAGTTGGTGTGGACAGTGGCTTTACTGGGGAGAATTAAGGACTTGTTTCTGGCCAAGCCAGAAATGAGATCAGCTCGGGAGGATTCAAACACCAGCCGCAGGCAGGCCCGAGAAAACTAACACGCTCAACCTCCCCATCCAGGAGGGTACGGGCCTGTAGTGCGGTGTGCCTCAGTCTTTCCTGCGGAGGAGCCAAATTAAGAAAAGCAGGTAAAGGCTGGGGTGAGTGCGCTAGATATGCAATCCAAGGGAAAGCAATACATGCAACAAGGTACTTTTAAAATTGAACTCTGAGAAAAATTCTGAATTACCTTTGCAGTTAGGCTACCCCTCCATCACAAAGGTTAAATGCTTGTTTTTGTCTAGGGTAACTTTACATATAGTTTTGCCTACCTTATCCCTCAGCCCCTCTGGCAGCCAGTGCCCTCCTCTTCCTTCTAGTGCTCCCGGTTATGGATGGCCACTCCTCACTTACAGTATAATGTAGTGTAGAGCTCAATCCCACAGGAGCCCGTAGTTTAAGGTTCCTAGGGTCTTTTCCCGTAGTTGCACCCACAGCCAGGCACACAGTCACAGTCAATCCTTTGGTTTAAGAAACAGTCTTTTCTGATGCTTTATTGCAGAACTTTAACTTGGATAGTGTTACGGACCTATTTCTACTTCGCTTACATGCTTAAAATAAGTGATAAAAAACCTTTTGTCTATATGAAATGAAATCAAACGATAGCGGTGCAAAAAGAGAAAACAATTACATTTATTTATAAAGATACGAAACTTGTATTAATCCGATAACATAAATGATATCACCTTTAAAACAAAGATGATACCGATAATACAAATAGGAATATTGCTATAACATAAATGATACACAATAATACCAATAAGAATATGGCTATAATGGACACAGCGGTGTATCAGGACAAGTTATAGAGAAATAAGAGTTGCTGGAAGCAAAAGAGAAGTAAGACGGAAGTGGGGAGAGAGAGAGCGGGAGAGAGAGGGAGAGAGCTTACTACGTCACCATGTCGTCTGTGTCAGATCTTCATTCTAAGAGAGTTAATCATGGCTCTGGCTGACTAATTTATACCCCTTCTATGCCTACCCCCCCCCCCCCCCCCATCAACCAGAATCCAAAATCTGGTGGTCTCATTGGTTCAAAGCTGACCACCTGATTGGTTGAAATCTCAAGCCTCTTTACTTAGCCTGCCAAATCTAAAGCCGAAATACTTGTTGCTTTATCAGATAGAGGTGTGTTCCTTTGATGCTCAGTTCAACCAGTTCTCACATTAGCATGCTAAGGGCCCCTGCGGTTATCTGTACTGGCCCTTCTAAGACAAAGGATATCTAAGTATCACCTGAAACCTAATTTATATTCTCAGTAGACTGTAAAACTGTCCTTTAAGAATATAACTTGGCATTATATCACAAAATATATATATTCCTGTAACATTATATACGGTTATACCCATCCCCCTACATATACATCCATTGGGGGCATGGTGCTTTATTTAGAGTCCCGGATATGAATATGAAATGTTCAAAATATCCACCACAATAGGAGTATGGTAACTGTGGGATACTCCACAGTAACTTTAGCAGCAACCTGAGGATACTAATCTTCCTCCTAATTTTCTGAGCAGAGTCTTTACACAAGCAATTAGTGGACTGAGCTGAATTGGCACACCAAGCACAATGTCCCCTTTGAGCAGTGGCGGCTGGTGCTCCATTTTTTTTTGGGGGTGGCGGCAAACAAACCCCCTCCGCCAGGTCTGCATTTACCCCATCCAGGTCACGGGCAGCTTTCCTGGCTTGTCCTCCCGGCCAATCTGGTCTTAAGACCTTCCTGTCCCATCTGCGCCCAGAGCCCAACCTTTTTTAAGCCAATTAGAGCCCCAGGCTCTATTTATGTGCGTAAAAAAAAGAAGAAGAAAAAAGCTTGTAGAAATCAATGCGTCCGGCACCCCGCATGGAGATTAGGGGAGTGGAGCCCCTGCACCCCTTATGGACTGGCTGCCGCTGCCTTTGAGCAATGATAACTTTAGCACCCAATGGATAACAGCAGCACACAGTCTCAGGGATCTGTCACTGCAGTCTGTACTCACTATTGCATACATCCCAACCATCCTGAATTTGCCGGGAGTGTCTCGGGATTTGATGTAAGTTCTGGTGATTTAGGGCTGAGTCCTGGAGTGGAGCCCAGTGCCGGTGTCTTGCCGAGAAAGGTCCCCCTGCGGATTATGCCCCCCCTGTACTGCGCAGGCGCGGCGCTTGCCTTCGAAAATAGCCGAACATGTAGAACTGAGAGTCAGCTCTAGATGGCGCCTGCGCACACCAAATTGTGCTACGCTTCTGACATCCAGGCTCTTTCTGTACCATCCCCGTGGACATGGAGATGATAAAAAAAAAGAGCCAGGAGGCCGAGCGAGCGAAGGTTCACTCAGGCGCCGTCTAGAGCTGACTCTCAGCTCTACATATGTTCGCCTATTTTCGGAGGCTCATTCAGGTTCGTACTGCGCAGTACAGGGGGGCATAATCAGCCGGGGGGACCTTTCTCTGCAGAACACGTAACAAGTTGGCTCCAGTGACTTGTCTGACAGAGGCAAGCTAGAATGAGCACTGGTTGCCTATACCCTGCAACTTGTGCAAGGTGTATGGAGCACCGCACACTGTGACCCAGTCTTTGTATGGCAGCCAACATCTCTCCACTGGCTGCCTGTCACAGTAACCTCGATTCCCTCCATCAACACAGACAGTCTTGATAGTTGAATCCCTCCCGTGGAGCCATTGTGTTCTCCCGGTGGGGGAAGCTGTCCCTGTCAGGAGAACACAGTGATTATTGTGAGCAGCTATAAAAGCCGCTCGCAATAATCGCATGTGGAATCTGGCAGGCTGGTTCTACCCAAGTTGATTCATCAACTTGGGTACATTCAGCCTGCCCATACAAGGTTCTAATCTCAGCTGTTTTTTGCTGAACTGGCTGAGATTCGAACCGTCTATGGCTGGTTTAACTAAATTTACTCAACCTAGCACCTATTTAGGAGGACACTACAACAAGAATGCTGGTCCTGCATTGTACATGATGACCACAGAGTGCACCCAATGGACAGAGTGATTCATTTAGGGAAAAATTAAAAACTACGAATTGTTGAGGTCGGGGGGGCTTTGGGTGCTGACGAACAAGAAAACCCCCCAAAAGAACAAAAAAAAGGGGGGTTGCCATCCGGGGCCTCTGGGCCACTTACAAAAAAAAATTGTAAAAAAAAAAAACACTTATAAAAAAAAAGGGGGGGGGGGTTGCCATCCGGGGCCCTGGGGACCTCTGGGCCCCTTACAAAAAAATTAAAAAAATTTAATGAAAAAATTTAATAATAAAAAAAAAAAAAAAAAAAAAAAGGGGAGTTGCCATCCGGGGCCCTGGGGACCTCCGGGCCCCTTACAAAAAAAAAGAAGAAATAAAAAAGGGGAGGGGGGCCATCCGGGCCCCTTACAGGTGTACTGCCTGTACCCCCCTGATGGCGGCCCTGAATGCAAAATATAAATGCTTGTTTTGGTCCTCATCACTTACAATGCAGGACTGCTGGTCATGCATTGAAAATGATAGCCTCAAAGTGTGACTGATAGACACTGAAGAGAAGCGGCTTTGGGAAACCTGTGGCATGGACAGGAGGAGCCTGCTATCAGGGATATGGTAAATAAAACTACATTTACAGGTGCCCTAAACAAAAAACAAGGATTCAAGCCTTGCAGTGTGGAGGAAGCCCAATTGCAGGCATATGTAGCACTACCCCCCGTAGGAGCTGCTGGTTAGTTTTGGTCTGCCGTTACCCCACTGTCCTCCGTGTTGGCTCAAAGTCTAGGGTTAAAGTTGCAGAAAACACAGTTGCCAGTAGGGTGACCACATTTCCAAACCACCATTCAGGGACACCCCCCTTCCCAAAAAACAACTTGTGCTGTAACGAATCACAGCACATTGATTGGACACAAGAGGTGGGATTTATGATTTCTCCAATCACAAGCAGGGGGCGGGGATTGTGATCCTCCAGACATTCCCGGCCAGGACAAGTACTGTCAGTGAATAAAGCGGTGATGTGGCGGCCTTTTTTGGGGGCATCTGATTGGCCCGGGGGGGTGGCTGTGTCCGTTTCATTCAGGGACACTGTATTGTCCTGGAATGAATGTGCCCGGGACAGACCTGCAAAATGCGGGACTGTCCCGGGCAATCCGGGACATGTGGTCACCCTAGTTGCCAGTCACTGAGTCTTTTCCAAAGCTTCTTTTATTAATCACAACGTTAGCAGAATGAGGGATGGAGGATTAGGGGGAGTTCAGGTACCTGATGCAGATCACTGAGAAAACTTGAGATCCTGGAGACAGGTACACTCGCTGTCATTGGATCTTGCTCACCCGGATAGGCCCCTCTCCCCGGCCTAGCAGCTGTGATGACGCACAGACAAATGAAAAGTCTCTGCCACAGACTTGGTAATCAGTATTTTCAAAGTTCAAGCACAACTGCACAGTATAATGTAGCGCACAGACCCCACTCCTACTTGCATTAACTTTGGCTCCTTGCAGGAAGAGAGAGGCACACCGCACCACAAGCCCGTACCCTCCTGTGCGAGGAGGTTGAGCGGTGTTGTTGTTGGGTCTTCCACGGTCAGAACATGAAAACCTCCAGAGCCTGATTCTCACCTCTATGTTAAGGTAGAGACAAGTCTTTGACTTCCCAGTAAAGTGAATGTCCACACCAGTTGAAACTCCAATTCAGAGTTTATTTTCTCTTAGTCAAATAACAGTCTCTGATAGGAAAAGGTTGGAGCAAGAAACAGAACAGTACAAGGTGTGGAGGAGGTCCAGGCACAAACGTTACAGATATTTGCTCAGATTCTCAAGCAAGTTTAACTAGGTGCACAGTCTCTGCCACAGACTGTAAAGTTGGTCTCTGCCACAGACCTGGTGAAACTGATCCCCTTCTTTAGCTATGGCCCCTTTTTAGGAGAAGACATCCCTCCGGAGAGTTACCGGGCCCCTACCGTCACCATGACACTGCACTGGGTCTTCGGAGAGTTCCTTTCCCGGCCTCCTCATCCTAGATACGGGTCCCCTCGCAAGGCGGCACCCTGAGAGTCCTCGATCCTTGGTGGACCCCAGCCGAAGGTGCTGGGCCCCAGGCCTCCACTGCGGATCCTGGGCTTACATACCCAGGGCGGACAGGAACAGCATGGTAGTACCTCACCCTGGGCTAAAGGTGCCCAGAATGGAACAGGAACACCCGCCCTGGGCCTAAGGTGCCCAGGGCGGACTGGAACAAGAACCTGGGGTAGGACCCCCAACAACGAACGACAAACAGGCAGCGTCTGCCCCTTTTATATCCTTGCCCAGCAGGTAGACCACGCCCACCGTATGGCTGCTGAGAGGGGACACACAAGGCACAGCACTGTATCAGCGGTTCAACCCTAGCCTACTATGGCAGCGCCACCTGTAGGCCACAGGGAACTACACACCGATTACTTTCCCTGTGGATAAAAATGGTTGCAAAAACCCTGACAAATTAGGGTATTTGAGCCAACTACCTCTCAAAGACTTCCCTTAAATTTAGCACCCCGCTACAATAAGAAAGTCCTTTAAGCCGACCCGGCAATACTGTGAGGCAGATTGGTTGGGATGCATCCTCCAATTGAGACCCCAGGCTCCTCTCGTAGATACCAGCCTTCCGCTGCGTATTCTCCAAGATAAGTCCTCCCCTGGTTCCTTCAACTGCTCGGCTTCTTCCTGCAGGACAGATAGCACAGGATCACCCTCAAACCAGTAGGCCCCAGATAGCTTCTGGGCCTACCTCCAGTAACGAAAACTCGGGCCAGCAGGCCCCGAGGCAGAAAAGGAGTTGTCACATACCCCCGGCCAGGGTGGCCACGAGGAGAGAGAGCCTCCAGGAATGGGGTCCATCCCTTAAGTACCCTCTCCCAGCTTGCCTAGCGGTATCCACCTCCCGCTAGGTTGCCTCTGGGAAAAAACACCCAATACGCCTCGGGTTGTTGTACCTTCCAACACGAACCAGAGGTGGCAGCGACACCTGCTGGTAATCGCGGGAAATACACCCAACTCAGCCAAGGCTGGAACATAGGCCAATTTAGCCAAAACATGGAATCTGAACTAGCTACAGTTCAGACATCCCACTACATTTAGATCATAGTGCCTGGTCAACAGGAGCAGGGCGCTACACATAGTTTTACATTTTTTCAGGAGTTCAGGACTCCATCTATTGGTCACAGTCTAAAAACCTAAATGTACAGTGCATCCGGAAAGTATCCACAGCGCTTCACTTTTTCCACATTTTGTTATGTTACAGCCTTATTCCAAAATGGATTACATTCATTATTTTCCTCAAAATTCTACAAACAATAATGACAACGTGAAAGAAGTTTGTTTGAAATCTTTGCAAATTTATTAAAACTAAAAAAGGAAAAAATCCCACAGCCTTTGCTCAATACTTTGGTGAAGCACCTTTGGCACCAATTACAGCCTCATGTCTTTGTGAGTATGATGCTACAAGCTTGTCACACCTATTTTTGAGCAGTTTCTCCCGTTCTTCTTTATATGACCTCTCAAGCTCCATCAGGTTGGATGGGGAGCGTCGGTGTACAGCCATTTTCAGATCTCCCCAGAGATGTTCATTCGGGTTCAAGTCTGGGCTCTGGCTGGGCCACTTAATGACATTAACAGAATTGTCCCGTAGCCACTCCTTTGGTATCTTGGCTGGGTGCTTAGGGTCGCTGTCCTGTTGGAAGATGAACCTTCACCCCAGTCTGAGGTCCAGAGTAAATTCCGACAAGAAAACCGTGGATTTTTTCTGACGAAACTTGTGTTGCATACACACGGTCACACAAATCTTGTCGGAAATTCCGACCGTCAAGAACGCGGTGACGTACAACACGTACGACGAGCCAAGATCAATGAAGTTCAATAGGCAGTTTGGCTCTTCTGCTCGATTCTGAGCATGCGTGTTTTTTTGCATCAGAATTGCATACAGATGAGCGGATTTTCCGATAGAAACTTTTTCCGTCAGAAAAATAGAGAACCAGCTCTCAATCTTTTGTTGGCGGAAATTCCGACAAAAAAATGCAGATGGTGCCTACACGCGGTCGGAATTTCTGTCCAAAAGCTCACATCGGACTTTTCTTGTCGGAATTTCCAATCGTGTGTACGCGGCATAAGGCCCTTCTCCCCAGATCGCTCAGTTTGGCCGGGCGGCCCACTCTAGGAAGAGTTGTGATGGTTCCAAACTTCTTCCACTTACGGATGATGGAGGCCACTGTGCTCATTGGGACCTTCAATGCTGCAGAAATGTTTCTGTACCCTTCCCCAGATCTGTGCCTCCATACAATCCTGTCTCGGAGGTCTATAGACCAGTGACGGTGCATCCATTACGGGCATCGCCCCCTCTGTCACGCCACCCCCCTCTATGACTAATGGATGGATTCATGCATTGCGGCGGGGGTGTATTTTTCAAGCACCTGATTAGAGCCATAGGCTCTAATTGGCTTTAAAAAAGGTGAACTTGAGGCGCAAAGCATTGCGCTCGGAGTCCATCCAGGTGTGTTAGAAAAACGATTGAATATTCACTTTTCTAACACTGAACCGCCTCTCCACCAATCAGGAAGCGCAGGTCTGTTACCCGTCACCTGATTTGGCTTAAAGGACAGGCGCTGCGATTGGACGCCAATCAGGAGGAGGGGAGGAGACGCATGAAGGACATAGCTCGCCGCTGTCTGACCCTCTGCAAGGTCCCACAGTTCGTAGCCGTCACTCGCTGCCGAGATAGTGTAAGTACCGGGCAGACGGCGAGCGGGCGGGGGGGTCACAGTGGCAACTTTTGATGGGCACAGTGGCAACATTCGATGGGCAGAGTGGCAATATTTGATGGGCACAGTGGCAGCATTTGATGGGGCACAGTGGCAGCATTTGATAGGGCACAGTGGCAGCATTTGATGGGGCACAGTGGCAGCGTTTGATAGGCACAGTGGCAGCTTTTGATAGGCACAGTGGCTGCGTTTGATGGCACAGTGGCTGCGTTTGATGGCACAGTGGCTGCGTTTGATGGGCACACTGGCTGCGTTTGATGAGCACAGTGGCAGCGTTTGATGGGCACAGTGGCAGCGTTTGATGGGCACAGTGGCAGCGTTTGATGGGCACAATGGCTGCGTTTGATGGGCACAATGGCTGCGTTTGATGGGCACAGTGGCTGCGTTTGATGGGCACAGTGGCTGCGTTTGATGGGCACATTGGCTGCGTTTGATGGGCACAGTGGTTGCGTTTGATGGGCACAGTGGCTGCAATTGATGGGCACATTGGTTGCATTTGATGGCCACAGTGGCTGTGTTTGATGGCACAGTGGCTGCAATTGATGGGCACAGTTAGGCTGCAATTGGTGGGGTTTTTTTCAGAATTTTTCAATTTGTTAGCGCCCCCCCCCCCCCCAAAAAAAATTTGGAGCACCAGCCGCCACTGCTACAGACAATTCCTTGGACCTCATGGCTTGGTTTGTGCTCTGACATGCACTACCTGTGGGACCTTATATAGACAGGATGCACTGTACAATGCAGGACCTGTAGTCCTGCATTGTAGGAAAGGACAACAAGGCCCCCGTCCACAATCCAGAGCGCTGGAGGGAAGAGAGGGGAGTGCCAGCTGCTGGGAGAACGAGCGGTAAGGTAAGTAAAACTGCTTTTAATGGTACCTTAGACAAAAATGGGCATTTGACCCTTGCAGCTCAGGGACGGGTGGTGGTTGAGGGGGCATCCTTGGGGTTGGGAGCCCCACTGCAAGGGCAGTTTTACATTTCCCCCCGGAGTTTAGCCTTAAGATAGTTTTGAAAAATCCTGTTCTAGAAGCTTCTCTCGGCCACGCAGGGGTGTGTAGTTAAGATCTCCTGCATCCATATACCCCCGCTTCATTATTCACCAAATAAAATGGAGATAGGATGTGCGGTGGAAATTTGATGCATCACCTCCGTATTATCTTCCAATAAATCCATATAATTCCAATAAAGAGCGTTCAACATGCATCCGGCATGCTTCCATACATTGTATATTTTCAGTATATAATATATATATATATATGCATGTGTATTTAATTTATTCATTAAGTTGGTCAAATGCCGCAAAGCATCCCCCCTGCATGCTAATACCTTCGCTGTCTGTTTTTTTTTTCCTCTGCAGAAAAACACTGCGCTTTCCACCAGTTCATCAGACGTGAGAAGAATGATATGAATTTGAAGCCAATGCATTTCTGATCCACGTTCATTCCTAGTATAGAGTGTAAAGTGGAGAAGCGCTGCCCTCTACTGGGCAGACTGAGGAACCACACCCAACGTTCCAGACTGGGGATGGCAGTGAGCGATGAGCTATGGATTTGCTGCATTGTGCGTTGGGTACAGTCGCTAACAATTTTTAAAAAAGTCTCCTAGAAGGAATTGCTATACTATAGAGCCTGGATATCATTCAGAGCCAAAGTCTGCACAGCGATCTACAGATTTCCTATGCATTCCTCCCAACTTTCAGAGAGAAGGACGTCTTTAAGTACAAAGTATATCGTAAAGGACAAACCCCTGCCGTGCCCCCAATTGCTTGGACTGTGAAGAATTAATGCTCAACAAATGACTGGTTAAGGGCCCATTCACACCAGAAACGACGCGTTTCTGCATACGTATTGACGCACATTCGAATCGCATTTATATATGCGTTTTTACTAGGCGTGTTTTGGGGCTTATCTGCTTGCATTTCCTTTGAGGTCACTTTCTTCTTCTTTCTTTCCTTGTGCACTTCGCCTACTTTGCATTTACACGCATTTTCATGTTAAGAATCGATGAGTAAGAAATTATTGGTTAGGGCCCATTTACACTAGAAAAAAAGCGTTTGATTGATGCGCACTCAAAGCGCATTTTTATGCGTGTGTAGCGCACTCACCCCCTTCTCCTTGTCTGCTTCGGCTCCTTTCAGGAGAAAGGGGCACACCGCACCACAAGCCCGTACCCTCCTGTGTTAAGAGGTTAGGCGTTGTTGTTTTTGGGCCTTGTCTGCAGCCGAAGCATAAAGTCCTCCTGAGTATGATTCTCACCTCTACAGTGTGTAGATGCAAGTCCTTGACTTCCCCAGGAACGTAAATGTCCACACCAGCTGAAAGTCCAACTCAATCTTTATTTTCCACTTGCACAACACATATTCTCTTGGATAGACGAAAGGTTGGAGCAAAGACACAGGACAGCTTTAAGATGTGGAGGAGGTCCAGGCACAAACGTAGCTCAAACTCTTAGGACTGTTCAGATTCTCAAACAGTTTTGGCGCATGGTCTCTGCCACAGACCTGGTGGATAAGGTCTCTGCCACTGACCTAGCGAAAAGAGTCACTGCCACTGACCTGGTGAATATGGTCACTGCTAATGACCTGGTGAATATGGATTTCCTTCCTAGGACATAGCCCCTTTTTAGAGAGAAGACATCCCCCCAGAGAGTCAACAGACCCCTTCCTTCACCGTGTCCACAGCACCGGTCCCTCGGAACAGGATCCTCCCTTCTCTTAGGGTGCGGGTCCCCTCGCAAGGCGGCACCCTGGACACCTTGATCCCTTGCGGACCCCAGCCGAAGGCTGCTGGGCTCCAGGCCATCACCGCAACTCCTGGGCCTCCATGCCCAGCCGAACAGGAACGGTGAGATAGTACCTCACCCCAGGCTAAAGGTTCCTTGAGGTGGAACCGGAACAAGGCCTCCAGGCCTAGGGCACCCAGAGGTATCAAACCACACTCTCCCACACACAGGCTGAAGGTGCCTGGGCGTGGACGGACGAAAGACCCCTCTCAGAAGATGTCCGCCCCTTTTATATCCTCTCCCGGCATGCACAGCAGGTTCCCCGCCCCACTGTACGGCTGCCGAGAGGGGACACAAAAGGCACAGCACTGCGCTCGCGGTTCAACCCTGGCCCAGAATGGCAGAGCCACCTGCCGGCCACATGGAACACATCACCAGCATTAACCCCTGAGAACAAAAATGGTCCATGAATCCTATCAATTTAATGTGTCTGAGCCTGGTTACCACTCAGACACTTCCCTTAAATTGAACACCCCGCTACACGTGTTTATATGCATTTTTGTGCAAAGTGTGTTTAGGGGCTTGTCTGCTTGCATTTCCTTGGAGGTCACTTCCTTTCCTTTTTTCATTGTGTAGCCAAGTCCTGGGTCCTCTAGAGGCCTAATGGGGACCTCCAGAGTTAGGGACAGCTGATATCCTTCAGTGTAGAGTGGGTTACAAGGCATGGTGGGTGTAATGCAAGATGAAAAGGTGGGCACCAGACACTTTTCTTTTTCGTACATCACGGGACACAGAGCGACTTAGTCATTACTAATGGGTTATATAGATTACCTTCAGGTGTTGGCACTGGCCAATTCCAAACCGGAAGTACCCTCCCCTATATAAGCCCCTCCCACCCGGGAGCACCTCAGTTTTTTGCCAGTGTCTAAGGTGTTGGCCAAAGAGTAACATGTGTTTTCACTGGGCTTGCGTACAGGTTCTTTTGGGCCTTAGTAAGCTGTTCCGGATCCCACCAAAAAAGCTTCATAGCTAAACGGTCGGTACCCGGGCCTTGCAGCAGAAGAGCAAGGTTTTGCCTGTAATGCTTCTCTTAGGAGGGCTGGACCCTGGGATCCAGAGCTCTGGTCATACCCACGACCAAGATGTTGTCTGTGCAGGGTGCTATACAGGTCCAGGGGAGTGGAATCCTTGGGAACCCGGTCCCTGAAGGTTTAATTACAATGCCTGCCGTGATAGGTGAAGTTTGGACTTCTGTGGACCAAACAGAGTCCTGCGGCGGGGAACAGGTAAGTGGGGGCCCCCAGGAACTTGGTTCTATTGGGGGACCCCCAAGCCTAATTTGTCTTTCTGTCTGTTACCTAACGGTATTCCCGCAAAATATCTGTGTTTGCCTATAACTACTGAAAATGTCAAATTTTAATAGTAGTCAAGAAAAAAAAAACAAAAAAAAACAGGGACCGCGGTACCTGTGTTAAACCACTAGAGGCCGCTGTAGTCCATTTTTCTTGTCATGTGGATCTTTGGTTTTCTCAAGTCAAAAGATCCAGGCAGCTGGTAAGTTTCTCTGTGGGAATCCACTTCCTCTGCCCTGTTGCTGCGCTCATCCACCGCACAGGCCCTCCGGCAAAAAGGGCCCTGGCTCCTAGTCCCCTGTTTGATTTCGAAAAGGGCGCCAATGGCGCACGGGCGCGCGCGCGGGCGCGTGCACGCGCCTCCTATGAAAAAAAGGGGCGGGTGGATGACGCTCGATGCGCGCCGCGGCGCTTCTGCGCATGTGCAGGCGTCCCAGCATGGTTAAAAGACACAGTACAAGTGTCAGCTGCATGCAAACAGAGCTAGCAACAAACAGTGGCACACAGAGGCGGTTGATGCAGGCATCCCCATAGAAAGGCACTTTAGTGGACACCAGCTGGTATATAGCAGCACCTGTGTTAGACTATTACCAGCAAAATTGGTGTATGACGACGGGAATACCTCAGCTTTGTGCTTAAAGGATATGTCGTCCAGACGCTCCGGAAATAGATCTTCCAGGAAGCCAAAGGGGTCTCCATCGGGCTCTGAGGATATTGGGCATGCTTGTACTGCACCAATCTCCCCTGAGAATTCAGAGGTCAGTAGCCATAGAAACCCCGCAGGAATGCCTGGTGCTGCGGCTGTCCCCAGTCCACCTGCTCCTGTATATATAACAGAGGAGGTTTTATCCTCAACTCTGGGAGGATTGGAAGAGAGATTAACAGCATTGATCGCTGCTTCCCTGTCTCAGGAAAAGCGCGTCCGATCTCCGTCTCCTCCTTCAGAGTGCCTGTTAGTGGAGGAACAGCCCCACACAGAGATCGACCTACCTGAAGGGGATCAGGATGAGGTTGATTCAGTTATGGAGGAATCAACAGTGGAAAAACCTTTCTCAGCATCTCAGGCTGAAAGATTATGGGTTCAGTCTCTGACTAATATGGTCCGATCAGCATTTAAAATGCCTCTGGCGGAACCACCATCCACTACGGTTTCCTCGCTGGGGTCGCTAAAAGCTCCCCAGGCTGTCTGTTCCTTCCCAATCCACCCTTTATTAGAAGGGCTTATTTACCAGGATTGGGAGCATCCTGATAAAATATTTGCTCCCCCCCAAGAGATTTCCGGTGATCTATCCCATGGAGGATAAGTTCATAAAAAAATGGAGGGTCCCTACAGTGGACGCAGCCATCTCTTCTGTTAACAAATCACTGACATGTCCAGTAGATAATGTTCCAATGTTCAAAGACCCAATAGATAAAAAATTGGAGTCTTTACTAAAATCTGCTTTCTCTACAGCAAGCATGGTGACACAACCTGCGGTAGCAGCGATTGGAGTCTGCCAAGCAGTGAAAGATCAGTTGAAACAAGTCTTAAGGGACTTACCAGATCAGCAGGCTCTTGCCCTAGCTGACCTGCCTAGAGCCTTGTGTTTTGCGGTGGACGCCATAAAGGATACAATCCAACAGGCCTCCCGCTTTACGCTGTCTATAGTACATATGCGTAGGCTTCTGTGGCTCAAAAACTGGTCTGCTGAAGCTCCCTGTAAAAAACTGCTGGTTAGCTTCCCATTTCATGGAGAACGCTTATTTGGAGAAGATCTGGACAAATATATCCAGAAAATTTCTGCCGGTAAAAGTTCACTCTTACCGGTTAAGAACAAGGGTAGAAGTCCTTCTTTTAAGAGGCCTACTTCTCCAGTCCCGGGCACATCGGCTGTGAAGCAGTTCCGACGGCCTCCGCGGTCAAATTCAGGGGGCAGAAATCAATCACAGGGTAACAAGAAGCCCTGGATTAAGAGAGGTACAAAACCTCCCCCCAAGGCATGAAGCGTTGCCCCCACTCAATCGGGTGGGGGGAAGACTTCAGTTGTTCACAGAGACCTGGCGGGACACCATCAGAGACAGATGGGTGCTCTCCGCAGTAAGTCTGGGATACAAGCTGGAGTTAAAAGGCACTCCTCCTGCCCAATTTATGAGGTCAAACGTGCCAAGAGATCCCCAAAAGAGAGGATCCCTCCTTCTGGCACTAGAACAACTATTGCTCCAAGGTGTAATCATGAAGGTTCCCCTGGAAGAAAGCGGATTTGGGTTTTACTCGAACCTTTTCACAGTCCCCAAACCAAATGGGGACATGAAGCCCATATTAAATCTAAAAGGGCTAAACAAGTTTCTAAATATCAGGACTTTTCGGATGGAGTCGATCCGATCGGTGGCCACCGCCCTACAAGGGCAGGAATGGCTAGCCTCGATCGACATAAAGGATGCTTATCTGCATATTCCCATCTTTCCGGCCCACCAGAAATTTCTACGCTTTGCAGTAGAAGGGCGCCATTTTCAGTTCAGAGCCTTACCTTTCGGTCTGGCCACAGCACCACGAGTGTTCACAAAAATTCTGGCCCCATTATTGGCCAATCTAAGAACACAGGGTGTAACGATAATGGCATATCTAGACGACCTGCTACTAATAGACCACTCAGTGGAAAAGCTGGAAGTAGCTATTCACAAGACAATCGAGTATCTGGAATATCACGGTTGGATTATCAACCGGGACAAGTCAGCTCTAAGACCAGTCAAAAGTCTGGAATACTTAGGGCTAAGGCTGGATTCAAATCAGAGAAAGATTTTCTTACCTCCAGAGAAGGTGTCGTCTTTAAAAGATTTGACCCACTTAGTGGGTACAAAAAGAAAACCATCCATACGCCTCTGCATGAGGCTGCTGGGAAAGATGGTGGCTTCATTCGAAGCGGTACCCTACGGTCAATTCCATTCAAGGAATTTGCAAAGGGCCATACTGTCAGCCTGGAACAAAAAAGTTCAGGCTTTAGACTTACCAATGTCCCTGTCCCCTTCCGTTCGCAAGAGCCTCCATTGGTGGTTGGTGCCCCAGAATCTGGAAAGAGGGAAACCCTTCAGTCCGGTTTCTTGGAAGGTGGTCACTACAGATGCCAGCCTCATAGGCTGGGGGGCAGTACTGGAGCAATGGTCTCTCCAGGGCAAGTGGTCAGAAGCAGAAAAGGCCCTGCCCATCAATCTCTTAGAGATACGAGCAGCCCGGTATGCCCTAGTAGCATGGACATCCAAACTCCAAGGGTCCCCTGTCAGAATTCAATCAGACAATGCCACGGCAGTGGCATATATCAATCACCAGGGTGGCACCAAGAGTCGTGCAGCCCAGAGGGAAGCAAATTGCATCCTGGAGTGGGCAGAAAAATATGTCCCAGCCATATCCGCGGTTTTCATCCCAGGAGTGGAAAATTGGAGAGCGGACTTTTTAAGTCGCCAGCAATTATGCCCGGGGGAATGGTCTCTTCACCCCGAGGTTTTCCAGGCAATATGCCAGCGGTGGGGAACACCGGATGTAGATCTGCTAGCATCCAGATTCAACGCAAAGGTGGACAGTTTTGTGTCTCGCACAAGGGATCCCCTAGCTTGCGGCTCGGATGCCCTAGTGTTCCCTTGGGATCAGTTCGAGCTGATATATGCATTCCCACCGCCACAATTGTTACCGCGATTACTCCGCAGAATCAGGGTAGAAAAGAAACCAGTGATTCTGGTGGCTCCAGCGTGGCCCCGAAGGGCATGGTACGCGGAGATTGTAAAAATGTCAGTGAGGAGTCCTTGGACCCTCCCACATCGTCCGGACCTGCTGTCGCAGGGACCGATATACCACTCTTCCTTACCAGCCCTAGGTTTGACGGCCTGGCTATTGAAGCCCACATTCTGAAAAAGAGAGGGCTCTCTAATTCTGTGGTATCTACCATGATCAATGCCAGGAAACCGGTATCCAGGCAGATCTATTATAGGATCTGGAAAGCATACATTACGTGGTGTGAGGCCAAGAAATGGCATCCACGTAAGTATGTGATAGGGAGGATTTTGGACTTCCTACAGTGGGCTGTAGATAGGAAGCTTGCCATGAGTACTATCAAGGGTCAGATTTCGGCCTTGTCAATATTTTTTCAAAGGCCCTTGGCTTCGCATTCACTAGTCAAAGCCTTTATACAAGCAGTGATGCGTATTAGTCCTCCGGTTAGTATTCCCATATGTCCTTGGGACTTAAACCTGGTTCTGTCGGTTCTACAGAAACAACCGTTTGAACCATTACAACACATTTCCTTGGTTCTTCTCACCAGGAAATTGATTTTCTTAGTAGCCGTTTGTTCGGCTAAAAGAGTATCGGAATTAGCCGCCTTGTCCTGTAAGGAGCCATATCTGGTTGTCCATAAGGACAGAGTAGTATTACGTCCTCATCCAGCCTTTCTTCCTAAGGTGGTATCGAGGTTTCATTTGAACCAAGATGTGGTTCTTCCTTCTTTTTTCCCCAAACCTAGCTCGGTAGAGGAAAAGTTATTACATTCTTTGGATGTAGTAAGAGCAGTTAAAGCTTATCTAAAAGCCACTGCTCAGATTCGCAGAACGGATTCTTTATTTGTTCTGCCGGAAGGCCCCAGAAAGGGTCAGGCAGCATCAAAATCTACTTTAGCCAAGTGGATTCGACAGGTCATAATACAAGCCTATGGCTTGAGAAAGAGACCGCCTCCGTTCAAAGTTAGGGCGCACTCCACAAGAGCAGTTGGAACTTCATGGGCAGTGCATCACCAGGCCTCCCTGGCTCAAGTATGTAAGGCCGCAACATGGTCTTCGGTACACACGTTTACTAGGTTCTACCAGGTAGACGTTAGAAGTCAGGAGGATGTCGCCTTTGGGCGCAGTGTGTTGCAGGCCGCAAAAGATCCTCATGCCTGATGGCGCCCAGCTTATGTATCCCTCCCCTCATTTGGCATTGCTTTGGGACGTCCCATTAGTAATGACTAAGTCGCTCTGTGTCCCGTGATGTACGAAAAAGAAAAAGGGATTTTTATAACAGCTTACCTGTAAAATCCTTTTCTTGGAGTACATCACGGGACACAGAGCTCCCACCCCTCTTTTTGGGACACTTATTGCTTGGCTACAAAACTGAGGTGCTCCCGGGTGGGAGGGGCTTATATAGGGGAGGGTACTTCCGGTTTGGAATTGGCCAGTGCCAACACCTGAAGGTAATCTATATAACCCATTAGTAATGACTAAGTCGCTCTGTGTCCCGTGATGTACTCCAAGAAAAGGATTTTACGGGTAAGCTGTTATAAAAATCCCTTTTTTGAATGCAGAGATTTATTGTCTATTGAACAGAACTGGGGGGAGAGAGGGTTAGGGCCAGGACGGACACCCTTGAGTAGATGCAATGATAATTGGCAGACTCTGAGACTTCTATAGGAAGACAGCTATACAGGTGAGGCCTCCAGCCGGACACCACTTCTGTATAGGTAGGATCGCTGTCTCCTATGGCAACAATCTTGTAGCAGGTACTAACGGTGGTTGTATTCAACTATTGGCAACAGAAACAGTTCTCCGCTTACTCCACAATCACTCACTGTGGGTCTTCAATCAATGAACTCCCAGTCTTTCACTAGACTTCAGATCCAATAGCCACTGGATCCCCTGAGCTCTTTCACTGTTAGCACTCAGTATCTTCCTCAAGCACCACCACCGCTAACCTCCTGGGTCCCTGGCTTGGCACTCACAGAAGCTTTTACCACTTCTTCCCCGTCCCCGGCTGGTGAGACGACTGCTCTGGTACTGGCTTCAGCTTACTCCCAGTGGTCTCCGGTAACAAGGTGGATGTTCCCTCAGTGGCGACAGCTTCCCCTTCTACCTCCGACTAACACTTCAGTCTTTGTGGGGAGTAGGCCAAGGCACAATTCTTAGCTAACCACTGTAGTATCACCAATGGCGAATAGTCACTGCCACTGACTATATTGAACAGAACATGAATTACCTTCGCTATCGTAGCCCCTATCAGGGGAAGGACATCCATCCAAGACAGTAACCGGAGGCCTCTCCCTCACCAGCAATGCTGCGCTGGACTCTCCAGAGAAGTTCCGCTCACCGGCCTCCTCGTCTCAGACACGGGGCACCCAAGGCGTTAGGGCCCCCTCGGATTCCTCCACCCTCGCGGAACTCAGTCGAAGGTACTGAGCTCCAGGCTTCCGCCATAGTACCTCACCCCAGGCTAAAGGTGCCTGAGATGGACTCCATCTCGCGCTCCGGCCAGGTCAAGGGCACCTGGGCCCGGAACTCCGGAAAGCCAGCACCCAAGCTGAAGGTGCCTGGGCGCGGCTGCGTCCTCCGACTCTGAACCCCAAGGTCAGGGCGTCCACCCCCTTTTATCTCCTCTCCCTTAGCGTCACAGCAGGTTCCCCGCCCCGCTGTACCAGCTCCAGGAAAGGACAAAAAGGGAAGCAGTCTTGCGGTGAGTGTTCAGCTCCGGTCCAGGGCGACAGCGCCACCTGCAGGCCGCAGGGAACCTCACACCACCAGAGTCCTCCAAGAACCATAAAAGGGTTTCAGATTCCCTAACAATCAATGCATCTGGGTTACACTACCACCCAGATGCCTCCCCTAAAATCAAACACCCGCTACTTATACATGTATTTTTGCTATTAAACAACATTTCTAATCATATGAAGTTAATAACAAAAGTCCCCCTTTACATTAGAGTCCACAGAGTTTCCCTTTTACATCTGAACTCACAGAGTTCCCTTTCACTGTAAGGGGGGACTCTGCAGACTCCGATGTATAGGAGAGCTCTGGGGACTCTGACATAAGGGATGATCTGGGAATCCTAATTTAAGGGGGAACATGGAGAACTCTGATGCACAGAGAAGACTCTGATGTAAGGGGAACTCTGTGGCCTCTAGTGTAAGGGGTGCTCTGAGAACCCTGATTTACCTTGGTGTACTTCAGAGGCAGGAGAGAGAAGGGAGGAGACTTCAGTCACAGACAGGGATGGATGGTGAGCTCACTCAACCCTTGGCAGTCAGCACCTCTCATCCAGATGTATCTGAGGCTGCTGGGCTTCAATTTTTCCTCCCCAACTTTCCTTTTCTGAGGCACAGTGCCGGGGATTGGAGTGTGGGCAGACACAGAGGGGTAGGGATGGGGGGGGGGGGGGGGAAGATGTGCAGATCAAGCCCTCTCTCCTCTCCTGTCTGTGTGTGTGTTTGGGAAGGGGGGATTGTTAGTTTGGGGTTTGGGCAGTGTGAAGGAGTGTAAAAGACACTCTCAGCTTAGACAACTGCAGCCAGCAACCCTACTGGGAAGCCATAGTCCATTCAGAATAATGTGTCCAGGTTTCAGGCATTCTGAAACCGGAACGCATGAATCCAAACCCGAACTGTTCGGGTGAATCCTGGACAGGTGGCAACCCTACACAGAACCCCGATCACCTGACCTCACCCAAATAAATAGGCTCTCCCAGCAGGCCAAGGGACCAAAGAACATCCCTGCCCATCGGCTGAAACACCCCATCCATTCACGTCTGAGCCTGTAAAGCCCCTGTCTTATCTAATGTCACTAGCATAGTGCCACCCAGTGACAGAAGAGAAAGGGTGCAACAAGTCCAGCTTTAGAGAGGAATCAATTGATCTCCTAATAAATGGCCGAGGCAACTAATGCATGGCAACTAAATTTGATAGCAACCCTGCCTAAACATCAGGGTGCTACACTTGGGTTTCTTGGGCTTTTATATGCCTTTTTGGGCTTTTATATTCACCCCAGCTTGCTCACCTCCTGGTGGGGCGATCTTGAGGACCAAGACCTGGTACTGACATTCAGCAAAACCCATCTCCACCATCAGGAGCTCTGGTGAGTACCAGTTCGTGCTTAGACTCCGCCCCTCGGGTAAGCCCAAGTCATCCGCTAGGGTGACCTGCTTGTGTACTTATCCAGCTGGTCAGTGAAAGCCTCTCTACTGCTGTAACTAGTGGTCTCTGAGCAAAACTTGAGGAATGAAGGATACTTGGGAGCTACCAAGCCTAGTTTTCAAACCCCACTTTGTATAATCTCTATAGCTTAGGCTGGCCATAGACAGTTTGAATCTCGGCCGGTTCAGCAGGAACCAGCCAAGACTCGAGCCGCATATTGTCAGGCTGAATGTACCAAGTTGATCGATCAATCAATCAACTTGAGTACAACCAGCCTGCCGGATTTTATTTGGATTATCGCTAGCGGCTGCTATAGCCGCTATCAATAATCAGTCTTCTCCCAGTGGCGACGGCTTCCCCTCCCCCCCCCCCCCCCCCCGCCGGGAGAAGGCAGTGTCTCGGCAGGAGGGATTTCCCCGTCAGCACTGTCTGTGTTGATTGGGGAATCAAGCTAATGTCTTTCCTGCAACCCATGGTTGCAGGAAAGAAATGTGCACTTTCTATGGGCGGCCTAACACTGATGAGACTCAAATCACAGAAACGGCTTTTTGCAAGCTGGAAAAAGTAGCATTAGATTGTAAAAGGTCAGCTGAACGGCACTGAAGTTCTGAATGGTATCCCAAACCCCATTCAAATAAACAGGAGAAGATTCTTTAAAATTAATTCCAATCATTTTCAAAGCCAATAGGTTGTTGTCCTGGAGATTTAGGGATTGTTTACATTTGCTTCGACTTTAACACAGATTAAAGCTCCTACCACTTCAACATGCATTTTTGATGCTTTAGTGATGCTTTATTGATGCTTTAATGAAGCTTGGCAACTGCCCTGTGCGTACTGATTTTCTATTTGTTTTACAGGGGCCCAGTAGAACCCCAGCTCATTATAACCCACATTCAGCAGATCCACAGCTTATTAGTACCCCCGTTCAGCAGATCCCCAGCTCATTAGTACCCCCTTTCAGCAGATCCCCAGCTCATTAGTACCCCCTTTCAGCAGATCCCCAGCTCATTAGTACCCCCGTTCAGCAGATCCCCAGCTCATTAGTACCCAAATTCAGCATATCCCCAGCTCATTAGTACCACCATTCAGCAGATCCCCAGCTCATTAGTACCCCCGTTCAGCAGATCCCCAGCTCATTAGTACCCCCGTTCAGCAGATCCCCAGCTCATTAGTACCCCCGTTCAGCAGATCCCCAGCTCATTAGTACCCCCGTTCAGCAGATCCCCAGCTCATTAGTACCCCCGTTCAGCAGATCCCCAGCTCATTAGTACCCCCGTTCAGCAGATCCCCAGCTCATTAGTACCCCCGTTCAGCAGATCCCCAGCTCATTAGTACCCCCGTTCAGCAGATCCCCAGCTCATTAGTACCCCCGTTCAGCAGATCCCCAGCTCATTAGTACCCCCGTTCAGCAGATCCCCAGCTCATTAGTACCCCCGTTCAGCAGATCCCCAGCTCATTAGTACCCCCGTTCGGCAGATCCCCAGCTCATTAGTACCCCCGTTCGGCAGATCCCCAGCTCATTAGTACCCCCGTTCAGCAGATCCCCAGCTCATTAGTACCCCCGTTCAGCAGATCCCCAGCTCATTAGTACCCCTGTTCAGCAGATCCCCAGCTCAGTAGTACCCCCTTTCAGCAGATCCCCAGCTCATTAGTAACCCCGTTCAGCAGATCCCCAGCTCATTAGTACCCCCGTTCAGCAGATCCCCAGCTCATTAGTACCCCCGTTTAGCAGATCCCCAGCTCATTAGTACCCCCGTTCAGCAGATCCCCAGCTCATTAGTACCCCTGTTCAGCAGATCCCCAGCTCATTAGTATCCCTGTTCAGCAGATCCCCAGCTCATTAGTATCCCTGTTCAGCAGATCCCCAGCTCAGTAGTACCCCTGTTCAGCAGATCCCCAGCTCATTAGTACCTCTGTTCAGCAGATCCCCAGCTCATTAGTACCCTCATTCAGCAGATCCCATGCTTTGCTGATATTCTGCTCAGTAGTAACCCCTAGCTCTGCTGATCCCCCGGTTAGTAGTAACCCCAGCCCTGCTGATCCCCCCACTCAGTAGTAACTCCCAGCTCTGCTCATCTCCCCGCTCAGAAGTAACCCTCTGCTCTCCCAGCTCTGCTTACCCCCAATGTTCAGTAGTAACTCCCCTGCTCTGCTAATCCCTCCGCTCAGTAGTAACTCCCAGCTCTGCTAATCCCTCCGCTCAGTAGTAACTCTCAGCTGATCCCCCCCCACTCAGAAGTAACCCTCTGCTCTGTTGATACCCCTGTTTAGTAGTAACTACCAGCTCTGCTGATCCCTCACTTAGTAGTAACCCCCAGCTCTGCTGATGCCCCCGCTCAGTAGTAACCCCCAGCTCTGCTGATCCCCCACTCAGTAGTAACCCTGAGCTCTGCTGATCCTCCTCTCTTTCTGGTCTCACCTCCCACTATATTGCTCTCATGCTGCACACTACATGCAACATCTGCTTGTTTCTACTGCTCTGGTCCCCCAATTCTGTTGCTCTTTTTCCACTCAGTCTTCTCTCTCCAGTTGAGATCACCTTCCGCTATAGCATTCCCATATTGAATACCACGTTTGCCGTCTGCTCCGCTCCCGTCAGGACCCCACTCACCTTCATGCTGCTCCACACTGCACACCAGATGTGACCTTTGCACCAGACACTCCCAGAATATATACACATGAACTGAAAGTGACTGTTGATGACGTCTTTAAGGTTCGTTTGTTGGATTCCCAGTGCATCCTGGGATATCTCATAACAGCAATACAAAGCAAAGCTATCTGAATAAAAGCCTCTGAAAAGCTGCAGGTGCTGTTAGCGAGCGTTGTCATAGACTTCTATGGAGGATTTGGAGACGCTTTGAAGCACCAAGAAAGCGTTGTGGGGTATAATTTTTGCAGCAAACGCAATGTACAAACAGGACTAAAAACGTTCAATTTTATTTATTGACTAAAAGCTTTGATTAAAGTGCTTTAAAAAAGCATGTACAATGCCACGTTTTGAAGCAAGCGTAAACCAGCCCTTAGGCCCCATTCACACTTTGCAATTTGGTATTGGGGGTATTCCAACAGGGGCCACTTGAAGTCTTCATCGGAGGCCCAAGGGACACACAGAGCGCATGTAGCCGGGAAGTGGCTGCAAATAGACTGCAGAAGATGTACAGTGTCTTGAAAAATATTCATACCATTTGAAATTTTCCACATTTTGTCATGTTACAACCAAAAACGTAAATGTATTTTATTGGGATTTTATGTGAAAGACCAACACAAAGTGGCACATAACTGTGACGTGGAAGGAAAATGATAAATGGTTTTCCAAATTTTTTACAAATAAATCTGTGTAAAGTGTGGTGCAAATTTGTATTCAGCCCCCTTTACTCTGATACCCCTAACTAAAATCTAGTGGAACCAATTGCCTTCAGAAGTCACCTAATTAGTAAATAGATTTCCCCTGCGTGTAACTTAATCTCAGTATAAATACAGCTGTTCTGTGAAGCCCTCAGAGGTTTGTTAGAGAACCTTAGTGAACAAACAGCATCATGAAGGCCAAGGAACACACTAGACAGGTCAGGGATAAAGTTGTGGAGAAGTTTAAAGCAGGGTTAGGTTATAAGAAAAATATCCCAAGCTTTGAACATCTCACGGAGTTCTGTTCAATCCATTATTGGAAAATGGAAAGAGTATGGCACAACTGCAAACCTACCAAGACATGGCCGTCCACCTAAACTGACCGGGCCGGGCAAGGAGAGCATTCATCAGAGAAGCAGCCAAGAGGCTCATGGTAACTCTGGAGGAGCTGCAGAGATCCACAGCTCAGGTGGGAGAATCTGTCCACAGGACAACTATTAGTCGTGCTTCTCCACAAATCTGCCCTTTAAGGAAGAGTGACAAGAAGAAAGTCATTGTTGAAAGAAAGTCATAAGAAGTTCTGTTTGCAGTTTGTGAGAAGCCATGTGGGGGACACCGCAAACATGTGGAAGAAGGTGCTCTGGTCAGATGAGACCAAAACTGAACTTTGTGGCCTAAAAGCAAAACACTATGGGGTTGATTTACTAAAGGAAAATCCACTTTGCACTTGAAAGTGCACATGGAAGTGCAGTCGCTGTAGATCGCTGTAAATCTGAGGGGAAGCTCTGAAATTAGGGGAAGCTCTGCTGATTTTATCATCCAATCATGTGCAAGCTAAAATGCTGTTTTTTATTTTCCCTGCATGTCCCCCTCAGATCTACAGCATCTGTACTTCCATGTGCACTTTCAAGTGCAAAGTGGATTTTCCTTTAGTAAATCAACCCCTATGTGTGGTGGAAAACTAACACTGCACATTACCCTGAACACACCATCCTTTTCTTCAGCAGAGACAGGGAAGCTGGTCAGAGTTGATGGGAAGATAGATGGAGCCAAATACAGGGCAATCTTAGAAGAAAACCTGTTAGAGTCTGCAAAAGACTTGAGACTGGGGGGAGGTTCACCTTCCAGCAGGACAACGACCCTAAACATACAGTCAGGCCTCGTACACACGACCGATTTTCTCGGCAAGAACCAGCAAGAAACTAGCTGGCAGAGAGGTCTTGCCGAGTAAATCGGTCGTGTGTACGCTGCTATCGGGTTTCTCGTCGAGAAAACCGACAAGAAACCTTGACGAGAAAATAGAGAACCTGCTCTCTATTTTCTCGTCGAGATTCTCCTCGGCATGTTTCTCGACGAGAAAAGTGAGTGTGTGTACACTTACCTGTCCTCCCGGAAGCCCGCGCATGTTCGAAATGAATTCGACGCATGCGCGGTAGCTTCCTAGGCATACGTAGGGTATACCAAGATGGCGGCGACGGCATCGACTGTGACGAGCGCATGCTCGACGTAGTCGATGACGTCACCGCGTACACTCCTTTCAAAGAACCGCGGGTTCTTTGAAACGAGCGTCTGTACACTCGGCCGGGACAAGTTTCTTGTCCAAGAATCTCGTCGAAAAAAACGACATGTTTTTTTCAACGAGAATCTCGGCCGTGTGTATGAGGCCTCAGAGCTACAATGGAATGGTTTAGATCAAAGCATATTCATGTGTTAGAATGGCCCAGTCACAGTCCAGACCTAAATCCAATTGAGAATCTGTGGCAAGACTTGAAAATTGCTGATCACAGACGCTCTCCATCCAATCTGACAGAACTTGAGATATTTTGCAAAGAAGAATGGGCAGAAATGTCCCTCTCTAGATGTACAAAGCTGGTAGAGACATCCCCAAAAAGACTTGCAGCTGTAATGGCAGTGAAAGGCGTTTCTACAAAGTATTGACTCCGGGGGGCGCCATACAAATGTACCCCCCACACTTATCACATATTTATTTGTAAAAGATTTTGAAAGCCATTTATCATTTTCTTTCCACGTCACAATTACGTGCCACTTTGTGTTGGTCTATCACATAAAATCCCAATAAAATACATTTACGGTTTTGTTTGTAACATGACAAAATGTGACTTTCTTGTTCATACATCACGGGACACAGAGCAGCATAGTCATTACTATGTGGGTTATATAGATTACCTTCAGGTGCTGGCACTGGCAACTTCCAAAACAGGAAGTACCCTCCCCTATATAAGCCCCTCCCATCCGGGAGTACCTCAGTTTTTTGCCAGTGTCTAAGGTGTTGGCCAAGGTTAACATGTATTCATCTGGGCTTGTGTACAGGTTCTCTGGGCCTTAGCAAGCTATTCCGGATCCGACCAAAAAAGCTTCATAGCTAAACGGTCGGTACCCGGGCCTTGCAGAGAAGAGCAGGGTTTTGCCTGTAATGCCTCTCTTAGGAGGGCTGGACCCTGGGATCCAGAGCTCTGGTCATACCCAAAACCAAGAGGCTATCTGTGCAGGGTGCTATACAGGTCCAGGGGAGTGGAATCCTTGGGAACCCGGTCCCTGAAGGTCTAGTACAATGCCTGCCGTGAGAGGTGAAGTTTGGGCTTCTGTGGACCAAACAAAGTCCTGCGGCGGGGAAAAGGTAAGTGGGGGCCCCTCAGGAACTTGGTTCTATTGAGGGGACCCCCAAGCCTAATATGTCTTTCTGCCTGTTACCTAAAGGGTATTCCCGCTAATAGCTGTATATGCCTAAGAAATCCTAGAAATGTTTTTTCATAAGGGAAGTTTTAAAAAAACTGTAAACCTGGAAATGTTTTTTCATAAAGGAGGTTTAAAAAAAAAAAAAAAAAAAGACAAAGGTGCGGTACCTGTGTTTGTCCACTAGAGGCCGCTGTGGAACGTCTTTTTTCTTGGGACTATTCCTTCCATGGTGAAAGTCCAGGCAGATGAGTGAGCTCTCTATCAGGGAAGCTGCATTCCTCTGTCATGCTGCCAAGTAGTTTCCTTCCATCCCCGAGTCCTGGTGAAACAGGGACCCTGGCTCCTCTCCCTACATGGCGCCAAAAGCGCACACGTGCACGCGCGCGCGCGCACACATGCTTTCCTTTTATAAGGTTTAGCTTAAAAAAAGGGGGCGGAGCCTGGCGGATGACGCGCTCTGTGCGCCCAGCGCTTCTGCGCATGTGCGGGCGTCCCAGCAAGATAAAAGGACTCAGTCCACGCTGCTTGCTATGGACACAGAGCATGAAAAGGAGCTGGTAGCATGGTATAGGGGCTTACAGCGGGCGGTTGATACAGGCATCCCCAGAAAGACGCATTAGTAGACACCCACTGATGTACATAGCAGCAAATTGCATTAGACTATTTCAGTAAGGGGTGTATTGCGGCTGGAATACCTCAGCTTTGAACTAAGGAATATGCCGCCTAAAAAACTCCGAGATATACCTCTCAGGAAGTGTAGGGGGTCTCCATCGGGCTCTGAGGATCTGGAGCAGTCATCTGCACCCTCCTCCCCTGAGAAATCAGAGGTTAATACCCATAAGGAACCCCCGGGAGTGCCAGGTACTGCGGCTGTCCTCAGTCCACCTGCTCCTGCATATATAACAGAGGAGGTTTTTTCCTCAACTCTGGAGGGATTGGAGCAGAGATTGGCAGCATTGATCGCTTCTTCTCTACAGGAAAGAAAGCGCGCCAGATCTCCATCACCTCCATTAGAGTGCCTGTTGGCAGAGCAACAGTCCCAGGAAGGGACCGACCTACCTGAAGGGGATCAGGAGGAGGTTAGCTCTGTTTTTGAGGAATCGACAGTAGATGAACCATTTTCAGCATCGCAGACTGAAAGATTGTGGGTCCAGACCCTAACTGACATGGTTCGATCTGCATTTAAAATGCCTCTTGTTGAACCATCAACTACTGCTGTCTCCTCATTGGGGTCGCTAAAAGCTCCCCAGGTTAATTGCTCCTTTCCAATACATCCATTATTGGAAGGACTTATATACCAGGACTGGGAACATCCTGATAAACTATTTGTTCCGCCTAAAAGGTTTCCGGTGATCTATCCCATGGAGGAAAAGTTCACCCAGAGATGGAATGTTCCTACGGTGGATGCAGCCATCTCTTCTGTGAACAAATCACTGACATGTCCAGTAGATAATGTTCAAATGTTCAAAGATCCAGTGGATAAAAAATTGGAATCTTTATTAAAATCTGCTTTTTCCACAGCAGGGGCTGTTACACAGCCAGCAGTGGCAGCTATTGGGGTCTGCCAAGCTTTAAAGGATCAAATGAAAATGGTCCTGAGGGATTTGCCAGACCAGCAGGCCCAGGCTCTGGCTGATCTGCCTAGAGCATTATGCTTTGCGGTTGACGCCATCAAGGATTCTATCCATCAGGCCTCCCGCCTCACGCTGTCTTTGGTACATATGCGTAGGCTTCTGTGGCTCAAAAACTGGTCTGCTGAAGCTCCCTGTAAGAAGCTCTTAGTTAGCTTCCCATTTCATGGGGAACGCCTTTTTGGCGAAGACCTGGATAAGTATATCCAGAAGATTTCCAGTGGTAAAAGTACTCTCTTACCGAGTAAAAAGAGGTCTAGGGGTCCATCTTTTAAGAGGACTACCTCTCCTATCCCTGCGACGTCTGCTACTAAGCAGTTCCGACGGCCTCCTCGGTCAAACTCAGGAGGTAAAAATCAGGGACAGCCACAGGGTAATAAAAAGCCCTGGATCCGAAGAGGTACTAAACCAGCCTCCAAGTCAAGCCTATGAAGGGCTGCCCCCACTCAAACGGGTGGGGGGAAGACTTCAGTTGTTCGCAGAGACCTGGCGGGAGACGATCAAAGACAGATGGGTGCTCTCCGCAGTAACTCTGGGATACAAGTTGGAGTTAAAAGAGTCTCCTCCGTCCCATTTTATGTGGTCAGGCATGCCAAGAGACCCTCTAAAAAGAGGGTCTCTCCTATTGGCGTTAGAACAACTATTGCTCCAAGGAGTAATTATGGAGGTTCCTATGGAAGAGTGGGGGTTGGGTTTCTACTCAAACCTTTTCACAGTCCCGAAGCCAAACGGGGACATAAGACCCATATTGGACCTAAAGAGTCTAAACAAATTTCTAAACGTCCGGTCTTTCCGGATGGAGTCGATCCGATCGGTCACCGCTGCCCTACAAGGGGAGGAATGGTTAGCCTCGATCGACATCAAAGATGCTTACTTGCATGTTCCCATCTTTCCAGGTCATCAAAAATTCCTACGCTTTGCAGTAGAAGGGCGCCATTTTCAGTTCAGAGCCTTACCATTTGGTCTGGCCACAGCACCACGAGTGTTCACAAAAATTCTGGCCCCACTGTTGGCCGATCTAAGAACACGGGGTGTAACGATAATGGCATACCTAGACGACCTGTTGTTGATGGACCACTCAGTTGCCAAGCTAGAAGTGGTAATTGTCGATACAATCAAGTATCTAGAGTCTCACGGTTGGGTCATCAACCTGGACAAGTCAGCCCTACAGCCAGTGAAAAACCTGGTATATCTAGGGCTACGGCTGGATTCAGACCAGAGGAAGATTTTCTTACCTCTAGACAAGGTATCCTCTTTGAGGGCCTTGGTCCGTCTGCTTTGTGCAAAAAGACAGCCGTCCATACGCCTGTGCATGAGGCTGCTAGGAAAGATGGTAGCATCATTCGAAGCTGTACCATACGCCCAATTCCACTCAAGGAATTTACAAGGGGCCATATTGTCAGCCTGGAACGGAAAAGTTCAGGCTCTAGACTTCCCGATGGCTTTGTCCCCTTCCGTTCGGAAGAGTCTCTGCTGGTGGTTGATCCCCCAGAATCTCCAGAAGGGAAAACCCTTCAGCCCGATATCTTGGAAGGTGGTCACTACAGATGCCAGCCTTATAGGCTGGGGGGCAGTACTGGAGCAATGGTCTCTCCAGGGCAGATGGTCAAATGTAGTATAAACCCTGCCCATCAATCTATTAGAGATACGAGCAGCCCGGTACGCCCTAGTAGCCTGGACATCCAGACTCCAAGGGTCCCCTGTCAGAATTCAATCAGACAATGCCACAGCAGTGGCATATATCAATCATCAGGGAGGCACCAGGAGTCGTGCAGCCCAGAGGGAAGTAAGTCACATCCTGGAATGGGCAGAAAAGCATGTCCCATGTATATCAGCTGTCTTCATTCCAGGGGTGGAGAATTGGAAGGCGGACTTTCTGAGTCGCCAACAGTTATGCCCAGGGGAATGGTCCCTTCATCCCGAGGTCTTCCGAGCAATATGTCAGCGGTGGGGAACACCGGATGTAGATCTGCTAGCATCCAGATTCAACGCAAAGGTGGACAGATTTGTCTCCCGGACAAGGGATCCCCTCGCTTGCGGCTCGGATGCTCTGGTGTTCCCTTGGGATCAGTTCAGACTGATATATGCATTCCCTCCGCTACAATTGTTGCCTCGACTCCTTCGCAGAGTCAGGTTGGAGAAGAAGCCGGTGATCCTGGTGGCTCCAGCGTGGCCCCGAAGGGCCTGGTACACGGAGATCATCGAAATGTCTGTGGGGAGTCCTTGGACCCTTCCACGTCGTCCGGACCTGCTTTCGCAAGGACCGATATACCACCCTTCCTTACTAACTCTAAGTTTAACGGCCTGGCTATTGAATCCCACATCCTAAAGAAGAGAGGTCTCTCTAACTCTGTGGTATCAACTATAATCAATGCCAGGAAGCCTGTATCCAGGCAGATCTACTATAGAGTTTGGAAGGCGTACATCACTTGGTGCGAGGCCAGAAAATGGCATCCACGTAAGTACGTTATAGGCAGAATTCTGGACTTCCTGCAGTGGGCTGTAGACAGGAAGTTTGCCTTAAGTACTATCAAGGGCTAGGTTTCGGCCTTGTCAATACTATTTCAAAGGCCCCTGGCTATGCATTCACTTGTCAAATCCTTTATGCAAGGTGTGACTAGTATTATTCCACCAATTAAGGCTCCCATATGCCCATGGGATCTAAATTTGGTTCTGTCGGTTCTGCAGAAGCAGCCATTTGAACCTTTGCGGCACATTTCCTTGGTTCTACTCACCAGGAAATTGATATTTTTAGTAGCCATATGCTCGGCTAGAAGAGTGTCGGAATTAGCCGCCATGTCCTGTAAAGAGCCATATCTGGTTATCCATAAGGACAGAGTAGTATTACGTCCTCACCCAGCCTTTCTTCCTAAGGTGGTATCGAGGTTTCACTTGAACCAGGATGTGGTTCTTCCTTCTTTTTTCCCCAAACCAAGCTCGGTAGAGGAAAAGTTATTGCATTCTTTGGATGTAGTAAGAGCAGTTAAAGCTTATCTAGAAGCCACTGCTCAGATTCGTAGAACGGATTCTTTGTTTATTCTGCCGGAAGGCCCCAGAAAGGGTCAGGCAGCATCAAAATCTACTTTAGCCAAGTGGATTCGACAGGTCATAATACAAGCCTATGGCTTGAGAAGTAGACCGCCTCCGTTCAAAGTTAGGGCGCACTCCACGAGAGCAGTTGGAACTTCATGGGCAGTGCATCACCAGGCCTCCCTGGCGCAAATTTGTAAGGCCGCAACATGGTCTTCAGTATACACGTTTACTAGGTTCTACCAGGTGGACGTTAGAAGTCAGGAGGATGTCGCCTTTGGGCGCAGTGTGTTGCAGGCCGCAAAAGATCCTCATGCCTGATGGCGCCCAGCTTATGTATGGTGTATCCCCCCCCTCATGTGGCATTGCTTTGGGACGTCCCACATAGTAATGACTATGCTGCTCTGTGTCCCGTGATGTATGAACAAGAAAGTAGGATTTTTAAAACAGCTTACCTGTAAAATCCTTTTCTTGGAGTACATCACGGGACACAGAGCTCCCACCCCTCTTTTGGGGACACGTATTGCTTTGCTACAAAACTGAGGTACTCCCGGATGGGAGGGGCTTATATAGGGGAGGGTACTTCCTGTTTTGGAAGTTGCCAGTGCCAGCACCTGAAGGTAATCTATATAACCCACATAGTAATGACTATGCTGCTCTGTGTCCCGTGATGTACTCCAAGAAAAGGATTTTACAGGTAAGCTGTTTTAAAAATCCTACTTTTTCAAGGCACTGTAACAAAGGATGAAAGAAGAAGGTGATTTTCTTTCTTTTTTTTTTAAAAAACATCAAATTAAAGGCCATTGAGTTAAAAAATAATGATATTTTCCCTGTGATTTTGGTGTGACAACCCAACTCCCCTTTCACAAGGCTTTATCTGCGTCCCTTTGGCCTTTATTGTTGCATTAATTAAAGAGATGTGAATATGTATTATCATCACGGGAAGGCTGCTCATGCTTCATTTCATTCTGCACATGGCACTGGTGAGCACACGCTGGCACAGTCAGGTCACCCACATTCCCCTCCGCCTGCTTTATTTTGCTGGAAGGAGCCAGGCAATGACGTCAGGGCATCTCCTGACCTGTTTTCCTGCACCCGCCTCTCCCTGCAACCTGCCAGCCTCATTCATCTCTCAAGGCAGCGATTCATGTTTAATGCCCTCTTTAGAGCACAGATAAAGGCGAGCGCAGCTTTGCCGATAATATCTCCGGCACGGTCTCGCCATCTTGTAGGACACAATTAGCGTACGGTATTCCCTACATCTCTCAGCTTGGACTCTAATGAAGACCGGCATGATAGGTGTCACTCAAGGTGTACCCCGGAAACCTTCACCGAAGAAAACACGACGGCTTGACATTTCAACCCACGCAGGAGACGCGACCTACTCCCGGAGTCGCCCTGATTTGCACCCTGAAGACAGATCGTTCCTTCTCATGGGGTCCCTGAATGTCTCAGTACCGGGGCCACATCGGATATTTTACAAATATTGGAGGGACAGAAAATTAAATGAATTGAGAAGTTTGACTCAGATCTTTTATTTTTTTGGAATCAGTGTGATAAGATTTAAAAAAAATAACTTCAGTAACATCAGAGCCCCCCCCTTTACATCAGCGTCCTCCCTTACATTAGAGTCCCCATCAGAACCCCCTTTTACATCAGAGTTAACCTTAGGAAAGCCCCTTTAAATCAGAATTCCCATCAAAGTCCACCTTAGGAGCCCCTTCTTACATCAGGGTCCCAACTGAATTCTCCCCATACATCTGGGTCACCATCAGAGTCCCGGGTTCACCTTATGAGTCCGCCCTTACATCAGCGTTCCCATGACCGCCATCCTCCTTACATCAGGGTCCCCATCAGAGTCCTCCTTACATCAAAGTCCACCTTAGAAGTGCCCCTTTACATCAAAATCCCCATAAGAGTCCTTCCTTACATCAGTGTTCATTTTTGGAGTCCCCCTTACATCAGAGTCTCCATAGGCACCACCCTTACATCAGATTCACTATCAGAACCTCCCTTACATCAGAGTCTCCATAGGCACCACCCTTACATCAGATTCACTATCAGAACCTCCCTTACATGAGGGTCTCCACCAGAGCGCCCCTTACATCAGTGTACCTTAGAAATCCTTCCTGACATCCTAATTAGTCACCATTAGAACCCACTCTTAAATCAGGGCCCTCATCCGAGCCTCTCCTTATATCAGAGTCTGCCTTGGGAGTTTCTCCTTCCATCAGGGTCCCCTTCAGAGCCCCCCTTACATAAGGGTCCCCATCAGAGCCCGCCTTACATCAGGATCCCCATCAGAGCCCGCCTTACATAAGGGTCCCCATCAGAGCCCGCCTTACATAAGGGTCCCCATCAGAGCCTGCCTTACATAAGGGTCCCCATCAGAGCCCGCCTTACATAAGGGTCCCCATCAGAGCCCGCCTTACATAAGGGTCCCCATCAGAGCCTGCCTTACATAAGGGTCCCCATCAGAGCCTGCCTTACATAAGGGTCCCCATCAGAGCCCGCCTTACATAAGGGTCCCCATCAGAGCCTGCCTTACATAAGGGTCCCCCTCAGAGCCCGCCTTACATAAGGGTCCCCATCAGAGCCCGCCTTACATAAGGGTCCCCATCAGAGCCCGCCTTACATTAGGGTCCCCATCAGAGCCCGCCTTACATTAGGGTCCCCATCAGAGCCCGCCTTACATAAGGGTCCCCATCAGAGCCTGCCTTACATAAGGGTCCCCATCAGAGCCCGCCTTACATAAGGGTCCCCATCAGAGCCCGCCTTACATAAGGGTCCCCATCAGAGCCTGCCTTATGTAAGGATCCCCATCAGAGCCCGCTTTACATAAGGGTCCCCATCAGAGCCTGCCTTACATAAGGGTCCCCATCAGAGCCCGCCTTACATAAGGGTCCCCATCAGAGCCCGCCTTACATAAGGGTCCCCATCAGAGCCTGCCTTATGTAAGGATCCCCATCAGAGCCCGCTTTACATAAGGGTCCCCATCAGAGCCCGCCTTACATAAGGTCCCCAGTACAATATTTATCTGAAGTTATGAATTATCCGAAATAAAGAATGCTGCATCTAAACAAATGGAATAATAATAAATAATAATAGGTTTTATTATTATTTATTATTATTAATTCATTACGTTCCATTTGTTTAGATGTGGCATTCGTTATTACGGAAAATTCGTAACTTCGCATAAATTTGTATACGTTACGTTCACTAACAGCCAAATTTGAAAGGAAATTCCAATACCTATAATTTAATAGTTAGTAATAGTTAAGTTATTATTAGTTAGTAATTATTTCAGATTTTCGGGTTTTAGAATTTTCTTGTTTTCGTTCCTATTTTTGGATTTTCTGTCTTTTGAATTTTCGGATTTTTATTCCTATTTTTGGATTTCTGAAATTTTCGAATTTCCGAATCTGCGAATATTCGGAAAATTTAGAAAATTCGGAAATTCAGATATTTCCGAATTAACTAATTTGTCTAAATTTGTTTGTAGCGGGTATACACTTTCTGTGTATTTAAAACTGGCAGAGACACCAGTGATGTGCAGTTCCCTGCAGCCCCACGGGTGGCGCTGTCGCCTTGGGCTGGGGTTGAACCATTGCTGTGTGCTGTGCTTCCGTTTTTGTCCTCCCTCGGCAGCGGTATGGTGGGGCGGGGAACCCGCCGTGCTTGCTGGGAGAGGGGATAAAGGGGCCGGCCATCTTTGTCACGGGGTCGAGTCCCAGGCACCTTCAGCCTGTGGGCGTGTGGTTCGTGTCGGTCCTCTAGGCGGCCTAGGCCTAGAGGACGTTCGGAGGTCGTGTTCCATTCCAGGCACCTTTAGCCTGGGGTGAGGTACTCGGATGGAGGTCTGGAGCTCAGTGCCCAACACTGAGTTCCGCGAGGTAAGGAGATCCTAGGGGACCCTGGGAGAGGGTACCCGAATCCGGAAGGCGTAATGGACCGGTGGGAGACACTTGCTTGAAGACCCGGTGCAGCATATTGCTGGTGACAGGTGAGCCTTCCATCGGAGACCGCCTGGAAGGAAATCCCCCTTCGCTGGGAGACCGCAACCCACTTTCAGGAAGGAAAGTGGAGAGTTCATTGTGTCTGGGCCTACTCGCATCCACACCTCCTTGTCTGTTCTGTTCTCTAAGGGAGTCCAACTGATTGTGTTCACTTTTGCAAAGAAAAGAATAAAGGAGTGTTGGACTTTAATGGTGTGGGGCTCATTTTCTGGCAGACATTGTTCAAGGTAACTCTCTTTGGAGGTTCCAGGTGCAGAACACCGAGCCGAAGGTAGAACAAGAACTTTGATTACACTACACAGACATCTGTGGTGGAGGCTTGGCGTGGTGACCCCGCACTCTCTCCTCTAAGGTACCCCTAGACAAGAGACAGACGAGCTGATGAGAAAGAGGGGAGAGTGGAGGCCGCTACATGTTAAAAAAATAATTTGAAACTAAACGAATTGCACATCTACTCTCTATGTGATGAGTATGTTATTGCCTTCACCCCACTTATCTTACACATTAACCCCCTCATCTCCATCCTCATCTCCATCCTCCCACAGCATGTGACCTATACATTAACCCCTTCACCTCCTTCTCCCTGTGTGTATGACCTGTCCGGTAATATATCCACCAATAACAAGCTCCATGATTTAATCCAGTGTTTCTCAACTCCAGTCCTCAAGGCGCCCCAACAGGTCATGTTTTCAGGTCTTCCATTATTTTGCACAGGTGATTTGTTCAGTTTCACTGCCTTAGTAATTACCACAGCAGTTTCAACTGAGGGAAATCCTGAAAACATGACCTGTTGGGGTGCCTTAAGGACTGGAGTAGAGAAACACTGATTTAATCGACTCAATACCAGTATGTTTCTTTATTTAAAAAAAAAAAAAAAAAAACTGTGTCAAAAATGAGATCTACTTTAAAAAAAGGGTCATTTTTGGGGTGTTTATACGTCACTGGCATTTATATTCAGTATATTTTATGTAGCGGGGTCTCTAAATTTAGGTGGGACACCCAGGTGTGTAAGTATGGGAATAGTGGACCACTTGTGTTCGTGGAGGATTGGATGGTGTAATAATCTCTTTGGCCTCTGGGTGGCGGGGTACCTGGAGGCTCAAGGTAGATTTGCCATCACAGTGCTACCCTTTTTGTCCCTTTCCGGAGATGGTACGGCGAGGGCGGGGAACCTGCCATGGTGTCGATGGGAGGAGATAAAAGGGGGAGACGCCCTAACCACGAGGTCTTGGGGAGGAAGTTCTTCACACGCCCGGGCACCTTAGGCCTGGGTGCGGGCGGTTCTGGATTCCGGCCCAGGCGCCCTAGGCCTGACCGGAATGGAGTTGGAGTCCATCCCAGGCACCTTCAGCCTGGGGTGAGGTACTAAACTAGGAGGCCTGGGGTCCAGTGACTTTGACTGGATCCCGCGAGGGTGGAGACGTCCGAGGGTCCCTGAGGTGGACGGGGCCCATGTCTGAGGTAAGGAGGCCGGGGAGGTTACCCGTCCGGAGACTCTGGAGCAGCATCAACCCAGTGATGGATGGGCCTCTGGTAACTCCCTTGGAGGGACATCTTCCCCTGATAGGGGCCGCAGCGCAGCGAAGGTACTCCTATCTACGTTCTCTTGAGTCGCTGGTAGAGACTCTCAGATTCTAAGTCCTTTCTAGCTAAGGCTATAGTAACCGCTGGCGAGATCGCAGTGGTTTAGCTAATAACCAGGATAGTGCCTCGACCTGCTCATTCGCCGATTTAAAAATGTTATCAAGTCGCAACCAGTTGGCTACTGAAGCACTGTTTATTGTGAGATGTACAATAAAGCAAGAGTTGGACGGTGATCGGTGTGTGGAACTCTGGTTAATGGGAGCAGAGGGAAGTGTTGACACAGCAGGACTGTATTCTATACAAAAGCACATAGGCCCAAGGAAATATCTGGTGCTGGCCTTCACCTCACCCACAGTTATGGGGAGGACATGGGCCGTAGCGCATCTCACCCTGTCGTGTGACATACCCCTAGACAAAGGAGATGGGGTGAGGCCGCTACATTTATAACAAAAAAGTATGGGAAACAGGTTTCTTTTCAAAATGTTTAATCTTTATTAAGTAAAGTATAGTAAAAAAAAAAAAGGCAGTGGTTTTTAAATACCACCGCTCTATTTGTCGCACGAAAAATGAATTTGGGTACAGTATTGCATGACGGAGTGATTGTCAGTCCAACTATCACAGCACTGAAAACTGGTAATGAAGGAGTATATACATGTAGTGTTGCTACAGTGCTATAGGTGAGATTTTTGTTTAATGTAGTCTGACAGCAGGCAGGTAAAATCACCAGGTTGCATCCAGGATGGAAGGTATATATGTCCTAGATTCAGGCTTTATGCCAATTTATACCACTAGGGGGAGTGCTGGGAGTCTTGCAGGGGAAGGGTTAATGAGCCCAGCTGAAGCAAGTGGGCTCATTGGGGCCTCTACAAGAACTCCCAGCATGCTAAGGGAGATGCTCCAACCTGGAACCAGATCTGTGTGGATAGTCTGGGGAGTGTGATCTCTGTGCGGTGAGCCAAAGCCTGTGTGGTTAGTGCTAAGAACTTCTAAAAGCAGGGAGCTAGGGACTGGGACAGCACAAGGCTGTACACAGTTGTTAGTTAGGGACACCAACGTGTGTAGTCTGTATATAGTTTAAATAAAATCACACCCTTTTGTTTTCTCCTACCACTGTCTGCTGTGCCTGTTTTTGTGTGGTGAACCCAACCAGGGGGTCACACACACCCGCTGCTGAGTTAACCCCCTCACAGTAGTTAAATTTGTGCAGGCTTGGCTAACAGCCAAGCCTGTCTGTGCTTTTCCTGGGTTGGGCAGAGAGCCAGGGAGAGCTGGATGACTCACAGGCAGCATCACTGAGACCTCCCCCTATCTCTAGAATGTGCTGGAACCTTCTAGAAAGATGGGAGGGGAGGTAAGGTGGAGCTGCCTGGAGTATCCAGAGGGCCCTGACCAATCCTCAACTTGGGTTGGCAGGGGGCCGGCCCCCTCAAATACGCTGGGTTAGCCCAGCTGGTGAAGAGAGTTTGGGTGGAAGTTGGAGATGGAGTGTTAGGCTGTCGTAACCTTTAAGGGAGCTCCCCAGTCTGGGAGGGGGGGGGTAACCTTGGGCCTGGGCTCGGGTGCAGACGGGACCTTCCCAAAACCCACTGAGCTGTTCTGGACAGGATGCACTGAAAGCAAGGAGAGAACAGTGGGAGAACACTGCCAGGCAAGTCTCCAGGAGGAACAAGAACAGCCAAGAGCACTGGTGAGTGATACACAGTCAGGAGGACTGGGAAGCACGCCTGAGAGGACTGGGATGCAGCAGTCTGGGATGAGTGCAGAGCCAGTCAGGAGGATTGTGGTGGCACGGGCAGTGGAAAGGGACAGCTGCAGCCAGGAAGAATGGCAGGACCTGAAGAGGTGGTACTGGGAGCAGTAGCCACATGTAGGACAGCTAGCATTAAAGACTTCCATTTTGCTACACCATAGGGGCCTAGGGTTGCCACTTTTCCTTCAAACCAAACCCAAACACTTTAGCTGCGCACAGTAAGCTTTTTTTTTTGTTTAGTATACACTATAGGATTGTAACAGACCTGGGCAGCGGCAGCTGGTGGTAATTTTTTTTTGGGGGGGCGGCAAACAGTGCATTCGCAGCCGCCCCCCCGGTCCAGTTGGTCGTTTGGAGCACTTACCACATCCATGGCGGGCATCACGGGCGGCTTCTCCTGCTCTCCTCTGCTGGCACCACAGCGGGCATCACGAGTGGGAGGCATCATGGGCAGCTGGCTTTACAGCAGTGGGCATCCTTGGCGGCGGACATCACAGGGGGCGGGCATCATGAACGGCTTCTCCTTCCCTTGCTAGGCGGCATCCGTCTCCTCCCTCCTCGGCGGCCAATCGGAACGTTTCTCCTTTCAACCTATCGGGAAACGGTTCTCAGACCTGCTTCCTGATTGGCGGAGAGGAGATTCAGTGTGAGAATAGCGAACTGGGTGGGCTTGATTCACATTCTTTGCGCTCCGAGACCACCCTATTTTGAAGCCTATTAGAGCCTCTGACTCTAATTAGGTGCCTAAGCCCCCCCCCATAAGGGCCGGATGCATAGGAGGATGATAGGGGGGCTGCGCCCGTGTGCCCGTAAAGGACAGGCCGCCCCTGGACCTGGGACACCTTTGAACACTCCAAATAGGATAGTAATGCGGCGCACATAGTACCCCCTCACCCTCCTGTTAAGCCTTGTTCCGAGCCACATTTCTGCCTGAATAAGGTGCTCGGTGGACTGAAAACCGGACACATGATTCAAAACCCGGAAAGGTGGCAATCATATAGGGGCACGCGGTCCCTGCCTGCAAAGGGCATTTGCTTTGTGTCTGAGAGAGCCAGTATCAGATCCCCACATCAGTGCTAGCTGGTCCTGGGAGTGATAGTCTGCAGGCAAGTGTATGTGCTGGAGGTTGAGGAGAAGAAATTATATATACTAGAGTGTATATAGTTAAGTCCCTACCAATGCCTTCAATCAAGTGGGCATCCCATATGCACCCTATCCCCATCCAAGTTCTACTCCCCTAATAAAAAATAAATAAAAAAAATGCAAGGCCTGCTTCTTGACTCTGTGTGTCTGGAAATGCGTGGGCTTGGCTGTACAGGGCTGGAGACGAACCACATTCCCCAGCAGCCCCTAGGGGGGTAGCGCTACATACAGGCTGGTACTCAAGCGGTTAAACGGTGCGGCTCTACTTTGTAAGCCAAGGCATAAACTTTCCGTTGGCATACGGATGCTGTGCCAAGCCTCAGCGTGTCAGAGCCGGCCTGCAGAGGGCTTATAGCTGCCGGTGACACAAGCATCTGTGTATTGGCAGGGGTCTTCCCAAATCATCACCGGAATGGCACAGGTCTAGCAGATGGCATGCAATGGCCACCCTCGGGATTCTCATTACACACCAGCGTCTTCCACTTTGGAACTTCTTTTTTTTTTTATTGGGCGTTTTTTCAGCAATGCTACGAAACTCCCCAAATGTGAAGATATTTGAAACAAATGCAGTGTATAGTTACAATATTAGGAGTATGAGCTTGTAAGGGAAATAATAACATTTATTGTGAAATATAGTCATGAAAGCTTTATTGAGGCTTCTATTAATGATATGCGTTACGCACTGCACTTACACTGATCAGCCATAACACTATGATCACCCACCGTAACCCGTTGAGGCTTGGACTCCACTAGTCCTCTAAAAGGTATGCTGTGGTCTCTGGCACCAAGCTGTCAGGAGAAGATCCTTTAAGTCCTGTTATGCCGCGTACACACGAACGGATTATCCATCGGAAAAGACTTGGATGGTTTTTCCGACGGAATGCCGCTCAAGCTTGGCTTGCATACACACGGTCACACAAAAGTTCTCTGAACTTTCGACCGTAAAGAAAATTAAGTTCAATGCTTCCGAGCATGCGTCAAATTGTTTCCGAGCTTGTGTCAGAATTTTGCGCGTCGGAATTGCTACAGACGATCGGAATTTCCGATTGGAATTTTTTTCGTCTGAAAATTTGAGAACCATCTCTCAAATTTTTGTTGGCGGAAATTCCGACAGGAAAAGTCCAATGGAGCCTACACACGGTCGGAATTTCCGTCCAAAAGCTCACATCGGACTTATCTTGTCGGAATTTCCGATCGTGTGTACGGGGCATTAAGGTATGCTGTGGTCTCTGGCACCAAGCTGTCAGGAGCAGATCCTTTAAGTCCTGTAAGTTACAAGGTGGGTCCTCCATGGATCAGATTTATTATCCTACAGATGATTGAGGTGTTCAAATTATCTCCATATTCTCCAGATTTCAATCAAATCAAACATTGTTGTGTTCTTCAAACCATTCTTGAATTCATCAGATCAGGCCACCTTCTTCCCTTGCTCCGTGGTCCAGTTCTGACGCTCACATGCCCATTGTAGGCACTTTTGGCTGTGGACATGAGTCAACACCTCAAACATTGTTGTGTTCCTGAAAACAATCTTGAATTCCTCAGACCAGGCCACCTTCTTCCATTGCTCTGTGGTCAGTTCTGATGTACATGTGCCCATTGTAGGGCTCTTTTTGCTGTGGACACGGGTCAGTATGGACACCCTGACCGGTCTGCGGCTACACAGCCCCGTACACAACTGAGATGCTCTGTGTGTTCTGACACCTTTCTATCCAGGGGAGGGCTGGGCCAGGGGCAGGGTGGCAATTGCCTCCCAGGCCGCCCTAACTTATGTTCAAAATGGCCGGCAGCCGCTGCCCGCTACCATTTTCTTTTTTATTCTGGTCTAGGAAGTAGGGCCGGGGGCATGGCCATGGCGGCCGACCACTAGCTGTTGCACTCCGGGAGTTGTAGTTCGCACTCAAGCTTCTGGTGGGTGGAAAACACAGCAGCACAGAGGAAATTGCAACTCCCTGGGACCGGATTCTTGGAAGCAGGCAGAGGCAGGACGTGCCAGGGAGTCGGGATGCAGGGCTGGGCGCTGGCTGCAACTTGACCCCAGGATCAGGAGCGTTACCCCCCCAGGAAACCGTGGCGTGCAAGGACCTGCTGAGCTGAGATCGCTGAGGTGAGAGAACCTGACACCCCTAGCTGACCCCCCATCTCCCCCCCCCATACATCCCATGTAACCTGCCCCAGTGATCAGGCTGCATTGATGGACACTGGAGTTGGCTGCACTGATGAGCACTGGTGAGGCTGCATTGAAAAGCCAGGTGGGCCATGGGTGGTGAGCTGATTCGGAGGTTTAATGGGCCACTTGACTGGACTTGCCCCCCAAGCCTAAGGCCGCCAGCCCTCCCCTGTTTCTATCGGGACCAGAATTAACTTTTTCAGCCATTTAAGCTATAGTAGCTTTTCTATTGGATTAGATTACACAGGCCAGCCTTAGCTCCACACGTGCATCAATGAGCCTTGGCTTCCCACGACCCTGTTGCCGGTTCACCGGTTTTCCTTCTTTGAATCACTTTTGGTCGATCCTGACCACTGCAGACCAGGAACATCCCACAAGAGCTGCAGTTTTGGAATTTCACTGACCCAGTCATTTAGCCCAGGGGTCATCAAACTTTCTAAACAAAGTGCCAATTTACTGTCCTCCAGACTGTTGCCAGCAGGAATAGGATTTTTTTTCCAGCATCAGTGGGAGTAAACTGTGTTCCATCTTTGGTAATAGTGGAGGGATAGTGCCCCATTGTTGGTGTCACTGGGCAGAATAGTGTCTCGTATCAGGAATAGTGCCCCAAGGGCTGGATAAAGGCAAGCGGAGGGCTGTATTTGGACTCCGGGCTGCATGTTTGGAGACCATTGGTCTAGCTATTATAATTTAGCCCTCTGGGTCGTTCAAATCCTTACACTTGCCCATTTTTTCCACTTTCAGCACATCAACTTCAGGGACAACATGTTCATTTACTGCCCAATATATCCCACCCACTTTCAGGTGTCATTGTAACAAGGTAATTAATGTTATTCGCTTTATCTGTTAGTGGTCATAATGTTATGGCTAATCGGTCTATATCTGAAGCCCAAAACAACAATGTAATACATTGCAGCTTTGCAGTCCTTAAATGAAAAGACCTTGCCAATCCTAATGGTGACCATACACAGCTCGATAAATGACCGTTTCCTTTTCCGATTGATCTCCCGTGATAGGAATAATTTATGGGGGGGTGGAGTAGAATTTGTTCAATAGTTAAAATATGATCGTAAATTACGATCATAGATTATTGAACACATCAGGAACTGGCCAAAATGTGCTCTGTGAGTGCCAACCTGCCTGACCTCTTTGAATGAAGATTCAAAGGAGCCAGGCAGGAAATTGTGGGCTGAACAGTGCCTGTATCCAGCCAGATGGTCAGATACATTGACAGCCCGAAGAATACAAGAGCCATAAAGGGAGATTCCTCCATCCTCGCTGTTTAGCGTGGATGGAGGAATCAGTTGGCCTTTTTAAAGGGACGAAAAAAAAATCTATGCATGCATGGACAGCTTTAGGCTCCAGTGTTGGATGAAGTTTAGCCAGGTGGATGACGTCACCGCCATTCCCCTTCCTCCAAGACGTGGTAATTGGCTGCTCAAGACCTAGCAAGGGGACATTGCCTCTTTAAAGAGTATTAGAACTCTTTGGCATCCCCGGAATTTGAAGGCTTTTTGTTAGAATAAACACTTGTTAACACTTATAATCCATGTACTGCTTATGGAGACACATCTACAAGTAGAGGATTGTCCGGCGGCAAATCCAGGGAAAGGGTGACAGTCTTGTGCTTGAAGAAACTATCTTGTGTCCTTAGATTTGGAAATGCAAATTTTTTGAATGAACTGTTATCGCATGAGATACTTGTAAGCAAGGCCCTGATTCACCGCCAACAATGGGGATGCTGGCCAAGGGCTCCTCCCACCTTCGTCCTACAACAGGAAATTTTGATTACTCACCCCATGAAATAAATGAATGTTTACGCAATAGGCCTTTTTAACGTTTTATTGTAATCGGAACAGACCACACAATTCTTTTCAACAAAAATTCCCCACTACCTCTTTGCATCCGACATCAGCAACACTGTAAAGTTCACTTTCAACTTGACCACAGGGATGCCAACCAGCACTTCCAGTTCCTCACTGTAGGTCCCCTTAGACGGTTTCTCCAATGAGAGCTATACCGGGCCTATCCCGAAGGCTAAGTTCCTTGGACCACTACCTTACATAATAGCGTTCTGTAGGCTAAGGTGACCAGATTAAAAAAAATTAATCCAGGGACATATTTTTTTTTACTAGTAATGGCGGTAATTAGCGACTCTCTGCCAATCACCACCCGCCTCACAGCCTGTCAAGTCTTACTCTCTGTGCCCGGCTACTACTGGGTGGGGAGCGGAGGAAGATCACTCCACCAGGAAAGGCAAGGAGATAAGCAGGCAGGCGGCTGGCCGGGACTTGAGCCAAGGCAGAAGAACATGCGATGGAGATGAATGGGCACCCGAAACTGAAGAAATATTCCCTCCGCTCCGACCAGCACATGATCATCAGAAAGGGGCACAGATAATGGAAAAAAACACACCCCCCTAAGCTAGTAGGAGTGGCAGAGCGGGGGGGGGGGTGTAATTTAGATTTTTTTTTTTTATTCTGCACTGACTGTCTTTGAAATTGCCCCAGCCCCTGTTCAAATTCAATCCGGGGACGGACTTGGTCCGGGGACAGCGTCCTCAATCCGGGGACTGTCCCCTGAAACCGGGGATGTCTGGTCACCCTACTGTAGGCAACCTCTTCCCCTCAGGCTATGCCCTAAGCTCCTCTGGTCATAGATTATAAAGGATTAAGCTAGCCCCACCCACAGTATCCAACAAAGGCAGGGGTTTCCCTAAAAGGGGTACTAACCCCTGCTTACATACTGTTGGTGCCACAAATTGTTCAGTTACAAGACCAAATAGCCCCCTAGCATCTGGCCCCCAACATCAGCAACACTGTACAGTCACATTCAACCAGCAGTTCCAGTTCCTCACTGTAGGTTTCCTTAGACAGTTTCTCCAATTGGACCTATACCGGGCCTATCTTGAAGGCTTAGTTCCTTAGACCACTATCCTACATTATGTAGGGTAGTGGTCTAAGGATCTAAGCCTTCAAGATAGGCCCGGTATAGGTCCAGAGGAGCTTAGGGCAGAGGTTGATGGGACAAAGTGTTCTGTAGGAAACCTCTTCCCATCAACCTCTGCCCTAAGCTCACCTGGCCCTAGATTATTAAGAACTAAGCTAGCCCCACCCACAGTATCCAACCAGGGCAGGGGTGAAAAATGGGAGTGGTTTACGCGCGATAGTGGGCGTGGCTTAAATGGGCGTGGTTCAGAAGGGGTGTGGTTAGAGTCCGGAAGGAAGGAAGGAAGAAAGATCCTACACCACAATAGAAATATGTGTATTCCAGAAAGTTTAACAAAATCGGCAGATAAAGATACTCCAAAACACCTGTTGTTGGCGCTTCAATCATCCCGGCACCATGGTTGTTATGGTGTCAGGGTAATTGAAGCGCATTATTTCTATTATTACATTGTAATATAAAATTAAATCATTCAACTCACAATAATGCAGAATCAGTGGGACCCCTGAGGGTGTCACCTGCCACCAGATGACATCAGGTGCCCCCAGCGGAGTCCGTCCTTATAATAGGTGCCCCCAGCAGAGTCCCTCCTTACAATAGGTGCCCCCAGCAGAGTCCCTTCTTACAATAGGTGCCCCCAGCAGAGTCCCTTCTTACAATAGGTGCCCCCAGCAGAGTCCGTCCTTACAATAGGTGCCCCCAGCAGAGTCCCTTCTTAAATAGGTGCCCCCAGCAAAGTCCCTTCTTAAATAGGTGCCCCCAGCAAAGTCCCTTCTTACAATAGGTGCCCCCAGCAAAGTCCCTTCTTACAATAGGTGCCCCCAGCAGAGTCCGTCCTTACAATAGGTGCCCCCAGCAGAGTCCGTCCTTACAATCAGTGCCCCCAGCAGAGTCCGTCCTTACAATCGGTGCCCCAGCAGAGTCCGTCCTTACAATAGGTGCCCCCAGCAGAGTCCGTCCTTACAATAGGTGCCCCCAGCAGAGTCCCTTCTTACAATAGGTGCCCCCAGCAGAGTCCGTCCTTACAATAGGTGCCCCCAGCAGAGTCCCTTCTTAAATAGGTGCCCCCAGCAAAGTCCCTCCTTACAATAGGTGCTCCCAGCAGAGTCCGTCCTTACAATAGGTGCCCCCAGCAGAGTCCGTCCTTACAATCGGTGCCCCCAGCTGAGTCCGTCCTTACAATCGGTGCCCCCAGCAGAGTCCGTCCTTACAATCGGTGCCCCCAGCAGAGTCCGTCCTTACAATCGGTGCCCCCAGCAGAGTCCGTCCTTACAATCGGTGCCCCCAGCAGAGTCCGTCCTTACAATCGGTGCCCCCAGCAGAGTCCGTCCTTACAATAGGTGCCCCCAGCAGAGTCCGTCCTTACAATAGGTGCCCCCAGCAGAGTCCGTCCTTACAATAGGTGCCCCCAGCAGAGTCCGTCCTTACAATAGGTGCCCCCAGCAGAGTCCGTCCTTACAATAGGTGCCCCCAGCAGAGTCCCTCCTTACAATAGGTGCCCCCAGCAAAGTCCCTCCTTACAATAGGTGCTCCCAGCAGAGTCCGTCCTTACAATAGGTGCCCCCAGCAGAGTCCGTCCTTACAATCGGTGCCCCCAGCTGAGTCCGTCCTTACAATCGGTGCCCCCAGCTGAGTCCGTCCTTACAATAGGTGCCCCTAGCAGAGTCCGTCCTTACAATAGGTGCCCCCAGCAGAGTCCGTCCTTACAATAGGTGCCCCCAGCAAAGTCCCTCCTTACAATAGGTGCTCCCAGCAGAGTCCGTCCTTACAATAGGTGCCCCCAGCAGAGTCCGTCCTTACAATCGGTGCCCCCAGCTGAGTCCGTCCTTACAATCGGTGCCCCCAGCAGAGTCCGTCCTTACAATCGGTGCCCCCAGCAGAGTCCGTCCTTACAATCGGTGCCCCCAGCAGAGTCCGTCCTTACAATAGGTGCCCCCAGCAGAGTCCGTCCTTACAATAGGTGCCCCCAGCAGAGTCCGTCCTTACAATAGGTGCCCCCAGCAGAGTCCGTCCTTACAATAGGTGCCCCCAGCAAAGTCCCTCCTTACAATAGGTGCTCCCAGCAGAGTCCGTCCTTACAATAGGTGCCCCCAGCAGAGTCCGTCCTTACAATCGGTGCCCCCAGCTGAGTCCGTCCTTACAATCGGTGCCCCCAGCTGAGTCCGTCCTTACAATAGGTGCCCCTAGCAGAGTCCGTCCTTACAATAGGTGCCCCCAGCAGAGTCCGTCCTTACAATAGGTGCCCCCAGCAGAGTCCCTCCTTACAATAGGTGCCCCCAGCAGAGTCCCTTCTTACAATAGGTGCCCCCAGCAGAGTCCCTTCTTACAGTAGGTGCCCCCAGCAGAGTCCGTCCTTACAATAGGTGCCCCCAGCAGAGTCCCTTCTTAAATAGGTGCCCCCAGCAAAGTCCCTTCTTACAATAGGTGCCCCCAGCAGAGTCCGTCCTTACAATAGGTGCCCCCAGCAGAGTCCGTCCTTACAATCAGTGCCCCCAGCAGAGTCCGTCCTTACAATCGGTGCCCCCAGCAGAGTCCGTCCTTACAATAGGTGCCCCCAGCAGAGTCCGTCCTTACAATAGGTGCCCCCAGCAGAGTCCGTCCTTACAATCAGTGCCCCCAGCAGAGTCCGTCCTTACAATCGGTGCCCCCAGCAGAGTCCGTCCTTACAATAGGTGCCCCCAGCAGAGTCCGTCCTTACAATAGGTGCCCCCAGCAGAGTCCCTTCTTACAATAGGTGCCCCCAGCAGAGTCCGTCCTTACAATAGGTGCCCCCAGCAGAGTCCCTTCTTAAATAGGTGCCCCCAGCAAAGTCCCTTCTTACAATAGGTGCCCCCAGCAGAGTCCGTCCTTACAATAGGTGCCCCCAGCAGAGTCCGTCCTTACAATAGGTGCCCCTAGCAGAGTCCGTCCTTACAATAGGTGCCCCCAGCAGAGTCCGTCCTTACAATAGGTGCCCCCAGCAGAGTCCCTCCTTACAATAGGTGCCCCCAGCAGAGTCCCTTCTTACAATAGGTGCCCCCAGCAGAGTCCCTTCTTACAATAGGTGCCCCCAGCAGAGTCCGTCCTTACAATAGGTGCCCCCAGCAGAGTCCCTTCTTAAATAGGTGCCCCCAGCAAAGTCCCTTCTTACAATAGGTGCCCCCAGCAGAGTCCGTCCTTACAATAGGTGCCCCCAGCAGAGTCCGTCCTTACAATCAGTGCCCCCAGCAGAGTCCGTCCTTACAATCGGTGCCCCCAGCAGAGTCCGTCCTTACAATAGGTGCCCCCAGCAGAGTCCGTCCTTACAATAGGTGCCCCCAGCAGAGTCCCTTCTTACAATAGGTGCCCCCAGCAGAGTCCGTCCTTACAATAGGTGCCCCCAGCAGAGTCCCTTCTTAAATAGGTGCCCCCAGCAAAGTCCCTTCTTAAATAGGTGCCCCCAGCAGAATCCGTCCTTACAATAGGTGCCCCCAGCAGAGTCCGTCCTTACAATCGGTGCCCCCAGCAGAGTCCGTCCTTACAATCTGTGCCCCCAGCAGAGTCCGTCCTTACAATAGGTGCCCCAGCAGAGTCCGTCCTTACAATAGGTGCCCCCAGCAGAGTCCGTCCTTACAATAGGTGCCCCCAGCAGAGTCCGTCCTTACAATAGGTGCCCCCAGCAGAGTCCGTCCTTACAATAGGTGCCCCCAGCAGAGTCCGTCCTTACAATAGGTGCCCCCAGCAAAGTCCCTCCTTACAATAGGTGCTCCCAGCAGAGTCCGTCCTTACAATCGGTGCCCCCAGCTGAGTCCGTCCTTACAATCGGTGCCCCCAGCAGAGTCCGTCCTTACAATCGGTGCCCCCAGCAGAGTCCGTCCTTACAATCTGTGCCCCCAGCAGAGTCCGTCCTTACAATAGGTGCCCCCAGCAGAGTCTGTCCTTACAATAGGTGCCCCCAGCAGAGTCCGTCCTTACAATAGGTGCCCCCAGCAGAGTCCCTCCTTACAATAGGTGCCCCCAGCAGAGTCCCTCCTTACAAAAGGTGCCCCCAGCAGAGTCCGTCCTTACAATAGGTGCCCCCAGCAGAGTCCGTCCTTACAATAGGTGCCCCCAGCAGAGTCCGTCCTTACAATAGGTGCCCCCAGCAGAGTCCGTCCTTACAATAGGTGCCCCCAGCAGAGTCCCTCCTTACAATAGGTGCCCCCAGCAGAGTCCCTCCTTACAATAGGTGCCCCCAGCAGATTCCCCTCTTACAATAGGTGCCCCCAGCAGAGTCCCCCCTTACAATAGGTGCCCCCAGCAGAGTCCCTCCTTACAATAGGTGCCCCCAGCAGAGTCCCTCCTTACAATAGGTGCCCCCAGCAGAGTCCATCCTTACAATAGGTGCCCCCAGCAGAGTCCCTCCTTACAATAGGTGCCCCCAGCAGAGTCCCTCCTTACAATAGGTGCCCCCAGCAGAGTCCCTCCTTACAATAGGTGCCCCCAGCAGAGTCCCCCCCGCCGCACATTCCTTTCCCCATCGTACCTCGGGGACCCATAGGCGGCGGGTGGAGGAAAATCCACGCATCCCAGATCCACATGTTCAGTATAGCGGGGAGGGGCCGCCAAAAGAGAGAAGCCGATTGGCTGCCCCTTTCCTCTGCACTGAACACAAGAGGACAACACAGTGGCGGCGGCCATTTTGGTGTAGCCGCCGCTGCCGTTTTTTCCTAACACTCCCGAATTTCCCGGGACATTCAAAAAAAGTCCCGGAAAAAAAATCGGAAGAAAAACAATCCGGGACAAGGGTCCTAAATCCGGGAAATCCGGGACTGTTGGCAACTATGCAAATATGGCATCTTTTACCAAAAATATGTCTGTCAACCTTGGTTCCCATTTATTTTGTCTTTGGTGCTCAAGATACTTTACAGAGGTGTTCAACCAACTTACATGTGTTATCCCTTCCTGGACTGCAGGCCTGAAGTCTATCTACTTACCCATTAAGGGTAAAGTGTGGGCATGTCTACTGCTACATCTCTCTCACTGCTCAGGTGGACAGTAACCTACTGGGACAAGGGGTGGGCAGGTGGGGAAGCCTCCCAGGGCGCAGTGGTACTGGAGGGCGCCCCCCTCACCACACCCAAGCTTCAGATCAGTGGCTAGCAGCCAGGGGGCCACAACTTCATGTCTGCTTTGACAGCTACTGCTGCCACACTGTGCTCCAACATACCCACTCTCCACCCCATCTGGCCCACAGCTGACACAAAAACACACTGTGCACATGCAACTACCTTCTAGCAACAAGAAAGCAAGCAATTGGCCATGTGTGGGCAGTGCACACTCCATGCCAACCATAGACAGCTGGAGTAAAGGGGCAAAGAATGGGCACAAGGTGATACACCCATTCTATTGCATGCATTAGGAGGGGGGCACAATTCTGCATCCTTGCCCTGGGCGCTGTACAAACCTGTCCTGATACTGCTTTTTGTATCCTACTGACAACATATACAAAGTGGGTGGATCCATCCTTAGAAGACAGCGGGCTTAACTCCTAAAAAAATGAGACCAGCTAAGCAGGCAGTAGGCCCCCCCCCCCCCCCATGCAATTTTGCTCTCCACCTGCTCTGAGACATACAGTGAACTGATTTTAAGTTTAGCTGATATTTATTGTATCAGATCAGGCAGTGATTGTGATTGGTTGCCAGAGGCTACAGCATATCACTACCACTTACTGACTGGTTGCTAGAGGTTACAGCACACGTTACAGCTCACTGATTGGTTGCTAGAGGTTACAGCACATCATCTCTTCACTGCAGAGGGGCATGATATACATATGAATGCTGCCGGCCTCAGCTATTTACATATGAATCCTGCCGCTATTTACATATGAATGCTCCCGTTATTTACATATGAATGACGGTTATTTACATGTAAACACAGGGTCTGCAAGTGAGTCATCTGTACACAACAATAGGGCTAAGCTGGGCAGTATTAATAGCAGCACTTCACACTGAGATATCAGGACAGAGCACAGGACTAAAACTTCAAGGGACAAGGGGATTTAAACTGGGATAGTTGGCAAGTATGAGGCAGCTGCTTTGGGCCCCACAACAATGACAGGGCCCAGGGCAGCTTCCCCTTTTGCCCTGCCTTAAAGATGGCCCTGAGTAATCCCCTGCTACAGGTGTGTTAACCCAAAGGACATTAACATGCGTTGTGTTAGGGTGGCCAGTTTATTTCAGTGGGCTCCCTAGCACTCTAAATGCACCAGAAATGGTCCATGTACTGTTTGGAAAGGCAGCACACCACAGCAAGGTTTGTTGGGAAGCTATTAAGGATTTATAGCACTGCAGCATCACAACACCCAACATGTGCGTTTTCACGTTTCCACAGCTCAACGCTATAAATGGAGCATATCACTGTAGATGAAATCAATATGGGTTCCACCAGCTTTCAGTCGGATTTCCCCCGCCATCCAGTGCAGGTTAGAAACCAAAAGCCATTTTCTGACGGCAAGCCAGGCCACCACATTCCATTGCAGTAGATCCTGAGGTGCTGACGGCTCTTGCTGTTTAATCACAAGTTGCCTGGGAGACTCAAGTGGGATGTAGTGTATATCAGGAGTTCCAGGAATAGTTTGAGGACATTTCACAGATCTCGCTGTAGCAACAGCCTTAGCCAAAGCAGTAACTGCTACCAAGACCTATGAACCAGCCTTGAGAGCAGCTTCCTAAGTCTATTTTTTTGTTTTCCCTTGCACCACCACAGCCATAATGCTGGTATTGGTATTATCTAGCCACTATCTGAGGGCACACACATTTAGGGGGTCTATTTATCAAAAATTTGCTGTGCTAATGTCTCAAACATTCACTCCACTGTCAGGAATTGTCCTGTCTTTTGCCTAATATGTTTATTTCCTAGGATCATCAGCTCCATCTAGTGGCCACAATGCGGTATTTTGCTGATTGAGGTATTTCAGAAAAATACTGCCTTATGGCCACTAGAAGGAGCTAATTATCCTAGGAAATAAACACATTAGGCAAAATATGGGATTATTTGCGATAGCTGAGGGAATTCCTGTTTTTTTATAAAAAGGCCCCTTATTATATTGGGTGAAGAATTTTAGGAGTCCATAGATGATACAGTTTTCTTTCCTCCCACCACGGGTGGATCACTCAGTGTTGATGGGGGAATCCCTCCCGCAGCGCTATTATATTCTGCCAGCGGGGGGCGCAGGGAGCCTTCCCTGCCAGCAGAATACAATAATTACTGCTAGCTGCTATACAATACCAATATATAAAAAAAAAAAAAATCATTGTATAGGACAGCCCAGGGTGTAAGTATGCCTCGTTCTGTATCCTTTTATTTATTCTTATTCTTCATGCTGTGGTACCATGACCGGTTGAAATAGTAATAATTAGCTGCAATAGAGGGCAGAGGTAACATTGGGGGACAAATTGATCCCTGATTTTTCCATAAAGGGGACCTGTCATCTGCCCAGTGCTATCACATAGGGGGCTTGATCTGCATGAAATCTAAAAAAAAAATTTAAAAAAAAAATTATATCATTACAGATATTAGCCTCATTTGTTTTTGAAAAAAAAAATAAAAATAAAATAAATGAAATCCATATGAATAAAAATTTGATTTTTGTAAGCACTGCCTACCAGCATTAGACTGTCAATCTCAACCCTGCAACTGTAATTTTTGCTGGACAGCTTGATCCGCATAAAAAATATAAAATTATATCATTACAGATATTAGCCTCATGTTCTTTTGAAAAAAAATAAAAATAAAAATAAAATCCATTTGAACAAAAATCTGATTATTGTAAGCACCCCCTACCAGCATTAGACAGTTAATCTCAACTCTGTAACTGTCATTTTTGTTGGATAGCTTGATCCATATAGAAATAAAGGTATGCAAAATAAAAAATATATATACTGAAAAATATCTTTACATATATTAGTCTCCTCCATAGGAACAAAGATCTGACCGCTGTAAGCACCCTCTGCCAGCATTAGACAGGTAATCTCAACCATGTAACTGTCATTTTTGCTGGACAGCTTGATCTGCATGGAATATAGAAATAAAGGTATGCAAAATGTAAAAAAAAAAAAAAAAGGAATGTATATACTGAATAATATCATTAAATATATGTCTCATCCATATGAACAAAAATCTGACCGCTGTAAGCACCCCCTGTCAGCATTAGACCTTTAATCGCAACCCTGTAACTGTCACTTTTCCTGGACAGCTTGATCCACATGGAATATATAAATAAAGGTATGCAATTAAAAAAAAAAAGGAACGTATATACTGAATAATATTATTATATATATATATATATATATATATATATATATATATATATATATATATATATATATGTCTCATCCATATGAACAAAAATCTGACCGCTGTCAGCATTAGAGCGTTAATCTCAACCCTGTAAAATTTTTGCTGGACAGCTTGATCCACATGGAATATATAACACTGTCCCTGCCTATGTATGTCTTTCCCTGCATGCCAACACACTACACAAGGCCGCCGCGCTGGCGGCCTTTTATAGTGTGGGGCGTGTACTAAACCCCCCTGAGCTATAATTGGCCACAGGCATCCTGCCTGTGGCCAATTATGGCTCTCCTCACTGCCGGCACTGGGATTGGCCAAGCATGCGGGGTCACAGTGCATGCTTGGCCAATCACAGCGCCGGGATTTTGGTTCGCGTCACTCGAATTTGGCGCGAACGACCCAAAACGTTCGATCTTCGTCGAACGATCGAACACACGATGTTCGAGTCGAACATATGTTCAACTCGAACGCGGAGCTCATCCCTAGTGCCCAAGCGGCTGATGTTTTGGCCACGCGAGATACGCTTGAGACATATGTTGCAAATAGCAGTGGTGCGATCTGATGCACTTGACTCAAAAAAGGCCCACACCAAAGAACTTTTGGAATAACGCAGAGAGGCAGCGCCCTGCACAGGCGGAGCTCTGCGGTGTGATTCAGTCGGTGTGCTGCCCTAACGCTGGCCCCCGGAGGGCATCCTGCCTTGTTTGAGATGTGCCATCTCCTCATCCTCCTCCTTTCTCCTATCAGGCACCCACGTGGAGTCAGTGACCTCATTATCCCCTCCCTCTTGATCACTGGAGCAAACCTGGCAGTATGCTGCAGCTGGTGGAACATGACTGCCAGATTGCTGTCCTTCTTGAGCATCCCCTCTCTCTGCGCTCACGCTACTGCCTTCCTGTAGCTGGGTATCATCATCAGACCCTTCAAAACGCTGGGCGTCCTCCTGGAGCATGTACCCAACACTGTGCTCAAACAGTTCGGGGGACTCCTCAGGAGGACATGGCTGGTCTAGGGAAGGAGTGACTGATGATGACATTGATACCAGGGAAGAGGATGCTTTGGCAGCTGCTTTGCCAGTACCCTGAGCCTGGGTGAGAGAGGATGAGGAGGATGAGGAGGGCTTGGTCATCCACTCTACCAAGTCTTCGGCATGATGCGGCTCAACACGTCCAGCTGCCGAAAAGAAGGACAAGCGTGTCCCATGGCCACGTGCTGATGGCGATGCACTGCGTCCACGACCAGCACTGTTGTCTCTAGACACAGAGCCTGCTTGCCCTCTTTTATTGGCTCCTGACTGTCTGCCTCTCCTTGTTTGCCTTCCAGACATTCTAATGGCCTGCAGGGAGATGGGAAAACCAGCAATAAGGCCTAGCTTCAGGAGTATATTTTGCAGGAATCACACTACGCCTGCTGTAAGTGCTGCAAATGCCTGTTGGTGTAACACACCAGGAAAACACAGCAATACAGGCTAACTTCAGGTGTAATATGATCAGGAGGCACACTCCGCCTGCTGTAAGTGCTGCAAATGCCTGTTGGTGTAACACCAGGAAAACACAGCAATACAGGCTAACTTCAGGTGTATAATGTGCAGGAGGCACACTCCGCCGGCTGTAAGTGCTGCAAATGCCTGTTGGTGTAACACACCAGGAAAACACAGCAATACGGGCTAACTTCAGGTGTAATATGATCAGGAGGCACACTCCGCCCGCTGTAAGTGCTGCAAATGCCTGTTGGTGTAACACCAGGAAAACACAGCAATACAGGCTAACTTCAGGTGTATAATGTGCAGGAGGCACACTCCACCCGCTGTAAGTGCTGCAAATGCCTGTTGGTGTAACACACCAGGAAAACACAGCAATACGGGCTAACTTCAGGCGTATAATGTGCAGGAGGCACACTCCGCCCGCTGTAAGTGCTGCAAATGCCTGTTGGTGTAACACACCAGGAAAACACAGCAATACGGGCTAACTTCAGGTGTAATATGATCAGGAGGCACACTCCGCCCGCTGTAAGTGCTGCAAATGCCTGTTGGTGTAACACCAGGAAAACACAGCAATACAGGCTAACTTCAGGTGTATAATGTGCAGGAGGCACGCTCCGCCCGCTGTAAGTGCTGCAAATGCCTGTTGGTGTAACACACCAGGAAAACACAGCAATACGGGCTAACTTCAGGTGTATAATGTGCAGGAGGCACACTCCGCCCGCTGTAAGTGCTGGAAATGCCTGTTGGTGTAACACACCAGGAAAACACAGCAATACAGGCTAACTTCAGGTGTATAATGTGCAGGAGGCACACTCTGCCCGCTGTAAGTGCTGCAAATGCCTGTTGGTGTAACACACCACCAGGAAAACACAGCAATACGGGCTAACTTCAGGTGTATAATGTGCAGGAGGCTTAGCAACAATGACACAGACACTGTCCCCTGACTATCCTTCTCTCTCCCTGCACACAAGGTTTATCAAAGAATATGACACTGACACTCTCCCTGCCTATCCTTCTCTCTCCCTGCACACAAGGTTTAGCAAAGAATGTGACACTGACACTGTCCCCTGCCTATCCTTCTCTCTCCCTGCCCCCCAGGTTTTATCAAAGAATATGACACTGACACTCTCCCTGCCTATCCTTCTCTCTCCCTGCACACAAGGTTTAGCAAAGAATGTGACACTGACACTGTCCCCTGCCTATCCTTCTCTCTCCCTGCACACAAGGTTTAGCAAAGAATATGACACTGATACTCTCCCTGCCTATCCTTCTCTCTCCCTGCACACAAGGTTTAGCAAAGAATGTGACACTGACACTGTCCCCTGCCTATCCTTCTCTCTCCCTGCCCCCCAGGTTTTATCAAAGAATATGACACTGACACTCTCCCTGCCTATCCTTCTCTCTCCCTGCACACAAGGTTTAGCAAAGAATGTGAAACTGACACTGTCCCCTGCCTATCCTTCTCTCTCCCTGCACACAAGGTTTAGCAAAGAATATGACACTGACACTCTTCCTGCCTATCCTTCTCTCTCCCTACACACAAGTTTGAGGTACAAATAGCACTGACACTGTCCCTGCCTATGTAACTCTTTGCCTGCGCCGGAACACACAATACAAGGCCGCCGCGCTGGCGGCCTTTTATAGTGTGGGGCATGTGCTAAACCCCCTGAGCTATAATTGCCCACAGGCAACCTGCCTGTGGCCAATTATGGCTCTCCTAGCTGCCGGCGCTGTTATTGGCCAAGCATGCGTGGTCACAGTGCATGCTTGGCCAATCACAGCGCCTGGATTGCACTGTGATGGCGCAGTGTATTGTGGGTCGTTCGCGTCACTCGAATTTGGCGCGAACGGCCCAAATCGTTCGATGTTCGCCGAACGGTCGAACAGCCGATGTTCGAGTCGAACTTATGTTCGACTCGAACACCGAGCTCATCCCTACTACAGAGCGCCCCCTAACAATGAGAGCAACAGGAATCTACATAAGTAAACCGTGTTATATAACTGAACCATGAGTGCCGATCAGGCCCTTTCCTCCCTCTTCAGGGTTGGGAAGCAGGCGGGCAAGTTTGTCCCGCCCAGTAACCAGCCCAAGAAAAATATCTGCAGTCCCCGAGGGGGGACTCCAGATATTGTATAAGCGGATCCCCATGTATCTTCTGCGTAATAACCAGGCTGTGTATACTAGGAACTAAAGGTGTTCATCCAGGAGGAAAATGACCAGTGCGGCCCATTGAATGGGGTAACAGCATGCAATACATGACCCAGACCGTGTAAAGACCTGTAACAGAGTTTTGTGTCAGCCTATGGAGGAAAGTAACTGCAGGCTGCTGGCCAGTCATAAGTCCCCCCACCCCAGGCCATGAACCCAGTATCCCATCTCCATCCCACATTCAATGCAAACCCTTAACATACTAAAAAAACAATCAACAAATAGGGGAGCAGTTAACCACCGAGTCCAAATAAATCAAAGGATGACAAAAATAGCATAGAGTGGTATAGGATTGCCAGGGATGCAGGAGAGATCCCCAAAACTGTTTTAACAAAAGGAAATATGTCCCACGTCAGGGCTCCGTTCAGAGAGGGGATTTGAAAGGAGATGTGACATTAAAAAAAAAAGTGAAAAAAGTATTAGGGCGGGAGGTTTTCTTTGGTGCGATTGGAACCATGTTTCAGCCATGTTTGTTGCAGCGGGCTCGCCGGCGGTGGAGGTCGGTTCGTGGAGGCAGGAGTCCCTCTATTGGCCTGTGTAGGATTAGGATCCAGATGAATCATTCCAAGATGAGTCAGGATACGCTCCCCTTCCGCAAAGGAGGAGAAGCCAAAGCTTTTGTTTTTGTAGGAAAAGTTCAGGCGTAAAGGAAAGGCCCATCTGTATGTGATTTCCTTGTCCATAAGCACTTGCAATAACGGTTTAAACAAGCATCTCTTTTGTACTGTGTATGGAGAAAGGTCAGCAAAAATTACAATTTTGTGGCCATGCAAAGTGAGGTTGTCAAAGTACCTAGCCTTTCTCATCACCTCTTCTTTGACTGAGTAGTAGTTCGGTTTCACAATGATGTCTCTGGGAAGGCCATCAGAGCGAGGAGATTGAAGGGCTCTGTAAGCTCTATCCAGCTCCAGGCGCGGTTCAGCAATGTCAGGGATAAGGGTCTTTATAAGTGATTTCACAGCAGATTGTACCTCTTTCTCTGATTCCGGGAGTCCCCGTATCCTAAAGTTATATCTTCTTGATCTATTCTCAAGGTCATCGATCTTTGCGAAAGCAGTTTCCAATTGATGCTGCACTTCCCGCAGCCTGGAGGAATTCTGATTAATCCTTGCCACGGCCTGATGAGCTTTATGTTCTATAGTGTCCATCCTGATCCCAATTTGCTGCAGATCCGCGTGAATAGAGGATGTGATCTGTGCAGCATTCAAAGCCAGGCTCTTAGATAGCATATGAGAGAATGCAGTCATCATGGAGGGAAAGTCAGTGGGGGTCGGGGCCTCCTCCTGTGCTTCACTGACTGAAAGAAGCATGCCTGTGTGGGGATACAGCATAGGTGTAGTGGGACATGCAGCGCCCATCCTGCCCAATAAAGATTCAGTGGAAGAGGAGGAGATGGCCGCGGTCAGCCGGGGGTAATCGGTACTTGGAGATTGAGGTGGGACCAGGTCCTGGTCAGCTATGGAGTCCTCAGAGCAGTCTGTGGAGAGCGGGCCTCGTGGAAACGCCGTCATCTTAGCATAGCTGAGGGGGCCTGGCACGGCTGACATCTGGCTCAAGAGGTCCCTCCTGGCCAGCGAGGATGACATCTGCGGGCCCCGGGGGGTGTCCCCTAAGCGATTATCCCCGTGAGGGGTCCGGTGGAGCGCTCTGCAAGCTCCGGTGGTTAGAGCAGGGCCATGGTGGAGCGGAGCTTTAGATGATGGCGGCCATCTTGGAAGCTGCCGCGCATACGCCCTTGGAACATGTACATTTTTTAAGTGTAGCTCTAGCCAAAAAATCTAATTTTAAGCTTTTTAGAGTACACAGGGAAGGGTTAACACCCCTGTAACATTTGTTTTGCTGTCTGTGCACCTGTTCAGAACATTTCACCTCACTTTCTGTCCCAATGACAAATGTTTTTGGAAAGTTTGGGGTTTTTATTGAAGCAAGGATTGGTGATAAAGCATCAGTAGAGAGGAGACACCATTTTCCCATATTAACTCTTACAGAAGAGAATTTTCCTTCCATGGGGTAGATTTCCTCACACTTCCTGTTGTCTCCTTCCGTTTGCAAGTAGGAGTCGTTTGTAAGTTGGATGTTTGAAAGTAGGGGCCTGACGTAGATACTCTGCAAAAATTTGCCCCTTAGGTTTTGGTTTTGCCACAACACTGTAAGCCCTCACAGTTACTCTTGGTGGGCGCTGGAACGCCCTGCTGTCAACTAATATATCAGGAATTGTAATGACATGCCATTGTTGAACAGTGGTAGGAAAAAATTGGGCCTTTGGTGGTGGTGCTGGTGCCACAACACTGTAAGCCCTCACAGTTACTCTTGGTGGGCGCATGAATGGGCCCTGCTGTGAATTATTAGATCAAGAATTGTAATTGCATGCCCCTGTTGAACAGGGGCTGAAAAATTGGGCCTTTGGTGGTGGTGGTGGTGCTGGTGCCACAAGACTGTAAGTCCTCACAGTTACTCTTGATGGGCGCAGGAATTGGCCCAGCTGTGAAATATTAGATCAAGAATTGTTATTACATGCCCCTTTTGAACAGGGGCAGGAAAATTGGGCATTAGGCACTGGTGCTGGTGCCACAACACTGCAACCCCTCACAGATACTGTACTTAGAGTGCAGCAATGAGCCCTGTTGCTAAGTATTAGACCAATAATTGTAATTACATGCCCCTGTTAAACAGGGGCAGAAAAATTGGGCCTTAGGCACTGGTGCCAAAACACTGCAGCCCCTCACAGATACTGTACTTGGAGTGCAGCAATGAGCCCTGCTGCAAAGCATTGTAAAAAAAAATTGTAAATACACGCCCCTGTTAAATAGGGGCTGAAAAATTTGGCCTTAGGCACTGGTGCTGGTGCCACAACACTGCAACCTCTCCCAGATACTCTAGTTGGAGTGCAGTAATGAGCCCTGCTGCAAAGCATTGCATCAAATATCAAATATTGTAATTGCATGCCCCTGTTAAACAGGGGCTGAAAATTGGGCCTTAGCCACTGGTGGCGGCACCCAGAACCAAAAATGTTCTTCCAAGCTATCAGCAGGATCATTGAGGAGGAAGAGGATAGTCAGTCAACATAACATAACATTCACTCAGCATCAGCATAGGCAGTCTTGAAGGGATGTGACATTTAAAAAAAAAAAATTGGTTACATCAGCTACAGGTGCTTGGTAGCTGGTGGTGATCCAAGACTGATTCATCTTTATGAATGTCAGTCAATCAACCGAGTCGGTGGATAGGCGCACCCTGTGATCGGTAACAAAGCTTCCAGCAGCACTGAATGTGCGTTCCGAAAGAACGCTGGATGCAGGACAGGCCAGTAGCTCAATTGCATACTATGCAAGCTCTGGCCAGTGATCCATCCTCAAGACCCAGTAAGCCAGAGGATTTTCGGTGGAAAAGGTGTCCAAGTCTGACCTTGTCCCTAGGTATTCCTGGACCATGTAAATCAGACACTGGCAATGGTTGCTGGAACCAATCATACCTTGGAGCTGCGGACTAAAAAAAATGTCTGAACGCATCGGTCAGACGGCCACCTTCTCCACCGCTCCTTCTCTGACTGACCGAAGCCTCAGTAACTTGTTGTCCAGGATCAGGAGTTTGTAACCTCCCAGTCTCTGGGAACGCGTTGCACAGACCTTTCTGCAAGGCCTCTGCTCCCTCTGCGACGGCAAGATAAGGTCCGCAACCTTACCCTTGTACCGTGGATCAAGGAGAGTGGCCAGCAAGTAATGGTCCCTCTCCTTGATCCGAAGAATATGAGGATCCTTCCGCAGGATTTGCAGGATCAGGGAGGCCATGCAGTGTAGGTTAGCTGAGGCATTCAGTCCGGAGTCCTCTGGGTCACTAAGGACGACGTGATCCGCAGCCACCTCCTCCCAGCCACGTACAAGTCCACGGGTTTCTTGAGACTGTAAATCATCCCTAAAAGACTGCTGCTGCTGATGCTGAGTGCCAGGCTCCACCTCCATGCTGACCCAATCCTCCTCCTCCTCCTCCTCCTCCTCCTCCTCCTACTCTACCTGTGTGATGGGTGGAACAGAAGGAACACTGTCTGGATAAAGGGGGCCTTGAGAGGCAAGAAAGTCCTCCTCTTCCTGCCTCTGTTCTGCCTCAAGTGCCCTGTCCATTATTCCAATCAACGTATGCTCCAACAGGTGGACAAGAGGTACAGTGTCACTGATGCATGCACTGTCACTGCTCACCATCCTCGTGGCCTCCACAAATGGTGCCAGGACAGTGCATGCATCCCTGATCATGCCCCACTGGCATGGTGAAAAAAAAACAAGCTCCCCGACCCTGTCCTGGTGCCGTAGTCGCACAGGTACTCATTGATGGCCCTCTGCTGCGTGTGCAGCCGCTGCAGCATGGTCAACGTTGAGTTCCACCTGGTGGGCATGTCACATATAAGGCGGTTCTTGGGCAGGTTCAACTCCTTTTCAGCTCAGCCAGCCGAGCACTGGCATTATATGATCGGCGAAAATGCACACAGACTTTCCTGGCCTGCCTCAGGACATCCTGTAAGCCCGGGTACCTGCCCAAGAACCGCTGCACCACCAGGTTAAGGACGTGAGCCACACAGGGCACATGGGTCAGTTGTCCCTGTCGGAGGGTGGAGAGGAGGTTGGTGCCATTGTCGCAAACCACCATTTCTGGCTTAAGCTGGCGTGGCGTCAACCACCTCTCGGCCTGTCCCTGTAGAGCTGACAGAACCTCTGCCCCCCTGTGGCTCCTGTCCCCCAAACACACCAGTGCAAGCACGGCATGGCATCTTTTTTCCTGCGTACTTGCGTAGCCCCTTGAACGCTTATGGAGCACCGCTTGTTCCGAGGACAAAGCACAGGAAGAGGCCATGGAGGAAGAGGAGGGGGTGGAGGAGAGAGGTGTGTCACAACCAGTAGTAGCATTTTGGAGGCGTGGTGGTGGAACAACCTCCAACACTACTGCACCTTGTCCTGCATCCTTCCCAGCTGACAAAAGAGTGACCCAATGGGCCGTGAAAGATAGGTAACCTCCCTGTCCATGCCTGCTGGACCATGAGTCAGTGGTAATATGCACCTTACCACTGACCGCCCTGTCCAGCGAGGCCAAGACATTGCCTTCCACATGCCGGTAGAGAGCCGGAATTGCCTTCCGTGAGAAAAAGTGGCGTTTGGGAACCTGCCACTGAGGAACCGCACATTGCAAGCTAGCATTCAACCGCTGGGCATGTCGATGGCTGGAAGTGAACTTCTTTCGACTGTCCAGCAGCTGGGACAGGGAAATTTGCCTGCTACAATCGGACGTCAGTGTACTGCTAGCATAGTGCCCGCAACGACTTGTCTGTGACACACCTAATTCTACACCTTCATTCCTCTCAGTGCAGGTTTCAAAGAGGACTGAAGGTGTAGTGGGGTTGGAGATCCCAGATGATGAGGAGCAAGGAGAGGTCCGCTTTGTTCTTTGGTGTGGGTCTTTAAGGTAGGCTTGCCAACGAGCTGCATGGCAGGTCAACATATGTCTGGTCAAGCATGTGGTGCCCAATAGGGATGAGCCGAACACCCCCGGGTTCGGTTCGCACCAGAACCCGCGAACGGACCGAAAGTTTGCACGAACGTTAGAACCCTATTAAATACAATGGATGCGAACGTTCAAAATCTAAATTGCTAATTATAACCACTAATATGCATGTTATTGTCCTAAAAAGGGTTTGGGAACCCGGGTTCTGCACCAGGGGACATGTATCAATGCAAAACAAAGTTTTAAAAACGCCCGTTTTTCGGGAGCAGTCATTTTAATGATGCATAAAGTGAAAAAAAAAATAGTCAAATATTCCTTTAAATATCGTACCTGGGGGGTGTCTAAAGTATGCCTGTGAAGTGGCACGTGTTTCCCGTGTTTAGAACTGTCCCTGCACAAAATGACACTTCTAAAGGAAAAAAAAGCCATTTAAAACTGCTTGCGGCTTTAATGTAATGTCTGGTCCCGGTAATATGGATGAAAATCTTTGAGAAAAATGGCATAGCTACCCCATCACCCCCTACCCCAGACCATTACCAGCCCCTTTGGGTCTTGTATGGATATTAAGGGGAACCCTGCACACAAAATAAAAAAGGCCCTATATACTCTGAACAGCCGTATACAGGTGGTGCATACAAGACAGGGACTGTAGGTTTGTTCTTAAGTAGAATCTGTTTGTAATTTTGAACAGGTACATTGTTTAGGTGTAGCTCCAGCCAAAAAAATATATTTTTAAGATTTTTGGAAAACATAGGGAAGGGTTATCACCCCTGTAACATTTGTTTTGCTGTCTGTGCCCCTGTTCAGAACATTTCACCTCACTTTCTGTCCCAATGACAACTGTTTTTGAAAAGTGGGTTTTTATTGAAACAAGTATTGGTGATAAAGCATCAGTAGAGAGGAGACACCTTTTTCCCATATTAACTCTTACAGGAGAGAATTTCCCTTCCTAGGGGTAGATTTCCTCTCACTTCCTGTTGTCTCCTTCTGTTTGCAAGTAGGAGTCGTTTGTAAGTTGGATGTTTGAAAGTAGGGACCTGCCGTATATACTCTGCTGAAATTTGCCCCTTACATGTTGGTGTTGCCACAACACTGTGAGCCCTCACAGTTACTCTTGGTTGGTGCTGGAACGCCCTGCTGTGAACTATTATATCAGGAATTATATTTACATGCCATTGTTGAACAGTGGTAGGAAAAATTGGGCCTTGGTGGTGGTGGTGCCACAACACTGTGAGCCCTCACAGTTACTCTTGATGGGCGCATGAATGGGCCCTGCTGTGAATTATTAGATTAAGAATTGTAATTGCATGCCCCTGTTGAACAGGGGCTGAAAAATTGGGCCTTTGGTGGTGGTGGTGGTGGTGTTGCCACAACACTTTAAGCCCTCACAGTTACTCTTGGTGAGCGCAGGAATGGGCCCTGCTGTGAATTATTAGATCAATAATTGTAATTACATGCCCCTGCAGATGCCTGTTAGTGTAACACAAAAGAAAAAAACCACAAGCAATAAGGGGTAGCTTCAGGTGTATAATGTGCAGGAGGCACACTACGCCCGCTGTAAGTGCTGCAGATGCCTGCCTGTGTTACACAACAGGAAAACACAGCAATAAGGGCTAGCTTCAGGTGTATGTTTTTCAGGAATCACACTACGCCTGCTTTAAGTGCTGCAGATGCCTGTTAGTGTAACACAAAAGAAAAAAAACTACGAGCAATAAGGGCTAGCTTCAGGTGTATAATGTGCAGGAATCACACTACGTACGCCTGCTTTAAGTGCTGCAGATGCCTGCCTGTGTTACACAACAGGAAAACACAGCAATAAGGGCTAGCTTCAGGTGTATATTTTGCAGGAATCACACTACGTATGCCTGCTTTAAGTGCTGCAGATGCCTGTTAGGGCTCTTTCACACGGAGGGTCCGTTCAGGTCCACCTGTCAGTTTTTTAGGCGGACCTGAACGGATGCTACATGTCCTCCTATGGAGCCACGGATGTCAGCGGTGACATGTCCGCTGACATCCGACCCGCTCCGATCCGCAAAAGTGTGACGTAGGAAAACCCTATTTTTCCTTCCGTCTGCGGATCGGATCGGATGACAACGGACTCTACGGTCCGTCATCATCCGATCCCCCCATAGGGGAGAGCGGCGCTCTGACAGGGCGGTCCCTGCACAGTGTGCGGGAACCGCCCAGTCATCCGCCGGCTCAGCGGGGATCAACGGAGCGATCCCCGCTGAGCAAGCGGAGCTTCACGGGGCGGATCATTACTGATCTGTCCTGTGTGAAAGAGCCCTTAGTGTAACACAAAAGAAAAAAAACTACGAGCAATAAGGGCTAGCTTCAGGTGTATATTTTGCAGGAATCACACTACGCCTGCTTTAAGTGCTGCAGATGCCTGCCTGTGTTACACAACAGGAAATCACAGCAATAAGGGCTAGCTTTGGTTGTATACATAGGCGTGCGCACAGGGTGTGCCAGGTGTGCCCAGGCACACCCTAATCACCCTGTGCAGAACAAACTCCCCCTACTGACCTGGCTCCCCCTCCTTCCCCCCACAGCACTACCGTCTTCCCTCCTCTCCCACCGGTTGTTGCTGTGGATGTTTTAGCAAGGTGGGGGAAGGGGCCAGTAAATATGCCATTTATCAGCCACTTCCCTTTCTGAATGAACATCGTGAGTGATCGGTAGAGTGTGTTTGAGCTTTGGGGTGCACACCCTAATGCCAAAAGCTGCGCACACCTATGATCATTATATATATATATTAGCCTCATTTTCTTTTTGGAGAAAAAACAAAACAAAATCCATATGAATGTAGCGGGGTCTTCAAATTTAGGTGAATGTTTGAGTGGTAGTTGTACTCAAAACACCTTATTTGATAGGGCTTTGCTAACTATTTTATACCGCAGGTGGGATACTGGTGTGTAGTTCCCTGTAGCCTGTGGATGGCGCTGCCATCAGGGGCTAGGGTTGAACCGCTGGTGTAGTGCTGTGCCTTGGATGTCCCCTCTCGGCGGTGGTATGGTGGGTGTGGTCGGCCTGCTGTGCATGCCAGGAGAGGATATAAAAGGGGCAGACGCTGCCTGTGGGGTGTTTTTCTCTCGGGGGTCCTACCCCGGGGAGTGTGTCGTTTTTCTGTTTGTTGGCCACCCCGGGCCCCTTCAGCCCGAGGGTGGGGTTCCAGGTTCGAGAGTACTAGGTCTTCCTGGCCCGGTACACTGGCGTATCAGTCCCAGGCACCTTTAGCCCTGGGGCTGCAACTGAAGGCCTTGGTTCCAGCACCTTTGGCTGGGGCCCATGGAGGGAGAAGGAATCCCAGGGTGCTGCCTTGTGAGGAGACCCATATCTGGAAGAGGAGGCCGGGGGAGGACCGCTCCGAGGGACTGGTGAGAGATCACAGTGAAGGAAGGGGCCCGGTAACTCTCTGGAGGGATGTCATCTCCCCGAAAGAGGCCTAATACCACAAGCAAAGTTCACCAGGTCTGTGGCAGAGACCCAAAGTTCACCAGGTCTGTGGCAGAGACCCAAAGTTCACTAGGTCTGTGGCAGAGACCCAAAGTTCACCAGGTCTGTGGCAGATACCCAAAGTTCACCAGGTCTGTGGCAGAGACCCAAAGTTCACCAGGTCTGTGGCAGAGACCCAAAGTTCACCAGGTCTGTGGCAGAGACCCAAAGTTCACCAGGTCTGTGGCTGAGACCCAAAGTTCACCAGGTCTGTGGCTGAGACCCAAAGTTCACCAGGTCTGTGGCTGAGACCCAAAGTTCACCAGGTCTGTGGCTGAGACCCAAAGTTCACCAGGTCTGTGGCTGAGACCCAAAGTTCACCAGGTCTGTGGCTGAGACCCAAAGTTCACCAGGTCTGTGGCAGAGACCCAAAGTTCACCAGGTCTGTGGCAGAGACCCAAAGTTCACCAGGTCTGTGGCAGAGACCCAAAGTTCACCAGGTCTGTGGCAGATACCCAAAGTTCACCAGGTCTGTGGCAGAGACCCAAAGTTCACCAGGTCTGTGGCAGAGACCCAAAGTTCACCAGGTCTGTGGCAGAGACCCAAAGTTCACCAGGTCTGTGGCAGAGACCCAAAGTTCACCAGGTCTGTGGCAGAGACCCAAAGTTCACCAGGTCTGTGGCAGAGACCCAAAGTTCACCAGGTCTGTGGCAGAGACCCAAAGTTCACCTGGTCTGTGGCAGAGACCCAAAGTTCACCAGGTCTGTGGCAGAGACCCAAAGTTCACCAGGTCTGTGGCAGAGACCCAAAGTTCACCAGGTCTGTGGCAGAGACCCAAAGTTCACCAGGTCTGTGGCAGAGACCCAAAGTTCACCAGGTCTGTGGCAGAGACCCAAAGTTCACCAGGTCTGTGGCAGAGACCCAAAGTTCACCAGGTCTGTGGCAGAGACCCAAAGTTCACCAGGTCTGTGGCTGAGACCCAAAGTTCACCAGGTCTGTGGCAGAGACCCAAAGTTCACCAGGTCTGTGGCAGAGACCCAAAGTTCACCAGGTCTGTGGCAGAGACCCAAAGTCCACCAGATCTGTGGCAGAGACCCAAAGTTAACCTGGTCTGTGGCAGAGACCCAAATTCACCCGTAACAGTTTGTGCAGAGACTGTGTGTAATCTAATTCGAGCATCACTCCGGCTGCTAGGATCCACTCTAATGGGAGACTATCCGGGTGAGCTGAGCCTACTTGAGAGACAGGTAGTGAATCATACATTCGTTTGTGCCTGGACTTACTCCAACACCTTTTGCTGTCCTGTTCTCCATCCACCCTTTCCTATCTAGTGACTGTGCATATGAGAAAATAAACTCTACGTTGGAGTTGCAACTGGTGAGGACCTTGGAGTTATTGGGGGAAATAGAGACTTGTCTTTATCACATGAGAGACGAGAACCATTCTCTGGAGAACCTAGCTGTGGAGACCCAGTTACATTTACACCGCTCAACCTCTTCATCTCCCCCCCCCATACTGTAATGTCCACATCTGCCCCCCCATACTGTAATATCCACATCTCCCCCATACCGTAATGTCCACATCTGCCCCCCCATACTGTAATGTCCACATCTGCCCCATACCGTAATGTCCACATCTCCCCCATACTGTAATGTCCACATCTCCCCCATACTGTAATGTCCACATCTGCCCCCCCATACTGTAATGTTCACCATCTGCCCCCATACTGTAATATCCACCATCTGCCCCCATACTGTAATATCCACCATCTGCCCCTATACTGTAATATCCACCATCTGCCCCTATACTGTAATGTCCACATCTGCCCCCATACTGTAATGTCCATATCTCCCCCCATACCGTAATATCCACATCTCCCCCATACCGTAATGTCCACATCTGCCCCCCCATACTGTAATGTCCACATCTGCCCCATACCATAATGTCCACATCTCCCCCATACTGTAATGTCCACATCTGCCCCCCCATACTGTAATGTCCACCATCTGCCCCCCCATACTGTAATGTCCACCATCTGCCCCCCCATACTGTAATGTCCACCATCTGCCCCCATACTGTAATGTCCACCATCTGCCCCCATACTGTAATGTCCACATCTGCCCCCCCATACTGTAATGTCCACATATGCCCCCCCATACTGTAATGTCCACATCTCCCCCCATACCGTAATATCCACATCTCCCCCATACCGTAATGTCCACATCTGCCCCCCCATACTGTAATGTCCACCATCTGCCCCCATACCGTAATGTCCACCATCTGCCCCCATACTGTAATGTCCACCATCTGCCCCCCCATACTGTAATGTCCACATCTGCCCCCCCATACTGTAATGTCCACATCTCCCCCATACTGTAATATCCACCATCTGCCCCCATACTGTAATGTCCACCATCTGCCCCCCCATACTGTAATGTCCACATCTGCCCCCCCATACTGTAATGTCCACATCTCCCCCATACTGTAATATCCACATCTCCCCCATACTGTAATGTCCACATCTCCCCCATACTGTAATATCCACCATCTGCCCCCCCATACAGTAATGTCCACATCTGCCCCCCCATACTGTAATGTCCACATCTGCCCCCCCATACTGTAATGTCCACATCTGCCCCCCCATACTGTAATGTCCACATCTGCCCCCCCATACTGTAATGTCCACATCTGTCCCCCCATACTGTAATGTCCACATCTGTCCCCCCATACTGTAATGTCCACATATGCCCCCCCATACTGTAATGTCCACATCTCCCCCCATACCGTAATATCCACATCTCCCCCATACTGTAATGTCCACATCTGCCCCCCCATACTGTAATGTCCACATCTGCCCCCCCATACTGTAATGTCCACATATGCCCCCCCATACTGTAATGTCCACATCTCCCCCCATACTGTAATGTCCACATCTGCCCCCCATACTGTAATGTCCACATATGCCCCACCCATACTGTAATGTCCACATCTCCCCCCATACCGTAATATCCACATCTCCCCCATACTGTAATGTCCACATCTGCCCCCCCATACTGTAATGTCCACATCTCCCCCCTTACTGTAATGTCCACATCTCCCCCATACTGTAATGTCCACATCTGCCCCCATACTGTAATGTCCACATCTGCCCCCCCATACTGTAATGTCCACATCTGCCCCCCATACTGTAATGTCCACATCTGCCCCCCCATACCGTAATGTCCACCATCTGCCCCCCCATACTGTAATATCCACATCTCCCCCATACTGTAATGTCCACATCTGCCCCCCCATACCGTAATGTCCACCATCTGCCCCCATACCGTAATGTCCACCATCTGCCCCCATACTGTAATGTCCACCATCTGCCCCCCCATACTGTAATGTCCACATCTGCCCCCCATACTGTAATGTCCACATCCCCCCATACTGTAATATCCACCATCTGCCCCCATACTGTAATGTCCACCATCTGCCCCCCCATACTGTAATGTCCACATCTGCCCCCCCATACTGTAATGTCCACATCTCCCCCATACTGTAATATCCACATCTCCCCCATACTGTAATGTCCACATCTCCCCCATACTGTAATATCCACCATCTGCCCCCCCATACAGTAATGTCCACATCTGCCCCCCCATACTGTAATGTCCACATCTGCCCCCCCATACTGTAATGTCCACATCTGCCCCCCCCCATACTGTAATGTCCACATCTGTCCCCCCATACTGTAATGTCCACATATGCCCCCCCCATACTGTAATGTCCACATCTCAGCCGAAACCGTAATATCCACATCTGCCCCCCCATACTGTAATGTCCACATCTGCCCCCCCATACTGTAATGTCCACATCTGCCCCCCCATACTGTAATGTCCACATATGCCCCCCCATACTGTAATGTCCACATCTCCCCCCATACTGTAATGTCCACATATGCCCCACCCATACTGTAATGTCCACATCTCCCCCCATACCGTAATATCCACATCTCCCCCATACTGTAATGTCCACATCTGCCCCCCCATACTGTAATGTCCACATCTCCCCCCCTTACTGTAATGTCCACATCTCCCCCATACTGTAATGTCCACATCTGCCCCCCCATACTGTAATGTCCACATCTGCCCCCCCCATACTGTAATGTCCACATCTGCCCCCCCCATACTGTAATGTCCACCATCTGCCCCCATACCGTAATGTCCACCATCTGTCCCCCCATACTGTAATATCCACATCTCCCCCATACTGTAATGTCCACATCTGCCCCCCCATACTGTAATGTCCACCATCTGCCCCCATACCGTAATGTCCACCATCTGCCCCCATACCGTAATGTCCACCATCTGCCCCCATACTGTAATGTCCACCATCTGCCCCCCATACTGTAATGTCCACCATCTGCCCCCCCATACTGTAATGTCCACCATCTGCCCCCATACTGTAATGTCCACCATCTGCCCCCATACTGTAATGTCCACATCTGCCCCCCATACCGTAATGTCCACATCTGCCCCCCCATACTGTAATGTCCACATCTGCCCCCCCATACTGTAATGTCCACATCTCCCCCCATACCGTAAAATCCAGGCAGAACCGCAGAGTAGACGGCACAAGCAGGCGGCTGATGATGACGTCAGCGCGCCGCTTCTAGGCCGCCGCCGGATGGACCAAGATGGCCGCGGCTCTGGAGCTAGGCCGAAGCCGCGGCCTTTCCTATGGACGAGACCGTGGAGCTCACTCCGCGGATCGTCCTCGATCAAAATGATTATTTTGATCGATCAAAGAAATTAACGATTAATCGAACAATTAATCGTTAATTTCCGCAGCCCTAGTATATACATGAATAATAAATCTGACCACTGTAAGCTTCCCTGCCAGCATTAAACGGATAATCTCAACCCTTGTAACTGACATTTTTTGCTGGACAGCTTGATTTGCCCAAAAAAATAAATAATATAAAAGCATGCAAAAAATAAATAAATAATATAAAAGCATGCAAAAAATAAATAAATAAAGGAAATGTATATACTGAATAATCTGATGACAGGTAGTAGCCTCATACAGCTACCAGAATATTTTCATGCTCTAGTGGTCCTTTAATCCTGATAGCCTCCCGCTAAGTCGAATATTCATGCCGCCCCCCCCAGGTCTTTCACACTTTCATTCATGCAACAGATGCATGCGGCGGGGGGGGGGGGGGGGGATTTTTCCATCCACTGAGAATCCTTCCTAGGGGCTACTCAGCAGCAACCAGTGATCTGCAGACATTTTTCAGCAATGTCCTTATAAGGATGGACCCCTTTAAGAGAGATGGATGATAAAGGGGTGGGGAGAATAGATGATGGGGAGGAAAAGAGAGAGAGAGAGAGAGAGAGAGAGAGAGAGCTACAGTTTGCTGGCCTGGACTGTAGGGGATGAGAATGTTTTAAATAGAATGGAATATGTTCACACAGTCACACAGCTCTGCATCACTTTAGAAGAGACGCTTTCCTCCAGACACACCAGGCTAATGCACTACTGATCACAGCCAGGTAGGTTCCCCATTTCCTCAACCATTTAAAGGGCAGCCTTCCTTTTCCTTTTTTTATTGGCTTGTTTTATTGATTACTCGCCCGGGATCCCCCACAATATTTTCCTTTCTTTTATTTATTTTTTTAGCTTCTTTTTTTATTGGCTTGTTTTATTGATTACTCGCCCGGGATCCCCCACAATATTTTCCTTTCTTTTATTTATTTTTTTAGCTTCTTTTTTTATTTTTTATTGGCTTGTTTTATTGATTACTCGCCCAGGATCCCCCACAATATTTTCCTTTCTTTTATTTATTTTTTTAGCTTCTTTTTTTATTTTTTATTGGCTTGTTTTATTGATTACTCGCCCGGGATCCCTCATGACAATATTTTCCTTTCTTTTATTTATTTTTTTAGCTTCTTTTTTTATTTTTTATTGGCTTGTTTTATTGATTACTCGCCCGGGATCCCCCATGACAATATTTTCCTTTCTTTTATTAATTTTTTTAGTTTTTTTTTTTTTTTTTACTGGCTTGTTTTATTGATTACTCGCCCGGCATCCCCCATGAAAATATTTTCCTTTTTTTTCTTTTTTCTTTCTAGCTTCTTTTTTTATTGGCTTGTTTTATTGATTACTCGGCCGGGATCCCCCACAACAATATTTTCCTTTTATTTTTTTTATTTTTTGCCTTCTTTTTATTTTATTTTATCAGCTTGTTTTATTGATTACTCGCCCGGGATCCCCCTTGACAATATCCCCCCCCCCCTCTAATTTTCTCACCCAATAGCATTGTTCACTTGATTTAATTTTGCTAGTGAGGGGTGACCCCAGAAGCCTTTTCAGGACCGATCAATGATATTTCTCCTTTGACAGCAGAGATGGAAAGGGGGGAGGAGAAGTGGGGGGGGGGTTGGTTTGTGTCTATGGGAAGTTGTAGCAGGGTGCAGCATGCAACACTTGCTTAGTTAGGAGAACAGGACGCCCACCTTGCTCGCTCTTCAGTGGAATTTTGGCATGCTGGGCACACAGGCTTCTGGTGCCAGTGCCAGTGCTGACTGAGTCTAGAAAGTTACTGCAGCTTTACCTCTACCTTTTAATTAAAGAAATGTTGGCAGTTGACAAGACGCTCAGAGCTAAAGCCCGTTCCGCTATGCCTGTGTCCAGGAGACTCACAAAGGGTTAATTTAAAGAGATATTGCCCATTACCGTTCTATTGAAAGGTAAAGCACATTCCACTTTACCCAAGGCCAGGAGACACACAAAGGGTTAAAATACATGTTGTTGAAAGCTCAAGCTTATTTCCCTTTACCTGTGGGCAGGAGACACACAAAGAATAAATTAAAAAAATGTGGGCAGTTGAAAGCTAAAGCCCATTCTGCTTTACCTGTGGCCAGGAGACACACCAAGGGCTAATAATAAAAATGTTGGAAGTTGAGGTGCTGTTGAAAGCTAAAGTCCATTCAGCTTTACCCAAGGCCAGGGGACACACAAAGGGTTAAAAAACATAGAAATATTGGCTGGTGACGTGCTGTTGAAAGCTAAAGCCCATTCTGCTTTACCTGTGACCAGCAGACACACAAAGGGTTAAATACAGAAATGTTGGCAGTTGACATGTTGTTGAAAGCTAAAGCTAATTTCACTTTACATGTGGGTAGGAGACACACAAAGAATACATGAAAGAAATGTGGGCAGTTGAGGTGCTGTTGAAAGCTAAAGCGCATTCCACTTTACCTGTGGCCTGGAGACACACAAAGGGTTATTCCTAAAAATGTGTTGTACACTCTAATTATCTTTCAATAAAAAACCTTGATTGTGAAAAAAAAAAAAAAAAATGTTGGCAGTTGATATGTTTGTGAAAAGCTAAAGCCCATTTTTCTCTAGCTGTGGCCAGGAGATACACAAAGGGTTTAATTTTTAGAAATGTTGCCAGTTGATGCGCTGTTGAAAGCTAAAGCCGATTTCCAGGGCTAGATCTGGATGTAACTTTTTAAAGTTAAACCTTTAGGCTGATGTCAGACTGGTGATTTTGGCCAGGAGACACACCAAGGGTTAATTATAAAAGTGTTGG